>OU452182.1:14042597-15245722 GCA_911728515.1 Peribatodes rhomboidaria
TTGATTTGAATATCAGTATTCGACAAGAACACCATTTAGAGTGACACAGTGCGTTTTATCGTCACTCTGGCCTTCAATCGCTTCTTTCTCGCTATTATTTTCTGCTTTGTCTCCTGTTATCTTTCTTACATTTCATATTCCTCCTTTTATCTGCATTTCATGACCCTTTTGCAATGTAATCTAAAATACTCTACTCTTTTGAATCCTAGCTAAAATATTTTAAAAGTGAAACTGAGTTTGTTTGTTTGATTTTTGTTACGCTTTCAAGCCTTTACTACTCAACCGATCATCGTTAAATTTTGCATACATGTGTCCAGGAGTCCAGAAAAGGACAAAATATTTTCCATTCCGACAAAATTAACGATATCTCTGGGACTGCAGGTGAGATCGCGGGTCGCTAGTCCTACTTATTTTATAAAATCGAAAATTTGTATGTGTGCTTGTTTTTTACTTCCTCGCACATTAATAATATTAATAAATAAATTTAGGACACTTTCACACACGGTCACCTGACTCCAAACTAGGCAAAGCTTGTACTTTGGCTGCCAGATACTGATATACGTACATATATATTTTTAAATTCATATATAATATAGATATTAACATCTAGATATAGAACAAACACAAATGTTTATCACATGAATGTTAACCCTAGGTGGTGATCGGCCCACGCCCCTAAGCTCAGAAGGCAGGTTTACTATCAACTGAGCCACCGCACCGAGGCAGTCATCACTCAGACAAAAGGGTGGACAGTCTTTAATGAAATTTGTTTTAAAGGTAGCCTGTACCCTGACTTTACATATGTGCTACTTTTTGAGCGTAGACAAACCCGCGGGGCATAGCTAGGTCATTAAGAGAATGCTCCGAGGCAGACATATTTAATCACAGACCCTTGATGGTCACGTTCCCGATCGAACCGCACCGAAGGCATTTAATCAGAGGGCTTGTGCCCGCCGATAATCTATGGCCCATTAAAATTCTACGTGCACAGTTAAAACAAAATTAGCTTAATCCATTCGCTTTGTAAATTAATTGTATTATTTGACTAAAAGCAAAGACTGAAAATTATAAGAACTTCGAAAATTTAAAGAAGACAGCTATTGTCATTTTCTATAAATATTATACCTACTTACCTATAATTATAATAGTTACTGTGAATATAGCTACTTTAGGATAGATTAGGTTTCTGGGTAAGGTAGAAGAAATAAAACACAAAATATAATCAGCAGTAATATTTAAAATTGCTTTGAATCACAATTTTGTAGTGTTTATAGATTATAATAATTACAAAGGAAGATTTTTTATTCAAAGTACACTTATCCAATACATCCTGTCTCAACCATCCTAATGTCCAACATCTCAGAGAAAATAGATCGAATGAAAATGATGAAAATGTATAAATTAATTTAATATAGGAAACTAAAACAGCTAGTCGACCAAATCGATGACTTGGTTTAAAAAATAGCATAACTAAAAACTCAATTTTACGATTCCAGTATTTTTGTAATAAATAAAAAAAATTAAATGATTAAAAGTAAATTAATCCTATAAGAATTTTTAGGTATCTATTTGAAATTTAACTAAAATATAATTATAAAAATTTAACACATAATAAAACAACTTCACAAAAAAGAAACAAATACGCTCAAGCGTATCTGAAAAATGGAAAACTATACAAGTACTGGCACATATAAATATTGCTTGAAACACAAACCTCTAGGTATTAATACAATATAGGTACATACATTATTTAAGCATAATAAATTCACTGATTTTCCAAAAACAATGGAGATTCTAACAATTGGACATTATCAACCACACATACCCTCATCGCTTGGTGTTTTAGAAACCTTGAAACTGGCAGTAATAATAATAACATCTTACATTCGCTATGATTACGAAAGAAAAGATATTAGTAACGCTTATAACTGCAATAAACAATTAGTCCATAATAATTAAAATAACGTCATAAAATTTGCTATCAAACATACGTTACGCTAGAATATAAAAGATTTTATTAAAGCAATAATACTATTTTTTCTAGATGCTAATCATAGAGATGTAGGAATGTAACGATATCATTCTCATTTATTAAAATTTTATATTAAAAGCTGTTATATAATAATATCACGACAAATAATAACAAGCCACTTAAAAAATAACACATTCTAATGTATAAAGTATATACCTGCATAATGTAGTCACAAATAACTAGCATAATTAGAATTTCTAAGAATCGTAACAGCCCTGCAGGTTTTATTACCTCAAAGCCATCGAATTGTAAAATAACTGATATTACTAGCTTTCAATAAAAATACAACTTAAACACGCGAAGTCAAAAATCTTTACGAAGATATAATTTTATCTAAGTGATATGCAATATACTTTAGGCAGGCTCATATTAACTTCAAAATAATATAAATTGATTAAGTAAAATTAGTTTGCCCCAAGCTTAGAATTTTCGGAGAAGAAATCTCCATACATTATCATGGAAAGAATATTTTCCCCAAAAACATTTACTGCATTGAGTTTCATGATTCAAGTTAAGTATATTATGTAATTATTTCTTATAGTAAAAGTTCTAAAAATTTACGCGGTAAAATTTTCAGACAAGACTAATCCCAATTTATCTAAGTTATATTAAATTATATTTAGCAAGCTACTGCCAATCAAGACCATCGGTTCCTCTCAAAAACCTCTAAAATTCTTTAAGAACGCAAATTATTCAAAGATGCTTTAAATAAATTTTGCTGTTTATCACAATTACAAATTAAACGTGCCTTTGGCATAATTACTATAATTCATGATTTTTATTAGCACAAAATTCACCGCCCATCCAAAAGTAAAAAAAAATCGTACCATAATCTCACTAATATCTCATCCCAAAAACCAGATATTAACGTGTCAATACATTTTTAGTCTTATATAATTAATTATATACTTACTAAATATGAAGTTAAAATGTGTGAATAAGCTTCTTACAATATAATAATAAAAAGTATTAGTTAAACTTTTAGTTTTAAATTCTATGTATAGATTTCAAGATTTTTTTATTTATTTTATAATAATAGTATTTTTTATCTAACTATTTCTACTTCTAGTGCACTATGTTTTAGCTGTGGTCAATTCTAAGCCGCGCCGATGCTGTGGTACTTTTAATTTTTTTATAAAAAACAATTGCAATTCAATGGATCTTTAAAGATGTCCTACTCACATAATATTATCAAATGTTATTTCCAATAACATTTATTTTTCAGGAAAATTTTGATAACATACTTGAAAAGGTTACAAGTATATACAACCTAGTCAATGTTGTACAGATTTTGGCGTGGAGTATGACAGCCGTGTTTTATATCTGTAAAATTATTTTTTATACGAAATCAAAAGTAATACAGAAACCGGTGGCACTAAAAAGCATCTTCTAGTTACAGTTGTGACGATCGCGTGGACTATTAAAATACTCTTTCTTTACAAATCAAATTTCGATTACCACAAAAATATTATTGCTTTCAGAGGTTTCGCGTTATAGTGAAAAATATTCGTCATTTTTTTATTATTTTTCTCAACTTTTTCTTCTCGTCTCTTACCTAAACTTTATTCGATACGGCGCTCTTGAAGCAATCGTGCACACTATCCAAAAATATATACGCATGACCACTAGCTAAACGAACTATTTTATACGATTTTGAAATTATACAATAAAATTAATTAGAACTTTTCATGGAAAATTAATACATCAAAACTTTTGGCGTAATACATTCACGAAATACTGGTATTGTATCCGCCACCACTACATATACATATAAATATAACATCTTAAAATTAGCGATCCAAAAATATGAAATATACATGTTGTATCCGTGCGCCCCGGGTGCCCGTACTATGCAAGCGAGTTTCGCTTCTACCTACACCGCACAGTGGCTATGATCGCTTGCTGCCGAATTGCGACTTTTGCCGTTCACCACCGGGACAGCAAAAGCCGCCACAACTGGACGGTTATATCTTTATTCTCGTCGCGTGACATTATTTCCATTTTCATTGAAATGCGCCGGTTTTTTCCCGACAATCCAACAAACAATTGCAAAGAACCAACCGACTTTCCACACACCGCTCTCGATTCTCGTCTGGGCCTTTCAAAATCTAAACGCAAGTATAACTTCTCGGTACATATTACTTGGGATAAATTCACCAACTCAAATCCGGGCTCAGTTCATAAAAGTTCGATTCGTGGAAATTAGATCGAGTTTTTGGTAAAGTATAAATTTGAAAACATCCGTTTCACGGCCCCGCCCCGCTCAAGCAAAGCAATCTCGTTCGTAACTTTTGCTTTATAAAAATACGAATCGAAAATATTAGACGCCAGCACGTCTTCTTATTGTTAAGCTATGATTAATTCTATCCTCTTAACTATTCTATTTAACTACTTTAAAATATCAGAGAATTCAGAAAAAGGGAATATTAGTTATTTCTATATTAAGAGGTGCACAACCTTATTTCTTCATGAACGCTAGGTATTTATGGCATTTAGGCGTAACGAGGATCTAAAACAAAATTTTAATCTAACTACAGAACTAATAGGTACTTCGATGGATCAATAAAGAGCTTATTGACATAGGAACTGGGATAGGGATAATATCGAGCAAATAAACTATACCATCAAAAATGGGACGAACACAACACAGGAGGTTTAAATGGAATGTAAGAATTTTTGTTTTAAATTTCTTGTCTAAAAAAAACCCTAAGCTTTCATTATAATTGTTGAAGGTTTCAAGTTTACGATGAAATAAAAGATAACTATGTCTAATTAGGCAGGAAAAAAACCTATACGGCAAATCTCCGACAGAACAGTCAACCTAACGGCACAAGTAACTTTTCATTTACCTTATTTTACGATAAAATCTCGAAATTGTCACAGCTCTTCGGGTTTATTGTATTAACGCTAGGTGCAACTACTTTATAAGAACAGTGGCATGTTAATAATTTGAATTTGTACTTAACCTACGTTTTCGAACTCCGTCGCTGAAATCATCAGATAAAGACTCCTAGGTAAAAGTCGATTCTAAATTTCAATTAACCAAAGAAAAGGAAATCCCACATCATCACTAACATCTCATCGTTGAAACTGCCCTCGTGGACGTTTTCAATTAGCCAATCTTTAGAAACATCGATTTAAATTTTTCATATTTTTTCACTCATTTTTACAGTCGATGATGTTCTAGGTAAATTACATTCAATTTAGAGTTTTTCAAAAATATGATTCCAATAAATGTTCTAAACAAATGTCTCAAAAATACATTATGAAAATATAATACAAATACGATAAAATTTATACTAAATATAACCCTGTCTATGACCTGAAGAGTTTAACATAAAGAAAACATTGAAATCTAAACTCTGAACAAGTCATTCGTAAGGAAAAACTTACAAAAAAGTAATACTAAATGTTGAAACATTCCGTTTACAAATAAGTACAAGTACGTAAAATCAAACAAAAATTTAATAGACAAGGCCCGAGTTAGTCCACAACTCTAAGAAGAAACCTGTTATTTAAATTGAACTTGAAATACAGATAGCAAGACTTGAACAAGACTGACAAGAACAAGACTTGATTGACAAGACAATAAGATTTCGAAGAACTACTCAATCAACAAAATACGTTTTGTATTTCTACGAACTAATGGTAACTTTACATGGATCACTGGAGCTAAACGAAATCTAGGTTTGTCAAAGCAAGAACTGAGTTTCCAGTGGAACGAAATTGTAGCAAATGCTGATTACATCTTAAACAGCAGCTCCAGAAGGAGGTCTTCGTCAGCAGTCATCGGTGTACCTGGCGACAGGTAGTTGACAACCCTAGGGAAAAACTTGTATTAGAATATCCACACAGTTATAAAAAAATCACAGTATCATGCTTATAGCGTTTGTACACTATCTTCATAATCAAACAATAAGACAGTGCTGTAGTTTCTAATTTTTATGTCTTATCAGTAACTTATGGCTTCTCTCACGTCTAAGACTCTGAAGATTTAAATTGGATTACCGAATTAAATATTCAATTTATTATTTATTCTTTTGTCTTAATATAATTGCCAAATGTTTTATACGAACTCGTGAAAATGCTTTGTGTATACCTCTAAGACCATGAGGCTCACTGCATCAGCAGTCTCTATTAGGTGAAACTACGGTCCAATGATAGTTCTAGTCCTCATAAGGAAACCTCATCCAATCCTCACTTAGAAGGGCACTACCACAAGTGAATAATATATCACTAGCACTCTGTCCAGTCCTCGATTGTCCCTTCGAAAACTATAAATTGACCGGCAGATCAGGCAATAAAGTCGGCCCGTCCCTAAGGGAAGCTAAATCGCCTCAGTAACTCGGAGAAATAGGCGAAATCTTTGCAAGTTCTCGCGTAAACTGCGCATCGAAAGGTAATGGGGCAAGATTAGTCAGCTATATGTTTGGGAGGTGGAAGTTACATGTAAAATTTATGTAAGGGTAGTGTCCTGTCTCCAATTTATTCAATTTGTAGGTTTTTGGGACAGAAACAGTGGGTACGTGACACAGATATTTTTCTATTAGTTTTCCGGTGTAGTGACATGAAAAAACAAAGCGACCTCATGTTTATTGGCATTGTACGTTTTGTTTTTCCTTACTGGCCTAGATGGATGATAACATCTTTAGATGAATTTCTATCTGTTCCAACTTTGAAACTTTGAATGATTTTGACGAGTGGAGTGATGTGATAGGCTGAGTTCTGAAGTCAAAGTTTTTGTTTTTCTTTTCATAGTAAATTTGTTACGATTAGTATGCATTGTTTATATTTTTTTGTGTAATTATGATGATCACCTGTTAGGCGTGGGTGGTGTATTGGTGATGCGCTGCGATGAGTTTCGGAGGACATCCTGCGAGAGCCGGACCGCCTTCCCGCTTTCGGCTCGTGCGTTCTGCAACCTGTATACAAACAAAATGACATACAATAACTAATCATATCATTGTTTTCTTATTTATTTAACAGGGAAAAGTCTTCGGAAGATTCTCCACTGCTTTGGAATGCATAAAACACTGCCGTTGGCATACCTTGGTGCTTAACGGAAGACCCCGGGATATCCATCCAGAACATTTATTTTATCCTGATATCACTACTTATGATAAATTAGAGTGCAAAATAAGTACAGATTACTAAGAAACTACTCGGAGCTTATTTTCTCTATCATCTTGCCAATCACGTAAAAGTGCAAAATAATGATGGACTTTAATTGAAGACCTCATTCTGAAAGAAAGAAGTCTAAATTCTAAAAAAAAAAACAAATAGAATCTTATTTAAATTAAACATTAAACAAAATTAAAACAAAAATCTACAACTACATCATCAGAATTTAAAACTAACATTCGGTATTCAAAACGAATATTAAAATTCCAATATGTAAATTTATATAAAGTCTTCGTATAAGTTCTATTCTAATTTCAATTTTAACTTACGTTAGTTGTGAATTCTTCCCAAGTACTGAGCAGCGTGAAATAGAGAATGAACAATATTTTATTAAATCTATCTTACATGAAAATAATGTAATAAGTGCAGTGCTAGGAATAAGTATAAATTATGAATTTTAAAATATCCCGACAATCATAGCTAGGAACTCTCACAATCAAATGACTATTCAAACAAACAAAAACTAAATTGACCAGTTCATACGTTTTGAAAGCTACGATGCCACATTATACATAGATACACAAACACACACTTTAAATCGTAATACCCATGATCTAAAAACACAAGGTCCATCATTCCGAGAGTCAACACATTATGTCACTCGTCATCGTCTTTTTCGAACTATTTGTAAATTACATATTTCGGTCTTGCTTAGGCATCGATTGACGTAACTAAGTGTTGCCTACGGTACCTGGAGGAGTATATTATTATACTATGATAAAACCAATCTGCTTTCGTCGAGGATTCAAAATTGATAATGATGAGAATAATAAACGTAACTTTGGCTGTTTCTATTCAGGCTGTAATTTATAAATAAAGACCTTCTCTATTGTACAAGACTTACGTTGTACTGTTAAAAAGTTATGCTGTATTGTTAAAGACTTATGACTTATCCTGGTACTTTTTGCTGTTTAATACTTAAGAAACAAGTCGTGTAGAGTTATATCGTTTTGTCTTTACAGCTTTCCGGTTCTTTATTTTTTTCAGTGACATATTTTTCTTAACCGTAAACTTGGTCTCGTTTCCAATGTGTCTCCAATATGGAAACCAATCGCATCAATAGCAGAGCTATCATCTCATGAACCGAGCGAGCGTTAGCAAGCGAAGCGTCTCTGCGTCAGCTTCGACAAAAATGATTTCATATGTCGGGGTTTCTGTCTGAATTCCGTCCCGATCTCTGTCTTCGTCTATAAAGGTCGCATTTCAGCTCTCAGGCACTAGTTATTTTCGTATTCAACGTAGGTCAAGAAATTCTCTTTAGTATCTACAATACTTTATGTGTTATCATTTGCCACCAAAATTGACAAACACAATGCCACAGCAAACTCATGAATGGGAATACATATAAAAATGTCTCAAATCACACATAAGTAAATACAAAAAGGGAAAACACAAAGGCAATTTTCAAGAAACCTCCAAAAGCTCGGAATCCTAACCTAATACTGTCTAGAAAGTTCGGAAGATCCTCCGGAATAGCATTTATCTAAAAACAAAACAAGGAAACTCGCGAAAGAAGGCCGAACTAATTTATCTAACCGGCGCAAGGCGGGGCTTGCCTAAATAAAGGTAATGTTTCATTCATAATTGGTAAGGCTGGTTTCCCAATATGTGGTATACCTATACGTACTTTGGTAATGTACTCTTACTTTTTGTTGCAAATGTAATACGTAAAGTTGTCTGTGGAAGGGTTCGCTTTTGCTGAAGGCTCCAGTAACCAAACTACATAGTTATTCAACAGTTTTCTCTTTTTTAAGTATGTTTATTACTGAGTATGTATGGGTTATTAGGTACCCAAAGGGTAAAACGGGGCCCTATTACTAAGACTCCGCTGTTCGTCCGTCTGTCTGTCTGTCACCAGGCTGTCTGTTTCTCATGAACTGTGATAGTTAAGTTGCAATTTTCACAGTTGATGTATTTCTCTTGCCGCTAAGACAACAGATACTAAAAATTAGAAAAAATAATTCTCCCATACAACCAACACGTTTTTTTGCCGTTTTTATCGATAATGGTACGGAACCCATCGTACGCGAGTCCGACTTCTACTTGGCCAGTTTTCATTATTATAATGTGTCTATGAAAATGACAAGAGACAAAAACCGAATTTCTGTTGTCTGAGAATAACGCTCGCTGGCTCGCTGCTCAATATTTTCATACCTAACACAGGAAGTTCTTACATTTTTATTACGACCGCAATAAGGTTTACACTCGACTCAACTTTAAATTAATCGTTATAAGTATAACTTAGACTAATATTTTCAAAGCCAATATTCAAATTCAAATTCAAATTCAAATTATCTTTATTTCAGGCCTTTTACCCATAAACATTGTAATATAGAATATATGTAATTAAATTGAAAAAAAATATTAAAATTAAAATGAGGTAAGTATTAACAATTAAATTAAAATGAACATGAAATTTAAAAAAAAAAATGTCAATAAAATAAAATGAAATAAAAATAAATGAAAATAAAATAATAATAGTGCAATGTCACAACACAAAATGTCACAACACAACATCACATTAGTAGCCTCTCACCGGCACGGGCACGGAGACATGTCTCTCGCAACAATGCCGGAGAAAAGGGCAGTCAAGCCTGGACGCTATCATCTTTAGGATGATATTGGAGCTGGCCCGCACTCTGTGCACCAAGGACGCGGCTCGTGTGCGCATGACCGTGTGGAAGCATAAATAATAATATAAGCAGACGTTTAACGTTTTTTTTTTTCACAGATTGTAACCGAAATAAGGTATATAACTTTGAAAAAACACTCGACTTAACTTTGGTCGCAAATTGTTCTCAGGGAAAAAACCTTGAAAAATATCAAAGAGCCACCTCTGCGTTGGACAACAGCCCTAAACAAAGTGGGAAGTGAACTAGGGGAGGATCAAGCAACTTTTAAAGAGGATTTCGTAACAATTCGTCAGAGCAGTACCTTAGGTTTGAATTACAGTGAAACGAGAAAGTTTTTGGAAGTTATTATATTCCCAAATGAGTTTCAGAAAAAAGTTGCGATTGATTTTGAAGCAGGAGTCCTTTTATTTACTAAAATAAATAATGTTTAAACAAATTTAGTTATTTATTTAAACATGTAACCTTGTAAGCCTATGTTTTTAATTTAATTGTCTCGCTAAGGAGATAAAGTAAAAAGTAAGTAGGTCAAAATTGAATAAAAACTCAGCATACGGGCACTGTAAGAAGAGTTTATTCGAAAACTGAACTGGCCACCAAGAAAAAGAGAGAACGCAACGGTGTAGCTGCACGAAATGTAAAACAACGGTGGTGTTACATATTTTCACAGTTCCTTTTAATTACCTCGCAGGAGATGTGAAAAGTAGAGAAATCATTTTTGGATAAAGCAGTGTCTTTGTCTAGGGGCGGCTTGAACCCCTCGCCTCACTCAGGACTCTACATAACTCCCTCGCTGCGCACGGGAGTTATCTCTAGAGTCCCTCGTTACGCTCAGGGTTCTATAAGCCGCCCGCGACGTAAGACACTGCTTTGTCCCCTCGATGCATAATCTACTGCTACTTTTCAAAGAATGATTGTTTTAAAGAACCTTAACAACTGTCAAGAACAATACGCGCTCTGAATTTATTTAACATTGAATCAAAAGGAACCGAAGGGCTCCAGGAATTTAAGCATCAACGATTCGAAAAACAAAAGTTCCGAGGGAAACTTTTTTGAGAAATTTCGCTAACTTTTTAAAAAGGTGGGCGGTATTAAACGTGAACGTAAAAGAGATAAAAGTTCGTTCGAATAACTGAAAGGAATACTGTCAAGTATAGGTTAAAATATGGATGTTTTTTTAATAATCTGACAAAGGCTCTCTATATGTATTTAGGTAAAAAGGATTTTGTTAGATTAAAAACATCATTAGAAAAAACATTCACATTTTATCCTATATTTGACAGTTTTTCTTTCAGTTGTTATTCTGTTATATACATACATAAAGCTTTGTCAGAGTAAACAAAATATAGTATCTCCGCCATAAGAAATGCGACTTGTAGAGAAAGACAGATCCAGACAGAATTCGGACAAACGAAAGCATTTTTGTCGAAGCTGAAGCATAGACGCTTCGCTCGCGAACGCTGCTCGGTTGATAAAAACTATAAATAGGTATACAGTACTAGAGATCACGAGTCTCCTCTCTCTGCCTACCGCTATAGGAACGAACCGTAATTATAAATAATAAATAAATAAATAAATACGGGACACTTCCACACACGGTCGCCTGACCCCAAACTAAGCGCAAAGCTTGTACTATGGCTGCCAGAGACTGATATACATACTTAGATATTTTTAAATACATACTTAAATAGATATTAACACCCAGACATAGGACAAATACAAATGTTCATCACACAAATGTTTGTCCTAGGTGGGAATCGAACCCACGCCCCCAAGCTCAGAAGGCAGGTTCACTACCAACTGAGCCACCAAGGCAGTCTTACTCAGTAATTATAATTATGTATTTATGTAGGTATAAAATATCCATTGTAATAAAGCTCCATTATCTAAATTCAAAGTTTTCACTCCGCCCTTGCCTCACAATAATAAATATATCCACTTGTAATCTTCATCCAAAAAGGCTTTAGTCCCTCAGTAATGGCTAAGAAAAGACAACATTAGTTCCGGGTAAACAATTTAGATTTCCCAAAAGGATACAAAACGAATAAATTCAGAAAACGTTATTTTGTAACTTGCAGTGCCTTGCGGTTTTACCCGCTATCCTGCAGGAAATATAAATTTATTGTTGAAAAATCCCTAGTTACTTCCATTCCAAATTTCATCTAAATCCGTTCAGCCGTTTTTGTGTGTTTTTGTTTTGAGTCTCACGAACTGCTGAGGAAGAAAAATGGTGATCGCGATCAGCCATGAAGGAGCGTCCAGATAGAGAGAAAGAGAGAGAGTCCTCTACAGGACTCTACAGAAATTTAAGATCGAATGTGTAAAAATTCTGAATAGCAAAATCCAAACATTCGACACACAAACTTTCACACATTTGTACAACACTAGTAGGATTGAATAAGGCGAGCTATACTTGGGACGACATTTAAGGCTCAAAAGGCTAGCAGAGGTAAATAATCTGCTTAATAAAATGCGATTTGGGTAGCGTTGTACCCTGGATCGAATTATGGAGACAAATATAGCAGCCCTTACGGCGCTTAGGTTTCATTTTGACTATGTGTAGATGTGTAGGGTTAGTGGAATGTGGAGCATCTCGAGTTACTAAATGTATGTGGAGCATTGCGGTGAAGTGTGGAGACAACAGCTTTAGTACGTACTCAGGCCAAACAAACAGTAAAGACTTAAGACATTTACGTACTAGCACGTAGTACGTAATATGTCGATGATAAAGACTGAGCTCTGAGAAAAGCAAAGTAAGGCCGGCTTTTAAACATGTGGACGTGGGCCGGTACCGCCACAGTACTCGTAATTTAAATTAAACCAAAATTAGAAAAATAGTATTATTTACCAAAATAAATAACGTTGTCACATGATTGAACAACAATGTTCTGGTTAGCTACCGATTAATGGTAGTAATAATAATAATAATAATAATCCATTTATTTCAGGCAATATAACTTGCATACAATGCAAGTTACAGAGGCCCATAGAAAATAAATACCTTACAGACTAACATACATATAAAAAACATCAATAAAATTAACTAAATCTTCTGGGCTTTTGCTCCCTGTGCGGCCTCCCAGTAGCGCCGGAACACTAGCCCTTTTGGCCAGAACTCAGGCGAGAGTAGTGCTGCCTTGTGTTTCGCTGGAACCCGTAGTAAGTAAGACTTGAAATAAGTCTCACGTACAGTTGACTCCAGGCGCTGCATCGCTACCACCGGCGCCTCTACTCCCAGTCGGTTCTGCACAAACTTGTGCACGTCGGCTCCTGACATAGTCGGGTCCACCCGAGACAAGTACATCAGAAATGGTAGTGGCGGTAGTAGAAAGGAAAGGCAAATGTCAAGCTACATATAGTTTCACTGTACGTATATAAATGAGAAATTTTGCAAGTACATGAAAAGGCATAGTGTTAACCAGCCTTACTTCGCTGTTTATAGAGCTCCGTCTTTATTCTTTTATTTGGTCTGAGAGTCCGTAGTACGACATTTCTATCTTGTGATTTTTTTTATAAGGGCACAAGAGTAAGCTTGTGGCTAGAGACCCACAGGTGGGTATGTAAAATTATAGTGCACTCAAATATGATAAAGTTTGAAATAATAGAAATACGGCGTTAGTTAAATAAGCATTTTGTTAAGTTATAAGATGTAATTATATCAAACTTAGCAAATTTAGGATCTGGAATAGTAATAAATTGGAAATTCACATAGCGTAAGTAGTATTTAAGATACTAATTAAATATGTTAATTAATATGTAGAATTAGTCACTAGAATATGAAAGAAGTATTAAAATTGTATGTAGTAGAATAAATAACCCCTATGTTGTAGTATGATATACGAGTACTACAACATAGGGTTACTATGTACTATGCTGTACTATGTTGTGTTGTGTGTGTATATCAGTCTCTGGCAGCCATAGCACAAGCTTTGCTTAGTTTGGGGTCAGGCAACCGTGTGTTTCTGAATCTGTTTCTGTTTCCGAATCTGTTTATTTATAATCCTAAACATTATTAAGGGGTAAGACGAATGTTTCATTACAAAAAAAAAAAACAATGACGATCATGACTTCAGAGACACATTGACTTGAAATAGAATTGCTACAGCAAACATCTTATTTGTCAGGCTATCCTATCTATCAATAATATCTTCCACTCTTTGCTTTCAACCAAAAACCACTTTGGCAAACGTCATTCCGTACAACAACATTATGATGGAAGATTTGTTATTCCATATCGAGCCTCTAACCGAATAAACACACAATAACAACACAAACACAATAACAATTCGGAGAATGTACGAGTATGGGGTAGTTCCCTGACAATACGGCGAGGTATTAGAAAATATTGGAGCAATACACGGGTTGGCCTGAATGGAAGCACGTTTAGTTTGACCTTGCTCTGGAAGCAAAGCGATGTTTTAACGCGACTGCCCGAAATAAATAAGTTGTAAATAATAATAAGTAAGAATGTTTATACACAAGAAGAATTTTATCCTAATTACCATTATAAATGAAAAATTAAGTTTTTTATTTGTTTTTTGTTTTGCTTTAACGCTTTAATGAACGCAAAACTTTGCTAACAAGTACGCAAAGGAAGTTTTGCGCACACACTATCAGGGGTACTAAAAAGAACATTTACTTTTTTACCCGACTGCGCATGAAGGAAGGTTATGGTTTTCGAGTGTATGTATATAACTATGTGTGTTTATATGTGGGTATGTATTTGATGTTCCTTTGGTTTGTTTTCGCCCTACAGCCTAACAGCTTGATGAATTTCGACATGTGAGGCGTCACTTGAACGGTCTTGATAGTGTGTGACATATTAATTAATAATAAAGTAGTTACTAGCTAGATGAGTACTAGGCATATTAGCAAATCCCGCTAAGACACAAACAGTAGATTCATATCCTCGCATATCAGTGGAACACAAGTTCGAGGTTTCGACGCAGTAATTTGCAGTGACAAAAATGGAGAATACGTGTTTATAAATATTGGGAGCGAAGTCACGTGAAGGTCAAACACTTACAGACAGAAGATATTACCTAGATGATGTTATTTTTCTTTGCTTTGCTTTTCCATACGCAACTCTTGAAATGCATTAGCTAAGTTCCGTGGCACGCAGGAATAACTGAACATCGCAAAAACGTCAATTTTTCAGGGCAGCCATTTTAAAGTTTGACATTTTCTGTTTAGTCGGTAAGTTAGTTAAACGATGATGTCAAAGTTATTTTGAGGGTTACTTGAGGCCCTCTTTCGTATGGTTTCAAAAATTTAACGAAACTACTTATAGTTCACATAATAATAGACTTGTCAAACAGCTGAAATGCCTTGAATAAGTTGATAACTCGACTTGTAGACCAAGTTTTGGCTTTTAAGGACATTTATCCAGTTATTCACCATCTGAGTACGGATCATTTTTATCGGTTACCTTAGTTATTTCAATGGAAAAAGCATTATTTCTCATTAGTAAACCAATGACAACTTCAAACAGATATAGTTTGTCAAGTAATTATTACTACTTTACAAGATATATCTTACTTTTCAGCATATAATGCAAAATGTAAAAAAAGTCTTAGTATTTAAATATATTTTTTTTAGAATTATACGCTCATTTACATAATCTAAAAACTATTTTCACTAACTTTTTAAAGTTATTTTTTAAACATATGGGAAAAACACAATGGAAACGCATTTGTTTCTAATTAAAATGAATTATTTAGAGTATACACTAAATTAACACATAGGCTAGACTTATTATCCCGAGAAATCAACAGTTGGCAATCGTTGAGTTCTACAAATAAGAAAATATTAATCAAACACACTACAAGACATAAATACCTACTTATAAAAGGTCTTATTTAAAAAGCTTTTCTAATTATTATTTTAAACGACTTCAAAAAACCGTTTTAAAAAATCTTTGAAAATTTTCGTAATCTTAAGTGGCTGTAAAAAATCTGTAAAAATGTCTGATGACACACATGCTTAATACATGTTTTGTTAGATTGCTTACACATTACTTCGATCAATAATAATACTAATAAATAATAATAAAACCCTTTATTCAGACCAACTTAGTATCTATTTACAAAGTATTAAGAACTAAAAACTATGAGTGTGGATTTACAAGTATATTTTGGTAGTTAAACTAATCTTAATCTATTCTAATACTTAATTATTTTTGTAGGTCTGTTTGCCAAGCGGCAAAGATCTCCTCCAACCTTTTTCATTCCTGTCTATCTTGGGCCACTCTATTCCAAGTTACTCCTGCTACCTGTCTAATGTCATCATCCCACCTTTTCTGTGGTCTGCCCCTTTTCCTTTTCCTAGGGCACCATCGTGTCACAATTTTGCTCCATTTCTCTTGGCCTCTTATCATATGCCCTGCCCATTGCCATTTGAGTCTTTATCTGATTTTACATTAAAACAGGTAGTACGCAGGTGTTGAAAAGTTTTTTCTTTAAATTAATGTGAAGAGTTTTATCTTCCATGGCTTCTCTCAGACTCCAGTATCTCTTTCAGCCATTTGTTATTCTTCTGTCATCTTCTTTGCAAATATTTCTTTCCTCTTGTGTTATTAGCTGTCTCAGGTAGATATATTCATCAGTGTAATCAATTTGGTTATTTCCTAGATGTATGGTGGTTTTCTTCCCATTTGTCCTTACCTTTGTTTTCTCTGGGTTCAACTTTAAACCTTTCTTCTCACTTTCATCCGCTAGTTCAAGTATCATTTGCTATATGTTTTTAGGTGTTTCAGCAAATAACATTATATATATATATCGTCTGCGAACCTCGATTGTGTTAGGGAGACTCGGTCGACAGTGATTCCGAGGTTTTCCCAGTTAAGTCTCCTAAAGATTGTTTCGACAACCGCTGAGAATAGTTTTGGAGGTAGAGGGTCTCCATGTCTGACACCCTTTCCTACTCTAAATGGTTTACCTTTCTTTTCTAGTTGGATTCTCGCGGTGCTATGACTATTATTTTAATTAAATAAAGTGAAAAAAAAAGGAACTTCTTATTCTGATTGGCCATCATTGGTGTTTTTCCCCAAAAACCTTAAAACACAGATTTAAAAAATTGTCAGACTTCGTCTTAGACAACCATGGCTCTAAAGGGTCTAAATGATCTATGCTAGCGTCTCTTTACGGCTTTGCACCCCGCTATTAATCAACCCTGTATTGATTTGAATCTTTTGTGTAAGTATGCATGTAGGTAGGTACATAGTACACCAATGATAGTAATAGTCACCAATAATGTACAGCATTGTAATTTATTTTTTATATTTACTTCACGTTGTTGCATGGCATGTTTGTTGGCGTTTAGGCTCCAGTAGGTACATAAAAAATATCCAGCTCGGGTAGATAACAACTTGATATCTTGCTATTGCAGATGAAAACTAAATCACCACGGCAAAGGTAAAAGTGAACATGTGATAATGTCACTTTTTAAACAAAAATATTTGGCTTGCCATAACTTGACATCTCGATTTGTCAATGGAGGCAGAAACAGGCTATGTGTATAAGTCGAGATATCCAGTATTTTGGATGTGAGTGTAAGTTGATAAATCAAGATGACAATTATTCATACACAAACTTATGCTTGACATCTCAATTTGTCAAGTTAAAATTAATTTTTGCAGAAAAGGCTTAGGTGTATAAGTCGAGATCTTCAATTTTTTGAACATGTGTTGATGTTGATAATTCAAGATGTCAATATTAGTAAGCAAACACACACTTGATAAGTCGTTTTATCAAGTAAAACACCATAAAATGCAAGGGTGTCGAGATGTACAAAACGCGATTGCTCTAAAACTATTGTATATTTCGGGCTGATTTTTTTATACATAGTAAAGCGCATACGAAGGAAGCGTTTAAGCCAATAAAAAAAAAATCATGCAAGTCGAGTTGTTCAGTTATTCCTACGTGCCACGGAGTTATCCTTTAGAAACCTTTATTCAATGCGCATTGTGAGTGCTTGTACTTACGATGGCGGGATGGGTTGTTAAAAATACATGGTCGATGTTATACAAATCGCGGCCGATTGGGCCGATTGGCACAGCACCCATGACAATCAATCTTGACGCGTGAGATGAAATCTGGTCACTTTTACTCCTTTGGCTTTTCAAACAAGAGAGACAAAGACCAGAAAATATCTCAAAATGTGAGGATAGCCTTCTAGGACTGAGACAGATGTCATAGTAAGAGAGAGAGGCCTATACCAAGTAGTGGGATAGAGAAGGCTGTGGACGATGATGATGATGCCAAATTGTCTTCCTCTTGGTGATTTTAGAGCCTTGATGAAAAAATTCACAATAGCGATATGCGTGTGTTACGGCTATTCTACGGCAACAAAAGCCATCAATGTGAGTGGCAAGAGTGGATATTGGAATGGTGGTTATAAAACCGGAAAATTGGGTACGAATAGGCACAGAGAGAATAAAGTTTGGTTCAATGTACGGGACACTGAGCCCATGTAGAAAATTTGTAAACGAAATACTGAGACGTTTTTAAAACGTTCTTATGATCTGCGATTAAGACAATACGACATGACCCTACACCAGCGGTTAAAAATGTATTCTATATGCTATTCCAGAATATAATCTATCACTGTACCAAATTTCATCCAGATACGTTCAGCCGTTCTGGCGTGATTGAGTAACAAACATCCATCCAAACTTTCTCATTTATAATATTAGTGAGATGATTGGTTGTCCTATACTAAAAAAAACTAATACCTTTGTCTTTAATGACATTTAAATTTATGCTCGTTTCATAGTTTTTGACTGTATTATTTTGCGAACCTAGTTATAAATGAGCGACATTTATTATTATTCTATGATAGGTACACAAATATGATCATAATTTCCAATATATGTCATGATCATAAGTCAAAAAAGTCATTTTTAGGCAACTGCGTTAGTTTTTTTTTTTTTTTTTTTTTTTTTTTTTTTTTTTTTTTTATTTAAAAAATTACACTCCACGGACTCCGGGGACCGTGACTTTTTTTAACAAAAATCTTAAATTATTATTTAAAGGAAATACAGGTAGAGGGGGGTTAGTTATTAAGTCTTAATCTAAGGTTAGGTTAAAGGTTTTCAGATTTACTTAATGCATTGTGAGTACACCACGAGCAGACCAGCGACCCGCAAGCAGCACCCGATCACGAGTATGACGCATGTGCCAGCCATCGCTCTCCTCAACCATATTTGAGGGAAGAGAACGACCCGACACACGACGCCGCCGCAAGAAGGTGCCTTCGATAGTGAGCATGAATGCTCGAGATGGACCCACAATTTATATAAAACGATAACAAAATAAAAACTATAACGAGAACAGAAATGATTACAATTTTTATAACAATTAATATTTTTATAACATCATGGCCTCCTCCCGACTCAGAGCCTCCATCACTACCGCGTTCCGATCTCTGATGGCCATCTGCAGGTTATATTCCTTGATGGTCTTCGGTGATGCAGCCGATGCTCGCCGTAAAAACCGGCTGATGGCATCGTCTTCGATGTCATCGGCGTAGTAGGTGAAAGTCCCGGTGTGCCGTGATATTGCGACGACTGCGTGGGACACGCTCTCATGCAGCTTCATTTTGGGCTTGGTCTTTATGGCGATAACCGACTCGTACGTTAGCCCCTGAGCTTCGTGGATGGTTAGGATGCGTGACCCTGCGCCTCCCCCATACCCTTGACTTTTGAGGGTCTCCTTTTCTTCCTGCGTATGTACTAAGAAAAGGGTGTTGGGGAGGGTGGTGGGAATTTGTGCTCCCTTGTACCTTCTTTGCTCAACGGACTTAATACGAGGAGCCGAGGAATAAATACCCGAGTAAATTTCCCTCAGCGCATACGCGACGTCCATTGGGTTCCTGTGTGTGCAAAGCAACTCCTGGCTGATGTTTGTGACCAGGTTTGGGCGTTGGTACCTCATTTCGAAGAGATTTTCTCTGTCAATAAAAGGTAACTGATTTACATCTCCGATGAGGACAAGCTCACCAGCACCAGACAGCCGTGCAACCATTATTATGGCTCCAAAATGGTTCATGAGCGCTTCGTCTACCAGGAGGCGGTTGAAACTCTCTCTACCAAAACCATTTACGAGAGAAGAAGCCATTGTTCGTACCCTGGATTTCACCAGGTCTCCGATGCGGTGCGATAGTTTCTCTCTCAGATCTTTTGCTGCCTCTGTTGTTGTGGTGATGATGGCGTCCCTGTCCACATCGAAGTGACGGATCACCCATGTTGTCTTGCCACACCCTGGCACCCCATTGACCCATTGTATCTTTGGTACCGACCAGCTTTCCCAACTTGCGTCGACGTCTGGGTTCCCTTCGATGGTTTTGGCCATCTCTAGGATTCGGTCGTCCAGCATTATCTTGGTGCACTTGGCGGTGACTACAATTGGATCCTTTGATGGTGTCCCGTATTTCGGCTTACCTATTCGCTCCGCCTCTGTCTCGTCCAGCGCTACAAAACCACTTTCTGCGCTATAGGCTGCCATATACTCTCCTTTCATGGTTCCTTTGATGATCTGGGAAGTGACGTTGTTGTATATGGCGGCTTCCGCTTCCTCAAGCCTCTCGTTTAGAAGACTTTCACTTCCTAGCCTAAAAGACTGCAAGATGTTATCGCAGGTCCTGAGATTAACTTGTTTCGTCGCTCTTAGTATGGCTAGGAATTCGAGGAAGGCGTTTCTAGCATGGCTTTGCAGCCCCGAGGCCGAGACATAACGGGGCGAATCGACCTGGCCCATGTCGGCTCTCGTCCTAGCTGCTTGAAATTGTGGAGCTGCTCTCGACGTCTGTGGAGATGGTGTTTTGGGTGCGATACGGAATAAGCTCTGCGTTATAGCGCTGAATGCTGTTATGAAACCGGTTATGTGGCCATTCCCTCTTTCTCGGTTACCACTTGCATGGGGTGCGGCCTTTTCAGAAACAATTTTTTGTTGTGCCCTTTCGGAACCAGACTGGGTGGTCGAACTTGGAACGGGGTGTCCCCAGCTATCTGTAGCACCTATGTGGTCTAGTGTTTGGGATTTGAGAAAGCTCAAGTTTTCTCCTCTATCCTCGTACACGACAACCTCATGGTGTTCAGAGGCCTTGGTGCAACCTAACCGGTCTACGACTTCCGCTTTCATATATTCGACCATCATCGCGTCCACGCTTATTACCCGGGGAGTGCTGTCAGCATTTTTGCTTAGATAATTAAGCAATGAGCTAGCTTGCGCAAAAGGTGACTGTGCCGCCCATTCCAGCAGTGCGATCGTTTTGTTTTTCGTTCGCACTATTCGGAATCGGTAGCCGTCTGCCATGCACACTGGCATAGCTTCGTAGGATTTCCGCTTCATAGTTACTTTGGCGGTGCTCCCATTGAGCAGACATGCTAATCCGGGCGATAGTCGAACACGTTTCTGGTTCCTGACGAGGCAAAAGCTTATTCCGAGCCTTTCTCTATTGCTGTCCATGAAAAGTGCCACACCGCGAATCCGTATTCCCGGGTCTCCTCTTTCTGCGTTTTCCAGAAGATCGTGAATGGATACGCTTTTTGAGGAAGTTTCTCGGTTGGAGATCGTGGCTTGTGTTGCGCTGGTAGACTGTGTGAGTGTGATGGGGGGAAGTGTTCGGATGGGGGGGAGTGTTTGGATGGGGGGGAGTGTTTGGATGGGGGGTAGTGTTCGGCTGGAATCGAGTGTTGAGTTTCTTTTGGCTGCTATACGGAAGGATCTCTCCACAAAAGACAAGAAGTGTGGTCTGCATTCTGGATCTGCCAGGATATTATGGAGTTCCGAGATCTCCAACTTCCTATCTATTAATGTTTCGAGATCCTGTCGTACAGCCATGAATCTAGGGCAATCGATGATCACGTGCCAGACCGTCTCGGCCACATAGGGGTCGCACTCGCAACCAGGGCTGTCTTTGAGCTTGAACCTGTGCAGATATTCAGCTATACCTCCGTGTCCCGTCAGCGCTTGTACCTGGAAGGGAGTCAGTCTTGTGGCTCGCGTCACCCGATATGCGTTTGCAATGTCAGGGAAGAACGTTTGCGTGACTCTACCTGTTTCCGAGGTTTCATATCGGTCCTGCCACTTCCGTACCGATTCTTCGCGGATTTTCTTTTTGACGTAGGACAGAGGAATCTCTCCGTAGTCTCTTGAAGTGCCGGTGAGTGCCGCTGCTTTAGCGAGCTCATCAGCTCTTTCGTTACCAGCGGTGCCCACATGCGCTCTCAGCCAGAAGAGACGAAGAGATACCCCTTTTGCAACTATCTTCCCAATGTTTTCCTTTATACGTTTTACCAAGGGGTGGTTTGTTTTAGGGTTCTGAAGCAGTTCGAGTGAGGATCGTGAGTCGCTCAAAACGTTAACTTCAGAACTCTCGCCTGTTGCCACCAGTTCGGTCGCCCGGTAAAGAGCATAAAGTTCCGATTGGAAGACAGCTGCGTTAGTTTTGACAATAAAATCCCGAAAAATATAACAGGGCTCACCGAGGGAAAATTCAAATCACATGTAAAAACTACATTAATGAAAAGAGGATATTATAAGGTTAAGAATTATTTAGAAGATAAAGATGTCTGGAGCCTTCCACTTCCGTCAAGTAGCCACTAGTATTTATAGATATTACCTAGTTGTAAGCCAAAATTTGTGAGAATGTAATTTATTTATTATTTGAAAAAATAATGCCCCTCAGTTTCTTGCCTGTTCTTCTGAGTAGAGGCTTTTTGTCCGAACAAGGCAGTCGAGTCTATATAAATAACTTTGACGTTCATAAGTGTATCTTTGATACCTAAATTGAATAAAAACATTTTGACTTTGACTTTGACTTTGAATAAAATAACCGATTTTTCGGTGCAGCTGACAAAACTTGTTAGGAACCTTTAGAAAGCTGAAAACTTTTACATAAAATAGATCACATTTCACATAATCACAACACTTTGCATCACGCCAGCACGGCTGAACGGATCTGAATGAAATTTGGCACAGAGATTTATATTTTAGGATAGCATTTAGGCTATTTAATTACCGCGGGTAACACCGCGCAGGCGCAGCTAGTACATAACTAACTGTAACTGTAACTATAAGTAACTGTAACTAACTGTAAGCTGTAACTTTATAGCCTTAATCATTTAGGTCAAGTAAGATGGTAACTTAGCTGCAAGGAACTTTCATAGCCAAAAACTCTGATAGAACGAATAAAATGAGCTAAAAATTTAAATTGAACCTCATTTACATCCAGTTGCACAATATTAATGCTCTATTACGTTATGTATCACTAACGGTAATAACATAACATATCGTCACTCTTTTCCTCCGAAGGGGCTGGCAGAGGTGCAATACAACACTCACACTTCGCCGGACGATATTCAGTCCTAAATGTGACAGGGGGCGAGCCTGTCACCATACACCGGGCTTCTGTCATGTTGCAGATGACATACAATACGCACATATGTTCACACAATGAACAAAGTGGTGTATGCCGTCGGCTGGGTTTGAACCCGCTCCCTCTGGCTTAGGAGGTGGGCCTTCTCCAACTAGGCTATCATCGCTATTGGCTAATGATAATGATTTCATGAATATAGTCATGTTGCACAAAACAACTTCAGCTTATGATAATGTTCCATGACCTAAATGAAGGATGTGACAGATTGCTTCGTTTGACACTTAAAAATTAAAAACCATTAAAATCGAGTCCAATATTGCTTTTTACAACAAGTTGGTTAAGATTAATGACATGAGTGTCTAATGACAGCTTTAAAAGTTCAAGTTCGTTTCTACAACTGCCTGTTATGTTAGAAGTGATAAGTAAGATAAAAGTATTACTGACTTGATTTTCGACTGCCTCATGAACTGCTGGATCTTCCTAGCTGCCTGGTTCTGGCGCCGCTGGGAGTACGTCCTTCTGTTGAAGATGGTTTCATTTTGAGAACAGAAATTTGAAATTAAAATCTAAAATGTAGTTACATAGTATCTTTATATTGCTAACAGCACCGCTGACTACCGTAGATATTTGCGAGCTAAATTGGTAGAACTATACAAAAAAATTGTAGGTAGGTAGGTCCTAGAGCCATGTACAATCAAGTTGATGTTCGAAATGTATCTATAACGTAATGTATTTGTCGCAGCCAACTTGCTTAAGCAGCTTTCCAATTAACAGGCTAGCCATTTTATTAAACGGTGCCATTCAACTAGCTTCCTGAATGATCTTCAGCCTTAGCGTCTATTACAACATTTAGTAAACTGGCTGGCTGATGCTCAGGCCATTCATACAATAGTGATTACATGACAAAAATACTATTTTTGCCTGAAGAAATATTTTTGGTAAATTGTGATAAAAATAAAATCCGTGAAACGAACCGCAATTCTGATAGACATGATATTTTAATAACCTAAAACCTCTCCTGCCCGACTCCTTTATCAGAGCAAATCTGACTGGGATTGGTTGTGTTAATTTTTTTTATAATAACCCGAACCCTTTCCGACTTAAACGGCTGGGCTAGACAAATAGTCGACGTTGTCGATCCAAGTCATTTTGCCTAGCCGTTTATTTATTTATTTATTTATATCAATTTCACAAAACTTACAATATATAAAAACCAGAACGTTTTGAGTTAAGCTAGGTACATCACAAATAGGTATAACAAAAATTACAAATTCGATTGATAGCTAAAATGACACATTACAATTTGAATTATATTATTTACAATAGAGTAAAACAAGTTTAACTTCAAATTATGTGTGAAGTTGTATATAAGTTTGATTGATCGGCTGAATATCATTAGGAAGCTAGTTGTCACCGTTTGAACGGTGAATTAAGCTAGTTAGCTACGACATTTAATGGTTTCTGTTATAAATTAACGACTAGCTAATCGAATAACTCGTTGGTTAATTCTCTATTTAAATCTTCAAATAAATAAACTGCCCTCTTACTAATAATCGATGTATAGCCTCGGTTTAGTTTTGTCTTTTTTCTTGCTTTTAAAGTTTTAAATCGATCGAAAAAGACTAAACATTGTAAGTATCTATAACTGTTCCGAAGTAATACAACGTTTATTAGCAAGGGGATGCCTATTACTAAGGGGTTACCTCTCTGTCGCTAGTGTAGATTGCTAATTTATGTGAATTGATCTTCTTCTTATTTTATCTTCACTTACTTGAGAGGTGGGTTAGTCAGTCGGCGCGCGCGCATGGAGCGATAGCCTCGCTGGATCACAGTGGCCGCTGCGTGCATTTGTTTCAGGTACGCAAACTGTGGACAAATTAACATGTTGAAATGATAATATCCTAACACAATACCTACCTCAAAAGTAACGCTTTAACAATACTGCTAGTGTATTTACTGTTAGAAATCCATTAATGCTGGTTACCGTTTACTTTTAGGCTCCCGTTTGACTTACGTTTTAGGATAATACGAGATGAAATAAGTCTGAGGCAATCTGAGGCTGCAAAAAAATTTGCAGCCTCTGTTTGCGGTCTTGCTGATGCATTAGCACTGCTTTGAAAAGTAATCATCGAATTGCATCGTCAAAGTACGAACTTTTTAGAAAGACAACGACATCGACACGATGAAATCGAAAAGACTTGCACACATGAGACACTTGCACTTGTTTATAAAATAAATATCATGGTATCTCAGTAAGATACCAGTCCTTAAATAAGTTGCAATCTATTTTTACAATCGCTAGCACTATACAATGCATGTAAAAGTAGACATATTATGATCACATGACGTTTGTCACATGATTATATTATAATAGAATCGCTTAGAAGCGATTGCAACTTGTCTAGGGCCCCAGTTCTAAATGGTTTACCTGCATGTACAAACGGTAGCAGTAGGTACGGTGATGGCAGCGGCGGCGGCGCGGCGCTGCAGCTACCGGCCGCGGTATTGACTGTACGCCTTCTGGATCGTTATGTAACTACATGTTTGTACCGGTCACAGCAGTT
Organism: Peribatodes rhomboidaria; assembly: GCA_911728515.1. NCBI lineage: Eukaryota > Metazoa > Arthropoda > Insecta > Lepidoptera > Geometridae > Peribatodes > Peribatodes rhomboidaria. The sequence continues at coordinate 14,068,382 of OU452182.1, forward strand.
CTTGATAGTTTACCTGCTTATACCGACGGTAGCAGTTCTGTATGGTGATGGCGGCGGCAGCGGCGCGGCGCTGCAGCTGCCGGCCACGGTACTGACGGTACGCCTTCTGGATCGTTATGGCTGCTGAGTACAGCTCACGTTGCTCTCGATCTGAGGAAGTAAAACAGTCAAAAGTGATCTCTTACAAATGCGAATATTTTTCATACATCTTTTTCCTCTCGAAAAGGGTTTAAAAAAACATAGGGGGAAATATAGTTAATTTAATTGAATATGCTAAATTTCATCATAATCACGAACGATCAACTTTTGCCTAAGTAGAACTGTGTAAATACTTTTAACTCAGCTTAAGAAATGGCAGGTACCCATTTAAAACAAAACCTATAAGCCATTTTGCTACGTCACATTATTTGGATGAACTTACCATTCAATGTAAGACTGGAAAAATGATTGGTAGCGTTGAGAAATTCCTGTAGCGTGGCTGGCGGTGTAGCTGACGAGTAAGGAGTCAGCGCGGAGCGAGGGGACGGCGGGGGAGGGGACAGTGCTGACCCGGGGGACACTGACCCTGAAGAACAAGGGGTGGAGCCGCCGCAGTATCTGAGTGTAAAGAGAACAAGTAGAAAAACCTTGGTAAGTTGGCCGAAATGATGTTGTTTGACACGTGACTTGGGTATAGAAAGAAGAAGTAAATTTAATGTGTACTAATATATATGTATTTAAAAGTATATAAGTATATATATATCAGTCTCTGACCGCCATAGTACAAGCTTTGCTTAGTTTGGGGTCAGACGACCGTGTGTTCAAGTGTCCCAAATATATTTTAATATTTTGAATTTGAATATATTAAATAGCTTTGTATCCTACGAGATCCCTTTAGATTTATCCCATTCACTAAAAGCAAAGACGATACAACATTGTTGTGATGATGGAAAATATTAAGATTGTTGGTAGGTCAGGGTTCGGCCTTTGGGCGGCCTAGTAACTCTGACACCAGGGCTAGCCACTCGGCCTATACGAACTTGCTTGCTTTATGGTGCAAAATACATATTTCCAGTTTATATGTTTTTATATAATTATATGTTTATATTTATTAGTTATGTACCCGACTAGTTATAAAGAATTTCACGTTACGAAAAAAGCACTAGGAATAATTTCCGTGTATACGACACAGATTAGATCACTACTAATAACCAAGTAACTAGGTATACTTGTTAACCAGTTTCTTGTAGAAAGTAAACCTTGCAAATTGTTCACAAAAATGTTTGCCATTGTACTTATTTTAATACTTGTAGGGACAGTACGGTCTTCCTGAACTACCCTAATAAAGACACTACTAACTGTCCCAAAAGGTATATATTCACCATCCTGCTTAGCATCCTGCACGCACATCCTACACGTTATTGCCGCTTCAAACAGGATGGTGTGTGAGCTACATCTTGCTTTGCAGTCCTGCAAGCAATGCTGCAACGATGGTGAATGGTACCTTATGGTGAAGTGATAAATTAATAGTACAAACTAGTGTGGTGTTATTAAGCGGTAAATTCCACTATACCAATATACTTACCGGTAAGTATTGTCACAAAATTCGAAACTAAACTCTGTGTTAAAGGAGTTGGTGTCGTCGAGTAGCGGAGTCATCAGAGTGTCCTCGCCGCTGCCGCCGTCCAGTCCGCAGCCCGACAGCAGGCCAGAGCTTTCGTTCTGATTACAGAAAATATTATTGGAATTTGCAAGAACTCGTGATGTTGTCAGACATCCTTATTGTAAAATTGTAATGGCAATGACCAGTGGTAGTGTGGTTATCGCCAACTTACTCGCGCCATGCAAACGAGTTGCAGGACACGAATACTATCGCCACCAGGTTATACAATAAAGCCCAAGGTCAGAATAAGGATTTGAATTATTTTTAAACAAATCACACTCACATCGTCTCACTCACTCTGCACACCTAGTGAAACACGCTTCTATCTATGTCTGGAGTATGGTAAATAATGGTATGGTAAACTTAGCAGCTAGAGCGAGATAGAAAGATACCCCGCGAAACATGATGACCCTCCTAGCCTAATGAAAGTTCGATTGCTTGTTAGCTAGAGATCTCGGTTGAGATTCCCGACCTGGCAAGATGTTTGAATGGTGAATTTAAATATCTGTTCTGGGTCTGGGTGTAAGTTGTTCTTGTGTTTGTGTACTATGGCATCACTCGACACAGGGAAGAGCTATGTGTGTGAAACATTATTTTATTTATTTTTGCTCAGTCAGTATGGATTAAGGTTGATTTTGATCATCAAGCCGCATAACTTCCCACGTTAACCAAAAGCTACATCGAAGGATCTCCACAATATTAGTAGTATTGCACTTCTGCATCAGCGGCTTTTTGTGGCTCTCACAATATCGGGGTCGGGTTTTAATTTAACAACATTTCAATTATTTTTTCAAAGCGGATACCTTTATTCTTTCTGGCATTGCGGCGATGATCTGCTCGGCCAGCGTGAACACTCTGTCATCCTGTTCCCCTGAAATTGTCATGTGAAGTAAAAATCCTCATAGCTACATCAGAGTCACAACACAAGCGACACAACACTGCTTTAAAATCCAGTGCAGTTTTCAAACAATGATTCTTGGCGACAACATCAAGATTAAAACACATCAATCAATTCACAACAAATTATCATAATTATGTTTACTTGCGTATTAAAAAAATAAAACTGACCGTCAAGTACTTTAAAAATTAAATCTAGGAATTTTTCATGTAGTAACACAACTATAATTGCAGTGTTTTTTTAAAGTTTACCAAAATAAGTTCAAATTTAGCTGACTTGGTTTGTAAAATAAAAATGTACAATTAACAAAAATGTTTACCTTCGTATATTTTATGTTTAAAAAGTGGTGTAAAATGAATGAAAATATCAGAAATGAAACCAAAAATAAAATGAAAATGGTGTGCTTGATTGTGACAATACATAAACACATATTCAGGTGCTTCATAAACCCACAGTGCCAAAGCTCTTACCTTAGTTTGTTACAACTATCAATCTTAAATACCACTACACATAAAAAGCCTTCGAATAGATATAGAACCATGCAAGCAGTATTAGCCACCATGCAGTGTTGTTTTGTCAAGTAATTGTAGTCAATTTTTGAAACGTGTTTATTCAAATTTCAGACAACGCTGTCAAGTGTAGATAAAGATGATTTGATTGTAAAGCCAATCCGATTTGATAGTGGTTGAAAGTACTGTGAGTGGATAGACCAATACGAACCATTGAAAGCGACATCGAAGACAACATCGAGTAAGCCAAACTGAGCTTTATTCCGACACATAAAAACCTTATTGACGCTGACGTTCCGTTAGAAACAGTCGGAAAAGTCAGTTTAGCTTAAGGATACTACAAACACCAACACTGGGAAACTCCGCTCAATATTTGGATCGAAAGTAACAGAAGAAACTACAAGTGATCTACCGACAAATAGTGATCATTGTCAAGATCTACAGACTGGCGACAAGAGTACAGAGATATACAAATATTCTTGGTTAGAAGAAGAGGATCGAGCGGCCAGAGCGGCGATGCACTACTACATTCACAACATCGAAAGTAGGACGAGCGAAGGGAAACTTGCTGCAACTTGAAAAGGTATAGAACTCAAGTAATCTAGAGTAGCCAATTGGAGCTAATTTGATTTTATATAGTTCAAAATTTTTATAAAATTCTGTTCAGTTCATTTTAATTTGTCGTAAAAATAGTAATAACCCAACAGATGGTCACAATTTTCAAAAAAATGTGTAGTTATAGGTAATTACTAATAAAACTACTTCAATATTTTTGCTACAACGATTTCATGGCCTTGTCATACTTTTCTTATACATTTGACATACTTATGATTTTTTTACTAAGATTTTTTTAAATGTTCACACTATTATTCATAGGTGTATAGCCCAGTAAAATTTAAATCACTTAATTTCTGCACATAATGATACTGCTCAGATTTTAGGGACGTTTGTAATTTAGTCCGTTACTGCTTTAGCCATTTGACGTATTTTGCGTGTCGCAAATTTGATTCCTACAAATTTGTGGTGGTCTATACCGTTTCAGTGCTTGCACTGACCTGGGGCCGGGTCGGGCGGCGGCGGCGGCGAGGGGGAGTCCGACAGCGCCTCCACATCAATGAGCGGGCTGGTGGCGCGCCGCTGCGCCGTCTCGCCTGCAACCACCCGCGAGCTCTCCGGACACTTGCTACGAGATCAGTTCCTTTCGCATCCTTTCTATCAATTCCTTTTGCACTTAAGCCTGGTTCAGATTTTAGTCCCATAACGCGATTTCAGACTATTTCCTGGTCTTTCTATGTTGCCATATTAAATTCACTTCTTTTTCTTACCGTTCTTCTTTTTCTTATCTATAAATTCATTTTTCTTGAAAATTAAGTGATTCGTAAATTGGTCGTCTGTTGCCAAAAATGTAAGCTTGTTTGTTGTTATTTATTCAACGAAATCTTCAAATTCAACTTGATCACTTTCATTTATTTAGCTGAGACTGATCAGTTTATATGACAGAAGTGTATTTAAATGCTTTCATACTTTTACTATTTTAGGTGTCAGTACTATTTTGTTTCTAAAAGCCAAGGAAAAAAAAAACGTTTTTTTTTTTAAAGATCAAGGAACCAAGGTAAAGGAACTGATATCGCTGGACCTTCTAGAGAACCAACCAACGTCGAATGACCTCTTTTCAAAATGATCGCAGCAAAATAAGACCCGAAAAGTTTGGACCTTCCAAAGGTTATCAGCTGCCGTGCCGATATAAATAAATAATCACCAGCAAATGAAAATTTAATAGACTATGAAACGAGACCTGGTAAACTTAGCTGAGGACTTACAAAGGGCCAAGTCCATACGCCTCCCGATCTTGGCGTCGCCGAGACTGTCTTCTGAGGTATCGGAATCCAAAGGGAGTGACATACTGCGCTCCCACCTGAAACAGTGTTTGGAGAAATGCTTCGAAATCAAGACAAATGTTTGGGAAAATATTGATGTGTCCCATTGATGGATTACTATACCTTGATGATAAAATGCTATCGGATTTGTCAATGGCAGAGTTGGAACGAAATGCATCGGCCATGTTGATACCACTGTCTATCGAAGGTCTCTTGACGAGGTTGCTCTCAAGACTTCCAGCCCTTCCTTTCTGCGATAAGCTGAAATAATAAAAAAAGTTTTTTTTTAAATTAGCTTGCTCACACGATAGTTTAATTTCACTTATTTTTGACCAAAAATTTGATTTTAAGTACTATGTTGATTCGGTGCTGTATCTTTCTCGCAGCCAACTAGCTTAATTCATCATTCAATTAACAGCCCAGCCTTTTTATGAAACGGCGCCGTTTCATAAAAAGGCTGGGCTGTTAATTGGCATTTTACTAAATGGCGCCGTTCAACTGGCTTCCTGATGATATTTCAGCCGTTCAATCAAACGGCTAGACAAAATTACTTGGACAACGACAACGTTGACTACTTGCCTATCCCAGTCATCTAAGTAGGTTAGGTATAGGATTGTTTAAAAAAATATTAACGTAGCCATTGTTAATTAGGGCGGTAGCTCCGCTTGGCTTCGCTCTCAGCAACCTAACCAATCGTCGGAAAAAGTCGGATTTGCTCTGATAAAGGATTGCTCAGGAGCGGTTTTAAGTTATTATAATTTCATGTCTATCAGAATTACGGTTCGTTTCACGGATTTTTGGATTTTATTTTTATCATAATGTATTTTTATCATAAAATTACCCTATCGTATGCATGCATGGCCTGAGCATCAGCCAGCCAGTTTATTAAATGTTGTATTAGACGCTTCGGCTGAATATCATTACGGAAGCTAGTTTAACGGCGCCATTTAGTAAAATGGCTAGCCTGATAATTTTACGGCTGATTAAGCAAGTTGGCTGCGACATGTACATATTCTCCATTCATGTCTTTTACTCGTCTTTTTTGAGCTTACTGCTTTCTCATTTAATAAATAAGGATACATTTCTACTAAACCTAATTTTTACTAGGTTTTTTAAACATACCTATTGGGCCTCAGAAACACGCCATCTTTAGCGGGCGGGTGTATCCGATCCAGAATGTTGGCCAAGTTATCGTGCCCGGCCCGGCGCGCCGCGGCGGCCGCCTGCCGCGCGCCGGCCTCGGTCTGTGTCCCGGCGCTCCACCGCGCCAACACCACTGCTGTCTCCGTATGACCTGCGGCGCTGGCTATCATCTGGAACAGTGCAGATAAAACTTACTCTTGTACTATTTTGATGCTTGCAATTAAAGATTGCTGCTTCAAGATTAAAAGTAGCAGCAAACTAGGGCCCTGATGATGGAGTTGGGTTGGCTCGGGTAGATTCTGGTCAGGGGAAGTGCACAATACACCCCAAGCCGGACGTTAATGCTGGACTTATCGCCTTCGTCTCGAATAAGAATATGGCCGTGATGAGGCCTTTTAGATCTAGTGTACTTTTTTTACAGGTCGTAGTTGACAGTGCAAACCACTGGAGAAGTTAACATTCGCCCTCAGTATCGAGCACCTGCAGTGTGCTGGGGTTCATCTGCCTAGGGTCCTATCAATGTTTTACTCGCTATGTATCTCGCATTCTTATCTACCTTCTGATCTCATGAAAACTATTGTTGTACCAATCATCAAAAACAGAACAGGAGATATTGCTGATAAAAGTAACTATCGGCCCATATCCCTGGCTACTACTATTGCAAAGGTACTTGACCGGTTACTGGATAGCCAGCTTGATGAACATATAGTGTTGCATGATGGGCAGTTTGGTTTCAGAGCTGGGCTGTCTACAGAGAGTGCAATATTAAGCCTTAAGCACGTTGTGAGATACTATGTCGAAAGAAAAACTCCTGTTTACGCCTGTTTTCTCGACTTATCGAAAGCTTTCGACATGGTGTCTTACGATGTGCTTTGGACAAAGTTACGGAACACCTCAGTCCCAGCGGAAACATGTTCTGTCTTTGAATATTGGTACAGTAATCAGATAAATTGTGTAAAATGGGATGGAGAGCTTTCTGATGCGTACAGGTTGGAGTGCGGTGTGAGGCAGGGGGGGTTAAGCTCGCCAAGGCTCTTCAACCTGTACGTAAATGGGCTGATAGAGGGCCTCAGCAGTATGCAGACGGGTTGTTCGATTGACGGGGTTTGTGTCAATAATATAAGCTATGCCGATGACATGGTCCTGCTAGCGCCCTCTGTTAGTTCTCTCAGAAAGCTCTTGAATTTCTGTGAGAAATATGCCGTAACTCATGGGTTGCGATATAATGTTATTAAAAGTGAGTATATGGTGTTCTCTAAGGGCGGTAAGGGACCGGAAGATGTACCCCCATTGTTGCTAAATGGTGTGCCTCTCGGCAGAGTAAGACAGTTTAAATATTTAGGTCATATTGTTTGTGAAAATTTATGTGATGAAGCAGATATGGACAGGGAGCGCAGAGCGTTGACGGTGAGAGCTAATATGCTGTCCAGAAGATTCTTTTCGTGCTCAACTCCAGCTAAGATCACTCTATTTAAAGCTTACTGCCAGTCCTTCTATGGTGGAAGCTTGTGGACAGCATATACTCAAAAATCCGTCGACGCTCTGCGTGTCCAATATAATAATGCTTTCAGAATGCTGTTGAGACTCCCGCGATTCTGCAGCGCGACTTCCATGTTTATAGAAGCGCGCACTGATGGCTTCGCTGCTATAATGCGAAAAAAGGTTGCCTCCTTATTATGCAGAGTCCGGGCAAGCAACAACAGCATTCTGAATGCCATAACCGACAAGTTTGACTGCCATATCCTGCGTCATCACATAACATATCAATTTTATTTCAAAAACACTTTTGAAATAAAATTGATAAGTTGACAATTGAATTTCTTAATGTTCCAATTTGAATATTTCATTTGTGTCTGTGTTTGTGATGTTCTATTATAATTATTCCAATTTTTAATTTTTATACTTATAATAATAATATGTGGATCTTTGTGTCTTATAAATAAACATTTTGATTGATTTTGATTGATTGATTCTGGTTAACATTAACGAAAACACCAAGTCTGTTCTGATTCTAACCAATCGTCTGAAAAATAGGAGCACTTTTTAGGTGATGGACACTTACCAAAGGCGTGCAATTATCAGCATCCCTGGCTCCCAAATTGACTTCTTTCTCTAAAGCGATGCTACTGTCCTCCAGCCTCCACCGCAGCAGAGCTGTGATCAGCTTTGTATACCCTAGAGCTGCAGCCAGGTGCAAGATGGTGGAACTGTCCTCTCCAGACTCAGTGGTAAAACCGTCGGAGGTGCCCAAGGAGCGGACGCTGAGGTTTCGGCAGAAGGTGACGAGACGCTCTTCAAATTTTGGGTTGGAGTAAATTTGGACGTCTTCAATCTGAAATAGTTAAATCCATTTAAGTTTTTCTTCTTCAACGTCAATAAAATATTCTGTATAACTAGAAACTACAAGAACAGGAAGATACACTTATGAACGTCAAAGTCATAAAAATGGCTTATAAATGATCCCAATATGAACCATGCAACCAATAAGAAATTAAATTAGCTTTAAATATCAAATTGTAGAAAGTTTTCTAGTAGTTTTCATTTAAATTGTAGTTTAAATTAGCTTTAAATTTCAAATTGTTTTAAGTTTAAATTAGCTTCAAATAATTATCATATTGTATAAAGTTTTTTTTAGTAAATTTCATTAAGTATATCAATTTAATTAATTTCAAATTAAAAAATACAAACAATTCATATTTCTTGACTTAGTCAATGCGACGTTAGAGCGGAAATACACTAGACATTGGTTAAAGCAACACTTTTGAAGATTAACTTCTTTATCTGAGCGTCGCGCCGTCATACACAACACACATTTGTGTGAAATGCTTCGTTTTAAATATCTCAAATAGAAAACGTACGTTACAGAAAGAAACGGTAGACTTGAAAATAGCAATGAACAATGACTACTTCCTAATATACCTATTTATTATGGATCGATTCCTTTTCTACTAACCATAAGAATCTTCAACATACCTGATTATTATCGTCTATGGGCTCAATCTTCACCTGAAGCCGACCATGCAGCCGCTGCAACCGCTGTAGCAGCGAAAAACGTCGGAGGTCCAACGTGGGCAGGGACGCTGAGGCAGGCGATGAAGGAGTCGGGGCTGGACCAGCCTTGTACTCGAACACAACAGTGTCGGAGACGACCCGCCCACCAAGGGCTACTTGGAGCGCTGCTAGGCCGGCTTCGTGGGCTGAATTGAAAGCAAAATAAGTTAGGGCTCATTCAAGTAGAAAGCAGGTTACCCGCTGGTGTGCCCATGCTTATAAGCGCTGGTCCACGCAGGTAACCACTACACACAGCAAGCGGGTAAAAGCAGAAGACACACGATGTTCCCTTGCAAATAAAGAAACAAAATTAAATGGCATGGCAGCCTACAAGCGGTTTCCAACGGCAGGTTGGAAATTCTCGGCGCAGGTTGGCGTGGGCTCGCGTTGATTAGGTATTTTAAAAATTGCGACCATCTGCGCCAACCCGCACTGAGAAGCGCAAGGAAACCAGCGCGGGAAACCAACTTTCTACTTGAATTTGCCCTTAAAAAGACAGGAAAAACTCGATACTGGAAGAGCGCGCTAAATTAAAGACCTTTTTATTTGATTTTTATACTCAGCATTAGTCTGAATGATAAAATGTAATACATTGTGTATTATAAAAACTGGTTTTTTTTTTATTATTATTGTTAACTTATATACAAGTACATCTTAAACTAAACATGCCCATAAAACCAATGCGGTTTGTCTAGGACAAACATGCTAGCATCTAGCATGCTTTATGCATGCATCTAAGATGCTTATTATAAAAAGAAAAAGTGCCAAAGTTAGTCAAAATAGTAATGACTTAAGCCTTAGTTCTACCTTCACTGAACTTGCCTTTAATACACAATACATTACATTTTAACAGTCACAATACAGTATTGCTCAATCCTGTGATGTGATTGGAAAATTTCAAAACTTATCTAGTAAACTATAAATATTTTTGGAAAGTATGGTATTTTACTAACCTGGGCAAAAACACCTCAGCAGGCCATTTTGTACCAGTATCGACGGAACAGGAAAGTTATCAAACAGCACCGTGTACTGATCCGAAGACTCCGTCCAGGGTCCAGCTATGAGGACCTTCGCGCCTCCTTCAGGGTATGCCCACTCTGGGCAGTAGTCTGTGATGCTCAGAGCGCCTTCACTGTCTGTTTGCATCTTTTCAACTTCTACTGTAGTTGTTTTCTCTATCATTGTCTGAAAAATTGAGGCCAAAATTTATAAATTTCAATTTCTACCTTATGCACAATGTATTTATCAGATAGTATTCTCTAATTTAAGGCTGACAATCGATCTAGCAATATAGTGACTCAGAGTCTACTGTGAAAAATCGGCATTTATTTTGTTTGTCGAGGATAAGTTAAAAATTGTAGATCCATTCTTCGTACAATTTTTGCTGGCAAGTAGTTCATGCAAATACAATTTTAAGTTAATGTATGGCAAATGAATCCTAAGTTATAATCAGAGCTTATACAATTAACTTACCACAGGAGTTGTCGATATCGAACTTGGATCCAGCACTTCCAACTCCGGAAAATCGCCCAACATATCAAAAGCGTCTAGGTTCACAAACACATTGTCATCCACAACCTGAGTGGGTGACGCCACAGCCTCACAACTCTCTATAAAGTCCATTGTATCTATCCCTGAAACCATCACATTGGCCGTACTCTCTCTTACTGAATTCCTATCTAAATCACAATTAGGCATATTAGCCGACAGGGTTTTCTGTATATCTTCATGGGACAACTCCAACGTCTCATCGAAGAACCCACTAGCTAAATGACTATCAGTACCAAGCAACACTAATGTATCATCACAGTTATCCGTCAAGGCTTTATTACTCTCTAATCTTTCTACTAAATCTGGGTATCTGGAAGGCGTCGCCGGGGCACTGGCGATCATCTGGTTCCTACTTCTTGGTTCTATCTTTATCTTCCTATCGAAGGTTATATCAACTACTTTCTCTTCGTGACGAGTCTCAATTTCGAATGTGGTTTCAGTGGTTCGGACGCAAGCTGTAGTCTTTTGCGTGTCAGGTATCTCTCTCTTCAATACAAAAGTAGGCTTGTATTGTTGCCTGAACCTGTCTCTCGGTTCTTCGCAAACAAACGATGTCACTGACAATGGGGACACTATTGAAGAATGTTGCTGAGCGGAGCTAGTTCCGTTTAATATGAGGAGACCACCGCCACCTTGGATTTGTCCAAGGGATAAAAGCAAGGGTGATGACTGAGTTGCAGGTCTGTGGTCTCTGGTGTACTGCCTGGGGGGGTGAGCTAGCGGCCGTGGTGATGGGCCTGTCGTTGATGAGACGTGGTGGTCTGAGGGTGGGGGCTTGGCAGCTTGAATTCTCCTTAGGGGGTGTGCGCAGGTCCTAGAGTCTTGGCATGTGGAGTCGGGGCAGCCGCACTCCAGCTGCCGGGCTAGAGCCGCAGCTCGGGCAGCTCTTTGCTTCTCCATCAGCTGACCCACAATGGCTTCCACCGTTTCCGCCGTCTGAAACATTTTGCCCTGATATTTGATTATTTTAGAAATTTGGTTCAATTTTAGTAAATTAAACAATATATTTGAAGCAGTTATCTTTTGATGCTTACCGATATTTCCAAGTCGCTGTTGATGTCTGGCTCATCTTCGCTGAAAACTGAAAAGCCAAAAAACGAAAATTAGATTTTTGGCTCACCCTTTGCTCATTTACCTACATTTCATTCACTTCATAAAATTCATTGCAATGACGATTAATTTTGTAAAACAAATAGTCTTTAAAAAATCGAGATTAAACAGTAAACCCAACAATAAAGTATCCCAAAGATATGAATCGAAATTAATTAAAATTTAATAACATCAGTACGTACAACCGACCCAATAATACGTGCAGATAAACATCGCCGGTTATATCGTAATCTAATTGAAATTTACTACCGATTTTCATAAATATTCAACGGGGTTGAAACTTTTCGTGAAGCTTAGTCTAAAGCAAATGAGAATCGACGTGAGAAACGGAAGGAACCAAAACAACTTTATTATGGAAATGCTAATGTAATAGAATATCATAATGGTGGTAGTTTAGAAACCATGACAAAGAATTTTCGGCTAAATACAAATACTTAGCGGTTCTTACTATCGGAGGCCAAGATACGCTCAACAAAATTCGTAAACATAAAATGTGAGTGGTTGACCAAAAAGGGACCTCAAGGGAAAATAATTGATTTCGAGTAAATCGCGTTTGAAATTTCGTGTAGAAACAAGTTTCGACTCGTGCGCGGGCGGGGGGCGCGGTATGTTTTATGTCAGTATGCGACTTCGTTAGTGAGTGTCAACACGTGTTTGCGGTTACTACGTTATTGGCGACTTATTTAGTGTCAGTTTCTTGTCTTTCGTCACTTTCTGACAAGTACGAGCGTCTTTTTAGACCTGCACAAGATAAAGAGACTTCGTTGTACTAGAGATAACCTTAAAAGTACAATTCTTCTTAGTCGTGCACTCTTGGCAGAGTGGTCGTGGTTGTGCAGATGGTACAAGGCTCCTTGCTGTCTTCTTCCTTCCCCAAGGCTGCCGCTCTTCTCGCAATTCCTCTCCATAACCGGCGCTTGCCTGCATTGCGAGTACACTGCACCATGGTGGTCTGCGTGGCCTTTTTAATGAAGTCGGTCCAACGAGTTGGTGACCGACCAGGGCTTCGCTTGCCTTTTACTAGGCCCTGTACTACCAGCCTTTCAATTGTATTCACGCTTCTGGAGATATGCCCAAAGAACTTCAGTCTTCGCATCTGCACAATCGACGATAGTCTATCTTTTATTTGAAGCTCTTTGAGGATAGAGTTGTTGGTGCGGAAAGCTGTCCACGGAATTTTTAACAGCCGCCTCCAGCACCACATCTCCAGTGCATCGATTTTTCGGCGATCCTGCAGCTTCAGAGACCAAGTTTCGGCCCCGTAGAGAAAGATTGGAAAAACGAGACATTTCATTAGACGAACCTTTGTTTTCTTGGTTATACGTCTGTCCTTCCAAATCTTTCCCAGTCGTTCTACTGCCGACCTCGTGTTAGCACAACGTCGTCTGATCTCGTCTTCGCATCCTCCAGAGTTGGAAATGATAGTACCGAGGTAGATGTAGCTCTGTACTACTTCACAGTTTGCTACACTTATTACAGTGTTGTGTCCTGCTCGATTTACTATCATAACTGTCGTCTTTTCTCTATTGAGGGCAAGTCCGAATTGGAGGCTAGTGGTTTCCAGACGAGTCAGAAGTTCTTCCAAATCTTCTTTTGTTTCGGCAAGAAGCGTGGTATCATCAGCGTATCGCAAGTTATTAATAACGCGTCCACCCACCGCGATACCCTTATTCCATTCATCCAAGACAATCCGCATTATGTACTCTGTGTAGGTGTTGAAGAGCTGCGGCGAAAGTATACAACCCTGTCGAACACCGGACTCAGTCTTGAATTTGCCTGAGAGAACATCATCCACTCTTACCGCTGCTGTGCCATCCTCGTAAAGTCGTTTGAGAAGGAATACTAGATGATGTGGTACCCCCATTTCCAATAAGACTATCCAGAGGCGTTCCCAAATAACAGTATCAAACGCCTTACGGAAGTCGACAAAGCAAATAAAAACAGGCGTGTTGAATTCCCTGGCTAAAACAAAAGTACAATAAAACAATAAAACTGATTGTATCCACTTACCTGACATCACAAACACTAGCGTGCGTTGTGTGTAAGGTGTAATTTTTCCAAAACTGCCTCGGCTCACAAAAAAAATCATAAAAAAAAAACTACGGCACCTAAAAATATACAGGTTAGACCAAAACAAAGCTAAAAGACCACAGATTAAAAAATTCAAAAAAAAAAAAAAACGGTTTCCAATCACTCCAGGTCCCTTTTTGGTCAACCACTCACAAATAATAATTATATTTAAAACAAACAATAATAACAATAACATACATAATTATAGCATAATCACGAAATTTAATCGTCCATTATGTACCTACCTAAATAGTAATTAGAGTAATTTAACTAATACCATTATTGACTAATGCGAATGAGAGTCATAAAGTGTAATTACAATAAACATACTTGATTAATTAGTGATAATTAACAGCCTACAATTAGTGATTAGCACAGCGAGTAACAGGATGTTTATGAGGAATTTACTTTATCGTACTAAGGAAGTCTACACACCAAAGTTGCCGCCACAGCCCGCCGACATGACATGTGTAGCTTGATTCCTTTGAGGGAGACCGAAAGTGGTAGTCACTTTTTGAAGCGCGAATATGGCGCTTCAAACGCGCTTCGGTTGATGTAAAAAATGTCTAAAATGGTTCAAAGTAGGTTATTAGGTTTTTTATGGAGCCATATAAAACACCTACTAACCTATTTTAAATCAATTCAGCACTCATTAAAACATACAGGTACCTATCCAAATTTTAAAACAAACCTAGTATCCTAGGTTGGCATTCTATTATTTGCCGGCCGTTAGTCGGGAGAGGAACGGCGCTATCTTAAAATTCAAAGTTTTACGTCATACCCTCAAAATTCCACACTCACGATCAAAATTCTGGCTTAGCATCACACCGTTTGACGTAATGGCATGTTCGTGAATGGTCACCTGCAGGGCCGGGGACAAAATGTCTTTCTACCGTTGTCATCTGCCATTAGATCTGCAGGCTTATTATCTAAGTTAGCGATGAAACCAATGAAACCAAGATTGCTTATTTTTGACGGTTGAAGCGGATCGCGAGAGCATTTCGTATTCCGTAGCGGCCATCATGGAGGATCGCGATCGCGAGCGCTGTGAAACAAATTGAATGAACAAATCCCCATACTTTGACTTAAAATTGGTATTACGTAACTCCGTTGACAGCTCCAAGCAAATTAGGAAATGTCAAATGAAGACGGAAGCTAATCCGCCTCCGATAACAAACCAAGAGTCGTATTAACGGAGAACTTGGAGTCTAAAACGCTGTAGATTCTAATCCCTAACAATGAATGTTACATAGCCTCGGAATAGCTGCAGTCTTTTGTCTTTTTCGATTAGTTAAAAATTAAAAAAAAAAAGACAACACTGTAAATAGGTATTGCTTGTGTTCCTGTGTATGTAAACTTGTGGAGATTGGAAGAGTAAGCTTTCGCCTATGTAATAGGAGTATTCTGTGTCTTTCCCGCCGAGCTGCAGAACGGGAGGAGAGTATTCGACGTCCAAGGTAATAACAGCGAGATTTTGTTCTAAATATTTTCGCAGAAACCTAACCCTAAATTTAATAAGTTGGTGGACATCATTTATTTCTTTGGCAGTGTTAAGTATTGTATGGATTGCTATTATAAGCAATTATGGGGGTTAGGTGATGTTCTATTGGTTCTCCTTCTTCAAAGAAGCTACAGCAGGCAACAAGCCAAAATTAAAGAAAGTTTAATACAATGCTAAACCCTACGAAAACTTAGTTAAGGACCGCATAAATTACGTGCATGCATACAATTCACCAGTCACAAACGCAACAGTGATAATTATTGTTGTCTCGTCTGTTTGCTTGTTGTTGTATTTGGCCTATGTGCTATGTACTAGAAATTAGAGTCATACTGCTTCTTCCTTATATAATTTCTAAACCAGAGAACAATTTTATGCTTGATTAATGAAGAAACTGTAATCTACATAATAACTGATACTTTTAATTAATATTTTAGCTTCTACAATTCACGTGAGGTCCCCCCGAGTGGTTGAATGTGTGTGATGGCTGCCACTACTCTGCATCTTCATTCCAAAACAGGCTAAGAAGGAGCACAACTCATTCTCTAGAAAGGATCTTTGAATGGTAAATAATACTTACCTAGTTTACAAAACATAATTATTACAAGCTTTTACTTACTTCACTTCCATAATATTATGTATCTTATTAACAAATCTTGTAAGCAAGATTGACAAATGTGTTCATTGTGTGATCATAATACCTACTTATGTGCATTATTTAATGTCATTTGCTACATAACTGGAGTCTTGTGTATGGCGACAGGCTTCTTCCTGTAACATTTGGTTCTAAATATTGTCAAGCGAATTGTGGTAATACATCTGAAAACTCTTTCAGGGACAGTGTGATGATGTTATGTTATTTAGTTTCACCTCTTAGTTTCACATCAATAACTAAATCTTGCAAGCTAAAGACCCACTTCCCAGTGTGGGACTGAGCTGAAATGAAGGTTTAATATCCAAAAGGCAGTTATTGATGAATCATCATGCTTAAATTATTTACTTAACTGAAAATTATTTTTATTACAGAATCAGGGTTTTGGCGGCATGTAATGCTTCACCACCTGGACTTCTGGCGAGTCTGGCAAGTAGGCAGTACAGAGCTGAGTCAAGTCCTTGGAGCTTGGAGGCTACCAAAACGCCGCCTGGATCATCGCGCTGACGCCTTCTGGAGTAGTCACTGGTGGAGGCTGAGTTTGTGTATAGAGGCTGACGGTGTACCCACTACCCTTGCCATAGACCCGTCCACAAGTGATGTTTTAACAAGACAGTGTAAATGTGACAGTGTTTTTTATCCACCTGTACATAGTCGAGAGTAACAGCTAGTTCATAATATTACTTAGTATAGGGGTTAAGATATATCTTTATAAATTGTACTGTATTGTGTAAATTGTTGTTCATAATCTTTAGTTGTATTATTGTTCTTGATAGCTATCAGTAGATATCATTTTACAACTTTGTATAATAGATTTCAATTGTAAGAAAACTATTTCCTAAATTTGAATTAATGTAATTTTACCAGGCATTTTGGTATAAAAATCAAATAGGAATTTGTTAATTATTACTATTTACCTACTGTTGTATTTTAAGCTTGGATTAATCAAGAAATAAAGACTCCATTGAGTTTGTGGCCAGTTCTCTCACAATAATTAAATCAGCAGAATAAAATATTGCATTCACATAAATTCTTGTTTGTATTTCAACAAACTCCTTATATTATTATGGGTATAGGGCAGAAAAACAATGACTATAAAGAATATAATAAAATCAACATAGATAAGTACCTATTTATTTGTATGTACTCACACAAAACATTCATAATATTTGAAATAAACTAATACAATTCTATACATTCAACAATGTTTAATAGAACAGCAGTTTATTCTCAAACTGATTTGATAGTGAAGGTTTCTCGCATTAGTGTTGGTTAATAGAATGTAATTGTGACTATGCATGCTAGCTTTGGGTTAATTCTTCCAGTCGCACCATCTGCATTACTGCTCTGGCCTGCAGGGTTGCTGCTCCTATGCAACTAGTTGCCTCTTCTCAATATCCATAGCCCAATATGGCCCACCGGCTGTGGACAGACATCAAAATTAATTACAAAACATGAAGGAACCTCTTTTCAAATTTCTTAAATCCACCTGTTTGAGTGTGAAGAAGTAACAAAGAAACACAAATATTCGCCTTTTTAATTTGGTAGGATTGCTGGTCATGTAATATTTAGCTGTAGTTTCTTATAGAAAGCAGAATTGGTGCCAAGAAATTACATACAATTATAGTTATTGATGCTTTTTAAAAAACTTACTTACATCTCTCCATTTAATGCGTCTCCACGAGTCTTCGCTACACCCGCACTTTACGCATTTAGGCGGTAAGCCAGTTCATCCCAAAGCTGGTGGGCCTGTAATTTCTCCAACGGGCCATTGTTACACAGCTGGGCAGCCGCTCTGAATCTCCGTCTGTTCTCCTCGAGGTAATCAAGGAAAACCTCTGTAACCTCTGAAAGTCCCACTGGCTGTCCACTACCTGCGTTGGTGCTAGTGATAATCATATCAAAATCTTGGTTTCAACACACATTACACTTTGATGTTTTCTTCAACTTCAACTGTTGGTCTAAGGCTCTTAAGAAGACACTGTCTTAACTCCGCCAATGTCACGTAGCCGTAGAATAGGCCATCAAACGCAGAGAGCTTGTACGGTTTTTAAACTTAGATCTTGTATATTTAGTATTAATTGTTGATCACTGATAGTATTTTGTTTACAAATTTTCGAGTTCAGAAAACGCGCTAAAATCGAAATTATGTCCAAATGTCAGTTGTCAACGCTTTGAAGTTTACATTTTTTTCTAAATGTTTGCGTTTTGGTAATCCTTTGGCAATGCTTTTTGGAACTATTTAATGTTTTTATTATTAGCGTCTATAAGTTAATAAATATTCGACATACACAGAGATATCAGAAGCAAAACGTTTATATTTCTAAAGAGGCATAATTTTGTTCCATTTATTCAATTGTGGGCAAGCTTAAAAGCAAGCGCAGGAAATAAATTGTACGACCCCCCTTTTCAAACAACGAAACGTATGAAACCGTTCCATTTGCTTCATCTTTTGTCATTCGTTCGTAAGCGATCGCGATAGAAAAAGTTGCATAATACCGAATTGCCGATCGTGATTAGGGAGGTCTTGCCTTCGCTATCATCACAATCCGCTTCATCGCTTTCACTACATAATAAGCCTGCTGATAAAGCTAGAACACGGATATGTTTGTCTCCTTCTCACGGGATAAAAACGGTGGGAAAACAATTTTCTCCGTTCCGTATATACTAACCTAGCTAGCTAGTAGGAGGCCTAAAAGGTCTGTCACCAGGGCCTAAGCACTCGCTATTAATTATCTTTTTAGTATTTGTATGTGTACTTACACATAGGCTTCAGCTGGCTGACTAGTTCCTCCTTCGTCCACTCCTTCTTGTCCGCCCAGAGCGCGAGGCTCGGCGCCACCGTCGCAAGTTTGTTGTCGTCCGGGTACGGCACGTTGAGGTAGTGCACGAGCACTATGTCCGGGTTCTGGAATGAGGGGAACAAAACTTGTTTTGAAATATTGAATTCTTACGAGAGAAATAAAATTCGTCGTCACTATTAGCGACGATTAATTTACACGTAGCGCTCACAGCGTAGCTCGACTAGGTGTTCGTGATCGATCACCAATGTTAAGCAACGGACGACACGGTCAGGCCTAGGATGGGTGACCGCGGGTGGCATTTATAACTGAGCACTACCGTAGCTCGGATGACACGTAAAATTGTAGGCGCCAGTTGTTTGTTCTGTAACAACAATCGTCAAGCCATGTCAGAGACCTTCGGGCGGCCTAATAACTCTGACATCAGGGTTAGACACTCGGCCTATACGAACTTGTTTGCTTTTTTGCCACTTTTTGAATTGATTGAAACATCAGGTAAAATGGCGGATAAACGTAAAACAAGTAACATTTTTAAAAGAAAAACAAAAACCCGACTGCGAAATGTTGTAACTTATGTCACTTCCACTACCAAGACGATTCAAATGACACCTCACATGTCGAAATCCATCATGCTGTTTAGGCTGTAGGCTGTGCCAAAAAAACCTCATACATACATACCCACATACATACATACATACACACATACACTCGAAAAACATAACCCTCCTTCTACCCATTCTACCTTAGAAGATTAGAAATCTTATGAAACGGAGCCACATTCCTAGTAGGCGCTTAATCTGAAACAGCTTCATAGATTTTATATCCCCGACACTCTACGAAACCTTATTACGTCCTTTCAACATAAATTCAACGGGTAGTTAAAGTCCAAACCTTACAAAATAAATAAAAACAAGGAGATCATAAAACAGGCTGTTCACTAAACGGCTGGTGATGTGTGAGGATACAAATAAACAGTATGAAGTGCTAGTGTTATATTCACGCTTGGAACTTTTTCTGTAAGACTTAGTTAGGTTCCGTACAAAAATAAATGTTAAGTACTTGTTTTAACAGACATTCAAGGAATTAGAAGTTCCTTACAAACCTTTATCGTGAAACTTAAGTATGTTTTTCCAAAGATTAGGTGGAAGAGATCGTTCTTAAGCGATAAGACTGCCATTGCACCTATATTTTTGAGCGTTTAGTTTAGTTTTTTTATTGTACTAGTTGCGCCCTGCGGTTGCACCCGCGGTTAAAAAGTATCCTCGTGCTACACTAGACTATAATCTATCTCTTTGCCATAATTTCATCCAGATCTGTTCAGTCCTTCTGGCGTGAAAGAGTAACAAATATCCAACCATCCATCCACCCATTCATCTATCTATTCTTACAAACTTTCGCGTTTATAATATTAGTAGGAAGTAGGATTTGGTGTCAAAAAAGAGTTTTCGAATTGAATTGTATTGTTGTTCAAGCAAATATCTACTTTATTTTGAAATAGCAATAAAGTGCGACTACAACAAAACGGAATTATGTGGTAAATTGAGCAGAAAATATATGGTCATACCAACTGTCATAACAAATAATTTATTTTCCATTTCGGTAAAATTGATAAATAAAATCTAATAATTGTTTTAGCTCGTTCACGTTTTATTATTTAAATAAAATCAGGATTACCAAACAATTATTTCCGTTAATATTAAAATTGTCTAATACCATTAAATGATAATTTAAAAAAAAATACGCTTTTAACCTCGACGCAAAAACGACAGGGTGTTATAAATTTGATGAGATTTTATCTTGGTCACTCTTACACCTATGCCGTTTCAAGCGAGAGTAACAAGGACGGAAAAAGATGAGATCTCCGAATAGGGTCCCAGAACGGACGAACCGAATTTGTTTTTTCTTTGTTTGAAAGGTGAATTAGTCGAGAGTCTTCTTA
The DNA here is from genome assembly GCA_911728515.1 of Peribatodes rhomboidaria. NCBI lineage: Eukaryota > Metazoa > Arthropoda > Insecta > Lepidoptera > Geometridae > Peribatodes > Peribatodes rhomboidaria. The sequence continues at coordinate 14,089,123 of OU452182.1, forward strand.
GCTATGTTTGATGAAAATCGGTGTTGTTTTTTTTAATGTTAATGTATACTTGTTATTTTTAACAACAGTCTGTTAACTCGTCACGGAACCCTGAAACCGTTGTGCTCCCAAGGGTGTAAACAATAAAACGCCACTTACAACCTCTAAATCGACTCGAGCGCAGTTTAACAGCACCAAATAAGTAATACACAATATTTTAATTTTCCAACGCGAAGAGAGAATGTAAAATGGAGTGCACAGTAATAACTAACCATTTGTCTTCAAAATGGCGGCAATAAACATGGCGTCCCTTATTTATGTAATGGCCGCTCGCCAGGGTTGACACAACACGTGTGTTTTATTATTGTACGCGGTTTTTCATTAACCCGTTTGATATGACTAGGTACGATTTTACTATTTAACTAAAGCGTAACAAAGTTCTGTCATTTTGTAAATTTTACGTTTTGCTAATCCTTCCTAACTAATATTATGAATGCGAAAGTGAGCTTTTAGTTTGTTTGGTAGGGTTTCACGTCTTAAGAGTCCGGCGACCTAACTAATTTCGACCTAGGCGACCTAGACTAACTTCGCATTGGCTTAAGGTATTCTATCGCCATTTCGTCTAGAAGAAGAAGACGAGTGAAGAGAGCGAGTAATGATACTGACGAGCCTCTAAACGTAGGTACCTACAGAGTGACAAAGTGCGATTTTAATTTTTTTTATGACTTTTGCACTACTGTAATCATTCTTAAATAACTAAGAATTTCCCTTGTATTATTGACTCATTTAACAGCTAATGATGTAGACAACCTCCCTATGTAATGGAATTTTTGATTTGCTTTGTCTACCTATTGAATAAATCAGTCAAAAGTGACCCCTTAAAATGCGGATATTTTTCATAGCTCTATTTTCGCTTGAGAACGTTTTCAAAAAAAACCAAGAACATAGGGGCGAAGATATTGTTAATTTAATTGTACATACTAAATTTCATCATAATCTGACAAACGGTTTTCAAGAAATTTTAGTAATGCGTTTGTATGGAAATTTCGGAACGTCGCGGCCCTCTTAACTACTCAATCAAACGTCGTAAAATTTTGCATAGAGGTACACTTTGTCGGGGGTACATAAAAAGACAAAGGTACCTTTAATCCCTAGAATATTAACTGTTCACATGGGACCGCGGATAAAACCACAGGCGCAGCTAGTTTGTAATAATTGTGATCATTTCCAAAATAGTGCGTCGAAGTTTGTTTACGGAATAATAGGGCCATAATCTTAGCAAATCTTATCTTACCTGTCTTATAAGTACCTATCCTCAGTTAATAAGTTAAATTAAGGCTTCTTTATCAAAAAGTTAATACTGGATACTTGCTTGCAACACCTTTTTAAGTGATGTTTTTTTGAAAGTTAATTTTTTGCCTAGAAAAAAATTGTAGATTTTAACACAAGAGGCTAAAACGACAAATCATAAGCAAGTTAGTTTTACTGCCCAGTTTTGGCGAGGGAGTAAAAAGAAACCGAGCTATCTACAACAGGTTTTTAGCCCTCTGGTTACACCATACCTTTCACTTCGATGGCAAGAAAATAAAATAATCCAATCCAATATTTAGAACAAATTAAGGTCACCAATTAAATTTGTTCATAACATAGCACATCGTCACATCTTTCCCCCGAAAGGGCTATTACAGGGTGTATTACAACACCCACACTTCGCTGGACAATATTCGGTCCCATCGAAAATGTCCGACAGTTGTAGTTAGCGAAATATGCTATTTTATCTTCGCTCTGGTACGCTACAATGACGGACTTTTTGAGCAAGAGAAGTAAAAATATTTTTTTTTTCTCTATTTCAAGCCTCTTTATAGTGTCATTGGGCGTCTTGCCCTTTAATATTTCTTTAGTTTCTGCAAAATCTTTGATCATACAAAAAGTCGACTAAAAAATAATGCTTTAACATTTAACTACTTTGATTCCCACTTAGGACAAACATTTGTGTTTGTTTTATGTTAACATGTATTTAAGTATGTTTTAGAGAATATATGTATTTCAGTCTCTATGTATATCAGGCCGCCATAGTAAGAGCTTTATTTAGTTTGAGATCAGACGACAATGTGTGCAAATGTCCCGAATATTTATAATTTTTTAACCGACGAAACGGAGGAGGTTTACAAGTCGATGCGTAAATATATATTTTTTTGTATTGCTTTTAACTCTGTAAAAGTAATAACTTTTAGCTCTGTTTAAAGTTATTAAGTTAATAACTTTTAACTCTGTTAAAAGTTATAGGTACTGTCCGATTATGATATTTTTTTTTTATTGGAAAGGGAGTCCCATTTAAATTTGGTATAAAAAATTCCAACAAAAATTCAAAGGGTAGGAAAACAGGGGATGATTGATTGTTCACTCACTGATTGTAATGTATGACCACGCAAAACTTCTTATAGACTAGCCCAATTTTGATAATTCTTTTTTTATTAATTTTACTAACTGCTTCTTTAAGGCTAATAAACTAGTAAACATTTACGTAAGCATGAGATTTACCAGCTAGGGTTGACACGTGTGTTTTATTGCTACCCGTGGTTTTTCACTCACTCGTTTTGCTAGTGCAAATGGGATATAAACCAGAGGTCGAGGTGTTACGAGGCTATTCCAAGTTGGTCTAATTTGTTGGACGGTGGCGTGAATTATTGTGTGACTATAATGTTAAGCTGCCAGTTTGCTAAAGTTTGGAGGAAGTGGGAACATGTTTTGTAAAACATGGGTGAAATGTGAGACTCTAATTTAGATTATGACCTAAAAACGTTTTAAACATCACATTCCTATCATCTTTTAATTTTTTTTTTCGTCAAATAGGTTGAAACTAGACCTGTTCAAAGATAAGTAGTTAAATATTTTTTTGTATAAATAAGTAAGTATATAAAATAATGTGTAATAAATGTTTGTAAATATTTGTTTTTTAATTTATATTTGTCAAATAATTTTGCCAACAAGCAAGTTGGTTTCAAACAAAAATTGATTCGCGATACCGTAACGTCATATAGCTTTTCCGAGATTTTCTTGTTTGTGTCATATTTTATTTATTATTTAGAAAACTAACAAAACTCTATTTTTTAAACGTAAGTACTCAGTAACTATTAAAAACAAAATAACAAAACAATTAAGAATTTGATAGGTTTAATAAAAATAATAGTCATTGACTGACAACCCTAGTTTTTTCAGCGCGCCAAGTTGAAAGTTTTGTCACAGGTTAAGGCACGACCTAACGACGCTCTACAATAGAAAAAAAATAGATATACATACTCGTATGTTTAAAACAAAGAATTTTTGGAACATATTTTTCATTATAATAAAATACATAATTATGTAGTTTCAATTAAGATACAAATAAATCTTTACGTTCTAATAAATCCTTTTTAACCCCAGAAGGGTTAAAAAGCAGTAATGATAATATTATCAGTATTAGCAGTACTGTAAAAAGCAGTTTAAATGAAATCAAGCGCAGGGGAATTTATATCTACGATGTTTATTATTTTTAACGACTTCCAAAAAGGAGGAGGTTCTCAATTCGACTATGTTTTTTTTTTTGTACTGTACGCTATTACTACGCCAAATGTTATATTTAGAATAATTAAAAACTATTCTTTTTTTGTGAGGTCATACTTTAGAAGTGGTCCCATATACCACGATTGTATCGAAATTGGTCAAGCAGTTTTTAAATACCAAAGAAAGTCTAAAAATTATTCACGTAGACGATGATTTTGTTTTTTTTTTTGTAATAAAAGTAAATTAGTCGGGAGTATTCTTAGCTATGTGTATGTTTGATGAAAATAGGCATCGTGGTTTCTTTTTACAATTTTAATTAATTTATCTATCATTATCAATATGTGATCTAAGTATAGGATATCGATTAGGTGTAAGGTAGATTAAAGCCCAACTAATGTCTAACAATAGAAATAGATTATTCTCTGTTTACTTAGAGCTTATTCACGGCGTAGACAGACAATTTAGCTTTGTGAGAAGTCAATTAAACTCTCTTAATATTTAATCAGCTAATCAAGTTTACGTAGGGATGTGTACTTTGAGAAACTAAGTCATATCCTACTAATATTATAAACCCGAAAGTTTGTAAGAATGGATGTATGGATGTTTGTTACTCTTTCACGCCAGAACGGCTGAACAGATCTGGATACAATTTGGCACAGGTATAATAGTCCTGATATAGCACATAGCTTACTTTTTCATAGACATAGTTTGATAGACACTAAGACAAAAAACACAAAGTTCTCCAAAACCTAAATAAACGAATAAATTTTTAACCGACTGTTTTCAACAGTTCTTCAATAACCTAAATGTCAACAATGGACAGTCCAACAAAATTAAATGATCGGCCGATTAAAGTTCGGTTAGCATGGTATGCGCCTTTATTGTGTAACTTTCTGTAACTGAATTGGTATTTTTGAACAATTTTATTTTGATTCTAAACTAATCTCAACTGATATTGGCTGCCTCGGTGGCTCAGTTGGTAGTGAACCTGCCTTCTGAGCTTGGGGGCGTGGGTTCGCGTCCCACCTAGGGCAAACATTTATGTGATGAACATTTTGTGTTTGTTCTATGTCTGGGTGTTAATATCTATTTAAAAATATGTAAGTATGTATATCAGTCTCTGGCAGCCATAGTACAAGTTTTGCTTAGTTTGGTGTCAGGCGACCGTGTGTGGAAGTGTCTCGAATTTATTTATTTATGATTTTATTTATATTTAAAAAGAGGTAAAGTTTGTACGTAGAGAGTAATTAATCTCCGAAACTAATCGTCCGTTAAAACTAGTGGTTCTGCAAGCTGTAGCCTCGCGGCCTACATCTGTACGCCTCTACAGGTCACATTTCTATACCATTTCTCTTGATACTTTGAGAGCAGGTTCGGTAATTCCACTTTTTTTTGTGAAGACGGCCATTCGGATAGAAATCCGGACATACGAAAGCATTTTTGAATAACGTCGGAATACGAATATCGTTCGGCGAAGTGTGGGTTTTGTATTACACCTCCGCCAGCTCCTTCGGGGGAAAGGCGCGACGATATGTTTTTGTCGAAGCTAAAGCATCGCAGGAAAATAAAGGACGCTTCGCTTGCTAACTCTCGCTCAGACAATTAAAAAAAAGCACTTTGAAGCATACCTACTTAAACACTTTGTACTTTGCCGTCTTTGTACTTCTTCACTCTACAAAACTTCAAGGCTAGAGTGAATAAGTACCTTATAGGTCGTCGTGCTCCATCTTAGACCACAACGTCGCTAACATCAGGCGAGTTAGTGGTCAAACGCCGACCTATTCAAAATTAAAAAAAAAAAAAACACTGAAACCATCCTGACTGCTTCATATCTTAGCGGTCGAGTCTATTATAAAACTTTGAAGTTCATAAGTGTATCTTTGATACCCAAATTGAATGGAAACATTTTGACTTTGACTTTGGTAAATGTGAAAGTGAGTTTGTTCGTTTACTTATTTGTTTCTTACGCTTTCATGTCTTAACTACCCAACGAACCATCATGAAATTTTGCATACACGTTGTCAGAGGTACAGTACCCAACGTATACGTCATCCCGAAAAAAATAACCTTTGGGGACCGCGGGTAAAAACGCGGGGCGCAGCTAGTAGGCTATATGACGCAAGCAATCCCGCAAACAGATAGACCAAGGTATTTATAAATCTATACCTAAAATACCAATACATATAGGTACTTTTCAATAACGAACACAAAAGTTCCAGAACATCAGATCAAGCGCTCACATATTACTTGAGCGAAAGTTTCAGTTTCTCTTTTGTTATAAAAGCGAAAACAATAATAACTCGCTCTCTCGAGTGCCTCGTTTCAATTTCCTACAACCCGCAAAATAAATACCAAGCAATATGTGTCAGTACGAGCCCGGATGTAGCAATTCTCAATACAGTGTAACACAGTATACAGGACTTCTGTTCAGTCAAATCGGCTCGTTAGAAATGAGTAACGATTTTTTTTTGTCAAGCGTTTGAGTTTCAAGTTAAAAACAAAATATAACGTGCACTGGACAAAATAAATCTACAGTAAAGTTTTTTTTTTTTAAATAAACTAGTACTTTGCAAAATCTATAATTATTTTTGAAGGGCCTGTTTCAGCTTCAGGGAAAATGCTTTCTCGTATATCTTTGTATGTCTTTTCGGCTATCCTCGGGTACAGGTCGTATTTCTTGACTGATTCTCGTGAAATTTTGCAAGCAGGTTCAGTAATTATTTTTATCTTAGGTCAGAGATGTGATTTTTTTTACGTTTTCACGAGGTCTTCAGCTAAGAGAGTCGCTAGAGAGAGTGTAGCTCGTGGGTAATCTCTCACCAACCAGTTACACATAACTCGACGTAGCAAGACTTGACCTACTATTGTCGTACAGTATTCTGTGTCACGAGTACCAATACACATGGGAAATTACTCCGACACAGTAATACGTTACCAGCGGTTAGTATTCACACTTCAATACTATAAATGACTGCCTCTGAATACAATTTACTGCCGAGCTTCAAACGGGTTGGTTAATTAAATTATGTGTCTAAATACAACGGGGGTAAGGCTCAAAAGTGAATAAACCTGTTGGTAAGTCACTCACGTCGAGGATCATTTCGTTGTGTAAATGAAGTGATCCCATTGGTGGATTTTTTCTCATCTACCTATACCTACTCTATTCACTGCTGTACCATGGTGCGCGTGACAATCGTATTTATTTAGTTTATTGCTCGATCTTGTTCTTTAGTGTAGTAACATTTAGGGTGCTGCTGAGGTTTAGGTGCTGTTTTAAGTTATGATTTGCAAATAGCGGCAACTTCGAAGTGTGACGAACGATTTGTCTAAAAATGTCACCCGCACCATTCTAAAATGAAATAGTATTATCTACCTTGTAAAGCTCCGGTGGATATAAAGCTTAAAGCTACAGAAACGCTGCTCTACTTTTTTCTCTTTATTTGTCTGTTTTGGCGTTTCGATTTCTTGTCCATGTAACAAGTGTCAAATCAATTATATTGATAAGCCTACAACGAAAATATTGAGCTGTAATTTTTTTAAAGTAGCGTAAATGCACTAAGTTAGTTAGAAATATCTAAAGGTTCACACCATACTGCCTGGCATCCTATTCGTAAATCCTGCACGTCATTGCCGCTTCATTCAGGATGGTGGATGTAGTCATTCGAAGAGGCAGTCGAGTCTATTTAAAAAAAAACTTTGACGTTCATAAGTGTATCTTTGATATCTAAATTGAATAAAAACATTTTGACTTTGACTTTGACTTTGAGTCGTAGCCTGCATCGCGTCCAGCAATGACCAAAGAGAACGTAAAAGCTACGCTATAAATGTACGTGAAGGATGCAGACAACGATGGTGTGTGAGCTATTTCCGGCTTCGCTATCCTGCAAGCAGTACTGCAAGGCTGGTTGGTAAATGGTGTGTTCAAGTATAAGTAAAGTAAGTGTAAGCTATAAAGTAAGTGACTTCGTATATAGGTTGATCACTATAGCGATTAGAGCCTAGGAATACAATACCACAAACCTACCAACGCAATTTGTGTTCCAAACAGTCATAAGTTCACTAGAGTTGGAAAAGTCTGCTTGGAAGCAAAATTAATCTAATTTAAGGCGTCTTCCAGACAGACGCGGAATGCGCTGGCGGCCAATGTGCTACCAGTGGCCTCTCTGATGGGGGAACCCTAAAAAGCCATTTTCTTCTTCAAAACTTTATGTCATAACATTTATCCTCGTGTTCACAAACATTATTAAGAGTGCTTGAACGCACAGGGTGTAGAAAGTATATGGCAGCTGTCATGTCAATGTACTGAGACAAGTCGTACTTAGCATTTACTTAAGTAGTAATGTTTGTGAATAACGGGCATCCATAACGGACGATCAAACTTACAAAAGATTTACGATAAATTTTAAATCACACTGTTTCGGGCTTACACCCCCTATTCAATATGATTTAGGCCTCAATTGTTTTTGATATTTCTTCCAAAGCAATATAATTTCGTCTATTATTTCAGCCACAACCTGACGACGACTTTCAAACTATACATACATAGTTCGGTTTGACATTCTCGATTTGAACTCATCAGTATGAACCTCTCTTGTTGTACGCCACTCATCCCGGCCTCCGTCAATCTAGTACAAGTTTAATTTAAACCAATAGAGTCCACCTAATTTTAATAATAGAGTCTTAGATTTTTATTTTACTAGTGAACCGCTCAGGCTTCGCACGGTATCTATAAACTTTCATGAAAAATTGTCTTACTGATGGTAAAAACCACACCGAAATCCGTTGCGTGGTTTAAGAGAAGTTAGCGGATAAGCCTACAGACAGACAGAGGGACAGACAGACGAGGAAAGTTAATTAGTTCTATACTATATTGAGAAGAAAAGATTAAAGAAGATATTTAACGCGGTATATTTTCGGCCTTTAGTCGTCATGTTTTCGGTTCCAATTTAGCGTCGGCTCATCCCTAGCTAAGTCAATATCATTGACACCTGTTACGCCGACAAACAGGCGCTGCAACGCGATCAGAAATTCAATTATCTCTGACATTTCCACGGCTGTGGGTATTTAATGATAAATACGAAATGTCATGTAGGTTTTAACTTTCCGTGGATCTTTATAAGTTTCTTGGACTTTTCTAGGCTCTAAGTTGAAGAATGTAGAACCAACTTGAACTTAGTGTTAAATTATTTTTGCTACAAAAACTTTTGCCTAGCAGTGACACAATCATGGTTAAAACGCTCGTGGAGTTTATAGCTACTCTTTGGTTTTTAAACATCGTCATTGTGTTTTTTTCTACTAGGCACATTTATAACGATTACACTGCTAAAAATTAACATTTAGAAATAACATTTTCTCTCTGTGGATTCTGAATTTACTGTCGCTGTTAATGCACTAACCATTACCTTACTTCAAATTAAGAAATAAAGATTTTCTAATCCTTTCACATCACTATTGCTTATATTTAGTATTGTTCATATTGTACTAGATGCGTCCCGTGCATAGGTCACTTTTTAACCGCGGGTCCCACCGCGGTTAAAAAGTGACCTATGCACTTTTCCAGGCTATTATATATATCTGTGCCAAATATCCGTTCAGCTGTTCTGACGTGATTGAGTAACATCCATCTATTCATCTACTGGGCTTTCGCTGTTTTTGTTATTTTAAAATTACACTCTACGGACTCCGGGGACCGTGACTTTTGTTAACATAAATCTTTAATTATTATTTAAGGAGAATACAGGTAGAGGGGGGTTAGTTAGGGGTTAGGCTTTCGCATTTAAAACATACATATATACATTCATCCAAGCTTTTGCATTAACATATCAGTTTATGTCCAGGCAAGTGTGGTCCATCGTACGCCGCCTCATTGCAACACCAGGCGAGATGGCAAACAAATTAACAAAAAAACTCCCTTTTTTTCAATACATACTCGTAATTTAGATAAAAATTAACTCTGTAAGTTAACTTCATAAATATTAAATGCACTTCTTCCTGTTAACCTGTATAGTGTATACACTATAAACAAAATTCCATCTTCATATTTCAGCCGCGGCGGGACAACGAAAGTAATGAAACGTCGGCTCATGCAAGCCTCATTAAACATTCAACTTTAATTCCCATTACAAGATGTGTAACAGTAGTTAAGCTTTAATAATATTTACATGTGGTACACACTCAAGCAAATTTGTAATATTTAATGTAAACCTATTTTATCAGTGTGCGGTCAATGTGAAGATAGGTATACTCCACTTTGTTCATCTGATATCTGATTTCATGTGATATCACACAAGTGAACAAAGTGGATGAACAAAAGCCAATCGAGACAATACAACTGCTATTTTATTGCGATTATGAATTGTTAAAAAAAACTGTATGGATAAGGTAAGTAAAAAAAATAGTTACGTATGACGCCCACCCTAAGAACAACAAAACGCAATTAAATATTTATTTGTTTTATACTGTGTCATGATGTCTCGGGTTCATAATTAACATTAAGTACAATATAATATATTTATTTACATAATGTAAATGTATAAATTGTAGGCATAATAATTATGGGTTTCAGTTTACATAGCCTGAACCGTAGATGTGTGTTGTAGGAAGTAATTGGAGAGTACGGTAATTAATTCATTTTTCTTGCTACTCCGTGGTGGTGTTTATTAATGTCTCACAATTGCTTATTGGTTTAATTTGTTCATAATAATGAATTTTAATGTTATATGTTCACTGCTAGGTTTGAGTCTCCTCGGACTCTACATTTACAGCTCAAATTTCAGTTTATTTCATGGCTACATAGTAGATACTTTACTCTATCATTATCATCACCCTCAGCCTTCTTTGTACGACTGGTAGGTATAATTCTTTAAAAGTATATTGCTGATATTAAACTTCATCATCATCTTAGCCGAAAAGCGTCCACAACATGACAAAAGCCTCACTTAATAATCTTCATAATGACCAGACTTACGCTTCTCACATCAAATGACTTCTAATGTAAGTAAAGACTAAATATAAATAAATATGTAGAACATTTTTATTCCCATTCCCTAATATCGGTAAGTAAAATAAAACATATTCCGTCTGCGAAACGGCGCCCGCTTACTAAAGCATTCGTCGCATTTTCAATTTTTAACTACGCTCGCGTTCCAAGAAATACTTTAGCCGCAAAAATCTGATAGCCTGAAGAAACCCCATTAATATCCAACGTAGCCAAGTGAAAATATTTCACAAATATTGAATTGGGAACTTCCTATTGGCTTTCTCATCAATCCGGATCGAACCGGTTCCGTTCGGTTTCGTGGTTTCAAAAAGACGTATTTCAAGATATCTGGGATTCCAGTCTGAGGCTGAAATATGTCTTGCTTTCACGAGATTGCCTCTGTTTATGTAGGGGTGCATATTTCTGCGGTGGATATAGATTTGATGTAATAGAAAGGGTGGTGAAAGGAAAAGTTGCTACTTTAGAAGTTTAGACGCTAAGCCTACAGTGTACAGCGGGGAGAACTGTTTTTAAAATCGTGTAAGGCGAATATTTTGCCTTATTCGATTATTAAATAAAACAACGTTTATTACACTTACTTGTAACAGCCAGTAGCACCTCCGATGGAATGTGGGTAGAATGGCAGAATGCACGTAGCATCCATAGATGCACTGTAACAAAAAAGAAAATACTTATTGGTAACCTTTTCTTAACCATAATTAAAAAAAAACAAGGTCTGGCGTTCCAGGAGTTGACAATTAAGTCAGCGTCATCGTCTTTCTCTATCTTATTGCAAAAATAAAACTATCAAAATCGGACTACTCTGTAAAAAGTTATGCGTCATCATACATAAAAAAAAGACCGACAGCCCTCTGTGCAGGGGATGCATGGAGGCAGAAGAAACGCCACGGCACGTGCTCATGGAGTGCAGGAGCGTGGCAGAACACCGGGCTCAATTTCTTAAATCCCCATCGTCACTCCCGAAGGCCTGCAGCAGCCTGAAAAGGCTGCTGGACTGCTGGGAGCACCTGGGGTGGTTGGAGTGAGGGGAGGGAAGAGAAGTAAACCACGCGTAATGGCCCAATCAAGTGGCTAAGTGCGGAAAACGCCCCGCTGAACAAACAAACAAAAAATATAAATATGCGTCGATTTGTAAACCTCCTCCGTTTAATTTAATCCGTCGATTAATTATATTACTTATTCCAGTCTTACTTATGTATCGTTTGACGTAAGTGCGTGTCACGTGACCAATTTGTCTGGGAACGTTATACCTGACGGAGCAAAATTATTAAACTATTTTTAGAGGTGGCTTTGAGTTGCTCGCCACTCATGTAGCACTCCACAAGAGGCCACAGGTACGAATAGTATCGATGGGCAAAGGTGACCTCTTAAATTCAATTCAACAAATCGAAACTCAGACGTCTACATAGATAAACCAAAATGTCCACATAAAATCGAATTGGTATCCCATTTCTGCACAAATTTTACAACCACCAGTCCAGTCCCAGTGCAATTATGACAGAAGGCTATCTTCAGAAGGAAAGGCTATCGTAAAACAAGACTAGCCGAGCCGCGACTGGAATTGGCACCTGGCTTAACTTCGTTTACTGGGAAAGCCTCCTGCATGTGCTGTGACGGGGACCGAGTTACGAGCGGGAGCGGTTTTTATATAACTAGCAAGACCTAGCAATTTTATCACCCAAAATTTTGTCAGTATTTTTCACATTTTCAAATTTTTTTGGTGATCTTATAAATGTAGATCTGTTAAACAATAAGTCCCAAATGTGACAGGCTCACCCCCTGTGACATTTAAGACTGAATATCGTCCGAGGAAGTGTGGGTGTTATGTACACTTCTGCTAGCTCCTTCGGGGGAAAGGCGTGACAATATGTGCGTATGTAGATCTGTTTAATTAGCATAGCATAGGTAATAGTACTGAGACTTGCTTTTGTATGAAAGGTAACTTTTTTAGGTTATACACTATAATTTGCCCACATCTTAGATGGGTGGGTATCGTCATAATCCTACTAATATTATAAACGTGAAAGTTTGTAAAAACGGATGTATAGATGGGTGTGAAAACATTTGAGTTGAGAGTAGTCAAAAATTCTGTCCTCTATCAGTTGAAGAGCTAATATCTCCGCTCTCGCTACCGCCTCTACTCGCACCAAATAGTACTCAATGGTCACAGTTGTGCAAAATGTATTATTCAACGGGCCCGTACGTGGCTGCGATCCATCGCTGGAGCCAGCCGCTCGCTGGCACTAGCCAGTCGCTAGCTACTGCCCAGCTACTTGGGTAACGAAGCGGCAATAGACCTCACCTACGCTTTTGAAATACAAGCTGTTTATTTTGTTAGTCAATATTGAGGCTACGTGTATTGGGAAATGTTGGCGTCTTGCAAGATAAGACCTAGATATGAAAGATATGAAATTGTACGGCGGATGTTAAACCTTATGTCGTAGAAAATTGATCTCATTTTTAGGGTTCCGTACCCAAAGGGACCCTATTACTAAGACTACGCTGTCCGTCTGTCTGTCCGTCTGCCACTAGGCTGTATCTCATGAACCGTGATAGTTAGACCGATGAAATTTTGAAAGATGGTGTATTTCTGTAGCCGCTATAACAACAATTACTAAAATACAGAATAAAATAAATATTTAAGGGGCTCCCATACAACAGACATTTTTTTCCCGTTTTTGTAGATAATGATGCGGAAACTTTCATGCGCGTCCTACTCGCACTTGGCCGGTTTTTTTGTTATAAATACCTGCAAGTTTTTCATACTGAAAGGCTTTTTCAGGCTGAAAAGCGACAACTCTTAACGAACAATTCAAAATTGAACGACCAGCAATTAACACTGTCTGTCTTTATTTATTAATAAGCCATGATGTCTCATTTTACGACTTTCCTAAAAACTTATTTCAACCTGTTTTATACGTTAAATACAGCTCAGTCAGCTTTAGTGAATAATTTACGAAACACGGTGCATTAAAAAGCAACGAGTCGAGTGATGTCATAAAAAGTTATTATGGGTTTACTTTTACGTTTATTTACCGTCGACAACGCCAGCTTAAACCCACATAAAGAGGCGTTCACCTAGAAAAGGCGCTGTTCATATTTATTTAGTTTTCTTACTTAATCCTAAAGGTAGAGATACTGGTTTCAAGTTTTTTGTGACTGAGAAAATTGGCTTCGCCTAAATGGATTACCGCTTTATAGGATGGTTAAATCCAAAACATTTATTTATCAAAAACAAAATTTGTAAGATGTTTTTTAACCCCCGACGCAAAAACAATGGGGTGTTATAAGTTTGGCGTGTGTGTGTGTGTGTGTTTGTTTGAAAAGTGAATTAGTAGGGAGTATTCTTAGCTATGTTTCATAAAATTCGGGTTTTTTTTATTTTTTATTTTTACTTGTTACAAATTAGCAGTGGTTCTCACACTAGAGCCAGCCGGTCTCGCGGGAGACTGTGGCCGATTTCAAAAAATAAGATTTCAGGAACAAATTATGATAATATAGGACCTGAGAATACTAACTGTGACTCGTTTACCTATTATACTACAACTTTTAATTTCCGTAATAAAAATATGAAGAATAATAAATAGAAAAATAATTTATTGATAAACACAACAGAATTAGATTTTACACAATGGATTACACGTATTACAACAGCTACGTGTGAGTGTGTTTGGCAATTGGAGTAAGAACAATTAAGAAGATCCTGCCAGGAGGTACGTATTTCGAGTACCTAAATCCTAAATTTCATACAAATTCGTTGCACCGTTTCGGCGTGAAGATGTAACAAACATACAAACTTAACGTAGCCACTTCCAAATTTTCGCATTTATAATATTAGTACAACGGTGTAAAGACAATGTTATGGCAACGGATACGAAAGCGATTGGCAAGGGACGAAGTAAATGGCAAATTTAAAGGATTAATATGACCATTGTCCAGCAACGATTGCAAAACGACTAATAAAAGGTAAAAATCGTGACTTCCCACAACATACATGCTAAGATATTAAAAAGCTAACAATGTTGACTATTCAATTGAAACATGGAAAATCGTAGTTTAGTTGGTAAGGCTAACGACCATACAAGGCAGGAGAACCCAGGTTTGATTCCAGATGTTTATAATAATAATAGTAATAATTAATTATTATTATAATTATTAATTTATTTCAGGCAATACAATGCATACAATGCAAGTTACTGAGGCCCATAGCAAATAAATACCTTACAGATTAACTTATATACACAAACAAAATAAAAAACTTAAATAACACGTACACTAGACGATGTGTTTTGCAGTGTTGGCGCGATGTGACGTAGACCACGGAATCGGCGATGTAAGACACCCGTCGGCCAAAACTCCTCTTTCATGAAGGTCGGCAGATGGTGAGATGGTACTCGCACAACAAATGACTTGAAGTTCATCTTATAGCAGGATATTTAGGTTTAGGTCTAAAGACTTTTATTATCAACAAAAACAATTGTCGCTTATGTGATAACATGGTTGAGTTAATATTGCTTAGCGTTCGTAGTCGCATGCATTAAAGTATTTATAAACATATTTATATTAGTATAAAATATAAATTTAAAAATTCTTAAGATTCTCACTCATTTCACGCATTTCCTTATTCAAGATAGGGATCTGTCTTTGATAATATGTCGAGCTATTTTTTTCTTGAATGCGTGAAATGAGTTCACATTTTTATATGAGAGATATTTGTGTGTTCTATTCAATGGCATCCCCGACACAAGGAATCCTAGAAGATAGCTAGGAGTGTGAAGCTTTATTTACTAGTAGTTCAGCTTAGCTTTTAGCTTTAAACGGAGACCTCACATATCTCCACAAACCTGGGTGAGGGGTTAGCTCATTTACAAACTTAAAAATTATATTGAAATAAACTACATGTTTGCAAAATTATATACTAATATATATATACTAAATATATACTAAATAAAATATATACTAAATAATAATAATACTCAAGTTACCAGCGGACAAACAAATACCGAGATCTCCCAGTAGAGTCTGAAATCTCGCTTTGCTCTTACAATTTTCATTGTCATCATTTACTTTCTTTAAAAAGTTCAACTACTTATTTTCCTAGTAACACTATCTCTCAATCTAACCTTTGGCTCACCTCAATCTACTCAATCAAATATCCGGTTAGCAAAATGGATACTCAAATCTAAATCGGGTGGCCATATTGCCGAATCGTATTTTTGCGGACCATTCCAGCCAATAACCGGGTGTAGTGGGTTTTCGGAGGGGATATCCGAACCGGTGTAGAGGGCAAGTCATAGGCTCTCTGAAAATTCCGGCTTAAGAAATGTGGGAATATAACTCATGGGATAGTAATATACTCGAAAGAGACGATGACGAGTGACGTAGTCGGGTGTCAGTTCCCGGTACGCTAGACCTTGTTTCTTTGTAGTTTGGGTCATGGGGTAACCCAATTCGCAGTCGCACTTGTTCGTATAGTTATGATATTGCTCAAGCACGAAATTAGGTTTAGAATTTATGTAGCTATACATCATGGCTCAAGTGCGAATGCACATCGCCAATTCATGAACATGATCAATGAAAATTCATTCATTCATTTTCATAAAAACGTTTTCTGTTGGTGTTTCTGTTTACTAAACAAAATTATTTTGCTACGGGCAACTATTTATGGTTAAGCAACTTAACCCATACCGTACCCTCGTTGGGGCAAGGTGGAGCATCCGCCTCATCCTGGTCCCTAACTCAAAGCTCAAAATGTTGGTTTCTCAAATAAATTAAGTAGGTACATTTACTTCTGCCCACCCCTAACAAAAGTCTGAGTCATCGGAAAAACAAATGCATTTCTCCCAGTAGACTTTAATACCTCGCTCTTGTTCGGTCATTAAGTGTAGATTTCACAAATCGCTCTATCCCGCAACTTGTACTACGTCGTAATATCCGTACGAAGAACAGCCTCGTGAGTGAATTAGACTTTTACGAGTGAAGGAAACCGTGCGAGGAGCGAGCAGTAATGACGTAGTCGCTGCTAGAATTATGGCGCTCGCCGTGATGAATTTATTACTTTGGTTTTATATTTTTGTGAAAAATAAAAATGTTCGTTGGAACAAGCTTGATCGTCAGCCTAATTGTCATGAGTAAGTCATTAGCTAGAAAAGCTTGGTCGACAAATCTATTACTTTAAACTAGCGACCTGCCCTGGCTTTGCACGGTAGCTACCTAATAAACCTTCAGTGAAACATTACTCAACTGATGGTGGAAACCGCATCAAAATCCGTTACTTGGTTGAGAAGTTATTAGAGGAGTAGGTATATCCTCCTCACTAGGCAGAGAGACACACAGACGCGCAAAGTAGCTTTGTTTTATACTGTCTAGAGAAAGCCAGATAACATAATAAGGTGGCAGGAACTTGATCACCAACCTTATTACCATGAGTTAGTTCGTTGGTACAATCTTGGTCGCAAAAGTTCATAAGCAACCTCAAAGCTCGTATGTACAAATTGTACAAGCTTGGTCGTGAACCAGTAAGTTTGACGTTCGTAGCTGCACAAACTTTGTCGCCAAATTTATTACAAAAAGTAATTTCACACCAAGCCTGATCGCCAAGCTTATTGAGACCAAGACCTACAACATTAACAATAAAGTACGAGTATTACACTATTCTCAGTGAATTGTATTTGTTTATCGTTAGGTAATCGCTTAACCTAGTCCAAGCCTGTCGAAAACTTTTCGAGCGGACTCCAGCTAACTCTAAATACAGTTAGCCACTCTGCTAATACAAACTAACTTCATCTTAACGTACACGTTGTTCTAAAAAGCCAATTTCTTAACACATCCAAACAAAATCGCCCTCGAACAAATTAAATAAAGCAAGCAAACCAATCAAAAACACTTAGCATTTGCGGAGGCGCTCCAACATTTGTTTTGGTCGCAATAATAGTTAACTCTGGCGCCGAGCCAACCCACCTTGCAGTTACGCAAGGTTGCAAGAGATTCTTACTTAGGGCCTGCGACCCGACTTCAGTAGAATAATGGATCGTATAACTGACTCCAGGACATGCAGATTCAGTTTTAAGGCTGCCTGAAGGCTTTTGAGATGGCTTGAGAGTTATAGGCCACGCTGGGACCGATTCAACGTAACATCTGACACACAGTAGTGCTCAGTTGTAAATGCCACCCATTCGAATACTGACCATTTCGTCATCAATGTTGGTTACGAACACCTCGAGCCATGCTACGAGCGGTACGTGGACTGAATTCAGAGTAAAGACAGCGCCAATCAGTGTGTTTTCGCTTGCTTTTTTTCGATGGTTGAATAAAAGCGATTGGAGAAGGCCCGCCTCTCAAGCCCGAGGGAGCGGGTTCGAACCCAGTCAACGGCACGCACCAATTTGTTCATTGTGTAAGCATATGTGTGTATTGTATGTCATTTGCTACATAACTGGAGCCCGGTGTATGGCGACAGGCTCGCCCCCTGTCACATTTAGGACAAAATATCGTCCGGCGAAGTGTGGGTGTTACACCTTTGCCAGCCCCCTCGGGGGAAAAGCGTGTCGATATGTTGTTGTTTTTTTTTTTTTAAATTTTTATAAATAGAACTCTATCCTAATTCTAAACTATTCAACTTTGAGCTCGATCTTAGTCATTTCAAATGATAATACTTAGCATAGATCACATTTTTTTAAATAAAAACAACAGTTCTTCTCAAACGTCGTGTCGCAAGCATTCAAGCAAGTTTCTTGCAGAATTATTTTCCTGGTCACGTAGAATCTGGTTAAAAATTTGATCACGCCTATTAGCTTTAATGGGGTTGTAGTAAGCTGAATCGACGAAGGGGAGGGGTGACCAGCGAGGGTAAGTAGTTTAAATGGTAAATACATTTTACACGTGTTTGGTCTAGATGCTATACAACGTGCTGGTTTTGAGTCTAGCAATACGAATAAATACTAATTTGAGTGTGAACAACTTTTATTGCTTCTTGCACTAAATGTAAGAGTTGCCTAACAAGTTTTAAACTAGTCCTAGCGAATTATTCGCTTATCGGGCACATAAATCTAACATTCTCCTATGAAATGACTTAAGGTTCTTGTAAAAAAATGTTGGCAGGTGCTAGCTAGGAGTAGATTAAACTAGTTAAGCAAGGGCTAAGACAATTCTTATTTTTAGTGCAAGTGATCTTTATAATTCAAGTTTGCAAAATAAGAGAAAAAAAATATCGAGTTTTCGGATATGATTATTTATGTGACTAATAGTTTTGTGTGGGGACTCAATTATTTTTCTCATGAATTATAAAAACTTATGTTCTAAAAGTAGTAGAACAACACCCTAAAGTATTACTACACCCAAAACCAGCACCCTGTATACAGTTAGATTGTTAGTACACACACAGTTTACACACAGTATTGGTACTGTGTTAGTGTTTTAACTACTTTACTCTTTTGTTTATAGATGACTAGCAGCGCCCTGCGGTTTCACCCGTGGTTAAAAAGTATCCTATGTGCTATTCTAGACAATAATCTATCTCTGTGCCAAATTTCATCAAGATTTGTTCAGCCGTTCTGGCGTGAAAGAGTAACAAACATCCATCCATCCATCCATTCTTACAAACTTTCGCGTTTATAATATTAGTAGGATGAGAAAATAATTACAAAGACTTTCGGTATGGCCTTAGATAGATAAACTCCTTATTGTTCACACCACAGATAACAACAATAACAAGAGAAAAATTATGATAAAACTTATTAAATAGTGTAACAACTGGCGGCCTTATCACTAAAAGCGATCCAGGCAACCTTAGGATGGAGAGGATACGACAAATTGAGTATGGGACAGGGTGTGCAAAAATAACAAAAATAAACATAAGATTGATACAAAGAAACAACAAAACATCGAGTATGGCCTTCAGCATGATTCAGTATTAATAGCTAGTCTACGTTTAATTACTATCGTTAGAGGCCACTCAGGTTTTACCCGTACCCGTTTTCACAAATACTGCTATGAGCGCTCGAACGCACAGGGCACAGCAAATGTATGGGAGCTGTCATGTCAATGTACTGTGAAAAATCGGTGGGAAAGGTAGCTTTACTTAAGTGTGTGTGTGCGGGGGATAGATAAACAGGTCTAACGAAACTAAATAGTACTCGTAAAAATATTTAGGCAATAATTATTTGGTAAAGGAATGACAAAATTATAGATCAGGACCTGCCAGGCCCCATGTCAGTGCTCGCGTGAAAAATAACGAAATAACCACGTCACTAGTTAAAGGTTAAGAGTCCGCTCCCCTCATAGGCAGTCCTGCCGAACCATAAAACTGCCAAAATTGCTTTAAAGCATTGCCATTGCTATTCCAATAGTACATTAACTCCCAAAACCTAAATTGCACAATAACTTGAAGCTCACTAAATGCACTCAAACTTTACGTCTGACGAGAATTGTGAATGTAAATCAAGTCATAATGTCGTTCGCTTTACGACTCAAACAGGCGGACTTCCGAGTGAGTGAGTCGGTCAATCGTAGTTTGCTTTTGACTGCGCTCAAAAATGCTGATGTTTTTTTAGATTACGTTTTTTAGCTTAAGACGTAAAAGTTTGGAAGTTTTTAAATGAGTTGCTGTGGTGTATTTTTAAGTGAGTCGTTTACAACATTTTCGTTTTACTTACTTAAATTAGGTAAAACGTTTAAATAGATATACGACTTAAACGAAAAAAGGAACGAATTACAGTTTTATAGTCTCATTATGATTTATGACACGGGAATTACTCACGTACGATTTAGTAGATTTAGTAAAAACTACAGTCGGAATAATCGACTAAATCGTACATGAGTAATTCCCGTGTCATAAATCATAATGTGTGAAAACCACGTCAGTTTTTATAATAAAAATATTAGTCTCATTCCTTTTATTTTATTTTATTTGGATGACCAAACAGCCTGGTTAAACGTAAAAACATACAAAGATATTAACAGTTAGGCCAAACACAGGTCACCACTTATAAGAACAACAATAGTGCTAGCGCGCAAAGGAAACATAACATATACACTGGAAGATCAGAGAAAAAAAATAATAATACAAAAAATACGAATTAAATAAAAAAAAAAAAACAATAATAAAAACCTACCACACAAACAAAGATTCTATAAATTTAAGTATTAATATATTAACACTAGAAATAAGGATAGGATAGCTGTACCGAGATTTAGACTGACTAAGTCAAAAAAGTCATCTTCGTCAAAAAAGTCGAGAAAACTGAAATAAATGTGTAAAAGCGTTGGATGCAACAAGTAATTTTTATAAAGATCCTGAACCGAAACGCCGAAAATGTTCCAAAAAACTTTGTCACACTAAGTGTGTACCTTAATCCTAACTAATATTATGAATGCAAACGTGAGTTTGTTCGTTCGCTTGCTTGTTTGTTTGTAACGCTTTCACGCCCTAACTAATAAACCGATCATAATAAAATTTTGGATACATGTTGTCTGGGGTACAGAAAAGGACTTATGGTACTTTTTATTCTGAAAAAATAAACGATTCTTGTGGGACCGCGGGTGAAACCATAGGGCGCAGCTAGTACAAATGGTTTGAAAGCTCTTATTTTTTTTATTGATATTTTAAAAAAAAGTACATTACGTACTTATAGAAAGTAAAATATAGGTAAGTATGTACCTATTTTAAGTAAGTAAGTAAATATTTAGATATGTATCAGCTTTAAATTTAAGAAGTATAAGTTCTCGATCTTCATTTCTTTCACTATAATATTAAAAGTTCAGTTTTATTTCAACTCAAGACTCGAAAAGTTAAATTAAGTTTCAAATTGCTTCCTGAAGGATGGGATTTACTATCTCACACTAAACTTCGACCTCAGTAGTATAGATAAATCGAAACATTCTCCAATCGATCTGGGATGTTCGATTAGACTAGAGATGCTTAAAATCGAAATCTGGACTGTGAGTTAATCAACACAGAACGTATTCTACATACAGAGCTTTGCACGATGCACAGTATATGAGCAGTCAGTAACTAAAGTTTATTCCAAAATAAAAAACTTGGAGACAATTCTTAATAGAAGTACTAAATGAATACTAGCTTTAAAACCTTTGTATTACACGTTTTTTTTATTATTATTTATTTATTTCGTAAAAAAATATCCATTTTAAAACACAAAGTATTGAAAAAAGAATCAGTTTGCATCAATACTCTTATCGCTTTACTCTACATTCCTATTTACAAACTAAACTACCTTGAAAACTTTCTAACCTTACAACTATAAATTATTAACCTTGACAAATTGTAATTAAAAATTAGGTAGTAATTTGTTAAGGTTAACAATTTATTTACTGCTATATCTTCACGAGCAATTCACGTTCAACGAGCAATTCACGTGTATTAGTAAATGACATCACACTAATTTAAATGCGAAAGTTTGTATGGATAAATGTTTGTTACTCAATCAGGCCAGAACAGTTGAACGGATCTGGATGAAATTTGGCACAGAGATAGATTTTGGTCTGGAATAGCGCGTAAGCTTAACTGCTCTTAACACCGCGGAGCACGTCAAATGTAGCTAGTTTAACACAAAATAATAATTATTTTTGTAACTGTTTTTAAATTGTTTATGTAAATAAAATTAGCTTCTTGTTAATTTTAAGCAATATCAACATTGCACCTCAGCGCTCTGTCTTATTTTCAATTCGATTTTTTTAATGTATATACACAACTTTGTTAATTATGAACCGATATGAAATTTTTTTTTACTTGAAAAGATGTATGATTACACAGATTGGTAACATTTTTTAGCCGACTTCCAAGAAGGAAGATGTTCTCAACTCAACTTGTATGTGTAAGTCAACTTTTTTGTATGTACGAGTATGTTACGCGGCTATTCCGCCAAGTGTGATACGATTTTAATGATTTTCTTTTCCCTGGTCCCATATAAATTGTATCGAAAACGGTCAAGCAGTTTTTAAAATATCAACAAAAATCTAAAATGTGTGTACATGGTTGATGGGAAGTCGGTTTTTTAAGCTTTGCTATTTATATATTATTACAAAATCCAATTAGGATGATGATATTTTATTTCTATTTTTTTGTAACCGCGCTCTGTATAACGAACTTTAAATAAATAAATAAATAAATTCGGAATACTTCCACACACGGTCGCCTGACCCAAACTAAGCAAAGCTTGTACTATGGCTGTCAGAGACTGATATACATACTTAGATATTTTTAAATACATACTTAAATAGATATTAACACCCAGTCATAGAACAAACACTAATGTTCAATACATAAATGTTTGCCCTAGGTGGGAATCGAACCCACGACCAACTGAGCCACCAAGGCAGTCAAAACACAGGCAGTTAAAGACACAAAATGTCTGTAGCTTAAAGTGAGAATGATGTTACTGTTTTAAAATATACTGCGCCCCGTTCAAGTGCATTTCGATGCATGGTCGGTTCGCATTATAAAGTTCGGTATTCACGAGCGACCACCCGCGGGACCAAATAAAGCTGGGTTTAGGTTAATGAGCGACCAAGTTTTAAGTGTACAACCGCTTTGATTTCGAATTTTGAATTTCAACGGAAATAAGACCGAATAGCTATCAAATTCATTTGAATTTTGGAGCTGTTTTGGAGAGAGGTTGCAAATGATTTGATGCGTTTCAGCACGAGAGTGAGTGTGATAAAATACGTTTTATGTGTAGTTTTACAGAACGGATATACTGATGTAGGAGTGTTAGTTTTACTGTTTTTTCTATTTAAATGGTGATGGTTAAAGGATTGGTTGAAGAGGCATGGTAGTTCTATGCCTACAGCCTTTAGGTTGTTCAGTTAGCATCAATGTCAGAACTTCGAGTCCACCCGAAGGCTTCTTCATTCATTGGTAGATTAAATCGTCACACTCAAGAATTAATTTCATTTCACAAATGTTTTTCAATTGCACGATTTTTAACCTCTGACGCAAAAATGACAGGGTATTGTAAGTTTAAAGTGCCTGTCTGTGGTGTTTGTTTGTCTGTGGCATTGTAGCTCCCGAATGAACCGATTTCGTTTTTTTTTTTTTGTTTGAAAGTTGAATTAGTAAGGAGTGTTCTTAGCTACGTTCGATGAAAATTGGTGTTGATGAAAATCATCGTCGGATTTTTTTTATTTATACTTTTGATGTTCTAAGTTGCGGCATACGTTGGTACGTCATACATTGTAGAAGGAATATCAATTATATTTAGATTTCGGAAATATTTGTACAACTCAATTACAGTTTACTATTCTAATTCAATCAGAGATAAACATCTGAATTGCTCCTGCAATTCTGATAACGTCTGCGTATAATTATTTAGCTAAATTAGGAAACACCGTGTAGGGATAATTAAAGATATCCTAACTATCCTATCCTACTAATATTATAAACGCGAAAGTTTGTAAGAATGGATGGATGGATGGATCGATGGATGGATGGATGGATGTTTGTTATTCTTTCACGCCAGAACGGCTGAACAGATCTGGATAAAATTTGGCACAGAGATGGATTATAGTCTAGAATAGCATATAGGATACTTTTTATTATTTAGCTCATAGGAAACCGCGGGGCGCAGCTTTTAATACTATAAATACTCTAGTGGGAGGCTTCGGCCGAGGCTAGTTACCACCCACCGGACCAAGCCATGCCGTGAAATGACCTGAAGACGAAGACGGGTCTGAGCAGTAGCGCACTTGTAGCGCCTCACTCAACTGCCGTATTTGTACTTCTTCACTCTACAAAACTTCAAGGCTAGAGTGAATAAGTACCTTATAGGTCGTCGTGCTTCATCTTAGACCACAACGTCGCTTAACATCAGGCGAGTTGGTGGACAAACGCCGACCTATTCTGCATAAAAAAAAAATGCGATAGTGAGTTTGTTTGTTTGTTTGTAACGCTTTCACGCCCTAACTGCTCAACTGATCACCATGTAAGTTTGCATACACGTTGTCTGGGATATAGAAAAGGACGTAGGGTACTTTTTATCCCGAAAAAAATAACGGTTCGTGTGGGACCGCGGGTGAAACCGCGGAAAAGGAGTGGAACGCACTTCCTGCCTCGGTGTTCCCCAGCAATAGATACAACCTGCGTCTCTTCAAGACAAAAGTGAATAGGCACATCATGGGCAAGCGTGCTCCATCTTAGACCGCATCCTCACTTTCCATCAGGTGTGTTATGGTCAAACGTGGGCCCATTCAATCATAAAAAAACGGCTAGTAATCATATAAAACTAATTTCGGTACTACTATAATTCAATTTACAAACTAATGACACAAGTTGACTAATCGCTAAGAGCAATCTCTGCCACGCAACTTATAGATATAAAGAACTAACACAATCAACTACATCCTATTTGATTTGTGTGGTTTAAAATTGAATACTTAGTTTAAATCATTATTGTCTTAGTGATTGAAGTATTACGTAACATAACATATTACTCAATATTTCGTATTGTTTGTAAATGATAACTGATGAGGCAAAATATTGTCATTTTTTTTTGTAATAAATACCTACTTACTTACCAATTTTTCCGTTAAATTTATGATTTAATAGAATGTACTATATCATACAATCCGATTAAACGATTACTAAACTAAGTCAACCAAACAAAATATAACTTGCTACACTGGCAATAATTTCAAATGAACGAAAAATCGTTTTTCAGAAAATCATTTTTCAATAACCCATTTTTCGGCGCCGCGTATAATTCAATATCGATGAAACCCTGCAAATCGAGACCCATCTAACTAATACAACAAAATTATTGCCTTTCCAAAATACTTGTACCAACATCCCATCAAATTCTATCACTCGAAATGATTTCGTTCAAAAATAGAGAGTATTTTTCGAACGATTGTTGAATTAAACACGATTCATGATGTGCAACGAACCGTGTTACGAACGGAATTATACGAAATGTTTTATTTTCTCGTGTTTCTCGTATTTTTTCGTTTTCATGTCCGAAGGCTAATGCGGGTAAAGTTGTGTTCTTTTAGCTTGTTTCGCGAGTTGAAATGGATTATCGAATCCATTGAAGATATTAGAAGTGTTTTCGATTATTGAAAGAGAAAGGCTCGGACACGTTCTTGGTATTCAATTTGAAGTTTTTTAAACGTTATATAGGCTAAAGCCTTTTATTTTGTATTTACAGACCTACAGGTTAAAAAGATTTTTAACAATATTAAGTCTTTGTATTCAGATTGTCATAGCCTACTTTTTGAATTCAGTTTACTTATTTTAATTGTAATAAGCACACACTATTATTTTTTTAAAGAGTGAAAACGACCTGCCATTGGACTAGGTACTGCGTTTAGTAGTAGGTACAGATATAGTGATCTGGTTAGTGGTTTTTAAATTGTTTTATGAAGTTACAGCGTTTAAACACCACTTCGCCTGTTGTTAAGCGAGTGATGACATTAATAGATGATAATAAAGATGCACAGTACAGGTGTTGTTATATACCTCTGCCAACACCTTCGGGGGAAAGGACGTGCTGATTATGTTATGCTATGCCAATTTATTAAACCTTGGTCGGTGCTGATCGCATCAAAGTCAAAGTCAAAATGTTTTTATTCAATTTTGGGTATCAAAGATACACTTATGAACGTCAAAGTTATTTAAATAGACTCGACCGCCTTGTTCGGATAAAGAGCCTCTACTCAGAAGAACAGGCAAGAAACTGAGGGGCATTATTTTTTCAAATAATAAATAAATTACAGTATCTCAAATTTTGGCTTACAACTAGGTAATATCTATAAATACTAGTGGCTACTTGGCGGAAGTGGAAGGCTCCAGACATCTTTATCTTCTAAATAATTCTTAACCTTACGAGTATAATACCCTCTTTTCATTAATGTCGTTTTTACATGTGATTTGAATTTTCCCTCAGTGAGCCCTGTTACATTTTTCAAGATTTTTTTGTAAAAACGAACTCAGTTGCCTAAAAATGACTTATTTGACTTAGTCAGTCTAAATCTCGGTACAGCTATCCTATCCTTATTTCTAGTGTTATAATTGTGATAGTCACAGTTCAATTTAAATTTATGTAGATTTTTGCGAACGTGCACATCGTTCGACTATGTGCGTCCACTTTAGCCAGTATAGGCACTGATTTTGTCTTTCGTCCAATTTAGTCCACCTTGGCCGGTACTGCGATTGTGTGTTCCATCCAGCGCTGTCCACCTTGGCAGTACTTCCGTCCACCTCCATCATCATTAATCGCAGGCTAACTCGGAGTACTAATTCACGATTAGTTATTGGAGCAGTGTATCGCGACGCGCAGAGTGTTTTGTTGCGAGCCCGGTTGGAGGCGTGCCAGTTGTGGTGCAAGTGACGAGAAATACGACCTCGGTGGGGTTGGGGGGAGTTAGCGGTTTCGGTAATGCAATCACGTTTTTAACGGCTCTGGCTCTAATTTGGGTTAATCGTTGGGTGTTTTCTGGCTGTTTATCTGAATTTTTAGGAGGTTCTTTGGATAGTTTATGTGCAGTTAAAATACTAGTATTATAAAAATATTATGCAAAATCCTAATCCTAACTTAATAATCTTAACTGTAATATTAGATATGCGATAGCGAGTTTGTTTTTTACGCTTTTACGTCTAAACTGCGCGACCAATCGTCCATTTTGCATATATGTACTCGTACGTTGTCAGGAGTACAGACCCCTGTCCGTAAAATTAACAGTTTATTTGGAACCGTGAGAAATTCATAATGGAAACTGACGTGGTTCTGATCATAAAACGGGAATTCATGTCCGATTCGGACGATAGCATTTTCCGTTTTGTAAAATCATAATCTACTTAATATTTGTTGATTTAGCAAAAAATGAAATAGGAAGCCTTATTCGCTCCACAAGTCGCCGACTCCCCCACCTTGCACCACAGAAAACTAAAGGCACGCAACATTGTCACTAGTTTATGTACAAAAAGGCCCTCCGGCGGTGTAAACTGTACCTGCTTTAGTTTAGCCGAGTTTAGTTTAGTCTTCAGCTAAGTTTAGTCTGGAGATTATATTGTTCCGCCGCGGTAGATAAGTCAGCCCGGTACAGCAGTCGCTGTTTATTTATGTACGTTTAATTGTTACATACTAAGGTAGGAGTTGGGTGATTCTCACACTGGTCTGCGCTTGTGACTGTAGTTCGACGCCAAGGTTTTATTTAAAAAGTAGCCTATGTTTGAAGATACAACATAAGCTACCTCTATAACAAATTTCATTGAAATTAATTAAATAGAGTATTACGTAAACAACTACCTATAATGTAGGACTGCAAAATAAGTTGAAAAAAAGGCAATAAAGGTCGCTGTATACGTGACGGGATATCTCGCACGGGACGGGGACGGAACGTGACATTATGAATGCCCGGACGGGAATGTAACGCATACGCACCGTGTGAATTCCGCAAAGCTAACGTAAGCACGAAGCTCATTGCATTACACCACTCTCTGGAGCGAATGGGGCGAATGTGCATACACGCAGCAAAATCACGTAAGGGACGAGGGAATCCCTGAGGGAGAGAAGGGAAGGGAGAAGGGAGAGAATCCCGCGCCGGGCGGGACGTGGTGAACATCGTCCTCGACGATGTTTTTTAGGCCCCGTCCGTCACGAGCCTCGTTCCGTCCGAGATCCCGTCTCGTATATTTTAGACTACTGTACTTTTGGATGTAACGATGTTTCGAAATTGCCCCGTTCCGTCCTGGCCGAGTAAAATTCCGTCACGTATGCAATGACCTTTATATAGCACATACATTTACAATTTCTTTTCAAATAGAATAGAAGACATAGAAATCTAGAAAATATGTACGAGTATAACATGACCAAAGCGTTCCAAACATAATTTATCACACGAAGGTCGACCAACAAAAGCTAAAACCTAGAACAGTCAGCAGTTACGTAAAAAACTGGCAATAAATGCTTTGCCATTATACTCCACAGAATAATGACTCCTAATTCAAAGCTTCTAGAATCGTAATTGGCGAGTCAGACGTCAACAACTTCTAATAGTCGAAATCTAAAGCTATTTCCTTTTTAAGGGGCGCACGGAGGAAAACACCCCAAAGAGCAAATAGAGTCATAAAAATATCCACAATTGTATTCCGAAGCAATCACTTTGGACTGATTTATTTAATAGATAGACCAACAAAATCAAAAACCCTTTCATTAGGGGCTTTCCTGACATCATTAGCTTCAAATTAATCCATAAGTACCTGGATGGCCGAGCTTTGCTCGGTATTTTTTTTTATTTTTTAATTGTATTTTTTGGATAATAAACAATTGATTTTAGTCTAACCTCAAAGCAAACACTCATTGACTTCGTGTTACTTAACAACGCCATCTGCTGTTGTGTCGTTAAAGCAATTAGTTGCTCACAAAAAATAGTAGTATTATTATTCGCCAATAGATGTCAGGAAGAGTCATATTTTTCAGTTGAGATTGATTATCGATAAAACACGAATAAAATGATATTTTCTAAAAATGATTCCTAGCTAGATCGATTTATCGCCCCCGAAACCCCCTATATACTAATTTGTA
The DNA here is from genome assembly GCA_911728515.1 of Peribatodes rhomboidaria. NCBI lineage: Eukaryota > Metazoa > Arthropoda > Insecta > Lepidoptera > Geometridae > Peribatodes > Peribatodes rhomboidaria. The sequence continues at coordinate 14,118,181 of OU452182.1, forward strand.
TGAAAATCGTTGGAGCCGATTCCGAGATTCCAATTATATATATATATATATACAAGAATTGCTCATTTAAAGGTATAAGATAATGGGAACGAACGTTATTTGTCAATGACGACGAATGCCAAAGTTACGACAACTACTTAGTTAAAATTGCTATCGGTCACTCTACACTTACACGAATTTAGATAGTCTTTTGTTATCTTGCTCTCTTCGCCCGTCGTCTTCTTTTTACTCAACTGCGCAAGGAGTGTTATGTTTTTCGAGTGTGTGTGTGTATGTAAGTATGTAGTACATATGTATGTATGTTTGTGGGTAAGTATGTTTGTATGTTTCTTTGGCACGCCCTACAGCGTAAACAGCTTAAAATGACATGTCGAAATCTATCGACATGTGAGGTGTCATTTTAATCGTCTTGATAGTGGAAGTGACATAGGGTACAACATGCAGCCGGGTTTTTGTTTTTCTATTAATAATTATTTTACTTGCAAATAGACTATCTTTTAGTCAATACGCTGTTAGTTTTTACTAGTTACTAGTTTTTATTACTTAGTTTTTACTACACGTTCGTTGGAGCCTTAAAGCTTGCCACCGCAATTTCGCTTTCTTTAATTTCGTTTTCAGTCATCGCTCGAGCTGTCTGTTTTTGGAAGAAGCAGTTGTCTTCAGGTGAAGTGACGTTTAATTTCAATTTCGCTTCGATGGAAGCAACGGTGTTTTGATACTTTAAGTGGTGTTTTAGGGAATTATTTCATTCGTTTTAGTCGTTGTAAAATGGCATCAATTAAGGCTATGAATTGGGCTGTTAAACCTTATTTAGATTGGTAGGCGTATAACATTCTAACTCTTAACTAAAATTATAAATAAGAAAGTTAGTTTGTTCGTTTGTAACGCTTTTACTACTCAAGCAATGATCATGAAATTTTGCACGCACGTTGTCAGGTGTGCAGAAAAGAACATAGAGTACCTTTTATCCCAAAAAAATCAGTTTCCGTTGAGCCACGGGCGAGACCGTGGGACGCAGCTAGTTTTGAATTTAAGTAGCTATTTATGTTTTATGACTAACTTTTTGTGAAACCCTCTAAAGCGTGGAATGCTCTACCTGAGCGGATGTTCCCTGTTAGTTATAGATTGAGTGTCTTAAAGTGTCGGTTGAATTGGTTGCTTTTAGCGTGCTTCATCGTAAGCCGCGTCATTGTAACTCAAGCAAGATGGAAGTCAAACGCAAGTCTACTAATGTGTAAGATTGCATGTTTGCATGTTTATTACTTTCTTTTGTTTGTTACAAAAACGACTGCACGTATTGTAATGAAATTTGGTTTATTAGGTTGCATAATTGTATCGTCAACCAAGACATACCTAGGTTACTTTTATCCCGATGAATAAACGGTTTCTGCAAAATAGCAAATTTGAAAACATGTGTGCCGTTTATCCTTAAAAAGCTAACTAAAGTGGGTTGTTTTTTTTTGTGACGCTATGTTCATCATTTAAAACGAAATTTTACACAGGTACACTTTGTTAGGGTGAGGTACCTACAAAAATGGACACGGCTGGATTTTTTTTTAACTAATACCTTCCCATCATTGTAATGTGACCGTGCACTTTACATTACTAAAGAGCCAATGAGAGATACAGATATTCAATTGTTACACTTTCACGCCCTAACCACTCAACCAATCATCATAAAATGCAATTTTACATACAATAGTCGCGGTTATTACAGAAAAGGACATGGTTAGTTTTTTATGTAAAAAAAAATCGTAAAGAGTCAACTAGGGCAAATGCGTCTGTGGGGCAATTGCGTCTTTCGAGAATTAACGACAATCCCTTCACAAATTAAGCGCCACCTTCATCTTTTTTCTATCTTTCGTTGCAATAATCTGTACAAGATGGCGTTAGTTGTCTAATTTGTGAAGGGATTGTCAGTAATTCTCGAAAGACGCAATTGCCTTACAGACGCATTTGCCTCAGTTGACCCTACCTATTTAGCGTTATGTGACCACGCCCTTTAGTAACCAAAGTACCATCGAGATACAGATATTCAATCCACTCGTCACTGTGTACTCGAACACGGAACAGTATGCAAGTGTTATGAAACCGCTGTTATTGCTCCCAATTAGTGGTCGGCCGTCCTCGCGATTAATTGCCGCGATTCATTCATTTATTCATCAATCCGCCCGTTGAAAACTTCGTGAAATACAATTATCAGTTAGTGGAATAATTCACCTAGTTATACTGTTCGGCGAGCGTATAAATGGTTTTTGTTGAAGAGCGTATAGGTTAGTAAACATAAAATGTGGGCGTTTGTCCATAAAGCAAAAATTAGAAAAAAGAACAAAAGAGCGGGTAATGTCCAACAAGATAAAGCCAATGCGCAAAATAATCTAGGAGTAAAATGTTATATGTATAAAGAACAAATATGAAAGCTATGATAGCCTAGTTGGAGAAGGTCTGCGTCTCAAACCAGAGGAATCGGGTTCAAACCCAGCCAACGGCACGCACCAATTTGTTAATTGTGTGAACATAAGTGCGTACTGTACGAGTATGTCATCTGCTACATGACTGGAGCCCGGTGTTTGGCGACAGGCTCGCCCCCTGTCACATTTGGGACAGAATATCGTCCGGCTAAGTGTGAGTGTTGTGTTACACCTCTGCCAGTCTCTCAGGGGAAAGGCGTGACGATGTTATGTTATTAACGCAACACCTAATTAACTTTTATCCTGATCCTAAGTTATATCATAAGTGCGAGAGTGAATATTTTGGTTTCTTTCTTTATTACGCTTTCACGCCCTACCGCTACCAGCCCTCTCGGGGGAAAGGCGTGACGATATGTTATGTTATAAAGACCAAAGAGCGAAACGTCATAAATTCTCAGTACACTACGAAATGAACTGCAACACAGCTTCTGATAAAATAACAGTGAAACAGCAATGCAACCGGAACCAAAGACCCTCAGCACCGTGTAAGCATTACAGAAGTCTGGGAGTCTATACCCAAAAACAAATCATACGTATTTCTTTCTTTTTCTTTCTTAAAGCGATGATAGCCTAGTTGGAGAAGGCCTGCCTCTCAAGCCAGAGAGAGCGGGTTCAAACCCAGCCGACACGGCACGCATCAATTTGTACACTGCTGTTAACATAATTATGTGCTTATTGTATGTCATCTGCTACATGATTGGAGCCCGGTGTATGGCGACAGGCTTGCCCCCTGTCACATTTGGGACTGAATATCGTCCGGCGAAGTGTAGGTGTTGTATTACACCTCTGCCAGGCCCTTTGGGGGAAAGGCGTGACGATATGTTCTTTCTTTATTTCTAAGTCACCGCCTCGCCGACATCAAGACGAGCGAGGATATCATTACCACCACACTTACACTCTACGACCACGTGTATTAATTAGAACATGGAAATAATTAGCTCCATAGGCCTCGTTGCACCAGCCCCGTTGCGAGGGCAGAATTGAAAAACCGATATTTCAGCTCTGGTGGCCCGACATCTGTTTTTACCGGCGGATAGCGATCAGGGTAGATGAAACGATTTTCGACCGAACGTAGTGAACATGCTTACGAAATTTCACGAGAATCGATTAAGAAATGCGACCTGTAGGGAAGGACAGCCAGACAGACGCCGGCTCCGAGGTCTTTAGGTCACAGAGTCACTAGTTCAAATCTGCCCTGGTAGCTGGTAGCCAGCCTGGTAGCCAGGACATCTCTATCTCGATCTCTATCTATCTCGGAAATAGAAAGGTGCTCACCTCAGTCCCCTGGACCTTGAGCTTCATGTGGTCCTCCCGGGTGGTCTTCCCATCCTTCCTCTTCTTCCAGCAGTAGCCGTCGCGTCTGTAGCGGACCTTCTTTCGGCTGTACAGCAGCATCGAGCCGCTTTTTGGCCTGCAACAATACATACATATTCAATTAAGTCTCTAGAAATAATTATCTTATATTAACGCCAAGTGATGAAAGCCTAGTCCGAGAAGACTCGCGTCTCAGAGCCAAAGGGAGCGGATTCGGACCCAGCCAAAGGCACTTGGCTTGGCACTTGGTTCATTGTGTGAACATATGTGAGGAAAATGTCATCTGCTACGTAACTGGAGCCTGGTGTATGGCGACAGGCTCGCCCTCTGTCACATTTTTGACATAATATCGTCCGGCAAAGTGTGGGTATTGTATTACACCTCAGCCAGCCCCTATGGGGAAAAGGCATGACGGTATATGTTATGTTATTAACGCAACACCTAATTCACTTATCCTGATCCTAAGTTATATCATAAATGCGAAAGTGAGTTTTTTGGTTTCTTTCTTACGCTTTCACACCCTAACTGCTCAACAGATCGTTTTGAAATTTTTCATAGGTAAATTTTGTCAAGAGTATAGAAAAGTATATGGTTCCTGTGGGACCGGAAGTGAAACCATGGGGCGCAGCTAGTTCAGCATTAATTTGAGGACAGGTAGCATTTAAATCTACAACTACATAATACAGATACCTACCTACGTAATAACAGTTACGGCACCATAATTGTTACGGTAAAATTGCTAACAAAAGTCACATGTGGTTAATTTTTTTTTTTAAATATTTATTTATAAAGGAACAACAGACAGCCGTATTATAAAATATAAATAGAGTGGATACATAAATAGACTAATTAATAATACAGCCCACAACGCCATTCACAGATTACTAAATAAATTACCTAAATTTTTGCCAGAAGTTGCTAACTTGAATTGAGTTTATATAATAAAAAAAATCATCAATTTTGGGACAAATCTAAAGATAAACTAAAACATAAATTAATGCCTGTATATTTAAATCTATTTATAAACTATATATCTATTTATAACCAAATAATAATGCCTGTATATTTAAATCTATTTATAAACTATATATCTATTTATAACCAATTAATTAATGCCTGTATATTTAAATCTATTTATGAACTATAAATCTATTTATAATCAATCAAGTACTATGGAGTAAAAATGTGTTACAACATATACTTAGCCAAAAAATTGCTCTAGAATGTTGATTTATAGAAAGGAAAGCTCGAAAAGTATGTCTCTGCAACTTTATTCTTGCTAAAATACAGTTATCAAAAACATTACTCTCCTTGCGCAGAAGTAGCAAAAGCAGTAAAAATGACACCAATTAAATATTTACGGAACCCAGTAGCTAGTCCAAACAAAATTCAAATTTCATAAAACCTTGAGACTATCACAAACACGAACTTAGACTTTCCGTTCCAATTATCACTACACAGCCAGTTATTATAAACTGAATAGTCGTCGCTATTCTACACACCAGTGTAACGGTCAGTTTTTAGTGCCAACCTTGTTCGTACAGATGACGGGAGGAATTTTCATGGGCACTGAGTGTGAAGCATGAATACTGCACGCGATACACGTGCGGACAGCGCTGCTTGGATAACTCCTGATTCCGTTACATTGTGTCTTTGATGAAATGTTGCAGCTAGGAGTGTCAGTTTCCAGCTTCGTCTCAAGGCAATTTCAAAAGGAGTCCGATGTTGTATTTGGATGAGTGACCGTTCACAGAGAACGTGTCAATTTCATTTGAACGTTTATTTTGGTTAGAATAAAAAAAACTTCATTGAAAGTTAAAATCCGGAAGTCGGGGTTTATCCTAGTAGTCTCCTTTTTTGTTATCCCGTGACAAGACAAGTTTAGTGATTTTTGTCGATCGAACCTACACTTTAGGTTACTTTAAAATTTTAGAAAATTCATATTCCTAACAAAAAAAATATCTGAACAAGTAACAACATTATTTAAAAGAAAAACAAAAGACTCGTCTACAAAACGTTGTACCCTATGTTACTTCCACTATCAAGACGATTCAAATGACACCTCACATGTCGAAATCCATGAGGCTGTTCAAGCTGTAGGGCGTGCCAAAGACACTTCATACATACATACTTACATCCACTCGAAAAACATAACCTCCTTCTTGCGCAGTCGGGTAACAAGAGAGACATTACAAAATAGTTATGTCTAGATACTCCTAATAGCTTATTTTAGTAGTAGTGTCTATGTTTAACTACTAATATTTCTAGTAAGTTTAGCTTTTTCAATATTTCCTTTCTGTTATTTCAGGTAAAACGCTTCAAGTAGAACTATCCTCTCTGAGAGCGATAATGACTCCCTCGAGAAAGGCTCGGGGGATAGTTCTGAATCAGTGAATTAGTAGATATCTAATGTGCAACTAGAACTACTGATAAATCATTCATATTACATTACTAGCTGCGCCCCCCGGTGTTATTCCAGGCTATAATCTGTTACCGAGTGAAGTGTCGGCTTTGGCTTCGACTTCCGCAAAAATGCTTTGGTAGGTATGTCTGGATTTCTATCCGGCTGTTTTCCTCTACAGCGCTGCTATTCACAATTATTCGTAAACGTTTCCGATCGGATCCCACAAATTTCAAACTCAAACTGTTCGAATGTTAGTCTACTTTTACAAATTTTAGAATAGAGAATCGAGTATAAATCCGTACGGAAGATTGAATCACGTGTAAAACTTATGAATTCGGACAAAAAATTTAAACTCAAATTTCGAGTTTGAGTTTTAAATTTTTGTAATCCGAACGGAAACGTTTCCGAATAATTGTGAATATACCTACAGGTTTAATTATCAAACCTGGTCACAAAATTTCACAAGGATTGGTTGAGGAATGCGACCTGTGGACGGACGCCGGCCGCGAGGTCTACAGCTCACAGATTCACTAGTAATATTAGTAGGATAAAGTTAAGAATCCGGCGACCACTTTAGACTAACATCGCATTGGCTTAAGGTTTTTTTTTTGCCATTTCGTCTAGAGGAAGACGACAAGCGAAGAGAGCAAGTAAAGATACTGACTAGCCTTTAAAGTTACCTACAGAGTGACAAAGTGCATTTTTTTTTTTTACTTTTGCACTTCTCTAATTATTTTTAAATAACTAGGAATTTGCCTTGTATTATGGATTCATTTAAAAGCGAATGATGTCAACCAACCAACCAAAAAAAGTGAGACAACCTCGCTATGTAAAGGGATTTTTGATTTGCTTTGTCTATCTATTGAATAAATCAGTCAAAAGTGACCCCTTACATTTTGTATTTACATTTTATATGTTATATTTACATTATTTGTATGGAAATTTCAGAGCGTCGCGGGACTCTTAAGTGAGCAGGTACCCTCTCTTTATTACCCGACTGTGCAAAAAGGAGGGGTATGTTTCTCGAATGTATGTATGTATGTAAGTGGGTATGTTTGTATAAGGTTTCTATGGTACACCCTACAGCCTAAACAAATTGATGTGAGGTGTTATTTGAACCGTCTTGATAGCGAAAGTGACATACTCGTAGGGTACAACATTTTGCAATCGGGATTTTTTGTTTTTCTTTCAATAATGTTACTTGTTTTTAGAGTAAGTTCGTATGTTATACTTTCCAATTAATTTTCATGTTGATGGTTAATAGACCATAGATTTAGGAATATAATGAAACTAAGATGAAATGACTAATGAATAAGTCTCTAAAAAAACTTTTCAATTCAACGGTTTTAATCACAGACCCCCTTACTATTAAACGTTGTATAGCCTCGAAATAGTTATGCAGTATTTTGTCCTTCTCGAGTGAGTAAAAAATTAAGAAGAATGAATAAGACAAAACACTGTAAAACTATTCTGGGGCTATAACAGCTATATACAACGTTTATTAGTGATAGATGATTTTTTCATGGGAACTAAAACTATGATGCGTGCAAAGTTTTATAATATTTAGTTTAGTAGTAGTAATTGAAAAAACTATTGCAAGCTTAGAATAGCTATATTCTAACCTCCCTAGCAATAGACTTTGTAAAGCCTTTGAATAGCTACACAGTCTTTTGTCATTTTCGATCGAGTTTCGCCATTCCCCGAAGGGGCTGGCACAGGTGCAATACAACACCCACACTTCGCCGTACGATATTCAGTCCCAAATATGAGAGGGGGTGAGCCTGTCGCCATACACCGGGCTCTAGTCATGTAGCAAATGACTTACAATACGCACATAATTTATATGTTCACACAATGAACAAATTGGTGCGTGACTTCTGCTGGGTTCGAACCCACTCCCTCTGGCATGAGAGGCGGGCCAAAAAAATAAAATAAAGAAAGAAAGACAAAACACTGCATAACTATTTCGAGGCTTTACAACGTATATTGCTACAGACATACTCGTAAAGGTGCAAAATTTTAAAGACACAATAAATAAACAAACATACAAGTAAAGGAAAATATTAGGTCCTTATGTATGAAATTGGCGTTTTCTACGGGAGGAATAAAAAGTCGATTTTTTTTTGTAAAATATATTTAATTAATCAAAGTATGCACCGTTGTTATCTATGCACTTTTGCCATCTTATGGGTAGTTCATTGATCCCTTTACTATAAAAACCATGGGGGCGAGAATCAACAAACTCTTTGAAGGCGGTTTGGACTGCTGCATCGGAGTGGAATTTTTTTCCTTGTAAGAAGTTGTCCAAATTCCGGAAGAAATGGTAATCTGTTGGAGCAAGGTCCGGGGAGTACGGTGGATGTCGCAGACATTCCAATTGTAGCTCAGCTAACTTAGTGGTTGTTTGTTGTGCAGTGTGTGGTCTTGCGTTGTCGTGAAGCAGCAGTGGCCTAGAGCGATTGACCAATCTCGGTTGTTTAACAGCTAGTTCTTCCTTCATGGTTTGCAGTTGCTGACAATAGATATCTGCCGTAATCGTTTGGCCAGATTTAAGAAAGCTGTAGTGAACGACACCGGCGCCAGTCCACCAAACACTTACAAGTAACTTTTTCCGAGTCAATTTTCGTTTAGGGCAGGATTTGGCTGGGTCTCCAGGGTTCAGCCATTGCGATGAGCGCTTTCGATTATATTATCGTACAATATCCACTTTTCATCACAAGTAATGATTCGATTTAAAATCCCTTCATTATTGTGTCGGTTGAGCAAAGTAACACAGCAGGCGACCCGTGTTTGCAAGTTCGATTCACTCAATTCATGAGGTACCCATCGTTCGAGTTTTTTTACTTTCCCGATTTGCTTCAAGTGGATTAATACAGTTTTGTCACTTACCCCGAGGACTGCTGCTATCTCTGAAGTGCTTTGTGATGGATCCGCTTCCACAATAGCCTTTAATTCTTCGTTTTTCACTTTGATCTCCGGCCGTCCACGGGGTTGGTTCTTAAGGTCGAAATTTCCAGAACGAAAACGTTGAAACCAAAAACGTACCATGCTGTCTTTAGCGACACCAGCGCCGTACACATCATTAATTCTTCGAGCTGTTTCTGCAGCACTGGTGCCACGGTAGAACTCGTACTCGTAAATATACCGATATTTCATGTTTTCCATTGCGCGGTAATAAGCGACGCCAAAGAAAAAATAATGAGGAAAATAACAAATGAATGACTGTATTCCAAAGAAAAAAAAACCAGCTAAATGAATTTATTAATTTGAATTTCGAATTCTTAACCAAAGAGGAGATATTTCAGATCAAATTGATCAGTACGACAAAACGCTAATTTCATACGTAAGGACCTAATAAAACCGTTTTAAAACGGGTTGCCGTTGGATATGTATTGGAATAACATGAGTTTTACCTCGATGAACCGCTCGTAGATTGATGTAGTCAATCAAAATGAAACAAATAAGCTTACATTTTTTTCAGTAGTAAAATAATTACGTAGAAACTTTTTACACAGCAGTTGTTTTGCCACAAAAATCAAAACAAACAATTCCTATCACTGCCACGCAGATTTCACTGAATCCCAATATTTATTTATATGCCAATAAAATCGATTTTCGGATGCAATATATCGTGACGTCATCCCCACGCGTTATGCCGACAAAAACACGCTCGATTCATGGCCCGCGCCGATAATAAATCGTTGACCGACTAATAAATCTGTGCGATGTATGTTAGCTCAGATTATTTGTCGTTGTTTGAGTGTACGCGGTTATCCGTCAGGGGTAACGATCATGTCGTCGGTCGTATGGAAAAAGTTGGTATGTAAAAACACGTGGAAGTTTTAGATGTTGACAGTATCAGGGCAATGGATTTGAAAAGTTGGACGTTGACAAGTTTTTATCAGTTGGAATGATTGCTGTGAGGTGTTGTATAGGCCGGTTTAGTTAGAAAAAACCTGTATTATAATTGGTAGATGTACTACACATACCTACGTAACTAACATTAAGTTACTATGCTTAGGAGTTCAGAGTTTTTTTGGAAGACCCATTTACTTTTGTTGGGCGTAGAAGAGATCTCTGTTAGCGACAAGTCTGCTAAATTTTTACTTAATATAACATATCGTCACGTTTTTCCCCCTAAAGGGCTGGCAGAGGTGTGTTGCAACACTCACACTTTGAAACCCAACTGATGGCACGCACCAATTTGTTCACTGTGTTAACAAACATATGTGCGGATTGCATGTCATCTGCTACATGACTGGAGCCCGGTGTATACTGACAGGCTCGCCCCCTGTCACATTTGGGACTGGATAACTTTGGGGCGACCGGCGAAATGTGGGTGTTACACCTCTGCCAGTCCCTTCAGGGGAAAGGCGTGACAATATGTTATGTTATGTAAAAATTTAGCAGACTAACAGAGATCTCTTCTACGCTAATAAAAATCGGTCTCCCGAAAAAACTCTGAAGTCTAAGCACAGTAACTTAACAATTAAAAATAAAATAAAAAACGAGCTTCCTGACTTCAATTTAATATCATCAGATATTCGAATAAGCGCACTCTTAAACAAAATTTCGAAAATAAACCGAAAAGTAACCGCCATAATCATAAACAGCCCAAGTTCCGTGTTTAAGCCACAAAAACGGGCAACTTTAGCACTTCGAAAGAGCACTTTGAGCCAACTTGTAAACCAAATGTTGAATAATAAACGCCTCTCGACAGCTTTGGGAACGAAAAATCCTCGTACACACATTAATTAATCTTGGAACAGTAAAATTAATTTATAGAGACTTTTGACCCGGCAGTTATAAGGCTGAGACATCGTGGCAAGGAAGCGCGGTTTGTGTTTTTATTCCCTTAACTAACTAGTGCCTTTGTGAGCTGGAGACGTCGCGGCTGGCGTCTGTCCTCCGCTACAGGTCGCATTCCTCAACCTATACTCGTAAAATATTGTGAGCATCAGGTTCGATAAACAAACATAATTTTACAGAATCGGTTAAGAAATGCGACCTGTGTAGGAAGACAACCACTTATGAACAAGACTTAAGGCACTGAAACGTGGTCTCTTACTATGGGCCTTATAAATAAGCTTCTAGTAGCCCAACGAGCTATGGAGAGGGCTATGCTCGGAGTCTCTCTGCGAGATTGAATCAGGAATGAGGAGATCCGTAGACGAACCAAAGTAACCGACATAGCCCAACGGATTAGCAAGTTGAAATGGCAGTGGGCAGGGCACATAGCACGAAGGACTGATGACCGATGGGGTCGAAAGGTCCTCGAATGGAGACCACGTTCCGGCAAGCGCAGCGTAGGACGTCCACCCACAAGGTGGACAGATGACCTTGTGAAGACCGCAGCATCGCGCTGGATGCAGGCCGCTACCAACCGGTCTTATTGGAGATCTATGGAGGAGGCCTATGTCCAACAGTGGACGTCCCATGGCTGATGGATGAATGGATGGAAGACAAAGATCCGGACAGACATCCGGATAGAAATTCAGACAGAATTCTGATATACAAAACTATTTTTTGTCGAAGCTGAAGCAGAGACGCTACGCTCAATAACTATCGTTCGGTCGATAACGTTCTTTATATAACCTCGGAATAATTATAATACTTATACTAACAGAGTTTTCAAGTTGTCTTTTTCTTTCTTTTATATTTTTGAGTCTTTAGAAAGAGACAAAAGACTGTAAAACCATTACGAGGCTTCGATTCTTATTAGTAAAGATCACTGAATGAATCTCGGTTAATTTGTTCAGTTTTAAGTTGGTTGGTTGTAAGGAAAGAGACGTTCATTATTAACTTAAAACATGATAATGGATTATTTCTAAGAATAGATTTGTATGATTCTAAGAGTAGATTTACAACTCAAAGAGTAAACACTTAAGAGTCATGCGTAAAACTAAAATCAAAGACAGAAAATTAAAAAAGTTTTTTTGTAATCCCGTTTTTTCTTTCCCTCACACCATTTCCACGGCTTTTAAAACAACATTCTGCTTAACCTTTAGCCGGCCAATCAAGTAGCCAACCAAGCCGCTAATTGATAACTTGACTCATTCCCGTAAGCAAGCCACTACAGTTTCACGCCGAAAATCCGCCTCACAAAATAAGGCATTCATCAACTGCCACCGCTTAAGTCCATTACCTCACGCGGCCAGAAGCCTAATCCTCTCACCGCTCCCGCTTCCGCTCAGCTTAAGCCCCGACCCTAACAAATTCCACTGCATTTTAATCTGAGTAACGCAGACAAATAGACGACTATAAAGGGGACTCTACTCAAGTGATTTGTCAAGCGCTCACCAGTTTTCCAAATAATTTTTCAGCTCACACGGGATTGGGAACTAAAGTCTATGGTAGGGAAGCTGGTTTTGAATAGGTGTTAGTGGTTTCGAGTTTGCTTTGAAAAGTTTCGAAGAGCGGTCAATTTGCGTTGGGAACTTTCTCGTTTTGAAGTTGAATTTACAATATATAAGCAATATATACAATGTACCTACGTAAATGTATTTACCCTCTTAGTAATAAACGTTGCATAGCAGTGTTATGTCTTTTTCGATTAAGATTAAAATTCAAAAGAAAGAATACGACAAAACACATAACATATCGTCACGCCTTTCCCCAAGGGGGCTGGCAGAGGTGTAATACAACGCCCACACTTCTCCAGACGATATTCAGTCCCAAATGTGACAGGGGGCGAGCCTGTCGCCATACACCGGGCTCCAGTCATGTAGCAGATTACAATTACGCACACATGTTCACACAATGAACAAATTGGTGCGACAAATCACTTTACATAAATAACTGTTTCGAGGCTGTACAACGCTTATTAGGTAAGAGGCTGAGTAGAACAAGAAAAAGATTTCGTTTATTGGAAAGCATTAAAGATTCTGTAGGTCAAAGTTGTGTGTGTAAGTGATAATTATGTAAATAATCACTCAAAACTTTCATCAAATCATAAACTCATTATGTAACTGTTGTATTTTTTAAATACTTTTTTCAAACTTTATTTTTTGTCCTACTCCTCGAATAAACCAATCTCGCACGGGCAGAAACTTATCATGCCACCACAAAAGGCATAAAACCCAGATCTACAACCTTTCACGCGAAAATACGTTCGAAATTACCACAAGTGATGATTTATTAACGGCTGCTTATCGCACGAACTATGCAGATTGGTTTTGCATGTCCGTAATTTTTGCGAAGTTTCCACACAGAATAATAAGACACAGAAACACAACACACGCCTCTAAGGAGTGGCTATTGTACAAATAAAAAAAAAAACAAGTGATAAGGCCTTAAGTTAATAAGGTCTAACGCTAAACCGTTAAAAATAGTTGATCGAATCAGGAGTTACTTTGCAGAAGTTCATCTTCAAAACAGCTTTTTCAAGAAATATCTAGTGTATTTCCGCTTGAACGTCGTAAAAAGTACATAAATATACATCGTACATAAAATGAGGGTTCCAATAAGAAAATAAAATTTCAAAATAATGATGCCTAATAATAAATGACCTAATAATAAAATTATTTTACTTACATTTTTCATTTTTATTGAAACCCATATTCCTTTGTGTGTTTATTAAGATGTTAAAGCGGACATACACTAGAGATTTGTTGATAAAGCAGTTGTGAAACTAAAAAGAATATGAGTTTGCTATTGATGCGTATTAGACAAGGACATCAATACTTTTAGCTAGTTTAGATTAGCTAGCTAGAGTTCTGGATAGGGGATAGTCAATTTTGTCTTGTCATTGTTGTGTGAAGTGTCGTTGCTTAACATCAAGCTAGATGGCTACCAAACACAAGCTTATTATTGTCAAAAGGAAAAGTTAAACGATATCTTTATTTTTATTTTATGGAATTATAAACTCTATCTTCATCTGTACATGGATTATTCAGTTTTCTATTTATTATGTTTTATATTTGACATCTTATTGTATTATTATTTTATTTTATTGTAATGTAACTTTCTGTAACTTTCTGTACTTATAAGGACTTGGATTCTGAATTAAATAAATTGAATTGAATTTGAGAATAACGTATTAAATATGTTTGGGAACACTAAATAATGTAATACAACATTATGTTTCACATAGGCACATTTGTTTAAAGGTCTCCATCTTTCAATTTCTAGTGAAAGTCTGGACGTCATTAGTCTTCAGTTACGAGTTTGGTTCGAGTTTTTATGGTAGTTCTGCGTGGTTTGAAGGTATAATTGTCGTTTTATAGCCTGGAGATGTTGTTAATCCAGTTTTTGTGAGCTAAGCTTCAGACGATGAATAATAGGGAACAAAACTATTGTCACACATTTTTGGGAACCCGTTGCTGGTAAAGTTCTAAATTATCAGCTATTAGCTACGCCTCGCGATGTCATCTACGGCAAAAAGTACCCTATGTTATGTATGTTTTCTTTGAAAAAATAATGCCCTCAGTTTCTTGCCTGTTCTTCTGAGTAGAGGCTCTTTATCCGAACAAGGCGGTCGAGTCTATTTAAAAAAACTTTGACGTTCATACTTATTAATGTTAAAGTTTTTTTTAAATAGTAATTTTGATGCCAAAATTGAATAACTTTGACTTTGTTCTTTTCTGTACCTCTAACGTATATGCAATTTCATGAACATTGGCTGAGTAGTTAAGGCGTGAATGATGAAACAATTTTTTCACCATAGTCATAATTATGATGTGGCGTTGTAGGCATACAGCTAAGGTTAAAATAAAACTAGTTAAGGACCAATGGAAAAAAGTCCACTGCAAAACGTTGAACATCGGTAAAGCGGTCAAGTCAATATGTCATATAGACAAAGACACACACACATACCTACATACTATATTTTCCCAGATAAAAAAAACGTAACATCTGCTTCGTACAGTCCGGGTAATAAATTATAACCCTTAGACAGAAAAATTTGTAATGTATCAATCTAATAGCTAGGCGTTCAAATAATGATCAAGTTTTATTTAAATAATTAAGACATTGTTCTCATATTAAGCAATAATTCAATGCAATTTTCATGCTATTTTTACTAGCTAAAATTAGCAAAATTCAAAATGCTAATCACATAAATTACGCCATAAAATTTTCCGGTCCCGAAATCGCCGTTATAAAAATATTCCTTTCCCCTCCCGTCATATTTATGCAAATGCCTCAATTACCAAAATTAATGGCCGAATCTGAGCAAAAACTATTTTTCCTTCAATATTAATTTCCTTAAACTACTGCCTGAATGCTAAAGGGTGAACATTAAGTTTGGGAACTCGCTAAAGAGAGAATAAATAACTCAATGGAAAGTAGATGAGTTATGCAGACGGCACACGAACTTTAATGAAGTTGGATTTTTTTGGAGTGTGGTACAACTTGCCTTGTTTCATAGTATTTTACTATGGGGGTGATTGCTTACGGCTACCCACGCGAGCTAGATAATTGAATACACTTATTCGGTCTTTTCATAAATAATCTTTTAATTTTTTTTAAATCCTGCTTCCCGTCATCCGAATTGGATTTTGAAATATTTTTTAGATTTTTGTTGATTTTTCAAAACCGCTCTACTGATTTTGATACAACCTATATGAGACTACCTCTGAAGTATAGTCTACCCAAAAGAAAAAGAAAACTCATCGAAATCTATTCATAATAAGCGAAATGATCACGTAACATACGTACAAAAAAATAACAATAAAATTGAAATCCGGTTTAAAAAAAAATATTATTAATTAGTTTACTTATTCAACAACCTGACGTAGATTTGTTTTACTCTAATGTCAATACTTATCATCCAAAATGTTGTGCCATTTTAGCTGTCAATCGAATTTGTGATATAACCTAGCTTAACTCAAAACGTTATGGTTTTTATAAACTATAAGTTTTGTAAAATGTATACAAATAAATAAATAATAAATAAACTATTAAGGATTAAACATTCTTGAAAAAAATATATAATGCGCTTACTCTGAGTCCTAACTTAATCGTAAGTAACTTATTCCTAAGCACATTTTTTTTTTGTCAAGTTAATGAAGTTTACAATGTATAGTGTCTATTTTATTAGCCAACTATCTGGCAAACCAATCTCATAGATAACTAGATCCTATATAGCAAGAACAGTCGAATTATTTCAAATTAAATAAACTACTGAGATAGTTAAGTACTATAAAGTCGATCTAAGAGTGAATATATCACAATAAACCATGATTCGCTTTTAAAAATAATCAAACCTATCACAAATATCATTTTACACCAAACGCCAAAAAATGGCACACTCCGCCTGACACCGAACTGGTAGATACGACTTAATTGCAATCAACATGCGATGCTGAACCTAGCCAAAACGAAACAGTTCATTGCTTCAAAATGTATATTGAAATTCACTGGTTCAATCTAGGTTTTGCATAGGTATCGCAGTGATTGTATTGTAGTGGTTGCGCTCTCTTGCTGAGTTTGCCAGCTCCCTAGCATGCACGCACGACATTTTTTTTGTCATGCGAGAACGTGACAAGGCTATGCGTGAACATAGATCTGTCTCGATAAAAAGAGTCGACATACCTATGTCGCTTTAACATGCTAGGTCTGCTGGAGAAGTAGACACAAAATACTCATTCGCGAAGTGGGTCTCGCTTGTTTATTCTATAACACAATCTTCAAGCCATGTGAGGATCATGGGCGGCCTAGAAGCTCTGACGTCAGGGCTACTCGGCCTATACGAACTTGCTTGCTCTCCCGCAAAGACGGATAGGCAAACATAGCAGGAGCATGAAACATTGGCAATCAAATGGCAATGTGTCCAGTATCTTGAGTTACGACAAACAATACACAAACGAAAAACAGCCGCTGAAATAACGCGAAGCTGTCAAAATCAATGGAAAGAGTATCAGTAGAGAGTAGTAGTAGTAGTAGTAGTGGTATGTAATCTTAAATTCTTATATATTATTTAGTGCAAGTTGACATACGTGTATTCACACTTCACTATCACTACTCACTACATAGTCCTACTAATATTATAAACGCAAAAGTTTGTAAGAATGAATGGATGGATATTTGTTACTCTTTCACGCCAGAACGGCTGAACAGATCTGGATGAAACTTGGCAACAGATATAGCCTAGAATAGCACATAGGATAGTTTTTATTAATCTCGGGTGAAACCGCGGGGCGCAGCTAGTACAAAATACAGTCGCCTCCCGCTGTCTGTCTGTCCCTATGTAAACTGATATCTTTGAAACTACGCAACGAATTTTGATGCGAGTTTTTTTAATATGTAGAGTGATTCAAGAGGAAGGTTTATATGTATAATACATGTATAGTATAGTAGAGAAACACTGATTATTTTAAGGGTTTCTAAACCCCTTTTTAGTTGGCTTAAGGCGGTTGGCTGAACCCTACGAAATAGATCATAATAATGTACTAAAGTATTGCACACCTTAAAATGGTCTACACAATATTAATCCTGACTTCCTAACTAATATTATAAATGAGAAAGTGAGTTTGTTCGTTTGTTTGTAACGCTTTCACGTCTCAACTACTCAACCAATCGTCTTGAAATTTTGCATACATGTTGTCTGGGGTACAGAAAAGGGCATAGGGTACTTTTTATCCGGATAAAATTAACGGTTTCTGTGGGAACTCAGGTGAAACTGCGGGGCGCAGCTAGTTTTATACAAAGACATCCTGTAGTAGGTATATTTAGTATCATCAGTATTGCACCCGTACGAAGCTGGGTCGCTTGTAAATTATAAATGCAAAGTTTGGATTGAAGAATGGTTGAATGGATATTTGTTACTGAATAGACTACTTTTTAATCGCGGGCAACACCGCGGAGCGCAGCTAGTATACATAATGGCTTTCAGTTTTTCCACAAAACTCTGAAGATAGAATCGGAAAAAAGTTGATTTGAAAAGTTCATCAGAAAAAAATACGGGCTGAGCGATTATAGCGCTCTTAACCAGACTAGTTTTAAACCAAATTTGCGAACTAACTGCATCGACTCGCAAGCCAAGGATTTTTAAATTTTATTGTTGCGAGTTGATCCGACTTTGTTTGGTAAACATTTTTGGGGTATAGAGAAATTTAGGGCTTGGAGTGTTGATAACACCAGATGATATTCATGATTATATGTCATCTGCTACATGACTGGAGCCCGGTGTATGGCGACAGGCTAGCCCGGTGTCACATTTGGGACTGAATATCGTCCGACAAAAAGTGGGTATTGTGCACCTCTACCAGCCCCTTCAGGAGAGAGGCATGATGATATGATATTCAGTACTAAATGTACAGACAGGAAGCGAACCTGTCACCATGCATGCATGCTTTATAATATAACAGGCGTCATCAAATACGCACATAAACGTTTACATTACAAGTAAACAAGTTGGTTCATGCCTTCGGCGGAGATCAAACCGGCACCCTCTGGCTTGCGAGGCGACCTTCCAACTAAGCTATAATCGTCCCAAAAATGCACACGTTCTGTGGGACCGTGTTGGAATATGTCCCGGCGGATCACGCGCAGGCGAGTGACACCAGGAGGCACTGCTAGTAAATAATAAATACCAAACAATAATTAACAACACAAATTTCTCATAATGACAATGCATTTTACAATCAAACCTACACCACCCAATCACCTTCACTAGAACCACTTGAAGTTACAACTAAGTAAGTGCTTAATCATATCGAACATGCTAATAACCTTTACTTAGCATACTCACCTACAATACCCACAATCTACATGTCACTAAGTCTAATAACAGAGCTATGCTGTAATTGGTTGATTATTGTGTCAAGTAATGAAATTGTTGTTGTATTATGGAATAGCTTTAGAAGCTAACATTTTCTTTACTTTTTATTTTATTTTACTTAGTAGGTAACCTTTTAGATTTCGCAGGTGTAACTTAAAGGGCTTGTCCTAATCCAATTCCTAATCTTCACTTAGAATAAAAATGTAAAAGTGAGTTTGCTTCATTTACTTGTTACACTTGCAAACCCTAAGTACTCAACTAATCGTCATAAAATTTGGCATACACGTTGTCAGAGATATAGAAAACATAGACAGAGGGTGCTTTTAAACCACGGGTAAGTTCACGTCCTCACGGGGCGCAGCTAAAAGGTATATTATAATTTATAAAAAAAAATATTTTATAAAAAAAGGCCATCTAGTTTCACTCGTTACGAACTATTGCATTATTGCTGCTTTTTAATTTCTTACCAAAAAGTAGATAACTCTTGGTATTTTTTTAATAACAATACAAGGTGAAAATGACGCGTAAAGTTTTATTGAAAACCAGCTTCCTGTAGGGATATTTTTACTTTTCAAAAACTTATTTCTAACTTCCCTACATCAATAACTTAATCATTTATATTACATGACTTAACACAAAACTTACAACTCATATATTTTCTAAAATATAAGTTGTTAGGTTTCACAGTAATAGACAAAATTCATAGACACGGTCCTATACAAATTATTCAATTAAAATATTCCAAATATGTACTTTGGTTTTTATTTTAACTCTCCACGTCAATTGGCTCTCATGATAGTTTAATTAGAACTCAGTTTTTTAGGTTAGCACTAAAATCACGTTAACGTTCATAAAATATTCAAACGGTAGAGAATTTATTCGTAGCATAATCCCCAAATATACAACGGCTATTTCCTAGACTACAAGGTCTTGGACTATTCCCGTTTTAGGTCAAGGTATCAATATTTTAATACTAATATTAATCTATTTAGTTTTCGCCTTGAAGACACCTGCTACGACGTAGCAATATCGTAACACTTCTACGGCGTAGCAATATCGTAAGTCTACAATTTTAAAAACAAATAAAAAGGTACCGGTTTAAATAACGACGGTCAAGGGTGAAGCAAAATATAGTATGTGGTTCCTAATTCATTTTTATTTTCTTTAACTTGAAGATAAATTATAAAATAAATGACATTGTGAAACGTTTTTATTTTATTAGGCTTGAAGTTAACATATTTACTAGAGTCGCATGCAGCTTTGGTTTTCGCAGTTGGTTTCAAAAAAAATCAAGATGTTTAAAATAAGAGAAATTTGCTTTGAAGTAAGTAAATGTCACACAGAAACTTGAAGTTTTTCTAAAAATCAAGTGTATAAAAAAATATTTTTCAAAATTGATTTTAAACACTTTTAAACCCCGAAACTACTGCTGCTGTGAGAAGTATCTGCTTTATGAACCAACCTTCAGCTCTTGCTAGACGACTAAGAATCAAGCTGCGCCCACGGTTTCACCCGAGGTTAAAAAGTATCATATGTGTTATTCTAGACTATAATCTATCTCTGTGCCAAATTTCATTCAGATCTGTTCAGCCGTTCAGGCGTGAAAGAGTAACAAACAACCATCCATCCATCCATCCATCCATTCATTCTTACAAACTTTCGCGTTTATAATATTAGTAGGATAGGATAGGATTCTCACACAGCAAATGTTGAATATCTTTTTTTAATTTGTTAACTTCGACTTAACAAAGCCGTTTCAAGAAACCTTCACGGAACCCTACTAAGGTAAGATCGTTACTCAAAGAAAGTCGTTACTTACAGCAGTCACGAGTCAGAACCACCTGCAATTACTCTGTTTCGTTCTGAATCAGATTTAATTATGAAAAATTTGCTGACTCTTACAAGAAGTACTTTTAGTATTGTTAAAGTTGTGCTTTTTACAGGATAAAAAGTGCT
Source organism: Peribatodes rhomboidaria (assembly GCA_911728515.1). Taxonomy (NCBI): domain Eukaryota; kingdom Metazoa; phylum Arthropoda; class Insecta; order Lepidoptera; family Geometridae; genus Peribatodes; species Peribatodes rhomboidaria. The sequence continues at coordinate 14,139,047 of OU452182.1, forward strand.
GCAAAGTTTTGTTTAAAGAGATTTTGGATTTGTATAATTTTTATTACTACGAAATGTGAATTTACCGAATAAAATTAACTAACAACTAAAGTAGTAAACTTATAAAAAAAAATATAATAAGCCTTTATTGCTGTAACAACTATTTCTATGAGTATGAACATCCGAATATAAATTGTTTACCTAACTATATATTTAAATATATTTTAACCATTTAACTTCTAGCAATAATATAATGTAAAGCAAACAGAACAATACCAGACATACACAAAGTAGTAAACTTACGAGCACATAAATAGTGTTAAAAAAAAGCTCTTGAAAAAGATAATTTTCATGGGTGTTTTTATTGACGAAACTACACAATAGACAAATACAACTATTAAAAGCGAATGAATTTTGAAACGCTTTTTTGCTTTTTTAATATATTCAAAATAATATATTTCTTTGTAATATTTGAAAATCAAAAGTAACTCTGTCTGTCTGTATGTTTGTAGGCTTTTCACGGCTAAACGGCTTAATGGGTCTTGATGAAATTAGATAATTAGTTATAGTATAACACGAGGAAGGTTTTTCGGTACTTTTTTTTAACAAACGTGAACAAAGTGTCGGGTAACAGCTAGTAAGAATATAAAACGTGGCACAAATAAGTGTTTTAAATGAAAAATGGGCGCGAAATATAGCCTATTTTACGCCTATAAAAACGAATCTAGCAAAAATCATAATCAAAATCAGTTCACCCGTTTAAAAGTTACGAGGAAACATAACAAACACACATACGTACATACCTCAACCATCATCCCACCTTTTTTTAACTTTGCCGCAGTCGGGTCCATCTAAACTACCAAATTCACATCTCAACAAATCGACCGTAAAAACCCGTATCGCGAATTCATCGAATTTATAAGGAAACAGTCGCATTAGTATTCTACACTATCCGAAATCAATTACGAGGAGCTCGGGCCACGAATTTAATTGCACCGGCTAAGTGTTCGCCACGCCATGCATTTTAATAACTTTAGTTTGGTGGTCTGGCTTTGGTGGTAGGTACTATCCTACTATATGGTGAGAGAAGTGATTTAATCGGCAAGAAAATCTATACAAATGGGTAATCCAGACATTCGTATAGCTCAACTTGCAATATGAGGAATGAAGTTTTATCTTGCAGCATTCCCGAGTAGCTACAACATGTAGTTCTTCAAAAAGCCTCTCAATAGATTCCATAAGGGTCAGCAACCGATGTTCCTGTTATATAACAGGTATTCTTAGGTGACAGTCGTTGCTTATCATCAGGTGGCCCGTAAACTTGCTGGCACTCATGGCTTTAAAAAGATACTAGAAGTAGAATTCAACTCCGCGTTACTTATCATAACATATCGTCACGCCTTTCCCCCGAAGGGGCTGGCAGAGGTGTAATACAACGCCCACACTTCGCCACTTTCAGCCCGAAATGTGACAGGGGACGAGCCTGTCGACATACACCGGGTTCCAGTTACGTAGCAGATGACATTAAATACGCACATATATATATAAATACAGATGTATATGTACATTACATATATCACACAATAAACAAATTGGTGCGTTCCTTCGGCTGGGTCCGAACCCGGTCACTCTGGCTTGAGAGGCGAGTACTCTCCGACTAGGCTATCATCGCTTCTTTCTGACTAAAAATGTTATAAATACGAGTATAAACTCTAATATTGTGTTAACTAAAAGTTAACTTCTAACTCTTGGTGGCGCAAGACGATTTATCCGTTTAACCTCTGACGAGCAAAACTCTGGAAGATGAACTCTAAGTTAAAAAGATAATCCGAGCTTCTGCAAGCGACCTACCTCTTTTCAATAAAGTAGTATAGCCTCGGATAATCTAAACAATCTTTAGTCTTTTTCGATAGAGTTCAAAAATTTAAAGGAAAGAAAAAGACAAAACACCAAGTATAAAGTATTTATAAATGTAAGTTCCTGTCCATCCAAAGGTTACCTGGAAGAAATCGCTTTAGGCGATAAGGTCGCCCTTGGACTGCCGAAAAATGTATTTTAGTTTTTAAGTTTTTCATGTAGTTTTTGGTGTGCAATAAAGATATATTGTATTGTATTGTATAAAACTATTCCGAGGCTATACAAAGTTTATTGCTAAGGGGGCTAGCTGTGGTAATCGATGGACATGTTTGACATGGAATAGGAATGTTTCAACTGAGGTTTCCGTGACCAGAAACTGAACTAGATCAAATGATAAAAACGACGATCATCATTAGTTCCATGTCTCTCACAAAAATCGGCCTCAACTGCCTTCTATCTCATTAAAGTTAAAATACAGAATCTACCTACATGAACATACTTACTTGCCAAATTTGAATAAATCATAACACAAAACAAAGCCAATTTCTGCGCGTCTGTCTGTAAGTATATCTACTAACTCCTCAGAAACCACGCGCCGGTTTTTTAATAAGGCTTTCCACATCAGTTACATAATTAGTCACGGAAGGTTTATACCGTACCGTGCGAAGCTCTATTATAATAACTAACTGTTTTGTCAAAATAAAGAGAACAAACGACCACAGGACTGCTTACCTCGGTCAGCAAATTAGCATTGCTATGCCGAGGTAACGTTGCCAGCCTTTTGGGTACTCTACCCGCGGATACAACAACAACAACAACAACAACAACTCTTTATTAAAAACATAAAACAATTACAATAGTACTTAAATAAGGCTTAACTAAGTTTTTAATGGGCGGCCTTATCGCTCAAAGCGATCTCTTCCAGGCAACCTGAATACTGACTTGAGCTCTGTTTATTATTTGTTATTTATGTTATGCTTATTGCCAAAATTAAATTACTTAAAAATTAAAAAAAAACATTTTAACAGCAGCCTTTACTGAAAAACTGACTATTAAAACTATACGGACTTATGAACCGACTCGCAGCTCTCTCGAACCCCACCTCACCTAATTGGGCAACGGGCATACAATCCGGGACAAAAGGGGCTGATAAATGTCCCACGGGCGACCGATATCCGTTGGTATCTGATACCGACGTCACACACCGATAAATTGGGGCGATCGAACATTACGGCGCAGAATTAGAATAGACTTGGATGACAATAAAATGGAGCAAAAGTGGCCGTGTTTTTTTAAGCGACTGCCAAGAGGGTTGTGTTTTTCGCGTGCATCTTTATTATCTTGTATGTGTATTAATGTTTTAATATCATCTGCTACATGACTGGAGCCCCGTGTATGGTGACAGGCTCGTTCGCTCACATTTGGGACTCAATATCGTACGGCAAAATGAGGGTGTTGTGCACCCCTGCCAGCCTCTTCGGGGGAAAGGCGTGGCGATATGTAATGTTTATGTTATCTTCCAAACGGCTGAATGGATTTCGACAATTGATGTATCGTTATTATTCGTATTAAAACCCCATTTGTCCTTACATAGGTGTTCAGTCGGGTTTTAATTTTTTTTTCAGAGTTACTTGTTATAGTGCTAGTTGACCTTATTAACATAAGGCTTGATTTTTTTTAAACTGCATTTTTAAACTTAATTTGTTAATCGGTCAGATTCGACAAAATTTATATGAGACTACTCCTAAAGCATGATCTACCAAACAACAAAAGAATCATTAAAATCGATTCATAATTGGCGGAGTAACGCGTTACACACATACAAAAAGACACATACAGACGAATTGAGAAACTCCTCATTTTTTAAGTCGGAAAAAACAGTCTAATTGAGAATCTCCTACTTATTTGAAGTCGATTGAAAATAAACTACCTCAAAACATCTAATTCCCCCACAAGCGCTGTCAAGTCGTGTAACCACAAACAATTTCAGTCGCAGCACCTTATCTCAGCGACGTCCCGACCTGAGAAATCTGTCAAGTCCAAACCCGTGTCGAGAGGAATCCTCCAGATTACGGCTGAGCGCCTTGACCTTGTCGGGAGGCCTTGATGAATGTAGCCTTTTACTGCTTACAAGGTTTTGTAACCGGATTGGACTTAGTGGTCAATAGTTTAAAAGAAGAGCTTCTGAATAACTAAATTTATTGTTAAAAAAAAATTAACTGTTTTATAACATTTGTAGAATTCGGATTCACATTAAAATAAGGACATGGTGTACTTGAATTTGTATACATGACTCGATATTTAACCCCCGACGCAACAACGGCGGAGTGTTATAGGTTTGATGTGTATGTGGGTATGTGTGAATGGGTATGTGTGTGTGTGTGTGTGTGTGTGTGTGTGCGTGTGTACATGTGTGTGTGTGTGTGTGTGTGTGTGTGTGTGTGTGTGTGTGTCTGTCTGTCTGTCTGTGGCATCGTAGCTCCGGAACAGCTGAACCGAGTTTGATTTTGTTTTGTTTGTTTGAAAGGTGAATTAGTCGGAAGTGTTTTTAGCTGTATGCTTGATGAAAATCAGCGTTGATGAAAATCGGTGTCGGGGGTTTATCCAATTTTTAATTTAGACTTTTTACAATTTTTCTAAATCTGTCAACCTCAATAGCGATGATATTGTGTTTTTTTAATCGGATAGGAAAGTAGTGAGTGGGTGAATCTTAGAGTAAACATAAGTAAATCACATAATATATAATTATATTAAATTCAAATAATTATACAGTTTCAACTTATTACAACAGTTAAGCCTACTTGAACTTTAACATTAGACGTACACCATTAGTGAACTATCTGCTAGCTGAACAATTAATACTCACTCATCAACACACATCTACAACGCTCTTATTCAAAACGAAAACTCGACATCAAACGAAAGCAACATAAGCATTTTGCCAATTTAATCATGACTTAATCCCATCAAATTGTCGATTCCAATTAAATTTTCACCTCAAACAGCCGTCCATAGATCCGACAGAATTAATAGAAACCAATCTATCGCAGTTAGCAAACTGTACATAAATCAGGACGGGCAAATAAGCCAGCGATGCCGACCGTCGACAAACACTATAGTGGCGAGCGAGTGGGCTAGAAGCGTGGAGGCGAGTCAGTTGATCTAGTTGCAACAACAGACGAGCTAGTGGTTCTAGTTACTTGATCGACATCACTTGACGTATCGGATAATGTTTACAATGAAGTAAGGTAATAGTTGTATTTATAACAACAAGAAGGACAGCGTTTCACACTCATCTCTTCCAGGCAACCTTAGAGATGAGTGTGTGTGTTTCGCTTTTGGTGATAAGGCCACCAGTTGTTATACTAGTTGTGTTATATTAAGAGAAATATTTCATTTTATTTGTTTTGTTATTTCTGGTGTAAACAATAAAGAGTTTATAAATATGTATCTATCTATAGCCAGTTAGGCTGAGTTGGTAGTGAACCTGTCTTCTGAGCTTCGGGGCGTGGGTTCGATTACCACCTAGGGCAAACATTTACGTGATGAGCATTTGTGTTTTTTCTATGTCTGAGTGTTATCATCTATTTAGGTATGGACTACTAACACCCAGACTTAAAACAGATATTTGAATTCATCAATCAAACATCTGTCCGGCCAGGGCCTCGATTCTGAAAATGATCTTCAGCATCTTTCCTGTTCTTCTGGGTAGTGGCTCTTCTTCCGAAAAAGGTGGTCGAGTAATTTTTATAACTTTGACTTTGAAAAGTATCCTATGTGCTATTCTAGACAATAATCTATATCTGTGCCAAATTTCATCCAGATCTGTTCAGCCGTTCTGGCGTAAAAGAGTAACAAACATCCATCCATCCATCCATCCATTCTTACAAACTTTCGCGTTTATAATATTAGTAGGAACTAGGATACAGACCGTAAACAGTAGCATCGAATTGTGAAGCGAGCCATTTAAACTGTAGACCACAACCAGTCACCCTAAAGTGTACACGATGAAGGCAGAATAGCAGCACAGTTAAATAATACGTACGTACAAAGTTACAACAGTGTCTGGGACAATATTGCTTTTGTACAGAATTGTTTGGACAGAAAATTAGTACTAATGTACAAGACAGGCACTAATGATAGGCCTTGGGCGCTAACGAGACCAAAGGGACAGATTCACAGGTCCGTTGTTTTATTCAACTGACGCGAGAGTAGGTAGCTAGTTGGTCTCATGCCGAGACCAAACATTGGTTTAAGTTTGGGTCCAATCTGGCTTGGCTTCGGGTTGAAATGGCCAATATTGAACCTTATTACTGCTTGACACATTGGCTACAACATCAACTTTGTGTCCAATACTGAAACATACACATTGGTCTCTTAGTCCCAAGATATAGATTGGTGCAAAATAAATATGACAAATTTGTGGCCGCGCTTTCAAGTCAAAGTCCGGGAAAAACCGGCATTTGTTTGTCAGACGAAAACTTGAGTAGCGTTGATCCGATTTTCATGAAGTTTCGCAAGCAAGTTGTTTATTTAAAATATAACTTTTAAGTTCAATTAAGAGGTTTATCGAAATTGGGTTAGGAGTGGAGACAGTCTCAGAGGGTAGGTTAAGAATGGAGACAATAGTAATTAGTAATATTATTATAGATTTAGTTTTAATTTAGAAATCGAGTCGTTGATAAGTACGTCATTAACAGCACTACAGGGAGACTACTATGAAATCTTTTTGCTATCATAGTTACGTCTTGTTGTTGACACTGTGCGACCGCGAATCGTATCACGGTGCAACAACAGTTACCTGCAGCTACTTGCTTTGAGGATGGATTTAGAATGCCCAATAATGCAGCACTGGACAAAGATGCATGTTGAGCATTCTGGATCAAGACCTAAATATTATATAATGAAATAAAATGAAATGAAATGAAATTGTTTTTATTCCGGATTGTTACACCCATATTAAATACTAAATAAATTAAATAACTAAAATAATTAATAAAATAGAAAAATAATGATAATTAAATTTGGTTATAGGCTTGTGGTGCGTCCTCCACATCCGGTGTAGGGACTGGACTGGAGTCCCAGTCACGCACTGCTTCCACCAGTGCGTTGTCGGAGCGGTGCAGGGTATAGATTAAGATGACTTTTGTAGACTGACATTTTATTATTATTAATTTTTGTGGCAGGTATTTTTTATTAAATTTAATATATTTGATTTATCTTTGAATTTTAATGTCATTTTGTAATTTTTTTTTATTATTTATTGTGTAATTTTAAATCTTTATTAATGCTGTTAAGGACTTAAATCTAAAATAAATGACATTATTATTATTATTGTTAATAAGGTTAATGATCGCAAAGCGATGAAAACGAAACGTAACCATTATGGCTAGATTAGATGTCGTGGTAGGCCCTCAGGCAATGTTTGCGGACGTGTAAACTGTCTGCTCTATGCTCACGTTAGCAGAATGATATTGGTAGTTAATGTTGTGTTATGGCGGGAAATAAGGGATGCACGAATTTAGGGTTAGGGAGTCTGCACGCAAACTCGCCGACAGTCACCGACATTTGTTAGTTGTTTACTGGCTTGATGTCGGCGGCTTTATTTCACAGTAAAGTAATCAAACCGCACACATGATATTGATGCAGCTTGAATTCTTTTGAAACAAGTAAAATTATTAAAAGAAAAAAAACAAAAAACGATATTTTGCCGGCTGCAAAATATCGCACTCTATGTCACATTCACTATTAAAACGATTCAAATGACACGTCACAAGTCGAAATCCGTCAAGCTGTTTAGGCTATAAAGGGCGTGCCAAAAAAAACCTCATACACACATACCCTCATAATAATAATAATAAATTAATAATAAATTCGAGACACTTCCACACAAGGTCGCCTGACACCAAATTAAGCAAAGCTTGTACTATGGCTGCCAGAAACTGATATACATACTTAGATGTTTTTAAATACATCCTTAAATAGATTCTTCTTCTTGCGTAGTCGGGTAAAAAGCTGCAATTTGAATTCAAGCTTAGAATTGAATTGAAAACAAGAGAAGGTTCTTCTTTTTCTAATTCCATTTACACATTGTCATTACCGATATTTTTAAAGCATTTACATGTCTCATGTCATTAGGACATTTTGTAAAAATAGGAATTTGGAACTCATCGCTGACACCACTCCATAATGTTTGTGTAAAAAATTAAAACGAATAATACGAAGTTCTGATTAACACGACTATCGAATTGGTGGTGCCACTAGTAACAGATGCGAAAGCCTCTAAAAGTACTCTGCTCTTTCTCCTTCCTTATCTGTATATTTGTCCGTTTATTTTTCACCGACTTCAAAAAATAAGGAGGTTCTCAATTCGACTGTGTGTCTTTTTTTTTATGTTATTCGATTACTTTGCCACTTAGGAATCGGTTTTAATGATTCGTATTTTGTTTGGTAGACCATATTTTAGAGATGTTCTTATATAAATTTTACCGAAATCAGTCAAGCAGTTTTTAAAATATCACTAAAATTCTGAAACTTGTTTAAATTAATGACGAAATTTTAATTTACATAAAAGTCAAAATCTTTATTTGCATATTAGTGGTACATGGTCTTAAATATTACGTCCATCCATTAACAGCCGTAAGGCGTGCAAATTAATACATATTATGTAAATACATATCCGTCCTGAGCCAGTGTCATAAATATGACACTGGCTGTGTTACTGGTAACAGTAGCGAAAGCTACGTATATTGTCTCTCGCTCCCTCTTCATCCATCAACTTTTTCGTTCGTAAATAACGATGATGATAAATAGATACAAAATAAGTTTCAAAAAAAAACTCGCGTCCACTTGTAAACCTTCTCCGTTTCTTCGATTTAAAAATGCAGAAAAATTGGAGAATCGTGGATATAACGAAAGAGAGCAGTAAAGTTATAAACAATCAACATTTTTACGTTCAAATAACTTCGTTAGAGCCGAGTCAGTTTTTAATTGCGACCGCTCCAGCCGCGACCCATTTGCTTTTATAATTTTGACACAATTCCAATCTGTTTGCGGAACCGTCAGCGGAATATCTGGCTCGCATTCTAATTGATTGGCGAACGGAAAAACCGCTGCAATCAAAAAGTTGGAAATATCTTGGCTGAAGTATATTTTGAAAGCTTACTTTTTCTGGTCATTGTGGTTTTTAACACCCGACTTAGAGAAGGAGGGTTATTTTTTCAAGTGTATATGTGTATGTATGAGGTTTCTTTGGAACGCCCTACAGCTTCATGGATTTCGACATGTGAGGTGTCGTTTTAATCGTCTTGGTAGTGAAAGTGATATAAGGTACAACATTTTGCAGTCGGGTTTTTCTTTTTTTTTTATAATGATACTTGTTAGAGATAGTTTTAATTGTGTTGATATTAGAAGTGACATAGGGTACAACAATGTAATTGTATCCAAGTGTCAGACTTTATTTTGCAATTGAGTTTTATTTTTTCTTTTAAAAATTTAACTTTTTACAAGTTTTTTATTAACTTCACTTTCGTAAACTTAAATACGAAACATACATAAATTTTATAATCAAGTTTATCACAATTCTTGCAAGCAAGATTCGAACCACTTCCCGGTGTCCGATTGAGCTGAAATTTTCAAAATGCACTTGGTTTAGATGACAATGCAATAATTTGATACCATGGAACTGGTCTGATGTGGTGGAAATGATGCAGCAGCAACAAAAATCACGCTCTAACAAGAAACAAATTACAGCCTTTCTTTCTTTTTAGGCTTGACCACCGTTAACTAGCACAAAACAGATGACCCCAATGAACCTCAAATCTACTATTCAACAAAACCGATGGCTCACAGATATTCACCTAGATAACTGGATAGCCTCGTGTTATCGACTGTCTATCTAGGCTCAGAAGTGGGTGGATCGTGGATCTATCAAGGGTTACTCGTTAAGTCGTTACTATCAATCAAAGCGGTCAGTCTGGGTTTGTGAGCTTATACGTGAAGGACAACCCACAATATTAGAAGCTCAATTATTTTTTAGGCCTTCGGGTGGCCTAGAAACTTTTACATCAAGTCTAGCTACTCGGCCTATACGAACCTGCTTGCTTTTCTAATCTTAGAAACTCATTTTCATAATATGTTAATAAGGTTTCAGAAATCAAAAACCCTAATTAACATTTTGTGTTAGAAGCAGATCCATTTTACAAAAATATTTTTTAAATAAATATGATAAAATTTGAATTGAATGTATGCACGTACTTAGTTAGCGATTTACATAAATTGATGTAATAATTGTCACATAATATGTTCTGCGTTAGATTTTTACAAAAAAGAGGACTTCGAAAACTGGAGAGAATATTCTTGAAAAATAATCTGAATTTTTAACCAACTTCATGACTTTCATCAGATAGTTAAAGCCAGTTTCCCTAAAGCCAAACAAAAGACTATTTAACAGCTTTTGATTGCTAAAAGTGTTTGCTTTACCAGCCCTCGTCCTAGATTGCTTGGAGAATAGGGGAAATTCTAAGCCGATGCTTAATCGAACATTGCATTTGTTAAAAAACTAACGGGGAACAGCTCAGTATCACAAATGTCTCACAAACGTGCCAGCTGGAGTACCGGTGACACGTTTGTGAAATATTAGTGATACTGTGCCGTTTCAAGCCCATTTTTTAAGGCTATCACGTCACTTACGTCGTATATGTCACCTGCTACATGACTGGAGCTCGGTGGATGGCAACAGGATCACCCACATTTGGCACTGAATATCGTCTAGCAAAGAGTGGGTCTTGTATTACACCTCTGCCAGCCCCTTCGGGGCTTAAAGCGTGACGATATGTTTCAACTTTCAACACAACGTCAACGTTTCATCGGCTTAAGCATCGGCTAAGGTTAGCTGAATTGCCCCTCAGTTCCCGATCAGTGCCAATCGAGTTAGGCGTTAGACCCCGATTCGTCAGCATTAATTCGAATCTTCTATCTCAATCACTGTAATCGACCCCATAAATACGTCGGACAAGTATCGAGAGATTTAATCGAGTATTTGCTAGACATGTGCCTAGTTGTGTTTGATCACTCGTGTCGTTTGTTTGGGGACAAAAGTAGTTGTAATATCTTTACTTACACAAGTTGTTTAGGAAATCAATGGCTCTCATTTTATGACATCGTCGTTTACCTTACAGAGAACAGCTCAGCGAAGATGCTGCAAAAGTTTTCAGGAAGATATCGCTTTTAGCGATAAAATCTCTTTTATGCTTAATCATCTAACTAATATTATAAATGCGAAAGTAAGCTAGGTTGTTTGTCACGCTTTTACGCATTAACTGCTAAGCCGTTCATCGTGAAATTTTGCATACTTACACGTACACGTTGTCAGGGGTACAAAAAAGGGGATTCCTAATTTGCTTTATAATGTAAAATAATGCTCCTAATACAATTATATTATATTTATTTCATAAAAAAGGTAATAATAGGGTTTTTTTTTTTTTAAATAACAATGCCCGTGGACTGCTGGTGAAACCGCGGAACGCAACTAGCCTACAATATTTATTTATGTATTTTTTTATCGTGTTAATATTATGACTTTCCTTAGCGTAATATTTAACCGTACTCAGTATAGGGATTAAATTTCGTCAAAATGACAATTTGCACAATTTGTAACGTAATCCGGACAAATGTACCAGTAATAGCAGTTAAAGGACTATAAAAAGTCTTCCAACCCTAATGTTATATTACAGCCATTCCAATTTAACTTTGGCTATGCAAAAGTACATCTAACATAGTTGTAAAGACAGATCATAAAGCAGGCGAAGTCGGTAATTAAACTAGTTTCAAGGTTAAAAATTTCAAACTGTCGTACATTTTGGAACTCCGGCATTTGGAGTTAAGCAGCTATTATTATGGTAGTAGTGGTGTTGATAGTTGTGATTTGGCCGGATAACCTTCATTAGGCCGATAACCAGCCAATACAAAAATGCTGACAACACGTTTTTAGCGACGAAAGCAGAAAGTAGTGAGGCTCACTAAAATTTAATTTTTATTCGAAAATTGCTTCGTTAAAAATACTGAATTAGTATATTTAGTACATAAATTAGTATTGTATTTTAAAACTGTAGAAATGTCCAAAATATTTTTTTTTTGTTTTAGTGAGAGTAATTGTAAATCATTGAAAGTACTTATAGTAAGATGTCAAATTAAGAAATAATTATCTAACGTCATTTTCAAGCCAAGATTATTTTGAAACATCTTCACTGACATTTTAAAAATGTCATCAAACCTAATGCTTCCTCCAAACTGAAATAAATCCGAAACCGGTCACTTTGCATTCCTACTCGCAACTCAAACGATTATTACAAGCTTAGTACCGGACACTTGCATCACTAACCCATCATTATGGACATCTTTAGATGTCGATTTAAAACGTTAAATACGCCAATGAAAGCCAAGTTTACCTTAATCGAAATCGTGCAAAAACTAAAATGGCCGAACAAGCCGGACACTACCATCTCCCTTCACAAGTTAAACAGCTATTATATTAACCGGAATACCCGGGTCTCGGGTGGAAGCGCCATAAATCTGGACGTTATGGCGCTATAAACCGACGGCAATCGGCAGTAACGTCGTCACGACAGTTAGCGCTTTTTATTTACGTATTAATTTATTTTGACTCTTGTTTTTGTTGTAATTCTGTACTGATTGAAAAGGTTCTATTGTGAGAAAGACTAGCATTTTGTGTCGAAAAGCGTATCGCGGAACGTTTTGGATGTTGAGAACAGTAAAAGGCGCCATCTAGTTTAGACTGCTTCGAACTAAGCATTATAGCTGATTGGGAATTTCTCATTAACCAATTATATTTAAAAATCATTTTGAAATAAAAGTCATCATCATAACGATTGTTTACATCCTATTGTAGGAAAACCGACTTGTCCAATAGAAAAAAAATATATATTTCTAGCTTATAATAAAGCGATTAAAGTCGAGAGAAACTTTTTCTTAATGAAAAGCGACTAAAAAACTCACGACATCACAATGTGACGTCGATACTGTCTTCGGCAAAATATTTGACATCCGTTGACGTTTTTTTATCTGACTGCGCAAGATGGAGGGTTATATTTTGTGTAGGGAGCGGGTTCGGACCCAGCCAAAGGCACGCGCCAATAAGTTAATTGTGTGAAGATAATTATGTGCGTATTGTATGTCATCTGCTACATGACTGGAGCCCGGTGTATTGCGACAGGATCGCCCCCTGTGAAATTTGGGACTGAATATCGTCCGGTGAAGTGTGGGTGTTTTACACCTCTCCCAGCCCCGTGAAAGACGTAACGATATGTTATGTATGACTCATGAGTGTATGTATTAAGTATGTATGTATGAGGTTTCTTTGGCACGCCCTACAGCATAAACAGCTTCATGGCTTTTGACATGTGAAGTGTCATTTGAATCGTTTTAATAGTGGAAGTGACAGAGTACAACATTTTGCAGCTGGGTTTTTTGTTTTTCATTTAATAATGATACTTGTTACAAAATTTATCTTGTAGAGACATTCGAATATGTATTAAAATTTTGCATTATATACAACGACTTAGCGCCAGAACTTCCTTAAATAACTTTACACAACTAGGTGCCTATCTCACGCTATGACGCTGTTATAAATATTGAAAGCTTCCTCCAAGGTTGTGAAAATGCAATAATAACGTGACAAAACACATTCAAAAGCCTAGAACCTATTCAAGACCATTAATTTACCATTTGCAAAAAAAACATCATTTACCAAAGTTCGCAACCGTGTTCCCAATCATTAACAAAAACTACGTGAACGTTTCACAACCTTTTCAGATCGTAAATAACCGACATTATTTAAACTTGAATATTCCAACTTCTGTAATACCGTTACTTAGAACTTTACATGGAAATTCAAACATTGTGGTAACAATTACAATGATTTATTTAAAGTCACCCCGATGGGATTCGTGGCGGAATAGCAAAAGAGTTCGCAACTTTGCGACCTAAATTTCCGAGTTTCTTTTGGTGTTGTACATAAAACTAGTAAGAATTTGTTTTATTAATGTTTTTTGTTGCTGATTGAATGACATTGCAATATGGAGCTTGCTATAGGAAAAGCTACCTAGTTGTCATTAGATAAAGTCGTGTTTAATACCAATAAACAATTACTTGAGGCAAGCAACCAAGCAAGTTCATGTAGACCGAGTGGCTAGCCCTGGTGTCAGAGTTTCTAGGTCTCCCGATGGCCTCTGGCATAGCTTGACGATTGTTGTCATAGAACAAACAACCGGGGCCTACAATCTAACGTGTCATTTGAGCCACAGTAAATGCCACCCGCGGTCACTCATCCTAGGACTAACCCTGTCGTCCATTGCTTAGCATCGGTGATCGGCTTCGAACACCTAGTCAAGCTACTCTGTGAGCGCTACAAATCACTCGAGGTCGCATCGGAACCGGGCTAATCCTACGATCATGGGCTCTGCTAATATTTTATTAAATCGACCAATATCCATTATGGTCAAATAATGATAACCACCTCAAGTGCCCGCCTCTTCTGTTGAAGGCGTGTGCATGCAGTCAGTACGTGATACACATCCTCCACCACTCCACATGTTTCACAATTTGGTGCTTCAGCTTTGAATGAGCAATTTTTTTAAAGGGCAAACCAGTGCTCACTGTGGACGTCTTAACGTCTTCGCCAGAGAGAATAATGTCAATTTGTCAGTACCTATAATCCACTACCTATTAACGACTAAGACGACCCATGACCAGCATTCTACGTTCACCACAAACTGCTCCCAGTTCCATTGAATACCATCGCAATTGTAATGGCGACTGGAGCGTAGATCAAGCCAGGCCATTAGGACGGACCTTTGCAGTAAATCTAGAGACGTCACGCTAACTGCCGCCGATGTGTTGCACATGAATGCGAGCGGAATTGTTTGTCTGTTAGGGCAAGAAATTAGAGAGAGAGGAGCTCTCTCTCTCTCTCTAATTTCTTGAGATCGATAAGGCAGAGAATGCCATGTATAGAAAGTTTCCGAAGAAACTTACTATGTCGTAAGTGACTTAGTAAATTAGGTAGACTGGCCAAAATTTGTAAGAAAAACAATAAATTTTACAATTGGTTCAGTTACAAATACTTTTATCTTAGAAAAACTTTCTGTCAAGAAAAGAAGAAGTCACGCTTTTGTTCTAACTTCCATAAAACTTAATAAAACTTTACAAAACCTCATCACACCACTAAATCTGGCTAACTAGATCACGTACGAAAAAACTTTCCGTATCAACCCCGATACTAAATTTTAACGGCACGACTAGACCGCTGCAACGACAATGTTCAAGTACAACGCTTGCCCATAAAGAGTTAATATTTCAGAGGCGCGCACAAAGAGAGCAGTAGTCACTGCGAAAGTTTTAATTTGCTTAAAGTTGTTACAAGTTAGAACGGGGCCCATGCGGCCGCCAAATTAGGTACAGTCACAGACTAAGAGAATAGAAGTAATGTCGAGTTCTCTTCTGATAGTTTAATCCGTTTCGCCGTGTATAGTTTTTTGCTCGGTGCATTCGGTTTGTAATTTAGTTTTAAAAATTCGGTTCGAGTTTTTCAAGACAAAGGACATGAATTGTACATGAGTGTGGTCTCTAATTTTATTTCGACTGGAGGGTACTTTACATTTTTTTGTTCCGGTGAAGTTTAGTACTTTTTGTGCGCGCGAGGGGATTTCGTAAATCTAGTTCTGTTGTGGTTTCGATAAGTTTTATTGGACAGGGTTTTGTTTACGAATAGGACAATAAACGCTATTTTTATTGTTTCAGGCAATATGATCAGGACAATTGGCAAATTGGTAAAGAAAAAACATTAAAAAAACTGACTGCCCGTCGTCCACGGCAATTTTTTTTTTACCTTAAACTTAAAAAATCGCTTAATTGATTTCGATAAAATTAATAGGGGCCTTTGAACGAATTGAGAATCTCCTCATTTTCTGCAATCGGTTAAAAATAAAAACAGACAGTAATTAAGCATAACAAAAGTTTTAAAATGTAGGAATGTAGGAAAATATAAAACTACTACTGTTAAAAAACACCTTAAATAAAAATATATTTTATGACTGCCTCTATGGCTTAGTAGGCAGTGAACCTGCCTTCTGAGCTTGGGAGCGTGGGTTCGATTCCCACCTAGGGCAAACATTCATGTGATAAACATTTGAGTTTGTTCTATGACTGGTTGTTAATTTAAAATTTAAGTATACATATAAACACATACATTTGTATATTTAAAAATACAAACGTATATCAGTATCTGGCAGCCATAGTACAAGCTTTGCTTAGTTTGGGGTCAGGCGACCGTGTGTGAAATATATTCCGAATTCATTTTTTATTTTAATTTGACTAGTAAACATAAAACATGTGAAAAGTCTGACGATAATTTTTAAGGTTCCGTACTAAACAAAATAATTCGTATTTTCCTTAGTTAAAAACTTACCGGATTTTGACTTCTTTGGACTGCCATTCGCTGTGTTTGTCAAAGCTAATGAGAATAGCTGCGATTTCCTGAAACAATAAAAAACCCGGTTTAGATATTTTCACAATAAGACTATCTTTGTTAACATATACTTATTGTTAAAAGTGTTTATTGCTGTTGAGTGTAACGAAATAAACACAATCTCGATATTTTGAAGAAAAAAATAGCTCTATTTTTTTTCAAGGTTATAATGTATTACAATAGTCGGATCACTAATGTCTTAACACTAAGGCCCGTATGCTAAAATGCGAGTTGTCACGCATCAGTCAGTCATGAATCTCGATTTAAAACTGGTTTTATGTTTGGTAAAACCAAATTTTAGAATCGAGATTCATGACTGAGCGTCTTTTTAACATGCGGCCCTTAGGGCCGTATTCGGAAACGTCGCTCGGTCATGAATCTCGATTCAAAACTGTTTTTATATGTACTATTTTGTTAGTCTGGTAAATTAGTCGTGTCACAAGAGAATGGCAGCAAATTTGAAAAATACTGAAATTGTACACACTGGGAGTTGGATTGATGATTTTGATCCTTTACTCATCGCCACCTTAGCAATAAACGTTGTGTGCTTCGGAATAGTTTTAGTGTTGTCTTTTTCTTTTTCTAACATTTTTGAACTCGACAAAACACTAATTATATACAACGTTAATTGCTCAGGTCCAGTGTTTAGTATTTAATTAAAAAAAATTCGAATCGAAAAAAGCAATACAGAAAAAGACAAAATACCCTATATAATATATAATAGGTGAAAATCATAAATGGTTCCAATTTAGTCTCTGATAATATATATTTATTTTCAACACAAATTACATGATCGGTACATTTTTTCCGATCATCTGCAGTGATAGTGTCAAATTATTCTAATAAAAGATTTTTTGTCTGCGAGCCATTTACTCTAAGCTTAAAAGGATCAAAACATATTGAATCAAGTACCTAACACCGACACCATCTCAAGGAATCTTATTTTTTCTTGTTATCTGGTGTCTCTATATTTTATTATTTGTATATATTATTCATCATTGCATAATTATTATCATGTTCTAAGTACCACTTTTCTGTGATTTAGCCATTTTTATTTCCAAGCCGTCAACAATTTAACTCTCTGTTCACTTAGGTACTGCATGTAAACAATACTTGACATATGATTTGACAGATAAAAAGTGCTGTCATTTAGAGATTTTAATAAATTGCCTTGTGTCACGACTCATTTCCAGACCCTAATGATTACTTGCACTAAATTTAAGCAATCCTTAAGATTGCTTAAATTTTCTAGCTCTTACCAAAACATTTCAATACAATACAAAAACTCTTTATTGACACCAAATACAAAATAAATCTAAACTATACATTCAAAAATATAGGCGCAATGGGCGGTCTTATCGCTTAAGAGCGATCTCTTATTTCACACGAACCTTAAGCCATTGATTAGGAGAATCTTATCTTTACGTGTCGATAAGCGAATATTTCGCTAGCAGTAATATAAAACTAGTTAAGCAGGGACTTAGGCAATTCTTGTATTTAGTGCATGTGGTCAATAATTTTGTTAAAGAAACAGTAAAACCAACCATTGTTATTTAACATAAAATACTTGTCGTACAAACTACGTTTCGTTGAGTATAAAGCAGAAGCTATTTAACACCTTTCGCCTGAAATCAACAATATAAGCCGAACAGTAAGTTATTCCGTGCCCATCATTCATCATCTTAATTTAATGCAGGGCAACATTAGATTCATTTATGCGAAATTCCTTTCGCCCCGGCCGGGGCCCGTTAGTGAAATATTATGTCTTTGTTAAGTGCAAAATAGATTCTTTGTTTACTTGTGGTAGTGCTTAAGTTTAGCTAGAATAAGGCTAGAGCAAAGTAGATCTGAAACGCGATATTTATTTTAAAAATTATTATAAAGCCAATGTAGAAGATTGCAAAAGAATCCTTATTCATTTCTCACGCTCTGAAACTGCATATCATTATCAAGAATTGGATTGAAAGGTGCCCTTTTTTTGATCAAACACCGCTATTAAGAACTATATCAAGAGGTTAGATACTGTCATAAGTATATTACTAGATCCAACCAAAAAGGTAAGTGCATTAAAATTAAAGGACGTACCTCTTTGAAATAACGGAAGAAATGATCTATTGCATCTTCGATCAAGTATTGCACAGAAGAAATTAGGCACCCTCGTTTCGCTCGTGCGCCTAACCATCTTGTGTGCAATAAATTACTTTCACCCCTTGTTGAACAATCTATTATTTCTTTATCTTTTTGCTGTACACTTAATTCTTATCTCAAAAATTGTAACCAGCCGCAAACAAAAGACAAAAGTACAAAAATAAATTACAACAAAAGTCAGAAGGCTTAATAAACCGTAAGATTTCGTAAATCTTTCCCTTGTTTCTCAACTAAATAAATCAAATACTCGCTCGCGACGCGATTTGAATAACAACCTTTGAAAGCAATCATAAAAAGTCCTTCTTCCCTCCCAAGAGCTCGAAAAGTTCTTTTTCCTCCCTAGAGCAGCAAGGCTTCAGATGAGAAATTATTAAATTAAACGCAACAAGATGAAAGTTAAACGAAGTTGCCTCCGCGGTTTTAATTTACCAGAATAAAAATAAATGCTCTCGCCTTGAAAGGTTGGGGTTATAAAGAAATACGTTATTAACCTATCTGAGGACAGATATTTTCCATTTCTTTATAAAAATGATTTAAAAATAATTATAGTAACCGACTATGTTATCAATGGTTTATTTATTCATCGACACTAAAGTGGTTTACAATATTCATCATTCGGAACACCTTTTAGGAAGAAACGAACCCTGAAATCAAGAAACCAAATCAGCTGTTCCATAGAAAATGACAATCACATTCAACGTAATGTTGTTTTTTTCGCTATTTCAGAATTGGTCTTTTTGTACAAGTGGTTCTTAATGTTATGTACAATATTTTTTTTTTTAGCCTAGCTGTGGATCCAAAGGGAAGGAGGGAAAAAAAATAAGTATAATGAAGTATTTTATTATTTATAATCCTTTGAAATAAGAAAAAAACAATTTTTAAATCGATAAATTTAAATTGCGCAGTAATACGGTAAGAAATTAAATAATACAACCAAATAAGAACCTCCTCTTTTTTTAACTTAACTCTCTCTGTAAAGTCTCAAAACGCATCAAAAACTCACTCTGTAAAGTCAGCCCTTATTTATAGTTAAACAGCAACAGTAAAGGCCTACCCTGTATAATAAACCCCAGTTTATTGCTAAAAAATTACAGTAAAAAACCGACCCGCGCAATCGAAGCCCATGATTTACTATGCATTGACATCCCACATCCGAATCAAATCAGTCCTGCTCCGACCCTATAAAGTATTGACAACGGGTTCAAAGTAATACCATTACACTCCTAGTTATTTAATGAGAGCCCAAACACGCCGTTGTTAAATATATAAACGCATTGGGACTCTATTGCCCATAGATTTATGGCTGCCGACATAACCCGATTCGGGTGAGGCATACTCAAGTAGGACGCAGGGGTGGAGATAGGTGGCAGCTGGCAGGGGCCCTACTTTTGCAAGTCGAGGTATTTTTTGCTTATTGTCTCTCTCGTTTGAAAAGTCATAGGAGTGAGAGTGACCAAGATAATTTTTCACGCGTCAGAATAGTGGGCTAGGCTTAAAAAGCTAACTCTGGTATTTTGGAGCCTAAGAGGCAGCGTGGAATGAGCATGTGCCCATCCCAAATTACCCCATCTCAGGTTTACCAAATTTATTCTTCTATTAAATATTTCCATATTTAGGAGTAAAATTAGATTATATATGTAGTATATATATAATAATATATTTCATTCATATTCGTGGAGTTTTTAACTAGGAGATCCATACCAATAAACAAATATAATATTATTAAGGCCAACAAATTTGTGACATAGTTTTTATCATTCGTACATTACTTATATTGAAATAAAGACAAGTATTGAGCGTATCATTTATAGCCAATGGTTCATAGTTATTATGTAACTAGCGTAGCATCTGGCAACATCTGGGAAAAGTACAACACTTGACTTACAAAACATTTACAAGATTCTACTAATAAAATTCCTCACACGTTTAACCTACATACCCCGCCCTTACCCCAGCCCTGCTCGAGAATTCGTTAAAGAAGTGACTGTACATACAAGCGGAAATGTTTGTCGGGCCCGCTGAAATTGGGGCCCGGAAGCGTTTTTAGGGCGGACTTATTTTAATTGAGTATAGGGGTTCTGGCGAATGTTGTAAACTGCGAATGGGGTACGACTGTTTTTAGGACTTGGATTGCCTTTCTGCCTTTAGAAAGGGACGGCATTGTGATAAATTGGATGTTTTACTTGATGAATATCGCTCGGATATGTGGGCTGTTTGTTTGTTTCGGTGGCATTTTGAAATATGCGATTCAGTTGCAAATGAAGATGTTTTGGTACAGCCTTCGTCTTTGGGACGTCGCATTTCATCTGTAATGTCAGAGCCCGTGTCTGGTTTCAGTGAGTATCAAGTATAGAAAAATGGATGTCTTTATCGCTTCCATTGAGAGGGACATAGTAGAGACGAGAATAAAAACAAGTCGAAGACTTCAGTCCGGTTCCTTGTTACGTCACAACCACAATCTTCAATTTTATTAGCTGGCTTGGTATCATATCGAACACGCGAGTTTGGGACACAGTGTCCGAAATGACACTTTTGAATTTTAATGCCATTTTACTGTTTTTTGGAAACTCGTGTAATCGTTCTTTTGCTATCTGCATTACTTTGAATGTCAAAATGAAGGTGATTCCGATTAACAAGTCAGCTAGGTAATAAGGGGGCTGGTATAATTCTCGAATAGAAAAAAAACTGTACACTGTAGTACGAACCATAAACTAAAATTAAATCAACAAAACTGTCTACCATAGTTTGCGAACTTCAGAAACATGATAAACAAACCAAAACGTAGCTTTGCACGTTTGTCCTTATTCTGTAGCATATGTATATTGAATTCAGTTTACTATCTTGTAGTAACTCAGGTCACAGCTGTTCCTTCGAGATCGTAAGTATGTAGAGTCCTAGCACTAAAGTGTCCCGCTCCTGGCTCCTATGGGTCTCGATATCTCATAAACATACGAATAAATTCATGCAAATAACGGACGTACGTGAATAGCACAATCTGAGTGTGCTGTCTCAAACTCAGACCAGTGTGGGGGTCTGGTCTCTAAGTAAGTTCTTATAGGTCGTGTGGCTAATAAAGGCTCTTTTGTACGAGTTTTAAGGCCGCCTGAAGGCCTCGGTTATTGTTTTTTGCAGTGATTGTCATTAGAAAAAAACAGGGCCTACAACTTTGCGTGTCTTCCGAAGCACGATGGCTTTCAGCTGTAAATGCTGGTCACCTATCTGAAGACTGGCTATTTAATATTTTCCCGAAGTTTTCAGCGTACAGACGTAACTTATTTATTTATTTAAGCACACAAAACAGAACATAATTATTAGAATTCATCATCATAATTAGAAAAAATATAGAACAATAATGGTTTGGTTCTAGACCATATTCCTAAACATGTGTACATAGCATGAACAAATTATCGAAACAGTTTAGTGTACATATCATGATTAATACATTACATACATTATCATGATTTAGATGGAAAGGAAATTATTAAACTGTTATAATAGGTCTTACTCATAAAAAAAGAAGAATTAATTATCGCTAATTTTTTAACCTTAAATAGTCCAAATATCATGTTTATATTTGGCTAACTTAAAATTAAATAGTAATATAAATAAGTAACTAGTAATATTCGTTTTTTTTTTTTTTAATATATTGCAGCGTTGTGTGTGTTCTTCATAAACCAAGTCGGTTGATGTTCCGAACACTGCCGTGTATAATAAATGCCTACGGACGCAATTTATTTCTCCTCTTTTTTGATTGGACACAATTTTTATATTCTCTGTTTGGGTTGTAAAATATTACGTATGATTATTAATTTTTTTACTGAACAAGCTTTATGTCCTCGTAACTTCGGTCCCATTTTTTCGGAACCATCACGAAAATGTCGTTTTGCAATTAATTATCGACTGTATCTGCGAAAACTAGATAGGGACAATTTAAGGTTTTTACTTTGCGCTAGCAACCATCTTATACTACGAGAATTGTATGTATCACTATCAAGACGATTCAAATTACACCTCACATGTCGATATTCATGAAGCTGTTTAGACTGTAGGGCGTGCCAAAGAAACCTCATACAAACATACCCACACACATATGTATATACTAACATACATACATACTTACATACACTCGAAAAACAAGACTCTCCTTCTTGAGCAGTCCGACGCAGTTTTGTTTTATTTAGTTGGAAACAACAAAATAAATAAAATTATAAATTTAACGTTATTTTTACAAAGAGTTTTTATTTAAAACTTTAAAAATAACTGCATTTAAAATTAATATAATTAAGTCACGTAGTCACTGTACCTGTGACTAAACACTGAATTACTATAATAAAAACATAGTCGGAATACGGGGTATTTATTTTCACACATTCATCCAGAAAAAAAAAACCTTGCAAGCATTTGAGAACAAACTCGTACGTGCTTAAAATATGTAATCAAAAAAGTAACAGATCACCTCTGCTAAAACAGTTCAGCATTTTCCCAAGGCCATTACCGAAAAAAAGAGTCATTAACCTTATAAATGGAATATTACACAAACAAATTTTGCTCTTAATTTTTATAAATGAAAATTAGGGGGTGGTCATTAGAACTCTCACCCTAGAGATTCACTCGTCGCACATAACCGATAAGGGTCGAGGCACATTGCTTGGGACGGCGATTTTGATCGCTTGATGACATTTTGACATTCGTCAGGACTTAATTAAATCTTAGGTCAAATTAAAATAGGGTAGAAAATGAGAGGTAGAAAACGAGAAAATGACCTTTCAAATGCTGAAAATGTAAATAATATTTTCATTTTTTGCCCGAATTGCTAAAAGTCTTAGTAGTAAGTATTTTCGTTTCGCGGCGGTCTTTTATTTTTAACAATTTGGTGACGAAATGGTGACTAATTATTTGGGAAGTTCTTTTTAAAAGCAGAAAGTAAATTGAGAGAAATATATCTGCAGATAAGCAACATTTTTCAGCATGCGCTTTTATGTTAGTTTAGTATTAGTATTCGTCATACTATTTACTTATTTGACCCTGCACTTACAAATAGATACTTTTTATATTTTCGATTTTTCATTCAGGTGTTACAAAATGTCCTTTATAAAGATATAAGCCCCTACATAACATTTAAGTAATACCTTACCTACCTTAGTCTACCTTATCAAGCGACGCGTCTCTGCTTTAGCTTCGACAATATGCTTTCGCATGTCCGAAATATCAGATCTTGAATCATTTTGAAAAATTTACAAAAACTGACTCAAAAAAAAACTTAATAATTATCGAATCTGCTCACAAAATTTCATGGAAATCGGTTGAGGATTGTAACCTATATAGGAGAACAAACGTCAGCCATAAGGACCTTGGACACAAAAAATCGTTTTTCGCGGTTTAAAAGCTAAATGAACTAGTCAACGGTACAGTCCGTTCACTATTTTGTTGACATCGTTCAGTTGACATCACTTGCTGCCAGAGTGAGAGGAAATACTGTGGCCAAGAGATTTTTATAGTGTAGACAGCATTATAAAGTTTTTTTTAACAGAAATTCATTTATTTACTTGATTATTTTTTAAACTTTTACTCGCTATCGCTCCTCTTATCACCTCCACCACTTCACAGCCAACGATCGCAGACAG
Source organism: Peribatodes rhomboidaria (assembly GCA_911728515.1). Classification (NCBI taxonomy): domain Eukaryota; kingdom Metazoa; phylum Arthropoda; class Insecta; order Lepidoptera; family Geometridae; genus Peribatodes; species Peribatodes rhomboidaria. The sequence goes on from OU452182.1 coordinate 14,163,200, forward strand.
AAACGTCCCTGCGAGTCCATTCCGGCTTTTATTGGCGCAGCCCTAGCTCCTGTCAGAAACTCTAATGACGTCATAAAGAGGCGAGTGACGTCATAAACCGACTGACGTCACAGGCCCTTGTCATTGTAATTAGGGGTAATTGTGTGAATGACAGAACGCTGGGAGCTTTGTGTAGTTGGTATGTTTAAAGTATCGTCTGTTATACTTCACACTAATATTTTGAACGACACAATTTATATTTTGTGAGAGTGTAGTGTGTGTTTGTTTGACGCTTAACTACGATTATAAACTGTTCCTGAAGGTTACTCTGTGAAGCCGCAAGCGAGTGAGTTTGTATGTTTGTCAATTCTAACACAATTACGGAGTGCCACAGGACGTTTTTCCACTTGCCGCCATGGCCCGGCACGGCACGGCACGGCACAGCACGGCATTTCAGCTGGGGGTGCATAAATGTCTGAAAATGTATTCTCTATAATCTGTAATCGTATGTCGCTTTTCCACTTACCGGCGACGACAACGACAGGGCGGCCTTGATCTCATCGTGCCGTGCCAGGCCGTGCCGGCAAGTGGAAAAACAGCCAGAGGCTATGTGAAACATGAGCGCAGTCATGACCTGATCATCATCGTCTTCATAACAGCCCGGAAGACGTCCACTGCTGGACAAAGGTCTCGTCAAATGATATCCACAACGACTGGTCTTTCGCTACCCGCATCCAGCGGCTTCCCGTGACCCTCACCAGATCGTCAGTCAACCTTGTGGGAGGCCTTCCCACGCTGCCTCTTCCGATTCGTGTTCAAGAATCCTTCTGCCCCATCAGCCGTTGGTTCTACGAGTGATGTGCCCTGCCCACTGCATCATCAGTTTGGCAATTCTTCGGGCTACTTTGGTTTGCCTGCGAATTTCGTCATTTCCGATTCGATCTCGCAAAGAAGCTCTATTGCTCTTTGGATGATCTAGAGCCTTCGTACATAGTAGGCAGATGAGCGAGTGTATTCAATTAAATTTGAAAATACAAGAAAGTACCTTACTTGAATAGATCATATTATTTTAGTCTCTATAAATACCAAGAACGATTCCTTCAGCCGGCAGGATCTAAAACGGCTACGTTTCATCGATCCTTCCAAGAAACGAACTTCCCTCAAGCCGGGTAAAAACGTCATGAATTTTATAACACCGTTTAGTAGAATATTACACTCACGTATACATGCTAATATTACTAGCTTCATCTCGCGACTGTAACTGTAAAATTTCGTTATTTGAAATAACATTTTCATTTACTTTCAAGAAAGTTCTGTGTGACATACTGACAGAGACATATACGAGTAGAAAGCTCACCGTTATAGTTATTTTAATACAGAATCCGAAGAACAAAATATTTTTTGAAAAAGAAAATATCCTTTTGAAATAAAAAAAACCAACTTTCCGTCAGCTGAATTAGATTTTGTAAAAAAAAAAATGCGACCAATCAGAAAGCATATCCAAATAAAAAAATAATTTACATAATCGGTTCACAAATAACGAAGTTATGCGCTAACAAACTTTAAAAAAAATACAACTAAATTAAAAAGCTGCAACTTTTTGAAGTGTATGATATATACTTATTATAGTATAATTTGATAACTCTCCTGTATTGAGAATATGTCGAATGTATAACGAAATTAATGGTTCTTTGAGTGATCTTGATATTTTTCATGACTCTTTGAACGTGTTTAAAAGTACATTGACGAATTATTTGAATGGCATTTCTAATAAGTAAAATGTGTTTTATTATCATCTTCGGTGTAAATTTAATTAAGTTTCATTTGTAATATAATATATATATATTTTAATTTTGTTTCTCCAACTTTCGGAACCTAAAGTAAAAACAAACCCACCATACTTACAATAACTTTAGCAAATAAATGTAGAAATTGTAATAATTAGAAGAAAAATTTGTGAACATGTACAATTAGTTAAAGCATTAGAAAAAGAATGCTGTAAATATCTATAATAGGTTTTCATTTCAGAACTCTGTTATTTAGTGTTTTCTTTATTAATGTCTAAAGTGTAAGCTGTTGGTATTTCTACCTAAATAAATAAATAAGTAGCTTAAAAAAGGGAAAGACACCACCTCACACTGCACTTCACACCAACCACATCGTTAGCTACCAACAGGCGAGTTGGTGTTCAAACGCAGACTTATTAGCATCTGCCCACGGATTTGATTACGTAGCTTTCTACTAGTGAAAACATTTTTTTAACCGAACCAGTAGTTTCAAAGATTACACCCTACATCTATACAAACTTTTAAATTTAACCTCTATATAATTTTAAATAGATTACAATACCCATACATAACAAAACAAAAACATTTTAATGTAATATGCTACCCCTGTCCCATTTCAGACTGAATATAGCCCAGCAAAGGGTGGGTTTTGTAATACACCTCTACCATCCCCTTAGGAATATGGCGATAATGATGTGTATGTTAAAAAAACAGCCAAGTGTAAGTTGGACTCGCGCACGAAGGATTCCGTACCATTTTCTATAAAACGGGAAAATAAAAATATCTGTCGTATGGGAGCCACCTAAAATATTTATTTTATTCTGTTCTTTAGTGTTTGCTGTTATGGTGGCGACAAAAATATATATTCTATGGAAATTTCAACTGTCTAACTATCACAGTTCATTAGACACAGCCTGGCGACAGACGGACAAACAGAGAGACGGAACGAGAGCAGAGTCTTAGTAATAGGGTTTCGTTTTACCCTTTGGGTACGGGACCCTAAAAATTATAAACAAACACTTTTGCATTTATTAACAAAGTTTGTGTGTTGAAACATAATGCATGTAGATATATGTATGTAGGTATTTTACGAGGATGTAAATAATAATCCGCTCTCAGATATTAGTATGTGCTCAAAATATATTACTTGTTCTTTGAGCTTATTACAGTAGCAAAGTAAATGTTCGCAATAAAGGTTATGAGATTAACGAACACGATTTGGGAAACAAGCAGAGTTATTGGCAGAGATATTAGATTTAGAAATTATGTCGACGGTATATTTGACGACTGGTTAGGATAGCTTACGCATAACCTATAACCATAATTAAATAGAATTCAGTACTGTAATACCTGCCTTCGTACTTCAATAAAAAAATTGAAAAAACTTAGAGAACTTATGGATACTTAAATTTATAAAAACTTTTAGAAATTAATTATAACTAATTCTATGAATGGCTCAATTTATAAACCTAGTAGTTGTAGAAACCTATAGTTGAACATATAAACAACTAAGGTTATAATATTCCATCTTTTATCTTAAAATTATTTATAGCAACACCATCTAAATGTTACTAAATGAACTTAATGCACGTGTATAATAAAATTATAAGCTCTAGCTCCTAATAAGTAATAATATTAAATAATATGACTATTAGCTAACTACGTCTATATACATATTATCGGTGAAGAGTGATCGATTTCTAACTTCCTTAATTCGCAAATAAAATCTAAGTAGGTACCTAAATGGACCCGAGGTTAATGTATCTTTACCTAGTTTCAGGTCACATTAAAATTAGTTTATTTCTTAATATTAAATGAGTGGATCGGTCTCTTCTAGGCAAGCGTGCTCCATCGTAGGCCGCATCACTGCTTATCATCAGGCATTTTGGCGGCCAAACGCAAGCCTCTTATGTAATAAAAAAAAACTATACTCGTAATAATTTGAAATAAAGTTAATATTTATGCTTACGCGTTTGTTGTATATTTTTCCTACAAATTGCTACTCTACATTTTGTCGTTTATCTCTGAGAATAATATTAATAGTTTAGTATTGATTTGGCCAATGATTCGTCTAATGTAAACCCTTAGTTAAGATCCGTCACAACCTCAATGGTGTTTTAGCCACCATTGGTTACACTATCAAGTCGGATAGTGTAACCATAGGTGATAGTTACACTATCAAGTTAGATAGTGTAACCATAGGTGGCCAAAACGCTAGGTATGCTTAACCCGCACGAAAAGCAATAATTCCACTTTTATTGTACGAACAGCTGTTCTGGAATTATCTGCTTGAGAGAGTGTTCCCGAAAGTTATAGCCGGTGTGTCTTCAAGTCTCGAGTGAATCGGTTTATTAGGCTAGCGTGCTCCATCGTAAGCCACATCACTGCTTATCATCAAGGAAAAATCAGACGCAAGTCTATCTCCTTCTTCCTACCACTCAGGTGGGAAAAGGGTAGGAAATTACCAGTACCTTAATTTTTCAATATCGTGCGATTCCGCCCTAGAATAGAATCGCTTCATAACTTAACAAGGAGACGTACTAATAGTCGAAGAGACAGTCGTGCGAGGCCTCTCAACCCTCTCACGCCTCTTAACCAGCTGAGACCCTATTCCTACAATTCGAGACATTATCTGGTCTTTGTCTCTCTTGTTTGAAAAGTCATAGGAGTGAAAGTAACCAGATCTCATCTCACGTGTAAAGAATAGGGGCCTGGTGACAGTTATCTCAACAAGTACATTCCCAAAGAGGTTTGGTATCAAGCAGGCGGCCGGCCGTAAAACCTACGCCAAATATTTTCCAATATAATCAGATGCAAGTCTGTCAATGAACAAAAATTAATATTCCAGGTTACTTCAGAACCATAAAAATAGTGTCAGTGATTAAAACATCGACAGAACCAAATCAATAAACTCATTACGTATTCTGTCGCGAACGACACTGTCTTGGTCACTGTCTCTCGCGTTACATACGTCATCAGAGGAAGAAGGACCGAGATACCATCAGAATAATGCCCCAGTTCTAAACTGAGCTAGTTTATCACTACCGTATTAAAGCATCTAAACTTTGAACTCTCGGTGCCCAAGTTTAGATAATTAGGGAAGTAATTCGTACCTAAGCAATTAGTTCCTGTAAGGAGGCGAACTTGCGTGCCTCTTTGTTGCTTAATTAAAGATTAGAGGTGGGTGCAGTTTTTGCCGGATGAATGCCGGAGAGTTGCTTAAAGCAATTGTTGTTGCTGATAAAAAGTTACAGATTGGAAAAGTAGGTATAATTTTGACGAATACGTGTAAGAATATTCAATTGTTTTGACAGATTTAAATCAGATCATTCAATAAAATTGCTAGATAGAGTTGCTAGTTTAGATAGATGGAGGGATGTATGTTACTCAATCACGCCAGAATGGCTGAACGTAAATAAATGAAATTTGGTACAGATATAAACTTTCAAACCGCTTGTGACACCGTGAACGCAGCTAGTACAGTCCAAAAAAATAATATCTTGTGATTTCTTTAGATACTTACTTGACTTTGGAGTAAAAATAATTAAATTAGTAAAAAATTGATTCAATTTTCTAGCTACGAGTCTTTGAAGATGGACTGAAAAAACATTGCACGGACCAAAAAATAACAGCCAACTGTTAGGTTCTAAACGAACTAAATGTATAATCAACCCACACTAGTCACACTAACCCTGTCACGCACACTAGTTTAAAAAAGTTGGCCTGTCACTTTTCGTTCATAAACAATACGAACCTCACACTGACAAATACACAAGACATGCAACGCCAAATCCCTCTGGAGATAGAAAGCAATTAAAAAAAAAAACAGTGGCCCTATTCGGAGATTTGAGATTTTCATCTCACTTTTCTTCGTCTTTGTTGCTCTCGTTTATAACGTCATAGGTGTGAGAGTGACCAAGATAAAATCTCATGTCATCTCACGCGCAGGAATAGCCCCCCAGTACGGAACTCTCTTTAGACATTTAGGTACTTATAGATAAAGATTATTTGAATCTAATTGTTCATTTCATTCCAATATTGACAAATACTAATCACATTAACAACAATTTAAGAAAGTTCCATAAAAAACGAAAGAACTTGATTCACCTTCAATAATGTCAACACATAGCACAACTCTATAACTGTCAAAGTAAATCGATTCAACGTTATCGACGCACAGCGACCGACCCATTTCCTGCGTACTCGATTATCGCGACAATCGATAGTTCGTAATGAACTTTTTCACTCGCGAGCCCACACGAGTTCCCACTGAGGTTTCTACCGTGTTTCTGTTGATTTATACATGTGCTGAAGGTAGGTAACATGCTTGGAAACAATCCTTTTTGGCATAATTGTATTTTTGTTTTTGGCTCAGCGCGAATTGAGCATTTAGCAATGATTTTTTTTTGCAGGCGAAAGTCTTAGCGAAAACATCCTGTACAACTATTTTACGAGTTTTTCACCATGTTTCGTCCTTCTTGCTCTCGTTTGAATAATTATAAGTGTGAGAGTGATCAAGATAAAATCTCATCTCATCTCACGCGCAGGAATAGCGCCCCAGTGGGGCTATTCCTACGCGTGAGATGAGATGAGATTTTATCTTGGTCACTCTCACATCTATGACGTTTCAAACGAGAGCAACAAGGATGAAAGAAAGTGAGATGAAAATCTCAAATCTCCGAATAGGGCCCCAGTAATGACATAGGTGCTTTTTTTCTGGGTAGCAACAAAGAATTTATATGTGTAAGACACGTAAATTGCTACGTCGTTGAATCCCAAACAAAGCTGTTTTCGTTTTTACTGTTTCTTTATAAGTAAGCCTTTATTTGAGTAATATCAAATGCCTACTCAGTTTTCGAAGTACTCAGTTATCAAATGTTCATTTTAAAAAATACTTACATATTAAAAAATAACCAAAAAGGTACCCATATGTAAGTATAAAATTACCTAATAACGTAACATAACATATCGTCAGGCCTTTTCATCGTAGGAGGGCTGGCAGAGGTATAATACAACACCCACACTTCGCCGGACGATATTCAGTTCCAAATCTGACAGGGGACGAGCCTGTCACCATACACCGGACTCCAGTCATAAAGCAGATGACATACAAGACACACATAATAATGATGTTCACACAATGAACAAATTGGTGCGAGCCGTCGGGTGGGCTTGAACCCGCTCCCTCTGGCTTGAGAGGCGTGCCTTCTCCAACTAGCCTTTCATCGGTATCTTATCTAATAATAAAAATAATAACGGATAACAGAACATAATATTTTTCCACTCAGCATACTCGTACTTAGCTAGGAAGGCATTGTTGTTCCCGTTTCTATGCCAACGCACCGGAAATTAAACGTTGACTTTTTCCTGTCTTTGTTTTGTTTTGTTTAGCCTCGCAACTTGTAGGGATGCATCGAAATTAAAATGGTTTTTGTGTTTTTATTACCCGTGGGAAGTTTTATTTTTCGTTTCTTTGACTTGATATAATACCAATTAGATAACTTACGAGTACATTTTAAATTGGATAACGATTTTCATACACTATTATTATCATATCCTACTTTATAATACTTATTATTATTGACGACCCTCTCCTAGCCTAGTTTTTTTTAATGACTAAATACTGTTGGCCACTGAGGCCTTTATACAGCGTACCGAGCGTTAGGCAAGTGCAGGGGGCGCAAGACCTTAAATCATTTAAAACCTATGGTCGGCTAGCTCAAGGACACCTCTGCGGTATGGACCTCGGCTTGGGCTGTCGCCGGGGACGGGGAGTCGAATTGCCCTGGCAACCCAGAAGGGGTTTACTCGAGGGCCACTAAAAAACAAAGTTTTGGACAAAGTTAAGGTTATAGAAATTACTCTACCGGACTCTCTATTCGGAAAGGGAGCCTCTACTTAGAATACCAGGCAAGAAACTGGGGGGCATGAGTTGATTGATTATTTGGAGAGAAATTAATCGATCTTCTAACAGATCTTGGGACTCTTCGACCTTGCCGACGAGGTCGGTGTGTGATTGTGTGCCTTTGGTAACCGGCGCTTATGCCAAATACTGAGAACTTCCTGTTGCAAGGATCTGTCGGATCGGACGACCCCTGCGCCATGGGGTCATCCGGGTGGCAGGGAGATGTAGCCCTAGCGTGTCCCAGCTGCCGGTCTCATTGTGCAGCTGGTTGTGTGCCTAGCAGCATTAGCTGCCACGGGGAGGAGACAGGGACTTCCTGGGAAACCAGCCGTCTAAACCAAGCACACACCCAAGGAATAGGAAAAAGGATGGGAAGGGCAGGGTGGAAGGGAGATACTTGGCGTCGAGGGTCGTCCTCAAAGCCGGTGGTTCTAATCCCAGTCGGATTCCATTCTTCCTCGGATAGAGAAAAAACGAGCGCTACGGGTCCACGCTCCTAACCACGATTGGCTTCGTTGGCACCGTTTATAAGTATCCACTGATCGACCACAAAGTGTGGTTTTGTTGAAACATTTACGCTCTGAAAAGAGCGTTTGGAACACGACGTTTATTTTGAACTATTAAAAAGCCAATATTTTTAAAATAAAACACTTGAACCATCTCATCTAAAAGATAGCTATGACTAAATGTTTTAGAACTTCAAGGCCTCTATTAAAATGTTCCTGTCCATTCAGGTTGCCTGGAAGAGATCGCTTTGAGCGATAAGGCCGCCCATTAAAAACTTAGTTAAGCCTTATTTAAGTGCTATTGTAATTATTATATGTTTTCAATAAAGAGTTGTTGTTGTTGTTGACTAGAACATGTGTCCGTTTTTTATTTTTTCTAAAGGAAAAATACTCACTGGGTCACAATCGTTTCTAACAATTATTATAGACAACAAACCATCTACATATTCTACCATTCCCAGCACCAATACATTATCGTTTCACACACAATTAGCTGGCAAATAAATATATATTACCCCATTCAGAGGTTTCTAACACAGATTTCGAAACTTCGGTCCCAGGCGGCGCTTTTGTAGGCATGATTAATGCGGTCTAATGTATAGCTTTTGTCGGCCGTCTTTATTCTCAGACTAGAACATTCTGTGATGAAATTCTTAGGGGAGGTTGTTGGAAGGACGCTTAATGACCGACTGACCAGGCTCATAATAGGGATCTGTAGCGAGAGAGGTTTTTACGCATTACAAATGATAGGTATAAGGATTAGCGAACACCGACAAGTTGAGGGATGGGATTTTTACCCGACTGCGCAAGAAGGAGGGCTATGTTTTTCGAGTGTATGTATGTATATGTAACATATGTAAGTATGTATGTATGTGGGTACGTATGTATGTATGAGGTTTCTTTAGCATGGCCTACAGCCTAAACAGCTTGATGGATTTCGACATGTGAGGTGTCATTTGAAATGTCTTAAAAATGGTGACATAGGGTACAACATTTTGCAGCCGGTTTTTTTTGTTTCTCTTTTTTTTTTTTTTTTTTTTTTTTTTTTTTATGTAAAATAGGTCGTCGTTTGACCACCAACTCGCCTGATGTTGAGCGACGTTGTGGTCTAAGATGGAGCACGACGACCTATAAGGTACTTATTCACTCTAGCCTTAAAGTTTTGTAGAGTGAACAAGTACAAAGACGGCAGTTGAGTGAGGCGCTACAAGTGCGCTACTGCTCAGACCCGTCTTCGGAACGGTTACACCGGACTACATCCCGAAACACGACTAGGTCATTTCACGGCATGGCTTGGTCCGGTGGGTGGTAACTAGCCACGGCGAAGCCTCCCACCAGAGTTTGCTACCCGGTTAGCACTACCCGGGGACCACGTGTAGGGAATCAGAATAGAGTACACTCCTACGGACGTGGGTAGCTCAGCCCCCAAAATATCTTTAAATAAATAATCTTTAAATAATGTTACTTGTTATCATTGTATATTGTCCCTTGGCCAATCGGAATCCTATCCCGTTCGTTTGTAACGCTTTCACGCCTTAGTTACTCAACAGATCATCATGGAATTTTGCATACACGTTGTCAGAGATACAGAAAAGCACATAGGGTACTTTTTATTCCGAAAAAACAAAGGATCTTGTGAAACAGCGAGTTCTCTTAAAATGTTGTAAAAAGTTAGTAAAAATTAGCATAAAGATTTTTTTTACAGGTTCGTTAATCAAACAGATTTATTTTGCTGAGTAAGTTTTTGGAAATTTTTCAAATATTGGAGATACGATTTTTTTTTTTTTTTTTGTAAAATCACATCTCCGCTGATTTGAAAAAAAACAAAAAAGTGACTCAAAAGTGACGAAAAAAAAACTGTATATTATCGACACTGCTCACACAATTTCACAAGAATCAATTGATGAATGGGACTTGTGGAGGAGACAGACATCGACCGCGAGGTCTACAGCTTAATGAGCCACTAGTTTATAATAATTATGGACTTAGCTACTATCGATTATCGACCAACCGAGCGTTAGCAAGCGAAGCGTCTCTACTTCAGCGTCGACAAAAAAGCTTTCATATGTCCGGCGTCTGACCGGCGTCTTTACAGCGTCTGTAGCGCATCTTACTATACTGCCTCGGTGGCTCAGTTGGTAGTGAACCAGCCTTCTGAGCTTGGGGACGTGGGTCGATTCCCACCTAGGGCAAACATTTATGTGATGAACATTTGTGTTTTATTATGGAAACTGACGTGGTTTTCACACATTATGATTTAAAACACGGGAATTACTCACGTACGATTCAGTCGATTATTCCGACTATAGTTTCAACCGCATCATTCGGCGGTCTTCATCAGGGCGAGTGCGCGCGCGCGGTGGTATGCGAGACGCAGCCGCGCGCGCGCACTCGCCCTGATGAAGACCGCCGAATGCGGTTGAAACTATAGTCGGAATAATCGACTGAATCGTACGTGAGTAATTCCCGTGTTTTAAATCAAAACATTTGTGTTTGTTCTGTCTGGGTGTTAATATGTATTTAAGTTTGTATTTAAAAATATCTAAGTATGTATGTCAGTCTCTGGCAGCCATAGTACAAGCTTTGCTTGGTTTGGGGTCAGGCGACTGTGTGTGGAAGTGTCCCGAATTAATTTATTTATATTTATTATCTGTCCAGCGTCTGTCCGTCGTCTGGCTGACTGTCTTCCTCAAGAATAGTTTGAGAAATGTGATTTCTAGAGGAGAACAGTCGGACAGACACCGGATGCGAAGTCTTCAGCTCACAGAGTCACCAGTTTATTACTTTTATATGTTGTTGTTATTTCCTTATCCTATTTTTGGTTCATTTATCAAGTGATATCAACCCTGAGGTTTTGCGGTTCTCTTCGCTTTGTATTTCGATACATTAACGCCGCTTGTCTCAATTGACAACCGACTTGGAAATTAAAAATGAATTTGTTGAACTACTTACTTACGGTAACAATTATTATTATTATAACAAGTTTAAATCCTACTAATATTATAAACGTGAAAGTTTGTAAGAATGGATGGATGGATGGATGGATGGATGGATGGATGGATGGATGGATGGATGGATGGATGGATGGATGGATGGATGGATGGATGGATGGATGGATGGATGGATGGATGGATGGATGGATGGATGGATGGATACTTTTTAACCGCGTTGAAACCGCGGGGCGCAGCTAGTTAACAGTAAAAAAACCTCGATACCGATTTTCGTCAACACTGATTTTCAACAAACATACTCGTAGCTAAGAACACACACGACTTAGTCACCTTTCAAACAAAAAAACTAAATCAAAATTGGTTCATCCGTTTGAGAGCTATGCTACAGACAGATAGACACACACGCACACACAGACACGTCAAGCTTATAACACCCCGTCGTTTTTACGTCGGGGGTTAAAAATGTGAAGCAATATTTCGTTTAGTAAAGCAGTTTCAGACTACCTGAAAATTCATCGTAACATTAAGATCTGTTTAACGTTTAACCTGAAAAAATTACAACACAATATCAAAACGACCTAATTGCAAAAACTTTAAGATTCCAAAACTACGACATTCGTAGCAAACGCCGGCTTTTCGTGGAATATGAAAACAAAAACACGACCTACATTTGTTAAAAAGAAAATGGTGGCTCTGTGAGCTAGTAGCTAGCTCTGTAGACGTCGCGGCCAACGTATGTCGAATTCCTTAACCAATTTTCGTGAAATTTTGTGAGCAGGATCGATAATTATGCAAAGTTTTTTTGCCGGGTCAGTTTTTAGAATTCTTTTCAAAATTGAAGAGATATTTTTTTTTTATAAGCTAAATAAAACTAAAATAATCTAAAAATAAAATAACCTAATTTAATAAATCGCTACCAGTGGGCAGCGTTCCCAAAATGCTGGCAGCATTGCCACGTTGTGTGGCAATGCTTAATCTTTGTGCAAGGTATAGGCCAGCTTTCTGGTCACGTGTTGTCATTGTCAAACAAAAAGCATTTCTCCGCCATTTTTGAGTCATTCCTTTATCATAAAATCAAAATGTGCGTACATCAGTTTCCATAATAAAATTGTTTTGTTTACATTTACAAAAAGTCGTTTCCCAGTTGCGACAACCAGATCAGTCCAAACTCAGTAAACAATGCGCCATCAAAATGGCATTAATCACAGCCCAAACTTGCTGCAAGTACCTAAAGTTGCCGCAAGTACGTTAACTTGCCGCGCGTTCTATGGAAATCTCTCTTGTGACGTCAGTCGAGTTTAGATTCGGTTTTAAATATATTTTTATGGACAATGAATAAGAGATGGGCTGAGGTTTTGAGAAAGAGATGAAGTTCGGAATATGGGCTAGAACCAAACCATTTTTGTTCTATATTTTTTTTTTCTAATTATGATTGTGTTCTGTTTTGTGTGCTTAAATAAATAAATAAATAAAAAATAAATAAATAAGAACGGCTGAACGAATCTTTATGAAATGTAGCACAGATATAGATTATAGTCTGGAACAGCACATAGCACACTTTTTAACCGCGGAACGCAGCTGGTTACATTATAATCTTAATTCGAGTCTAGGGGTAAGTTGAAAATCAGCCTTGCATAAACTGATCTAGTTTACGCAGCTCAGTGCTGAGCTTACACCCTTTGCCACTGTACTTATCTAACTATTGTATCTAATTATTTCTATTGTGTTTTTTTTTCTTTGGCAATAAATATATTATATTCATTTCATTTTCATATTTTCATTTTCATTTCATTTTTCATAATGTACTTAGGTATCCTAATCGTTCAGAGATTATCTTCACAACCTATTCTCTTATTCTTTACAACCGCTATTAATTCCGATAACGCACGAACATCTATCATCCCCAAAGGAAGCCCTAAATTGGTCCGATCGCTGCCGAATATTGCCGAATATCGGCGGAAATTCCCGAAGGACGTAAAAGAACGTAATGGCGCTTATCGCTATCGGAGAGATCTCTTTATAATGGCTTTTAGAAAAGGCCGTTGACTTGAAAAGTTAGGTACCTATTAGCCGACATAAAAGCTGGCTTTAGACGAGGCAAAAAATAATTTCAGAATTAAAATTCCTTTTCTTAGACGTAGTCTCACGATTAAGAAAAAAATAAAGCATGAAATATTTTCCTTAATAATCGCCAATGAAAGTTATTTCAAATTCTTTACCTATTTTCAAGATAATTTATAAAGATTTTTTTTTCAAACAGTAAATAAAATATTTATGACGATGACTTTACATTATAATACATATTTCTTGTTTAAAGTTAAGTATTTATACCTAATTGATGTATTTGTTTCGTTCTTTGTAAAAACTTTTAGGTTGACGTAAATTTCAATTAGAAAATGTATAAAACATTATTTTCAAACACACAAAAGTAACACAGTTAGCTCAATTATTTAATAACCAGTAAATTACAGTAATAACTAAAACCTAAAATAATTCAATTAACATTTGATCTTCGAAACAAATAAAATGTACATGTAAAAAATAAATGACCAGCTCCCCTAGCATGTGCGCGTGACAAAATTATTCTCGCCACTTTTTGTCATGCGAGAACGTGACAAAGCTATGTATACTTAGGTCTGTCTCGATAAAAAGAGTCGACATACCTTTGTCACGTCGCGCATGCTAGGCTTGCTAGACTGGTAGTACCAGCGCGGTAGTCAGATTGTGAAGCAAGTCACGTGACAAAGCGGGTCAGATTCGGGGCCGAAATAATAATAAAATAATGTGATTTCCGCCGCGTGACCGCGACGACGTGTCATAAAATGAGAGTTTTGGTAAAAAACATTATCACGTAACTAAAACCTTAACACAACATATCGTCACGGCGTTCCCCTAAAGGGGCTGAATGAGGGGTATTACACTACCCATACTTCGCCGGACGATATTCTGTCCTGCAAGGGCAAGCCTGTCGCCACAAACCCAGTTCCAGTTATGTAGTGACATTAGATACGCATAATTATGTTTACAAATTAATAAATTGGTGCGCGCCTTCGGCTGGATTTGAACCTGCTCCCTCTGGCTTGAGAGGCGGGCCTTTTTTCTTTTTTTTTTCTCACCTTGGGAAAATCCTTTATAGATACCACCAACAGCCCCGGGTGCGGGCACAAGTGGTTATGTGGGAATCCCGCCACTGACGGCCTACCCACTAAAAACCCCGAGGGTTCCCACCTTGTGGTGGCGGGGGGGCTCAGTAGCCGTGGCTTCGGCAACCACGGTGAAGCCAAGAGGAATCCGAGGTGGGGCCGCTTCTTGGGGCTTTTAGCTCCAAAGCCCACATGGAAGCGGCCTAAGTAGGGTGTGAGAGGCGGGCCTTCTCCAACTAGGCTATCATTGCCCACTTCAAGGTTTAATGACATGTATACTTTTAATTTTACCCTGAAACTTATTTTTTTTTCTAAAATCTTAAAAATCTAATTTCATTAGAAAACCCAGTAGATACTTTTGTATTGCACTAGACACTTCTTTTGACAATACCTACATTGTGCAAAAGTTACATAGATAAAGTAGCAAAAGTTTAACCTACATTTTCGCTATTGTCTCTGTTAAACGTCTCTGTTGTTTAATGTCATTTACCGAGTAAGGAGTTGTCAGATAACGTTAAGCTCCACTTCCGGCGTGACGGACTTTCGTATAACGGCGTTATCTCGAACTAAGCTAAATTTAAACCGTTACGCCGTCAAGTTCAATTTTGATAAACCTTTACAAAGATCTACGACCGTATTCTCAAACATTACTAGAAGCGACAATGTACTAAGTGCGGCCATGGTATAATAATATACTCCGACTGGTATAGCATTCAGAAACACGTAGTGACGTCAAAAGTTATTTACAATAAGTTCGAAAGAGACGGATGACTATGCTTATGCATCGATTGACGTAAGTGCGTGTCACCCCACGTGACCTGTTTTGTCCTGAATGCTAATATACGGTATGATAATATACTCCGCCAGGTACATAGGTAGCAAATAGGTAGAGTACAAAATTTTGAACTTACCTTATCATACCATGATAGTAACTATCTAATGTTTGTAAATACGGGTGCTAGAGGACAAAAGTTCAAAATTTTGTACTCTTATCAATAAAGTTTAAATAAAGCTAGATCGATCAAATTAATATTTTAAGTAACAGACATTATCGTTCATATCGTTCAAAGAATTATTAAAGAGGTTTGAATAAAAGATTTCTATTCAAAGTGAGATCTTTACAAATCAATTTGAAGATTGCTTTAAAACTTTTCATCTTTATTTGAATGGGATTGCAAAAAAAATCGAGAGAAATTCTTAAAAAATATACTTGGTCGTCATTGTTAACCTTTAAATAATTATGCGGATTTTATGCTTGTTGTATTATTTTTATGCTTGTCAGTTTTTTTTTTTTCTTCAAAACATATTGTTTATATTTTTACCCGACTGCGCAAGAAGTAGGGTTATGTTTTCCGAATGTACGTAGTCTTGACAGGGTACACCATTTAAATTTAATAATGTTACTTGTTAAATACAATACTCATGTTGGTCATATTTTATTTAACTGTTTTATCAGTTTTGTCTATTATCCATACAAGCATTTCAGTTGCAAGTTTTATCATTTATGTGTTTACTGTGCGGTTTCACCCGAGGTCCCACAGGAACCGTTTATTTTTTCGGGATAAAAGTCTAGTCTTTACTCTACTCTAGGTCCTTTTCTGTATCTCAGACAACGTGTATGCAAAATTTCATGACGATCGGTTGATTAGTTAGGGCGTGAAAGCGTTACAAACAAACAAACGAACAAACTCACATTCGCACTTATAATATTAGTTAGGATTAGGATACCATGGCCGTTTCCAGAATTTTAGGGGTAATTTTTATTTTAGGAACACATGGTAGAAATTTAATAATGCTTTTTATTTACTTACTGACCTTTCCATTTTAATAAAAAGCTGGGAAGGTTATGAATGTTATGTTACGACTACCTCGGTGGCTCAGTTGGTAGTTAACATACCTTCTGAGCTTGCGAGCGTGGGTTCGATTCCCACCTAGGGCACGTCATTATTGACCACAACCATTAAGGCCCGGTTTATCACAAAATCAACGAAATCAAGTATGTGGTTTGCGCCTAGTTTGATATAAAGAATTACGATGATCGGGTGTAACAAATACAGCTGATAGAAAACAACCAAAAACAGTTTAACCGGAGTAGAATTTAGAAAATCACTCTGATTTTGGAAAAAAAAAGCCACAGAAGTATCTTTTTACAAAAACTGTTTGATTGTGGGTTCTCTTTTATATAATTTTCAGCGATTACAACTTCTTTGTTTTTCGTTTATTAAAAGCCATATACATTTTCTAAAGTTTAACTGAGTAACTTACTCTTATTTGTGTTCTTATTACGATGAATACCAATAAAAACGGCAAAAAAATGTAATCCTAGGCGCCGATCTCATTTTACCATCAAATTTTATGTACGATTTTCAACTCTAAATGAAGCGGCTGAAGTAAACGTGTGTGCGGGTGAAAAATCGTCATATGACAGGCCTTAAGTTTAACACTTGACAAACATACATTTTGAGCTTCGACTTAGGAACCAGGGTGGGACAGATGCCAATAGGTTCGCCCATGACCTATTTAGCCACTTCAGTCGTACTGTCGACAACAAAAATATGTCGATACTGCAACAAAAATGGATGCTTACGTACTGAGATTATTTAATTGGAGTTGATTAAAGACTACACTAAACTACTGACATTATTAAAGGAAAAACAAAAAAAATCGACTGCATAATGTAGTCTGACGCTCCGGATAAAATTAAAATATTGTACCCTATGTCACTCCCACTATCAAGGCGATTCAAATGACATCTCACATGTCGAAATCCATCAAGCTGTTTAGGCTGTAGGGCGTGCCAAAGAAACTACATAAATGGACAATTGGACATCCACCCGAAAAACATCATCCACCCGAAAAACAGCCCTCCTTCTTGCGCAATCGGGTAAAAAAAAAGCACAAAAACACAAAAAGGAACTGTTTTAGACCGATTTATTTTATTACCCGCAAAGAGAACAAATTTAACTTAAAATTTATTCAGCCAGTACATCTTTAACGAGTATAGAAATGAATAAATTCTACAACACAGACGGTACCTAAAGGTGCATTCACACAAATCTTTTTTGTAGAACAACGCATTCAATTGTTAACCTTCCTCTACAAAATGTTATGTCGTTGAGTTTAGCATGCTCTGGCTTTGTGAGTGTTCTCTAATAGCCATAATCTGGTGTCTTCAAAACTCGAGTGAGTGACAAAGACTGACTAATCAAATTTTGTCGGAAGGTATCGTGTTCGCGTATCGTGTATGCATAACTGTTCGGCAGTAGCGGCGAGCCTTGATACGCAACGACGATACGTCGCTCGCGGCGAACAAAGCGCCGAAATGAGTTGACTCAAGGCTCGAAGCGAGCGCGCTTCAAACATATCGTGAAAAGACGATAGGTTTCCGACTCGGCTCGTTAAAAAGATACGCGTACTCGATATGTTACGAAGTTCAGCTCAGTCAGTCTCTGCCTTTAGGTATGTGAGTTTCAACGCAGGCAGACGAGATGGTGCAAAAATAAACGAAACCCTATCAATGAATAAAAATAATGTTAACGAGCAACAATAAAAGATTTTATTACCCGACTGCTGAAAGAGGTTAATGTTTTCGAGTGCATGTAATGTGTGTGATGTATGTATTTGTACGTCTCATTTTTTGGCACAGCCTTCTAGTATACAGGCTTTCTCTACAGCCTTGATTTGACCAATTTAGAATTGGGAAATGTTTTCTTCTTTGTATTTGAAGTGTCATCTTAACTTAACTAACAGTATAAATATGAAAGTGGGTTTGTTTGTTTATTTGTTAAGCTTTTGCGCCTTAACGATTCAACCGAAAGTCATAAAATTTTGCATACACGTTGTCAGGAGTATAGAGAAGGACACAGAGTACTTTTTAACTGTAGGTAGTGTTTTTTCTTTGTATTTGAAGTGTCATCTTAGCTTAACTAATAGTACAAAATGAAAGTGAGTATGTTTATTTATTTGTTAAGCTTTTGCGCCTTAACTTCTCAACCGATCGTCATAAAATTTATCAAACTCGTTGTCAGGGGTACAGAAAAGGAGACAGAGTACTTTTTAACTGTGAATAACACCACGGGACATAAATGGTGAACTATATTTTTTAATCGGGTCACATATTGTTCCCTCAAAAAATATAGTTTTTGATAGTATTTGGAGTATTTACATGGAGGCTACAGTTTTCAATCGATTTTTTTTTTGCCCGACTGCGTAAGAAGGAGAGTTATATTTTTCGAGTGTATGTTTGTAAGTATGTATGTATTTTGGATGTGGGAGCGTAAGTATGTGGGTATTAATGTATGTATGAGGTTTCTTTAGCACGGCCTACAGCCTGATCAGCTTGATGGATTTCGACATGTGAGGTGTCGAAATGCCTTGATAGTTTAAGTGACATAGGGTAGGTACAATATTTTGCAGTCTGGTTTTTTGTATCTTCTTTTAGTAATGTTACTTGTTTTCTTTAATATTAATACCTGTGTTACTGTTTAGCAGTACGTAGCTCCACAGTAACTTCAGTGTAAGCACACCTTAACAAAACGCACCGTCCAAGCAAATTAACACCTCCCCCTCAGAATCTACCTCAATCCTGTAAGTTACAGGCCAGTTAAACTCCTCAAGTGCCTGCAGTTAGCATTAGAGAACAATAGCGCTGCCGGTGAACGCTGGCTTTATTCAGACAAGCTTGCTTGCGAGTAGGCACGGAGGATAATACGTCATCTTGAGATAGTGCGGCTTAAGCTCAAGATTTGATTAATTTTACTGGAAAATTGAGGAAATGCGTCAGTTAAAATTGTTACAGCTGAAAAGATTGTCAGCTATCGAAATTTTGATACAAAATATTTTAACGTTATTTTTGAATAGTTTAATAACTAAACTGAAATAAAATATATTTTTTATAAATAATTGACTGGTTTTATTTTGACACTTTTTTACCCGACTGCGCAAGAAGGGGGGTTATTTTTTTCGAGTAATGTAAAGTATGTATGTAATACGTATGTATGTTTGAGGTTTCTCTGGCACGTCCTCCAGTCTTGATGTATTTCGACATGTGAGGTGTCTCTTAAATCGTCTTGATAGTGGAAGTGATATAGGGTACAACATTTTGCAGCCGGATTTTTGTTTTATAATAATGTTACTTGTTTAATTTTAGAAGAAAAAATTTATGAGTTTTTTTCTTAACCAAGTGTTAAAACCTACGTATGTTTGTATTTTTGTATGTTTGTAACGAATAAACTCAAAAACTACTGGTCCGATTTATAAAAATATTTTACTATTAGAAAGTTACATTATCCTTGAGCGACATGGCTATGAAACGTGAGCGAAGCTGCAGGCAAAAGAGCTACTATATTGCGCGAATATTGAGTACCAAAAACACCGTCACCGAGTTTCATCAACACCGATTTTCATCAAACATAGCTAAGAACACTCTTGACCAATTCACCTTTCAAGTAAAAAAAACTAAACAAAAATGGGTTCATCCGTTTATGAGCTACAATGCCACAGACACGCACACACATACATGGGTCAAAACAAAACTCGTATGTTCAAATAATTTGTATCCTACCCTAATTAAACACAAATTTTATCGGCACGAAGAGTGGAAAATAAAAAAGTGCGCTCAAAATGTTGAAGAGCTCACTTTGTCGGCTAAACGTCGCTTGAGCGATAATCAAAGCACATCTCTCTTCGGCGCGTGTTCGAGTGGCCATCTCTTCCGTCCACCACTCGTTCACAGCTTGAAATTGAGACAAAACTGAAAGGTCTTCGAAGGCTTAGTCGGGAGCCCTGGTGCTAGGAATGTAGGTCTGAAATTCTCTGAAGTAGACACAGTCTCTGACTTTTGGGGTTATATATATTTGGGAGTTGCTATCCAGACATGATGTCGCTCTGTTATAATTATATACATAATACAATTTTTGAATAAAAAAAAAAATCTTTATTTCGCACCTTAACATTCTTTTACATCCATAACCAGGTAGCATAGAGCTCTCATTAAAAAATGGTTTATGCCACCGAACAAGGTGGCATAAACCACTTAGGTTCATTAAGTAAAATTTTTAGTAGAATAATTTCGCCTTGCAATTTGTGCATCTAAGTGATATCCCTATAATTAACATCGGAATAGATTGTACTAAATTTTACTAAAAACTAGCTGCGCCCCGCAGTTTGACCCGCGGTCCCACAGGAACCATTTATTTTTTTCGGGATAAAAAGTACCCTATGTCCTTTTCTGTACCCCAGACAACATGTATGCAAAATTTTAAGACGATTGGTTGCGTAGTTGATACGTAAAAGCGTTACAAACAAACTAACAAACGAACAAACTCACTTTCGCATTTATAATATTAGTCAGGATTAGGATAATCGAATCGAATTAAAATAAAGTATCGGAATAGATTGTATTAAATGGTATTAAAAATAATTATACTTTTTTAATTGCTTCATATAATTTAAAAAAAACTATAGTCACACCACGAAAACTGACACACATAGCCCAATAGAGCAATATCAATTGGTTGAGAATATCTTTCACCTACTTCACCTTCTACTTTTATTAAAAGCCATCGGTAAAAGTAGGACAGATGTTCATATTACGAGTACAAGCCATTCTAATATCTGCTCGCAGGATTATCAACCAAAGCATATAACTTAACTTTAGAATCCTCGCAACATAAATCAACCAATCTTATCTCCTAGATATGACAGTCACATAACCGTTTCACAATAAATAGCTATATCGCTGAGCTATCTCGTTTTCCCTTTCAACATTGAGGCGACAAACTTAGCGGGACTTCCGAGAACTTTCCTGAAGTTTCCAGAACTTTCTAGAAGTTTCCAGAGGCAGCGAAGCGCGACGCTATAGTTCCTAAGTCGGAGATAACGGTGCACTGATATTGTTGTGACTTCATCATTCTGCTTTGACTCTAGATACATCAAAGTTGACGGAGCAAACAAATGTAAGTAGATAAGCAAGTAGCCTGACATTGAAACTGTCATTCTGACGTTTCCTAGTCACTGGTATCTGCCGTTGTTCTCTATCTGAATGGTAATCTGTTGAGAATTTAGCTAACCATAGCCAATACTTAGCTGAACCGTTAGCCTTAAAAAACCGGCCTAGTACGAGTCGGACTCGCGCACGAAAGTCCGTGCCATCCTACTTCCTACTTTATATTATAAACGCAAAAGTTTGTAAGAATGGATAGATGGATGTTTGTTACTCTTTCACGCCAGAACGGCTGAACAGATGAATGGATGAAATTTGGCACAGAGATAGATTATAGTCTAGAATAGCTCCAGTCATGTAGTACCAGATGACATACATAACGCACTTATGTTCACATAATAAACAAATTGGTGAGTGCCGTCGGCTGGGTTTCAACCCGCTCTCTCTGGCTTGAAAGGTGGGCCTTCTCCAACGTATAAACATACATACAAAACAAATGCCGTACCCGTAACCGACGAACATGTATGAAGAGACTCGTGGAAGTAGAAGAAGCGAAAGATGAGTACCAAGATCGTAGCAAGTGGAGAGAAGTGGTATCTGCCTTTCCGCTACGGGAAAATGGAGTGACTTTATGTATGTACATATATATATGTATGTACATAAATATGTATATATGTATGTATGTGTGAACAAAACAAATGCTAAGTTTTTCCAAGCCTAATAAATATATATAATAAAGCTCACTCAATAATAAGAGCGCTGGCCCCATATTCTGAAGCTTAGGATGTTAGATATCGTGGTCACTCTCAAACTTATGATTTTTTAAAGGAGATAGACAATGACAAGAAAATACGTCACGCGTAAGAATAAATATATTCGTGACATTTTTCAGACAGGGTTGCCGGACCTCAAACTAAGGAAAGCTTGTACTAAAGCTGCCAGAGACTGATATACATACAAAATATAATTAACATAAAACATATCTTCACGCTTTTGCCCCTAAGACGCTGGTAGAGGTGTAATACAACACCCACTAATATAATTACTACGTATTTTTAAACACATACTTAAATCAATATAACAACCCAGACATAAGTACCTATCATTTACTAATATTAATCACATGTCATGTTTGCCCTAGATATGAATCGAACCTAGGCCCAAGCTCATAAAGCAAGTTCACAACACCCAAGCCACCGAGGCTAACGGGCTAAGGCCAAGGGGATAACAGGATCCCAAAAATGATCCCTTGTAAACGTAGCTTTACATTGTAAACAACAGACATTAAGCAAATCGCTTCCAATTCGAGCGACACTGACCAATAGAAGGGAATTTAATCAATTTCCCCAATGAAGCTGTGAGGAATAAAACATTCGGGCTGTGTCGTCAACCGACGGTAAGGAGGCAAGACGTCGACATTACGGGAATTGGAGCGCTAGGGATGGGCTCACGTACGCTTATCGATAAAAATACTCGTAAAAGATGAGCAGTGAACGTCATCGATTTCAGTTATTGACTGTATCGCAAACATTGTTATAAAAGTAGTATAAGTTATGATAGTGTAAGTACGTTTTTGATTTAAATGTTAAGGCGTTTAACTTTTTTAAGGCTGTATTCAGAAACGACGCCTCAGTCATAAATGTCGATTTAAAACTGTTTATATGTATGGTAAAAACAGATATGAATAGAGATTCACAACTGAGCGTCGTTTTAGCAAGCAGGCCTTAGTGTAATTCATACACATACCTATTTCACAGATGGGTAAATATATTTTTTTTATTTTAAAATAACTAATACTTTATCAAATTAAAATCATTTATTTCGACTAATTTTTCAAGTCATGTCTTGAGTGTGAATTTATGAATTTAAATATTTATTTTTGGATGGAAATATAAATATTTAGTGGAAATATAAATATCAATTGCCATCATACCTACTTACTAAGCTACAATTTATTCTCCACACCAGCAATTTTAAAAATTCTAATCGAATGTTAAAATCTCAAAATGTTAACAACCGCTAATATAATTAATCGATAACGTTTTCCCCAGCACTATGCCAAAAACTAATTTATCAGTTATCCTGACTGGAGATCTATTGGGACATCCAGAAAGGTCTTGACCGTGCCTTTAAACAAAACAAGTAGAGGAGAGCTCTTTCCTTGTGAATTGGGAATAACGAAATAACATCTTTCGGTCGGAATTTGGCTGCGTAAAAGGAATTTGAGATATTCTTTAGAACCGTGTCTTCAATGTGGATATTATATTCTATTACTTACAGAATATTTTTAGGGCTTCGTACCCAAAGCGCTGGTTGGACACAACCAGCACCATGCTGAGTTGCGGCCGGTTTGTGGCAAAAAGCCAAGTTTCCACCTTTTTTTAGTTAAGTTTTTGTCTGTATTCTGTGTGTTTTTGCCACAAATAAATTATTGTCTATTGTCAAAGGGTAAAACGAGACCCTATTATTAAGACTCCGCTGTCCGTCCGTCTGTTTGTCTGTCCGTCTGTTACCAGGCTGAAATTTCTACAGATGATGTATTTCTGTTACCGCTATAACAACAAATACTAAGCAACAGAATATTTAACGGGCCTCCCATGCAACAAACGTGTTTTTTTGCCGTTTTTATAGATAAATAGTACGGAACCCTTTGTGCGCGAGTCCCACTTGCACTTGGCCGGTTCTTCATCTTTGTATCCAATGACTTTTTATGAGAATCGAGACATCGAGAGATATTATCTTGTCACTCTCACTCCTATGAGAGATGAGAGACAATGGCCACAAAATATCTCTCGTGGCTAGGCTATGAAGACAAGATAATAATAATAAAAATGGCTATAATAGTCAAGATAAGTGCTTTACTTCGTGCTATCTTGCTCCCAAGAATAATCTGGCCTATCACTCTCTCCTTGTCATCCAAACCAATTTGAGGCAGATTACATCCCATGTTTTGTTGTAAACGGACAGACACTTCACAATAGTCGATCGAGCGAGCGTAGCATCTCTGCTTGAGCTACGACAAAAATGCTTTAAAATTTCCGATTAGAGTGGAGGTGAAAAGCAATAGATAGAAAACACTGGACAAAACTGGGGGAGGCCTACGCCAAGAAGGCGACACCTACACATGACTGCATTATGTTACAATTTACAAATATAATTAACTAATTGAAATTAAGTGTAATTGAAATAAAGGCTTTTTTACTTTTACTTTTTCAAATTGCCCAACCGGAACCGGTTGAGCAATGCGACCTGTAGAGCACAAACGTCGGCCACGAGGTCTACACTACAGCTCATAGAGGCACTAGCAAAATAGTATTATCAACCAACCTATCATCATCATTTCCTACAGCCTCCTTTATGATTACACTACACTACAGCTCATAGAGCCACTAGCAAAATAGTATTATCAACCAACCTATCATCATCATTTCCTACAGCCTCCTTTATGATTACACTACACTACAGCTCATAGAGGCACTAGCAAAATAGTATTATCAACCAACCTGTCATCATCATTTCCTACATCCTCCTTTATGATTACACTACACTACAGCTCATAGAGCCACTAGCAAAATAGTATTATCAACCAACCTATCATCATCATTTCCTACAGCCTCCTTTATGATTACACTACACTACAGCTCATAGAGGCACTAGCAAAATATTATAGTATTATCAACCAACCTATCATCATCATTTCCTACAGCCTCCTTTATGATTACACTACACTACAGCTCATAGAGCCACTAGCAAAATAGTATTATCAACCAACCTATCATCATCATTTCCTACAGCCTCCTTTATGATTACACTACACTACAGCTCATAGAGGCACTAGCAAAATAGTATTATCAACCAACCTGTCATCATCATTTCCTACATCCTCCTTTATGATTACACTACACTACAGCTCATAGAGCCACTAGCAAAATAGTATTATCAACCAACCTATCATCATCATTTCCTACAGCCTCCTTTATGATTACACTACACTACAGCTCATAGAGGCACTAGCAAAATATTATAGTATTATCAACCAACCTATCATCATCATTTCCTACAGCCTCCTTTATGATTACACTACACTACAGCTCATAGAGCCACTAGCAAAATAGTATTATCAACCAACCTATCATCATCATTTCCTACAGCCTCCTTTATGCAACCGCTGTGTATAGGACTCTTTATAGCTGTGCCATTGGCTCGGTTCAGCGCAAATTGGATCTGTTCGACCCACGACTTTCGTAAGTATCGTCGAATTCGTCGGCTTAACTTCCCGCGGGACAAGTAACCTGTTGTCCTAGCTAGGCAAACGACAAAACGCGGCAACGCGACGCGACGTGAAAATTTCAAGTAGCCGCTGGCCAACGTAGGCCAAACATACGTACAATGACTGCTTGATAATGTCGCGTCGCGTCAAATCGTGTCGCATCGCGTTACCGCGTTTGTCGTTCACCTATATAGAACAACGCATAAAACACAAGAAAGCTGAATCGTACCTTGCTTGTCATAACTCATTGTTACCACGTCGTTACAAAAATTTCAAAAAGAAATTCAGAAACCTGTAACCGTACAGTTCTTAAATCAAAGGAGTAACGATAAAGCACAGTTAGGAAGAAGAAAGGCAAACATTAACAGCGGGCACGATTTGCTAAGCAACCAACAAGGCGTCTCTTCGATACACACATAAACTACACAAACACACACATATCAAATCACGAACTGAGGCCAAATTCATAACTCCGCCGTAGGATTACGGCCGCGACAGTCACAGAATAAAATAATAACAGAGGGCGCTAAATCAAAAAGTAACACGAGTACAGATGGCAACAGCAGAGGCCCTATTCGGAGATTTGAGTTTTTCATGTCATCTTTTTTCATCCTTATTGCTCTTATTTGAAACGTCATAGATGTGAGAGTGACCAAGATAAAATCTCATCTCATTTCACGCGTAGGAATAGCCGTCCAGGGGGGCTATTCCTGCGCGTTACGGGTAAAAGATATCATTCCGATTTTAAACTCTAAAAACTGCAAATAATTTCATGTATTAGATCATTCTTACAAAATAAAGTACCTGCTGCCTGACTCTAAATAAACAGCTGATTACTAGCCAAACGTTAAACAGCGTAGTTATAAGGAATTAGTATGAAAGATTTTTATTTTTAATTTTCTTTTAGTTAAGGGGAGTGGTGGATGTGAGCACCAAGATAAACCATTTGGTTTTTTGGTGCAACACCTAAATATAATCCTACTTCCTACTAATATTATAAAGGCGAAAGTTTACAATGGATCCATTCTTACAATGGATGTATGGATGTTTGTTACTCTTTCACGCAAGAACGGCTGAACAGATCTGGATGAAATTTGGCACAGAGATAGATTACAGTCTAGAATAGCACATAGGATACTTTTTAACCGCGGGTGAAACCGCGGGGCGCAGCTAGTTACTTATGTAAAAAAAAATAAGAGACAAAAAAAATCCTCTTACGTCTTCTAAACTGCGTTTTTGATGCGGCTTACACCATCAATCAGATAATTTAAAAAAAAATGATTTATAGGTACCGTGAAAAATCGAAGCCAGTCGCTAGTGGATAATAAATAAATAAATAAATATCTGTATTCTAAGTAAGGTTGTTATTTTTTTGTTGAAAGAAAAAGTAATAGTGTACAAGTACGTAATATTTATGTTCGTTGGTTGCTTGTTGTTGCTGTCTGTACAAAGTATCGCGGTCGCGAGACTTACGAGTAACAGATGTGATAAAGTAACAGTTTTTCTTAGCGGAAAAAACATTGTTGTACTGCGACGTAAATCATGATATCGCGACGTGTGAACATTGTGTGGATGTAGCTAACTTGAGGATTTAGGAAGGTAGCTTTTGCTTTTAACTCGCACTTTTTAAAAAAAAAAAATTTCTCATTCTTAAAATGTTACATCTTTCGTATTTTGGGTAATTGTAAGTGACAAGGTTTAAGTAGAAAGTAACTTTGTCTATCTGTCTGTTTGTTGGCTTTTCACCACTAAACGGCTGAACTGAGCTTGATGAAATTTGATAACCAGTTAGTATATTATGAGGAAGGTTAGTGGATGCTATTTTCTTAATAAACGCGAATGAAGACGCGAGTAACAGCTAGTATCGGCCAAGATACATATGGTTAAAAATCTTTACAGTAACCTCTTGGCATGGCCAGTAAGGATAATCCGTTTTAATTTTAGAAACAACCAGTATTTTTAGTTTAGGTATAATGTGAGAATATTAATTAAGTTTATTATAATCTTCGTAGCTCCTTCTACGTGGCGTAGCACGTAGTAAACGAATATACGTAGAATAAACACTACGACAGCTGCTACGAAACGGTACGTAGCTTTGCTACGTATGTGCTACGAGAAACAAGGAGAATTAGTTCTACATACAAGTTTGGAACCTTGGGTTCTACAGATGCTAACTGAAATTTTACATCTGCTCTTTTAAGGTTAAAATATTTCGTTGCATCCAACTGCGATAGCCATTACAAATTGATTTTTACAGTCGACAAGCTAAGTGTTTGACCACATGTTACATGCTGTTGAGTAACGGTGTGGTCAAAAACTATACAAAGACGCATATCTATATGAAAACCGGAGCTTATTCTGGTGCATGACACCTCCCACCGTCTCTTTTCTTAAGAAAGAGACATCTCACTGACTCTATGTAAAGAAAAGAGACAATGGACAATATCATATCGACAGATGTTCATTAACCAAAAATAATATACAAATAGGTCATGTCATAGCCATCGATATGATTGTAAGAAAACGTCGAAATTCGCCGAAACAAAGTAAACAAAGGCAAATTCAAGATGAAAATAATGAAACAGTACTCAGAGACAATTACAATTAAGTTCAAAATAGAGTCTCACCGTTAAGATGGCAATTAGGAGAAACAAGCTGCACAGTAACTAAACCCACCTCGACGACGTTGATAATTAAACGAAATAAAGCTTAAAAGGAACGAATTAGAGTTCATATTGTACTGGAAGTAATTGATACGATAAACAAAATTTAAGAACAGTACGGACAAAATGAAACAGTTTTGAGCAAAAAAAATTACTTACTGAACTAAGTTTTACTTTTAGTCATATTTTGTTGTAAGCAAAATCTTAAACTCACAAGATGTTGAATAGTTTAAAATTAACTAAGAAGAAAATTACACAATAAAATTATTTTTGACACAATGGGCCCTTATCTATTGATGCCATCAATCAATTATTTGTATTTGTATTATTTTAACCTACTTCAAAAGAAGGAGGTGCTCAATTCGACTGTAAGTTTCTACTTTGTTTTTTTTGCTAGTGGTAACTGGTCAAAATAAGCATTGTATCTCATAAAAACTGAATGCAAAGTCCTTGATATTGTTCAGTACTGTATTATTGAGCATTTTGTGCTCAGCTTGTTAAATAATGCCTTGTTAAACGCTGTTATTGCAAAGTTCGCATTTCGTGCCCTGGTGGACGCTGACATGCGATTTTGACACTGATTATGAAAGCATACAGATGTACAATTATCAAAAGTATAATTTATGAGAAATGAAAATCGAATTAATGTTTTTATCGCAGTCAAAGAGTCTTCACAGACTCCAGACTTTCTATCAGCCTATAGTTTGGTACCGACTTCTCAATCAGTGTGAAGACTTATGCAAATGCGCATGTTATAGCGATTCAGTTTAGCAGGAGTTTCCTTCATAACATCCCAACCCGACGAAACTATCGGCCAATGAATGACTGCCTCGGTGGCTGAGTTGGTAGTGAACCTGCCTTCTGAGCTTAGGGGCGTGGGTTCGATTCCCACCTAGGGCAAACATTTATGTGATGAACATTTGTGTTTGTCCTATGTCTGGGTGTTAATATCTATTTAAGTATGTATTTAAAAATATCTAAGTATGTATATCAGTCTCTGACAGCCATAGTACAAGCTTTGCTTAGTTTGGGGTCAGGCGACCGTGTGTAGAAGTGTCCCTAATTTATTATTTATATTATTTATGAAAAGTCTGCATTCTGCGAAGATCCTTATAGAAGAGCATTTGTTGCTGTTTTGTACTGACTTAGTATAAACCATAATCCAAAAAAACAAGGTCTAGCATTCCGGGAGCAAACACGTAATGACGTCACTCGTCACCGTCATCCGTCTCTTTCAAACTATTTGTAAATGCCTTATTTCGGTCTTGCTTTAGCATCGGTTGACGTCACTACGTGTTGCACACGTGACCGGAGTGCTATATCTGGCGGAGTATTTTATTATGCTATGGTAAAAATAAAATGTTTGTAAGCAAATAAACTTTTATTAAAATAAATAAACTGATTGTTTTGTTTATTTTGTTGATTGGATTGTTTTGTTACAATTGTTATTCAGTACATATTCAAAAACACGAACAGATTTTTTATTTTCTTAAAACAATTTAACAATACTTGTTTACTGTTGTCCATCTGTTATTATTCTACTCCGTTCGTTGAAAAATGAAACAGTTTTGGGCTATCAATGATAAACGCCACGCTGGTAATGGTTGTTTCACACAATTTATACGAAAAACATGTAAATTTTAGGGAAAATGTAGTATTTGGGATTCGATTTAGGGGAATTTTGTTTTGTACAATCTAGACATAAGAGTCATTTACGAAACGCTTGGCTGGTTTAAAAATATCTTATATCTTTAAATGAGCAATTCTTGTATATATATTTATATATAATTGGAATCTCGGAATCGGCTCCAACGATTTTCATACAATTTAGTATATAGGGGGTTTCGGGGGCGATAAATCGATCTAGCTAGGAATCATTTTTAGAAAATGTCATTTTATTCGTGTTTTATCGACGATATAATCAACTTAAACATAAACTTGGAAGAAAAATAACAAAAAGGAGGCGTTTGAGTAGTCTCAACTGAAAAATATGACTCTTCCTGACATCTATTGGCGAATAATAATACTATTTTTTGTGAGCAACTAATTGCTTTAACGACACAACAGCAGATGGCGTTGTTAAGTAACACGAAGTCAATGAGTGTTTGCTTTGAGGTTAGACTAAAATCAAAGGTACTACATATAATATGAAAAAGTGAGCCTTTGTTCATTTTCTTTGTTTCTTTGTAACGCTTTCACATCTGAACTACTCAACCGATCGTCTTAAAATAGTTGTTTAGGGTACAGAAAAGGACATAGGGGACTTTTTATCCCGGAAAAATCAACGGTTCCTGTGGGACCGTGGGTGAAACCACGGGTCGCAGCTAGTATTTCCTAAACTGACTGACTTTTTTTTTAATTACATGGTTCAATAATGTTTTCTTGGCAATTTTGGCACATATGCTTTATTTATTTAGCCAATGTCTCATTTTATAACATTTCAATGCAAAGGTAGAGTTTAGTTCGTGTTGTTTTTAACTTTGTTATTAGCAACTCGCCCCGGCTTCACACGTCAGATATAAGCCTTCGATGAAAAAATATCCAATTGATGGTTAAAAATCGCATCAAAATCCGTTGTGTGCTTTATTTTATTTCATTGTACAGGGAAAACAGACGGCTGTTATTTGATACAGTGGATAGACGATAAATATTAACACATAAGCCAAAGAAGTTTTCACTTACATAAACTTTAATAGTTGCAAGTAAAAAAACAACAAAAATGAAATATCGTCAGGCCTTCCCCCGAGGGCGCTGGCAGAGGTGTAATACAACACCCACACTTCGCCGGACGATATTCAATGTGACGGTGCATGGCGACAGGTTCGCCCCTGTCACATTTGGGACCGAATATCGTCCGGCGAAGTGTGGGTGTTGTATAACACCTCTGCCAGCCCCTTCGGGAAAAAGACGCAACGAAATGGTAAAGCTAGCGGATCTACAGACAGAGAGACAGACAGACGCGGAAAGCGACTTTGTTCTCTAATAGGTAAGTAAAGAAGAGAAGAAGAGGATAAATTACAAGCTCAACAGCATCAGTATAGCTTTTAGTATTACGTGACCTCACAAAGC
The DNA here is from genome assembly GCA_911728515.1 of Peribatodes rhomboidaria. NCBI lineage: Eukaryota > Metazoa > Arthropoda > Insecta > Lepidoptera > Geometridae > Peribatodes > Peribatodes rhomboidaria. Next base: position 14,194,416 of record OU452182.1, read on the forward strand.
TTATTTTGGACGGATCCTGGATAATCAAACAGAAATAAAAACGTAGCAAACAAAGGGACTTCCCCACTTCCTAATACCTACATATTTCGTTCTTCCATTGACCCGCGCCGTTACAACTTTATTTATTTACCTTTCCCAACAGGTGTGTTCAATGAAAAAGGGCTTAGGCAGCGGTCGAACGTCAGGTGGACTCGAGTGGAGGGGTTCTGGCTAATACTTATGAGTGAGTCCATACAGGGCAACGGTAAATAAAAGAAGATAAAAGTATTATTTAAAAGTATATAAAGGAACAAAAAAATCTTTGAAATAAATCATTGTATTGAAACGAACTACTTGCCTGCAAAATGTTATGAAGATCGGATTAACCGTACACAAATATAATCAGAAAAATATTTAAGTATGTGCGTAAACTTACAATAAATGACGTCAAGTATGTACAAATTTCGAATAGATCGCGGAATTGTGACGTAAAATGGCAGATTTGACGTTTGCGTAAAAAAAACAACTTTTAGAAAGAACAACCCTTGATAAAAAAAAAAACAAAGGTTCCTAGGTTTTAACCTAGCGTTCCATGAGTTGACACCCGACTACGTCACTAGTCATCGGCATCATTTTTCTCGAACCTATTGTAAATTATTCAATTCGAGCATAGACATTAGGGCATATTCTGTGAATTCGAGCATATAATTAGACTCCGCCAGGGCATTCCGAGTTAAAAACGGTCAGGTGGGCAACACGTAGTGACGTCAATCGATGCATAAGCAAGACCGAAATAAGTCAAGTAAAATATTTTTTTTTTTATTTAGAATAGGTCGGCGTTTGACCACCAACTCGCCTGATGTTAAACGACGTTGTGGTCTAAGATGGAGCACGACGACCCATAAGGTACTTATTCACTCTAGCCTTGAGGTTTTGTAGAGTGAAGAAGGACTAAGACGGCAGTTGAGTGAGGCGCTACAAGTGCGCTACTGCTCAGACCCGTCTTCGGAACGGTTACACCGGACTACATCCCGAAACACGACTAGGTCATTTCACGGCATGGCTTGGTCCAGTGGGTGGTAACTAGCACGGCCGAAGCCTCCCACCAGAGTTTGCTACCCGGTTAGCACTACCCGGGGACCACGTGTAGGGAATCAGAATAGAGTACACTCCTACGGACGTGGGTAGCTCAGCCCCCAAAAAAAAATATGTTCGAAAGAGACGGTGACGGTGACGAGTGACGTCATTACGTGTTTGCTCTCGGAATGCTAGACCTTGTTTTTTTGGATTATGGTCTTTGTGAACTAACTATGCCGTGAAATGACCTAGTCGTGTTTCGGGATGTAGTCCGGTGTAACCGTTCCGAAGACGGGTCTGAGCAGTAGCGCACTTGTAGCGCCTCACTCAACTGCCACTTTTTTTGTACTTCTTCACTCTACAAAACTTCAAGGCTAGAGTGAATAAGTACCTTATAGGTCGTCGTGCTCCATCTTAGACCACAACGTCGCTTAACATCAGGCGAGTTGGTGGTCAAACGCCGACTTATTGTCCATAAAAAAAAAAAAAAAAAAAAAACTATAAGAGATCTTCAATTCGCTCGGTAAAATATATTAAATACATTATAAATGACACCAGATACGTAAAATGATTTTGCTATCCGTTTGTAACAATAAAAATCTGAACCTAAATGTGTATCTGTTTCTGGTGTTTGCAATTGTCAGAACTTTATGCCGTCCCATTTAAGTTCAAAGTCCTTTGATAAGACAACTATATTATTTTCCTTCAAACAATACTTGAATTCAGTCGTTTTAGACCGAGTAAATTACGATATGACATTAAAGTTTGCACTAAAATATTCGCGCAAGTTTAATAAAACAGTTTTGTGAATAAATTAATATTAATGAGGCATTCACAAATGTTCTTGTAGAGCAACTTAATTTGTTTAATTAGTGTTATAAGTAAACCTAGAAATACTTGAGTTCTGACTTAATTTCATTCGAGTTTTATAACATGTTTATATTATTTAACTAGCTGTACCACGCGGTTTCACCCGCGTCCCACAGGAACTGTTATTTTTTTCGGGATAACATCTTAATTTTTTCTTTCATAAGATTTTCTGAATTCTGAGATCATCTGCTACATGACTGGAGCCCGATGTATGGCAATAGGCCTCACCCTCTGTCACATTTGGGATAGAATATCGTCCTGCGAAGTATGGGTGTTGTATTACACCTCCGACAGCCCCTTCGGGGAAAGGCGTGACGATGTATGTATTTGTTTGAACGTGAACAAACAGACACGGAAACTTTTGCTTTTATAGTAAAAGTAAATGACTGTGCTTCAATGGGCACGGAAAATTTCTTAGATTTTAAACCGACTTAAAAAAATTGGTTAAAAGTGGCTTTTACAATATCAACAAAAGTCTAAATTTTTTACAAAATCCTATTTAAATGACGGGAAGTCGATTTTTTAAGCTTTACTTTTTTATAATTAAAAAAAAATTGTAGCATAATTCTAAAAACCACCAACGAGGAACAACCCAACTTCTTGACTTTATCTAAGAATTTCTACCAAAATGGTTATGTTTACCAGCAAAACCTAGCCCCGGCGACCTCTGCAGGAAGTCGGGAAACGACATAATAGGTGTCCCTTTTTGTTACACTACAAACATCGTGTGACCTTACCTTACCCCGGGGTTAGCCCACCTTTGTTTTGTATCATTTGTTGAATACCCCAAATAATATTAAACAACATCTACCATTTTCTACTGTATAGCCACGACTATAAGGTCGAAAATCAAGCACGTTGCGATTATGTCACCGATATGTCACAATTTTTTGGTCGTATCTACGACCGTATGTCAAAGGTTTTAGGATCGAGAATATCAAGTGTTTTGCGTTGCGGAAGCGCGGTGCCATTTCGGGTTTTTGCTGAGCTCAGTTTTGCTTTGCATAATAGCTTTTGGGTAACGGATTTTGATACCATTTACGAGTTAGATTGGGATATTGATGGATTAGTTTTATGGAATTTAAAACCTGGCAATTTGTCTTGACTTATGTAAAAGAGATCGTAATGGTTGTAACCTAAATAAAAATTCGGACTTACTCGTATAAAATAAAGTGTATACCTAGTCATAAAAGTGAAATAAAAATATCATATTCCATGGTAATGCTTTTTAATTACTTAGTACCTGGATGGCCGAGCTTTGCTCGGTATTTTTTTTTATTTTTTAATTGTGTTTTTTGGATAATAAACAATTGATTTTAGTCTAACCTCAAAGCAAACACTCATTGACTTCGTGTTACTTAACAACGCCATCTGCTGTTGTGTAGTTAAAGCAATTAGTTGCTCACAAAAAATAGTAGTATTATTATTCGCCAATAGATGTCAGGAAGAGTCATATTTTTCAGTTGAGATTGATTATCGATAAAACACGAATAAAATGATGTTTTCTAAAAATGATTCCTAGCTAGATCGATTTATCGCCCCCGAAACCCCCTATATACTAATTTGTATGAAAATCGTTGGAGCCGATTCCGAGATTCCAATTATATATATATATTTATATATACAAGAATTGCTCATTTAAAGGTATAAGATTAAATTTACAGGGTTACCAGAGGAAAAAATCAGCTGTACCATCCATTTGGTCGACGATCAATGACGTTTTTTTTATCATTTCATTTGTTTGCTTAATGTGCTTACAAAACCAACGCGCACAGTAAGCCATAATAGGGTTGGCTTGGCTCCATAGTAGGAAAAGGTTGGTTATAATTATGAGCACAATGACCTTTCGCCTCAGTACTTTCCTGATAACCCTGTATAATTAAAGTGGGATGCAGTAAACCATGACATAATAATATACCCGCCAGGTATAGCATTCAGCAAAACGTAGTGACGTCAATCGGTGCTTAAGTAAGACCACAACAAGACATTTACACCAAGTTCGAAAGAGACGGACGACAATGACGTCATTACGTTTTTTCTGAGTGCTAGACCTTGTTTTTTTGGATCATGCAGTAAACCATGGAACGTCCATGGAACTAGGAACAAGGATCATTGGCCATGGAACTATTATAGTTCAGGTTTACGAGGGACAGATTTGATACCTTTTTAAAATGGCCAATATTTCAGCACAGTACACACGTCAAGCAGAAGAGAGGATTTTCTCAGCATTGGGCGATTACCAGATAATGTTGATGGCATTGATATAGATATTTATGACAAATGATAGTCAACAAATTAAATCTCAACACATTGAATGGGTTTTTTAGGTGACTGAGTGACGAGACAAGCAAGTCACTCGCCTAATGGTAAGCGTGCTCATAACAGTCAAGTGCCAGCCAAAATACAAAAATCCTGCGCGGAAATGCACTGCGCTCGTCACCCTGAGATTTTAGATGTTAAATTTCATTTGTGCCTAGTATAGTAATTCAGATAAGAATCAGATTACGTTGGGATAGATTTAAATGAATCATGATAAAATCAAGCAAAACAACACGTTGTACATTTATAAGTAAATTCGCCTATTATAACTCTACTGAGCCTCGTAAAAAGCAACACGTTAAATAATAACTTCAACCAAACAAGGAACGGGCAGGAAACATGAATTGTCCCAGATTGTATCGCAACAATACCTAGCGACTGCCTAAAGGTTAAACAATGGAAAGCCGGCGGTCGCAAACTTGAATTGCCGGTAACGCCTTTTTCTCAAACGCGCTTTCATATTAGAGTAAGGTGTGGGGTGCACTGAGGAAATAATTTACAAATAGAGAAAAAACACGAACCTAGACCTAGAAGGTAAGACGCAGTGTTTGAATACACTTAATTAAAAACAGGAACCTTTTGTGTCCGTTATACGAAATGATCATCACATCTTTAACTTTTTTTCATGAATGAAGCACAACAATGGACCAAACTAAAATCAGGACGCTTCGGATGCCGCATGGGAGACACAAGCCTCACATGCAAAATCTAGATAGATAGACAGATAGATAAACTCTTTATTGTTCACACCACAGATAACAAAACAACAAGAGAAAAATAATGATAAAACTTATTAAATAGTGTAACAACTGGCGGCCTTATCACTAAAAGCGATCTCTTCCAGGCAACCTTAGGATGGAAATCTATTGTACGATCTGTAGATCCGAACTGCCATGAAATGGATCTACTGAGCAAAAGAGATCTCATTAGATCCATGATGGATCTGGACAATGGATCTACTTAGAATAATCCGCTTTATCAACCGAGTGACCGTTAGCGAGCGAAGCGTCTATGCTTCAACTTCGACAAAATTGCTTTACTGACTGATACACACACATATATTTTTTTAATACACACCTAAATAGATATTAACACCCAGAATAAAAAAAAAACACAAATATTCATCACATAAATGTTTGCCCTAGGTGGGAATCGAACCCACGCTCCAAGCTCAGAGGGCAGGTTGACTACCAACTGAGCCACCGAGGCAGTCAAAGTTACAGTTACAGTTACTTTGCCTTGCCTTTTTTTTACCCAGGCTAAACCTTTAGGTATATTAAAAAAAAAACACTTTGCCTTGCCATGCCTTTCCACCCAGTGCACCCACAGCTTTTGTCCTCGCCTGCCCGTAGGACATTAACTAAACTCATACGTACGAAGTTCTGTAATCTGATGGCCTACATACTAAATACCTAATTGACCAGTTTAATGTCTTGCATTAGGCATCGTCATGGCAAGTGTTGCTATTGCAATCATGAGCCATATTTCAGATAGGAAATTGAGATAAGCTTAATGTCTTATTTTGGCAAGATTTTATCAGTATTTGTTAATCTTGAGATTTCCTTGTGATTTTTTTTCTTAAAACCCTGTTGGGATTTAACCGTCATTATGTTAAAAAAAGTAAATTGCAAGCCTTGGTAGCAAATTAAGGCTCGGTATAACACGAAATCAACGAAAACAAATGTTTTGTTTGAGCCTAGTTTGATATGAAGAATCGTGATGATCAGGTACAAAAAAAATACAGCTGGTAGCAAAAACAACCAAAATCAGTTTAACCGTAGCAGAATTTTGAAAACCATCTCATTTTAGAAAAGATATCACAAAAAGTATCTTCTTAAAAAACTGTTTGATCGCAGTTCTTTTTCTCTTCACAGTACAGCGCTGAGCTTACTCCTATTGCCAAACACTTTTATCTATTTAAGATATTTTGTAAACTGTGTATAAATTAATTCTGTTGTTTGTCAATGAATTATTTTTATTCTTATTCTTAAATATTTAGCAATACCACATTTTTATTCGATTATTAAATAGCCAGATTAGTTCTTAAAGTTTTACCGAGTAACTTTTTCTTATTTGTATTCTCATTGCGATAAAAACGGCAAAAAAAAATATAATTCTAGGCGCTGATCTTATTTTACCATCAATTATGATTTACGATTTTCAACTTTAAATGAAGCGCCATAAATAAACATGTGTGTGTGTAGGTAGATAATCGTGGTATGAACATTAAACGTTAATAAACTCAATTTATTTTGTTAGCCTTGTAGTATGTGGAACAAACTTTTTAACGTTCGTCTATCAAAAGTCGTTTTGCTTATCACAGCAGTAAATTCCGCTTATTTTTTTTTTTTAAATACCAATATAATAAGTTTTTAAACATCTACTCACTAAGATAGTAATTAAAATAGTTTTCATCACTACGTAATTATCTAACTAACGGCGGTACGTAATAACGGCCGTTATTTAACGTTAGTTTCGGTAACTCCTCGCTAAGACTCGCGAACTTTGCACTCGCTTTCTTGTTTGCTTCCATTTTTACAGTTATTGTTTTCTCTATTGTCTTATATTTTGCTTTTTAATGGCAGTGTTATGCTTTACTTCCAACTTTGTGCTATTTCTAAAGAGACTGAGTGTAGGGAGTTTGTTATGTGTACCTACTTAGATAGATACATGTAGAAACAGATGTAGGTACTTAGCTTAACATTAAACCTAGACTCAGAATAGTAATTTTTTTTTTATTTGAATTGGTTCGGTAACAGACTATAGGCTATGACACATGTAGGTATGGAAGAAATCGCTTTAGGCGATAAGGTCGCCCTTGTACTGCCGAAACATGTATTTTATAGTTTTTAAGTTTTTCATGTAGTTTTTGGTGTGCAATAAAGTTATATTGTATTGTATTGTATTGTAGGTACCTACTTAAATTAAATGTACAAAATTTGAACCCATAGTCCAATTATGACCGTAGCTGAATTGATGAATTTGGGGGCTGAGCTACCCACGTCCGTAGGAGTGTACTCTATTCTGATTCCCTACACGTGGTCCCCGGGTAGTGCTAACCGGGTAGCAAACTCTGGTGGGAGGCTTCGGCCGTGGCTAGTTACCACCCACCGGACCAAGCCATGCCGTGAAATGACATAGTCGTGTTTCGGGATGTAGTCCGGTGTAACCGTTGCGAAGACGGGTCTGAGCAGTAGCGCACTTGTAGCGCCTCACTCAACTGCCGTCTTTGTACTTCTTCACTCTACAAATCTTCAAGGCTAGAGTGAATAAGTACCTTATAGGTCGTCGTGCTCCATCTTAGACCACAACGTCGCTTAACATAACATCAGGCGAGTTGGTGGTCAAACGCCGACCTATTCTACATTAAAAAAAAAGCTTATAAAATGCACATTGAAACTAAAAACTATAATTTATTTTTTTTCTAAATTCTAATTCATGATAAGTTACATTATGCATTACTTAATTAAGTTTTTAAAAAAAAATTTGATAGTTACTAAACTACACGAACAAATGGCGACAAATTGTCCGGAAAATTATCGGTCGGGATCATCACGACGCTAGTACGACTCGAGGAGGAGGAGGAGGAAACTACACGAAAATATGTCTCTGGTCTCGCTTAGATGGTTATAAGTGCGGCACATCCTGACTACAGGCCTGTTCATATGCATATGCAGTGTCTTGTTTATTGTGCCTTATTTTTAAATGTTTGAACTCAATCGTAAACGATATAAACTGTCTCCTTAGCAATAAACGTTAAATAGCCTCGCAATAGTTATACAGTGTTTTGTCTTTTTCTTTCATTAAAATTTTTGTACATGATCGAAAAAGACGAAACACTGTAAAACTTTACTGAAGCTATATTGCTAAGGGAGTTTGTCGCAAGTTAGTCGTAAATACCGGCAATGTCAACTCACTTAACGAAACTTAGTGCTATCGCTATCTTTTATTAATTGAAACTCATGAAAGAGACAGCATCTGCTGTCAAAATAGTCGGAACTTAGTTTTTCATGCAAGTTTAGTCGGGTAGTAAGAATATGTCGATTAAAAACCAGTTTTGACTAAAAACAACAGTTGTTAGTTTCGCTTTAACTAGTTTAAAGGCACTTAAACCCATGCTGTCTCTTCCTTGTGTTACTATTAGTAAAAAATAGCGTTAGCACTAAGATTCGTGTAATGAGTTGACAACGGAATCTAGGCTAATAGTTTCTATGTTAAAAAACATAGTGATAGGACATATTATTAAGATGTTGACTATTTTGACTATCGCGCGACGGTTAAGTAATTTGGCACAAGCAAATAGATTGTGCGAAAATCGTTTGCTAACTCGCGCAAATATTAATTAGGCCACTATCGGCAATCTGTATAATCTGGCATTGTATAGAATACCTAGAAATTATATAATCTACCTTATTGTAGATACTCATAGGGTAAAGTCTTCAATCACTGATCTTTACGCGATACAATTCTATGGGACACGAAACATTAATCTCCTTTAGCAATTGCCTTGGAATAGTTACACAGTGTTTTGTCTTTTTTGCTCGAGTTAAAAATGTAAAAGAAAGAAGAAGACAACACACTATACATTTTTCAAAACATTTCAATCATTCAATTCATTCATTTCAAAACATTCCGATGCTATAAAACTATGCTATAAATATTAGAAAGAGGGCCAATAGAAAGAGCCAATTTCCACAAATATCTACCCAAGATCCTGATTTTTGTTTGTGAAATCGTTATTTTCCTATGATAAAAGAAAAGGTTGAGGGATTAGGAGAATCCTTTTATTTCCCTCGGGTTGTTAAAAAGAGGAAAAACACAACCCTAGTGGGGTGTATTTGGTAATAGATTTGAAATGATAACATGGATCCGAAACTATCCAGCGAGTCACTTCCGGCATGCAAATAACTCAATAATATGTATAAATTCAAAAAACCACTGACACCCATTTTTATCAAACAGTACCTGGATGACCGAGCTTTGCTCGGTAGTTTTTTTTTTTTTAATTGTGTTTTGGAAAATAAACAATTGATTTTAGTCTAACCTCAAAGCAAACACTCATTGACTTCGTGTTACTTAACAACGCTATCTGCTGTTGTGTCGTTAAAGCAATTAGTTGCTCACAAAAAATAGTATTATTATTAGCCAATAGATGTCAGGAAGAGTCATATTTTTCAGTTGAGACTACTCAAACGCCTCCTTTTTGTTATTTTTCTTCCAAGTTTATGTTTAAGTTGATTATCGATAAAACACGAATAAAATGACATTTTCTAAAAATGATTCCTAGCTAGATCGATTTATCGCCCCGGAAACCCCCTATATACTAAATTGTATGAAAATCGTTGGAGCCGATTCCGAGATTCCAACTATATATATATACAAGAATTGCTCATTTAAAGATATAATAAGATATCTAAAACACTCTTGACTAATTCGCCTTTCAAAAAAAATTAAAAAACATAATCAAAATCGGTTCATCCTTTCGAGAGCTACGATACCACAGACAGACACTCACACACAGACACGTCAAACTTATAACATCCCGTCATTTTTGTGTCGGAGGTAAATAAAATAAAGCGACCTATTTTTATTACCCACTAGCTTCTGCCCGCGGCTTCGCCCGCGTGGCTTACAGGAAATAAATGACGTTTTATCTTCAGAAATAAATATTCTAAGCAGTCACACTCGCTCTCAATTGAATACACAAACTGACAATATCCTAAACAGAGCAATAAGGACGAAGTTCTTTATTTTATTAACTAAACTATCTCTGGAATGAGAGTAATAGTAGTAGAAGTATGGTGTCAACAGAACTTGAAGCTTGTGTGAAAATAATAAAAATAGGAGACAACCAAATGTAGATAATAGGTAATCAATATTGTTTACAACGAAAACCTACCTCAGTATTTTTTTGTAAACCATATTGTTTTATTTTTTAGAAAGACCAGGCTGCTCCGTGAGCTTACACTGGAGCAGGCCACGTATAACTAACCGTGTGAAAAGCAGTTCAGTAAATTATGAGTTTGGCTTGTGGTTTATATCTGTTCTTGGAAAAGCAGACTTTGAGGGGAAACGGTTTTTTTTTTAACTCGAAGGGGTAGTTCGGTGGTGTTGGAGATATTAGAGGAACCCTCAGCTGAGGATACACAGACTCATTCGGAAACCACACCACAATGTATGGTGTGGCACACGGTATGGTGGCAGACCTTTAGTTAAGACCTTCGAAGCAAAGGCAACCCGTATTGTAGGTTTTGTCTTCCTAATACTAAAGCAGCTTCTTATAATCGACTGCCTCGTTGGCTCAGTTGGTAGTGAACCTGCCTTCTGAGCTTGGGGGCGTGGGTTCGATTCCCACCTAGGGCAAACATTTATGTGATGAACATTTGTGTTTGTTCTATGTCTGGGTGTTAATATCTATTTAAGTATGTATTTAAAAATATCTAAGTATGTATATCAGTCCCTGGCAGCCATAGTACAAGCTTGCTTAGTTTGGGGTCAGGCGACCGTGTGTGCAAGTGTCCCGAATTTATTTATTTTTTTAGTAAAATAAAAACCATTAAGTACAGAAAATTGCACACAAACTTTTTTAAATGCTCATGTTAAGACCTTTCAAATTATTTCCCCACATGACTATATTACAAGGGTTTCTTTTTATAATCCCTCTTTGCATTGTACCTACTATCCGTGGTCACTATCGTTATCTAGATCTGTACCAAATTTCAAGTCGCTAGGCTATTATAGTTCCTAAGATTATCAGCTCACAGACGTACAGACAGACAGACATTGAAGTTTTATGATAAGGTTCCTTTCACCATTTTAGTACGGAACCCTAAGAATGATAACAGCTTCGTTTGTAGTAAGTTAATAACTTTCTCAGCAAAGTTTTCAAAGTTAAAAGAAGCGCTATAAGGCTCTGTTGGTGGATGATGATGATGATGATTTTGAAAAACTGTGATACACGTGTATCATAATTTTAATTGAAGAGTATTTCTGCCAATTTTTGAGTCAATCGACCCAGAGAATAAAAAGTTTAATACAAATTTGAACCCCCATTTCCCCCCCTTAGAGGTGGAATTTCGAAAAACCCTTTCTTAGTGGATGCCTACACTGTACAAAGAACATATCCTCCAAATTTCATGTTTCTAGGACCAGCGGTTTAGGCTGTGCGTTGATATATCAGTCAGTCAGTCAGTCAGTCAGTCAGTCAGTCAGTCAGGACTTTGAATTTTATATATATAGATAGAAACTGACGTGGTTTTCACACTTTATGAAACTACGGTCAGAATAACCGACTTATAAAATCATAATGCTTACCTTTACCTCTTTATTATTCCTCTTTCAACAGTTTTTTTTTTTTTTACCTTTTCCCATCTTTCCATCTTTTTACCCAACATTCCAATCTATTAGGATTTGCAAGCTAAACAATTGAGTCTGTATTCTTAAAACCCGTTCCGTACGTGAACCTCCATTGACTCCACAGGTTCCATGTAAGCGCTTCAATAAATTGCGTATCTTAAGCCCAGCTAATATTGAATCGACCTTTTCCCTTAAGAAAGCAAAGGGCCGAAAAGAAAAAAAAACACATTTTTTTCTATACGGCTCATTAGGCGCGATGCTTCGATGCTCGAAAGCATTTTTGTCAAAGGACAACCTCTGTCAGACCACTGTGTACTCTATCGAACAAAGCTAAAGTTCGTTTTGCAAGGTTCACAGCTCGAACTGGGACGGAATTTTCGTTTGGCATAAAACTGTAACAGCGTTTTGTTTGGTAGACTTTAAAAATGGGACAGTCTCTATTCCCACTTTGGGGATCGTTGTTTTGGAAGCTAAAAAGGTCGGATATCGGTGCAGTAAAATGTGTTTTGTTGCAAAAGGTGCTGTAATTTAGTATTGTGTGGATTAGTTTGCGTGCGGTCTTCGGTAGTTAGCGGAAAGTGGACGTCTGGGAGTGTCGGCTGTGCCTTAACTTCTTGAAGAGGTTTCCAGGTCTTTTTTTGCAGTTTGCTTTTGCATGGAATCGGTACCTAGCATTTAAGTGGAAAAAGGAATGGTGAAATTAGGTGTTATTTTTAACAATGCACAGGACCGGGATGAGTGGCATACAAGCAGAGAGGCCTATGCTCAGAAGTGTGCGATTACGGGCTGATAATGATGATGATGATGATGATTTTAATAAGATCGGATTTGGTTAATTTTTTTGAGGTAAGAGACATGGTCAGATATATCTTTTTACTATATAAAAATCACTCACGTTTTAACCGAAAATATACTCGTTGAGTGTTTGTGAAACTCAGCTGTTAATTCGTCTTTAATGAGTTTGTGTTTGGGTAAACTTTTCTTTGAGGCAAGTGACGATGATAATGTTCAAAAATTTTTTTTTACCTTAGATATACTTACCTAGTAGACTAGATGTAGCAGACTAGATATACTAGATTAAATTTAGATGTGGTTGACTAGATGTAGATTAGAAAAAGCTGTCACTACTTGCAGTAGACGCTAAACCCGAAAATATACTCGTTGAGTGCTTCTTCAAACAAAACTCATCTGTCAATAAAATTCTACCAATAATACTAAAAACTATCTCGATAACCATAATTATTCTCAACCCTCTAACAAAACTCACAATCAGAATTTCATAAACATTTTCAATAAAACTGCTATTTCAACCTTAAACGTGCAAAACGCTACAAAACAACCGACTAAATCATAGTTACTTCGTGCCAAATAACCAGAAAACTAATTTTGGGCGAAATTTTCGCTTCACATTACCATTTAATAAGTGGCTACAGACGGACCGACTGACAAACGTGGAAATCATTTTTCATGTTACAACCGAACGTAAATTTAAAGTTTTATAGGCAAGAATTTTGATATTTAAAGTGGTTGTTACACACTGAAATAGGCGGTTTTATTGGCTCACTCCAACTACCACATAACTGGTATTTTAACGGAGGAGTTTAGCATGTTTTACGAAGTGCTTAGGTATTTTTTAACAAGCGTCAAATTATATAGCTATAACATAAAGAAAATAGTGGTACTTATTATTGTGAAGGCACAATTCTGAAGGCTTAATTGTCTTAATTAAACTTGTAAAACTATTGATGTTCTGCTCAGCATTAACAGAGACAGTAATGGATATATTTTATTAGGTAAGGAATATGGCCAAGGAATGGTATAACATAACATTATTGACATGTTACGAGTATGTTATTTTACAATTCAATGTTGAATTATTGTTATTGATTATTGAGACTTATTACTATTGACTTGTTGTGATATTCACTTATTTTAAATTAACTGATGTAATTGGCATGTTGCCGTTTTAGTTATTAAACAATTAAACAATGAACCTGCCGGCTTCCTTGTTTCCTGAGAACTATTAACGTATTATCTGGGCCTATTCGTATTCGCAATTAAAAGAAGAACAAAAAGTATAATTTTTAATAGATCTGAGAATTGGGCCTCTTAAAATAAAGCATTAGTCATAAAAATAAAAGCGATAGGAAGCGATGACAGACTAGTTAGGAGAAGGCCCGCCTCTCAAGCCAGAGGGAGCGGGTTCGAACCCAGCCGGACGGCACGCACCAATTTGTTCATTGTATGAGCATATGTGCGTATTGTATGTCATCTGCTACATAATTGGAGCCCGGTGTACGGCGACAGGCTCGCCCCCTATCATTTGGGACTGAATATCGTCCGGCGAAGTGTGGGTGTTGTATTACACCTCTGCCAGCCCCTTCGAGGGAAAGGCGTGACGATATGTATGTAGTCATAAAAATGGCTGTATCTGGTAGGTAAATGAAAATAATATTATTAAGGAGATGCCTAAAAGTCCTCGTATAATGATCACATTATTAACTTGCTCTAAAATGAGAGGCCTATAAGAGGTTTCTAAATAAGACCATTAGTATCAAATGTATCTAAAGTAAAGTCTGTCAGAAGCAATTTTCCGCGCGAAACGTCCTTAGTTTGTAACAAAATCATCTCAGTTCGAGGTCTATATTACCTAAAAAGGCTGTCCGCTAAAACTGAGCGGACGTCCGTCGCGTACGTCCGTTTTGTGCGTCTGCCACTCGCGGCAAGTGTACGAACCTCCGAGCGCGTGACAATTACTGCTGACCTACTAATATTACAAACGCGAAAGTTTGTAAGAATGGATGGATGGATTTTTGTTACTCTTTCACGCCAGAACGGCTGGACAGATCTGGATGAAATTTGACACAGAGATAGATAATAGTCTAGAATAGCACATAGGATACTTTTTAACCGCGGGTGAAACCGTGGGGCGCAGCTTGTCATAAATAAAAACCAATGTATGTAAAGTGACGAGTACATGACAGGAGCATTCCTTATACATTGTAATAAATTATTATGGAGTGATTTTATGACAATAAACTATTCTATTCTATTCTACAACTTTCAGTAGAAAAATTTGTACTACTGTCCGTTTGCTGTAACTTTTCCCTTGACATAATATCAATGTCTTTGTCTGCCAGTGTTGACATAACTTGCTACCAGAGCGCGAGGAAATACTGTGGCGAAGGGAATTTTTATAGTGAGCAATGTTAATATTAATGAATTTTATTATTTGAATTTAATTTTCTCAGAAATCAAAAATTTCTGAGAAAATATCTTAAAATGAATCATCTGAAAATGATCTTTGATGATGAAAGGCGTTCGTCGCGTGCGCCTTTCGCCCACGACAAAACGCTGCGCTCATACTAATTTTCAACGCAGACACACGAGCGTGCGCCCGCGTGAGTTTTAGCGGACGCCTTAAACATGCCTCTTCAATATTTTCCAGGCCGACCTTCAGCGAGCGGTCTCGAGTGACGAATGTCTTTCAGCCTTGAACTTAGGGTGCCACTTCGTTGGGGAGCGCGGCGGGACCGTCACACGACCCGAAAAATATCACGGTGCTAGTGCACACGGAACCCTGAAACACGGTTAAAGATTCTTCGAGGTCGTGATACTAAACTGTATCCCTATATTATGAACCATCGAAAAATATGATAATCAATAGAAAAACTTATTAACAGTGGGACAGCATTTTTGACAGCTTTTTCGTGCATTTTCTTGTTCAATGCATACTATATTTATATCTATACAAGTAAATCTAAGAGTACTAAATCAAATTTGGAAAGCTAATAGATGTACTGTATTTGCTTCAAGCCTTAATTTTTCAAACATTCCTTTCTATAAATCACTGCTCAAAAAAAAGTATTTTTGCACTTACTATGTGCGTTTATACCCTTAACCTTCAAATGAGCAGGCATCGTTCATCAGAAGGCCAATATCAACCTCTTCTTTTATCGGAGGACATTAGTCTGAAATCATCGACTTGAGGACGTGATTTTGTAGCGAATTGTCAAAAAAAGCTTCCGATTACAGTTTCAGAAAAGAATTGAAAATATTTGCGTTTTCTGTACTTAATAGGAACATGTCGCAAAATCAATCACATTTCCACTAGATAAAACAGTGTAAATCACGCTACTTTCCAGCACACATCTACCCTCGAAACATCGTAGGTGGCGTGTTGAAAATCAATTAATCGCGCATTCGAAGCGCCAAAACAAATCCGGCATGTTTTGCCAGTGTATTAATGGCGGCTGTCACGCCAAACCGCCTTTATCCGGCCATATCCGGGATCCGGATTGATCCGCCATCGTCCGCCGGCGCGGCGGCGCGGAGCTCCGTCAACTTATGTATAGCTTCGATGAGATTGAAAAATGTGAGCGGTTTAAGGGTTATGAATATGAAAAATCTATTTGTCGTGATTATTGGAGTACTTTATCTTGTATAATGTTGTCTGGATAATATAATGTTTGTTCGTCCTGCAAATAGTGGGTGTTTTGATACAACTCTGCAAACCCCTTCGAGGAAACACGTTGTTACATGACATAACATGATGATAAACATCAAATCTTCGGCACTCCTAGGTTTGGCTAATCAAACCTAGCTAACCTAAATGTAGTTGTCAAACGAAAATCATATTTTCCATTTAACCCGATAAGCTTACAGAATATTGAATCAAACCAAATTGACTGGAATCTTGTACGAGTACATCTTGCTTCTATTCGTTATTTAAAAAACCGATCAAGTGCGAGTCGGACTCGCACGAAGGGTTCCTTTCTATTATCTACAAAACGGCAAATAATCACATTTGTTGTACGGAAGCCCCGTTAAGTATTTATTTTATTCTGTTTTTTAGTACTTATCGTTGTAGCGGCAACAAAAATATATTATCTGTGAAAATTTTAACTGTTTAACTATCACGGTTCATAAGATGCCTGGTGACAGACGGACGGACATCAGAGTATTAGTAATATAGGCTCCCGTTTAACCCTATGGGTACGGAACCCTAAAAATATAATTTCTATACAGCAGTGTTGTGTTTTATTGTTATATTGTATTGTAATCACGGGAGCAAAAAAATTAAACCAATTCTACCTTAACTAGCTAGCATAAACAAACGATGGCCATAACCATTACCAACATCTTATTACGATAGCGATTCCATCACAATCACAATACGATTGTTAGTCCCAGCGTAATGAAGGGGAAGCATGTTATCCTTTTACATTTGGGGAAACATGTTCCTACATTTTCCTTATTATTCTGTAAATGTCCAACAAATCAGTTTTGGGGAAATGAGACCGTTGTCAGTCGTGATTGTATGGGGCGTCCACCAGAACTTATGCGGGTGCCCGCTCGCGTGTCTGCATTTAAATATGTTTTTGAAATTAAAAAAACCGACTTCCCGTCATCCGAATTGGATTTTGCAAATAATATTTAGATTCTTGTAGACTTTTTAAAAACTGATTAATTTTAAATGGTATCTGAGAAGGATATCATTTGAAACAAATAGAATTCTGAATCAGTTTAGGCGTTTTCGAGTAAACGGTAAATATAAGGAACAAAAAAAAATCACGATGACCTCCTTATTTTTTAAAGTTAGATTAAAAACTATAATTATGTAGAGGGCGCGTGCGACGGATTTTAACACGCGGCGCAGATGGCGGGTACTCTGCGCGTACGCACGCGGCGTACGTCCGCTCGTGTCTTAGCGGACGCCCTTAGATACTTACTAATTATATACGAGTAAATATATGAAGGTATTTTGGATAGAATCTTACGTATATTATCGAAATGTATTTCGGGAATACCTAATAATATATTACATCTAATGAAAATACGTATTACCTCGTAGGTAGATAATATTTCTTGTTCTAAGAATTGTGTATCTCTTAGAACTGTATTCGTACCCGTATCTTTTTATGTTATTAATAAATCTCAAAATAATGGTTGTGTCTATTTGTGATTCTTTGTTACTTATAAGTAGGTAACTAAATTGTCCCTTTGTTACTGAAGATCTTTCCGAAAATTGATTTTGAATTAACTTTGGTAAGTATACCTACTACTTCCAAATAAAGGACAGAAAGCTAGCTAGGCTATTTTCAGTTAAGAGCCTTAAACTGAAACTACTGTTTTCTCGCTTACACAATTCAGCGTTTCTGAATTGTTATTCTGAATTGCTTTCTGAAATAATAATAACAAATGACTGGGAGTACCACTGATGGTTTTAGGGTAAGTATTTAAAAAACCCGACTAATTCACCATTCAAACAAAACAAACAAATTCATAATCGATTCATCCGTTTGGGAGCTACGATGCCACAGGCAGACAGAGACAGAGACACACACACACACAAACACACAGACACGCCAAACTTATAACATCCCATCGTTTTTGCGTCGGGAATTTTAAACTAATTTTATTTTTCATACCTTTTCCTTAGACGGAGAAAAAGATTATCAAAGATTTAAAATGTTTGGTATTGAATTTCTGCGTTTAGTATAAAGGAATAAAAACTAAAAATAACAGTTATGTTATTAGCCAGTTACTTCTCACATAACCATTTTTAAAAGGCACATTCAGTCATTTGTTATTATCAAAAACGCTGTATTGTGTGAAGGAGAACAAAGTTAAATCGCCAGTTAAATCATCCTATGTAATCATAGAAGTAGCCTACAGGCAAGAAATTCTATAAAGCAAGCATTAAACTTATAGTTTCACTATATTTAATCCGACATTAGCATGTAAATGATTTCCTGTTTCATTAACAAAAATAGCTACAAATACGTTTATAATTACAACTCTTAATAAACGCCTAGAACAATAAAATCCAGTCAAAGTTCATTAGGCATGATTCACATTGCTTCAAACATTATTAACTTAGTCTGGTTACTTCTTTTTATTTATTTATTTAATAAAATACAAAATGGTTTACAGTCTAGACACCAAAACATTATATTGTCATCTTCTACACGTTGTTTGCAATTACAATGGTCAGCGAAGAATAATACTAATAAAATATACGCCACCCTTTCCCAGGCCAGAAAAAAATTACGCCAATTTCGTCTAAAAACTCTAAGCCAAGCCTAGCGATTAGTCCTGGCTAGTCAAAAACATATGAACTTACAAAGTCAAAGTTAAAATGTTTTGATTCAATTGAGGTATTGAAGAAGTAACTGTACCTACTTATGAACGTCATTTTTTTTTTCAATGTAATATTAGCTTAACTTTTCTTGTGTTTTATAACTAGAACAGTACGTTAGCTAATCTAGCTCTCCTCGCAGTATGAATCGCGCCTTACTCTTTCACAATCAAAAAGCAATAATAGAAAACGAAACCTCAATTCAAAGTTCTTGAACTAAATGAAAAAGTTTCGAATCAATGGGCGAGAAACAATAAACCTAGAGAACAAAATGATTACGGAATTGCGTGTTGGTGCGTAGACTGAAGCGTTGATTTTACAATGGAAGATAGGTTACCGGGTTAAACTGATTTTGACGTTCGAATGACATTCAAAACTGTGGCGGCCATGTCACTTTAATGGCCACGTGCAGTTCCCCATCAGAGAAATGACTTGCTTGAAATGTTTGCTTATTTTTTATCAAATAAAACTATTATTACAAAGTATTTGATCAAGAATCTGTTAACAGTGTTAGTAATTAACGTTAATCCGTTTCAAGAATAATAAAAAGCAAAGCTTAAAAAGCCGACTTCCCATCCTGTAATTCGTCATCCATGTAAGCAGCTTTTGTTGATATTTTAAAAACTACTTGACCGATTTCAATAAAATTTTTACTTATAAATTATGACCTACCAAACAAAAAAAGAATCATTAAAATCGGTTTATAAACGACGAAGTTATCAAAGGTAGAAATTCAGTTTTTTTTTTTTTTTTTTTTTTTTTATGTATAATAGGTCGGCGTTTGACCACCAACTCGCCTGATGTTAAGCGACGTTGTGGTCTAAGATGGAGCACGACGACCTAGAAGGTACTTATTCACTCTAGCCTTAAAGTTTACTAGAGTGAAGAAGTACAAAGACGGCAGTTGAGTGAGGCGCTACAAGTGCGCCACTGCTCAGACCCGTCTTCGGAACGGTTACACCGGACTATATCCCGAAACACGACTAGGTCATTTCACGGCATGGCTTGGTCCGGTGGGTGGTAACTAGCCACGGCCGAAGCCTTCCACCAGAGTTTGCTACCCGGTTAGCACTACCCGGGGACCACGTGTAGGGAATCAGAATAGAGTACACTCCTACGGACGTGGGTAGCTCAGCCCCCAAAATCAGTAGATAGACTTTCTCGTCCTATTTTAACGCGAAGGCTGGTAACGTATCTGTTTTTTTAGAAGCTCTTATCACATTTTGTAGGAGCCCTAATAGGCGTGCTACGGGCCTAGTCGTTGGGTATTAAGTATGGAAGTGATAGTTTAGTAGGTTTGTGACAAAATTAAATCAGTTTGTGGTTTTATTCACTAACAATTTTCAGTAATTTGCAACCCGCGGTTTTATTCACTATATAATAGACCTCACTCTTGTAAGTAACTTTCTTTGTGATAGTTACCTATAAGTATAGTCTCTATTAACTTACTAATTTTTCTAGAATCTCTTCTCTATCTTACTAATGTTATAAATGCAAAGGTTTGAATGGACGTCTGGATGAATGGATGTAAGGATGTTTGTTACTCAATCACGGAACGAATGGACGGGAACGAATCTGGATAACATTTGGCACAGAGATAGATTATAGCACATGCAAAACAAGTTTTTAACCGCGGGGCGCAGCTAGTAGGTATAGTATAAAACAAAGTAGTGTTCCGTGTCTGTCTGTTTCTCTGTCTGTGTATCAGCGAACTCCTCTTAATCCACGCAACGGATTTTGATGCGGTTTTCACCATCAGTTAGATTATTTGTTCACGTAAGGTTTATGGGTACCGTGTGAAGCTGGGGTGGACTCGCTATTATTATAAAAAGGCGAAAGTTTGTTTTTACTTGTGCGTTTGTTTGTTACCGCTAGGGAATGGAACACCCTGCCATCGTCTGTATTCCCGACTAACTACAACCTGGGTATCTTCAAGGCTAGAGTGAATAAGTAGCTTATAGGTCGTCGTGCTCCATCTTAGACCACAACGTCGCTTAACATCAGGCGAGTTGGTGGTCAAACGTCGACCTATTCTAGAAAACAAAAGAAAACTTCTTCACGCTCAAGCGAATCGACAGTTTCAATGAAATTCAGGGCGCAGCTAGTTACCTATTTATGTCTATTGTCTTTTTGTAATTTTGATTCTGTTTATTAATAGAATGCGAGCGGGAACACGCTTAGTACAAGTATATTGGTGTGAATGGGATAGCATGCGATAAAATCCACAATTCCGATCAGGCGATCCACTTTATTATAATAGGAGTCCAAAACGTAATTAAAGACTGTAGGTAAGTAAAGATATTGTTCGAAGATAAGCGCCTACAAGATCCCTATTGAAACTGGCATTGGCAAGACCCAGATTATATCTCCCAGGAAACATGGACGCCGCAGGTTGTGGCCCACTGGCTTCACGGATTAGAAACGTTGAATCTGAATTGTGAGTACTTATCTACAAATCCAAGGGAAATTAACAGGGTAAGGGTAGTAAGAAAGTAGAGAGTCTCTTTAATACACTAGTAGTTCGCTTCGAACTGGGACCTCACGATCCTTATATATATCTCTATAAAGTACAATCCACTGAAAGATTTCGCTTTTATTACTTTCTTTTCTTTCTTTTGTTATAAACCTATAAATTGATTCTTAGAAATGAACAAATTTACATGCCGAATAACGGCAAAATATAAGAACATGATTTAAAGTTTTTAGTGAATAAATTTCATTTCACTTCGCTCATAATCATACTTGAAAATTTTGTTGGGAGGAACTACTTGCCTATAAAATTTCATGATGGGCAGAATAACCGAACTCAAGATACCGTCGTAAGTACTTTTACTATGTAAGTACTTTTACTTTTACTATGTAAGTAAAAAAGGAGGGTCTTAATTTTGTGTCATTTTCTAAAATGTGTGATCCTTCGAGTTATCGGTTCGTTAACGCACACAAGCGACGTGTAGGCAAAATGTAACAACATTTCTAAACGCGACTTTTCGTGTCCTATACAAAATTCTAGTCGAAGTTTCAGTAAAGTGATAGATCCACTTCACTTAAATCATTATCATCATCAAAAGAGAGACCCGATTTACCTTAACACTTGCAAATGCACAAGACGTGCGAAGCCAAATTCCCCTGATTGAAAAAAAAAACATCCGTCGGTACATATTAGTAAGTGTTAGGTTGTTCCAGTAGATTCTGAGACAATGCTTCCAACGCTAAAGCTGGCAAACAAGCGCATCGTACCGAAGAGCCATAGAAACCCGGCGTCATTTCAGTTCCAAATACCCTCGACATTGCAAGCACTTTCGCTTATTGCACACGAATCGACCCACCTCCGAGCTCCATGCTCTGAGCAAATTTATTTTAATTCCCGACATCTCACCGACTATTATTGAGTTTGTACACAGTTTGCTTAAAAGTACACAGTAATGTTTAACAGTGTTTCGTTTGTGAAAGCGCGCAGTTTTTGGTCGATTTTGGTTTTTGAAATAAGTTGGACGTGTAGTTTTATATTTTCGCTTCGTATCTTTACCATATATAACTAGTTAGAAGATTCGTGGATTAAATTTGAGAAACCTTTAAAACTTTGCAAGGTAGTTTTATTAAGTTTTACAAATTTAGAAAATGTCATTTAAGAAAATTTAAGATATATTTTACATAACATTTTGTACCAAAATAACTACTAACTTCTAGAGCTAATAGAGAACTAAATTAGTTCACAAAACCTATACTTTATTCGTATCACTGTTTTTTTTAACAAAACCACTTCACACGGAACGCTCGCTTAACGCGTAATGTTTTGTTAATCTTAGAGAGCATTGTAGAACTTCGTATTTCAAATCAATACCCCCAAAGGTACTGTAACTTCGCGAATATAATAACCAACATCTTACCCTATTTAAATACGAGAGCTACAACTCTGATCTTGGTTTACAAGCTTGCGGTTGCCTCAAACATGGGTACAATCAAAGCGAGATCCCCTGAGACCCCCTTTACACCTCTCGTTAATATCCTTCCGTTAATATTACCCCGCTACCATTACCCCTCCGTTAACATGACCCCGTTTTGGGTATGTAAGGTATCGAGTAGAGTATTTGCAGAAGCACAGCTGCACACAGTGTGAAACTCCTCTCTAACAGATAGACGCGCGATAAGTGTCGCGCGGCGCAAAAAATTAGACCACGCGTCAATACGCTTTTCTTTGAACGTTCTCGTACATTTGACATTATGATTGATTTGACCGCGCAACATGACGCTGCACGCTCCGCGTCTCCCAGAACGGGATATAAAGCAACGATTCCGACGGCCACAGCAGGCAGCAGGCGGCAGCGGCAAACAACAACGGTAAGTGCCGTGAGGCCAAACGTTTTTTTATTGTTCAAGAATAAGGTTGTGATTGACCGCTATCTCACTAAGTCTTTCCAGATGATCTTTCTGCAATCAGACTGTACACTTCTCTTTATATATTCCGTGTCTCTGCTCCCGAGAAAACTTTTTGCACGGGTAAGAGCCTCGCATCGTATCGCAGCCAGCAATGTGTGCGTGTATCGTAGCGAATATTTCTCTGCAAATGTCCTACTCCATGACGTAGGTATGCTAATTTAACGAGCTCACAATCATTTGAATTATTGCCGTGAATAAAATATGTTTCGGTTTGAATAGATACTTGTGTAGATGGAGGCAATTAGTCTGGGAATCAAGGGCCTGTGTTTACACAAACTCGTTAGCTAGCTACCTCCAAATATATACATAATTATATGCTACGAGAAACATCATAATATTAATTGTTTATTTGTGTATTTCCTTCTTATCTCAATCGAAAACGGTGATTGGTTCGCCAATAAGAGCCAGAATTAAATGTCTGTTTTGAAAGAGACTACGCCTACCTTACCATTCAAATAATGTTGGGCTTCCTTGTAAAAGAAAGTACATTTCAATATCGGTCCGAAGACGGGTCTGAGCAGTAGCGCACTTGTAGCGCGGCGCCTCGCTCAACTGCCGTCTTTGTACTTCTTCACTCTACAAAACTTCAAGGCTAGAGTGAATAAGTACCTTATAGATCGTCGTGCTCCATCTTAGACCAGAACGTCGCTTAACATCAGGCGTGTTGGTGGTCAAACGCCGACCTATTGTACATAAAAAAAAAAAAACCGATACTTTTAGAAACTTTTGCGATTATGAGAGTATTAATATACTCGTAAAGCCATTTATTTAAAATAAAAGAATTATTATTACATAGCTGCATCTGCATAGGAATTCACAATCATTCGGAAACGTTTCCGTTTGGATTCCAAAAAAAATTAAAGAAAGGCCGTATTCAAAAGTTTTTAAACGTCATTCATTCTTACAAACGTGTTTATACTCGATTCCCTATTCAAAAATTGATAAAAGTAGACCGAGGTTCGAAGAATTTTAGTTTGAAATTTGTGGGATCCGATCGGAAACGTTTCCGAATGATTGTAAATAGCACCGAAGTACTGCCTGTCACAGGCAATGAAATGTCAGTCGAAGTCGCGGCAAATGTGCTGTATTCAAAAAAACCTAGTAACTAATGGGTTTTTTTACTAGCTGTTTCCTGCTGTGTAACCAGCGGTTAAAAAGCAACTATTCCAGAGTATAATCTATCTCTGTGCAAAATTTCATCTTCCGTTCCCTCGTTCTGGCGTGATTGAGTAACACACATCCATCAAAACTTTCGCATTTGTAATATTAGTGTGATTCGAAAAAAGGCTTGCGTTTGGCTTAACTCCTAGTAAACGCAAGGCCTACGACAGAGCACGCTCTGTCGTCCACAGGTCAACAAAATAAAATCAATATGACTCGTCACGGTGATGTATTCTTTGGTAAAAGTGTGTTGGGTATGGGCCCGCGAATACATATATAATCATTTTTTATTATGGAAACTGGCGTGGTTTTCACACATTATGATTTGCCGAAATCTGTGCTGAAATCGAAGAGCATGGCTGTATTATTTAATATTTTGATAGAGAAGAGTTATTATAAGGTCGATCAATTTCTCAATGATAAATTTAGTATTCAACAAATAATTACAGTAGCTCAAAATTGTATACTTACATTTGACAAATTAAAAATTGTGCGTCTGCTATGGACGAAGCTACTGATCCTTTTATTATATTTTAAGATCTTTATAACACACAGTTTAACAATAAATGATCCTGATTCTGATTCTAAAATTTCAAGTAATGTAATTTAAAAACTACCTACCTCGCTAGCCACTACCCGCGGTTACATCACACTCCCCAGGCCGTGCAGAACGAACGTCCAGGCTAACTTATGCCTTCCTCGTAGCATTAACATAATAACCGTTACACGCATGCCCGCGCTGGTTCTAATTTACACCCCACGCATTTCATTAACCCGGCTAATCTAAGCCTGTGGTACTATGCACCTGGAACGTTCGAGTTTTTAGTGAGTTTCGCTTGTCTGGTTTTTCAAATGACGTGTCTTCTTTTTGGGGATATTTTGTTTGAATTTTTTAAAAAGCATAAGCTACAGAGGGTTTTCTAAGTAGCCAGTAAAAAATAATGTTCAATCGGTTTATTTTTTTTTCTTACAAGAAACTGGCTTCTTGGGTTTAATCGATCGAGTGAGTGTCAGAGAGCGAAGCGTCTATGCTTCAGCTTCGACAAATATGCTTTTGTTTGTCCGGATCTCTGTCTTCCTCTGTACAAAAATCATATCTCTAAATCTCTATTTCTAGATCTATAGATCTCTGGATAGAATAGAAAATTCACACTAAATGGGTGAAATTTTTTTCACCTAGAACTCGATAGCAGTTCACCGTAATTTCTCACCATCCATTAGTTATGGTCCGAAACCTAATCTACGCCAGGTAAGTAGGCTAAAGCATTGCCGTGCCGAGATATGAGACACTCATGTCTGTTTGAATAATACATGAATCAGAGTGCTATTTATGCAGCTATATGGAGTTATGACGCTTGCTAAATTAATGTTTGCTAATTTTATCTTAGCATTTAACTTAGCATTTTGCACCTCGTTTTAGCTTCCGACAGGAAAACAGTTTTTTTGTTGTCTTTTTTTTTGACCTTTTGTTTGTTGTGTGTGTTTTTTGAATAGTTTTGTCACGTTTGACTATTTGTGTGCGTGTGGGCTTGCGCGCTCCCAAACTGATAGATCGATTTCGATGCGATTTTAAAGCCTTCTACCAAACTAATAAAATAACATCTAAAATATTGAACATTTGCTAAATAGAGCGCAGCTAAAATTGCTCTATCGCGGGTAAAATGCGAATTAATTCGATATTAATGTTTTCTTACATCAACGATAATGAAGTTAAGAATACTGATGTTAATATTCCAACTAGTGGCTCGCCTCAAACTGACACTTAACAGCCTTTACATCTCCACAACCTTCGTCTGATTTGGTTCATAATTAAAATTAAAAGTTGTATTGTAATGAGCTATTTGCCTGCAACATTTTATGCAGATCAGATCAACGGTACCAACTCAACTTATCATTAGAAAATGAAATAAAAAGTGACATCGATTTTTGATTGAAATACCAAGAATCCGCACAAAACACTTTGATTCTACTTATACTTAGTGTGTAAACCGCTAAAGTGTGGAATGCTCTGCCTGAGTGGGTGTTCCCTGATAGTTTTTGACTGCCTCGGTGGCTCAGTTGGTAGTGACCCTGCTTTCTGAGCTTGGGGGCGTGGGTTCGATTCCCACCTAGGGCAAGCATTTATGTGATGAACATTTGTGTTTGCTCTATGTCTGGGTGTTAATTATCTATCTAAGTATGTATTTATAAATATATAATATATGTATGTTTTATGATTTATAACACGGGAATTACTCACGTACGATTCAGTCGATTATTGACAGAGCAGACCGCCGAATGCGGTTGAAACTATAGTCGGAATAATCGACTGAATCGTACGTGAGTAATTCCCGTGTTATAAATCATAATGTGTGAAAACCACGTCAGTTTCCATAA
This sequence comes from Peribatodes rhomboidaria, assembly GCA_911728515.1. NCBI lineage: Eukaryota > Metazoa > Arthropoda > Insecta > Lepidoptera > Geometridae > Peribatodes > Peribatodes rhomboidaria. The sequence goes on from OU452182.1 coordinate 14,221,132, forward strand.
TAAAATATATGTATGTTTATCAGTCTCTGGCAGCCATAGTACAAGCTTTGCTTAGTTTGGGGTCAGATGACCGTGTGTGCGAAAAATGTCCCAAATTTATTATTATTATTTATTAGTTATAGTGGTAGGGTGTGGTTATAATATGTGTGTCTTCAAGTCTCAAGTGAATCGGTTTCTCCTAGGCAAGCACGCTTCATCGTAAATATCTTTGCTTAATTATGATTTAAGAAACGGGAATTACTCACGTACGATTTAGTCGATTGTTCCGACTATAGTCTTTCTCCAGGCAAGTACGTGCGCGCGGCTGCGTCTAGTCATAGCATAGCACTCGTCATAGTACTCAGTGCTATTCGAGACGCAGATAAATTCCGCCAAATGCGGTTGAAACTATAGTCGGAATAATCGACTAAATCGTACGTGAGTAATTCCCGTCTCATAAATCATAATGTGTGAAAACCACGTCAGTTTTCATAATAAAATCTTTGCTTAACATCAGGTGACGTGGCGGCCAAGCGCAAGCCTTTAATAAAAATTATAAATTATATCAGCCCGGTATGTGCCATTGTTGGGCAAAGGCCTCTCTTCCCTCTTTCCAGTTATCCCTGTTTTGGCTTTGGTGGGCCAATCCCTTTCGTGGGCGTCGAGCTCGTCTTTCCATCTCTTTCTGGGCCTAACGACCGTTCCAGTTGGAGGTGGTTTTAGCCCATAGCTCGTCATGCATTCGGCAGACGTGTCCAGCCCAGTCCCATTTCACCATGGCTGCTTTCAATACGTTAAAAAAACAAATTACATATATACTTGCATACATACACATACATACATACATACACATTTCAATCTGTCCTAATAGGCTCTGAGACCCGGAGACCTACCATAACATCTTATTGCCATGATATTGCGTTTTGTTTTCAACTGCGCGATCATGGGCTTTATTGCGCGGCGATACGATCTGCGGTCGCGCAGCGTCAACAAAAAAACGTAATGGTAGGCCCCCTGGGCTTCGCTCATTCAATTACAATAACACAAGTACAAGAACTGGCACAAAAGCTCTAGATTCGAGACATGAATTCAACATATTCCAATAAACAGTCGATAAAATGTCCAATGTTCAACATTTTTGTCAACATGTTTAATAGACAAAGTTTCCCCATTAGAAAACATTGAATTCTACTGCGTTCTGAAATATAGAGCTGTAAACAAAGTTTTCCCTTTACGTAAGTAGTTCTAAAATAATAAAATCGTTTGGTTTCGAAAGTTTATCTCTGGTTTTGGCAGTCATTCGTTTGGAAGATTTAGGTGCATATGCACCTTAGCAATAAAATAATAAAATATAATATTATTTTTTCCCTAAAAATAGTTATACCATTACATGAGATTTCCTGTCTCCTAAACTAGGGCGATCCTGTGCTAGTGGAGACAGTTAGTTCTTCAGTAGGATGGGTACATAATGACAAGACAAGACAATAATTTATTTATGGACAATTTTTAATATGGGACAACTAATTACCAGTGTAAACGCAGCGCAACGTCAACAGTCCCGTCAAGTGTAGTATTTCCGAGTAACTACAACATGGGATTCTTCAAAAGGGCTGTCAAAAGCGTCCTTAAGGGTCGACAACGTTGTGATGCCCCTAGTATTACAGGTATCCATAGGCGACGGTGATCGCCAACCATCTGATGGCCCGTTAGCTTGTTTGCGAAAAGCATCAGCTATGCTTAGCTGAATTGCCCGCACATATCACGTAGTAATATTTACAGACGCAAGAGAAATTTAGTGTTTCAGTGGTGTTATTATTATTTTTATTATTTTAATAACTTAAATTGGCTTGCGTTTGACCGCCAACATGCCTGATGACAAGCAGTGATGCGGCCTACGATGGAGCACGCTTGCCTAGAAGAAACCGATTCCCTCGAGACTTGAAGACACACAGATTAACAGAATGCTTTACGTATGGTACCGGATTGCCTGCTTTATTTTTTAAATAAATTACGCCGTACAAATAACATGACGTCGGCAGCTTGATTGCCGTTAAAATAAAGCCGACGACATCAACTCGTCATACAAAATGTCGGCGGCTGTCGGTGACTTCATGGGTCAAAAAGACTAACAGAGCCATAGGCAAAAAAAATACCGTGGATTTATAAGTGTCGACAGATCCATCCGCAACAATCGTTTTTATGTTAAAAAAGGCTAGAAGTTCCAGCTCAAGAAGAAGACAGCTATAATCCATGTGATAGAAAGAGAGGCGTATACATATAATTTTATAAAATAGCGTATTTGACTAACCTCATTGGTGTTCCATCGATGCCGCTGCGCCGCGAAGTGCTCCGCGCGAGGCAGGCTCTCCAGGTTCTCTGGGAGTTTGATTGGCTCGCCGTCTGGGAACAAACACATACAAAGCATAAATATCAGACAATTTCAACACACTGTATAATTTTTAACCGACTTCAAAAAAGAAGGAGGTTCTCAATTCGTCTGTATGGTTTTTTTTATATGTATTTTACGCGATTACTCCGCGAATTTTGAATCGATTTTAATGATTCTTTTTTTGTTTGGTAGATCATACTTTATAAGTGGTCCCATGGACCCATGTCCATTTCGATCTAACCGGCCAAGCAGTGTTTAACATTTTAACAAAAATCTAATATTGTTTTCATAGATGACGGGAAGTCAGTTATTTAAGATTTGCTTTTCAAATGATCATGTGTGCACTTGTGCAGTCATTAAAGTTCATGAGTTTTCGTTTGGAACGATCTCAACAACATCAGAAATACTGGTAAATGAAATTGAAGAAAGATGGAAGAGATGTGAACATTTTTCCAGCATTGAGACAGGCCAGACTTATTATCATATGTGACTCCGACATTTAATTCTCAAAGTCTCCCCTGGAGACGTTAATTGAGACGTTAGGAATAAGTTTTCAGTTGTTCGTCGTTCGTTAGTCGTCGTCGTTTTAGTACCATTTTACTACGAATGCATTTTGATAAGATTGTCTTTATGATTCGCCACAATTTTAGTAATCACTTCGAACCAGCACATGAGTGCAAAAACGCTAATGTAATTCCAACCTACCAGTGACACACCAGTATCCTAGTCGTGACCTTGAATTGAGCAGAACCTCCTCGCTCTTCTAAATTGTTTGCATTTAATTTGTTCCACTATTTAAATTGTACACAGCATGAGAGATTGCTGATTTTATGTGATAGCATTTAGGTACTATTTTGGTTATGCTAACAAAACCCACCCAATGCACGTAAGCAGGATGAACCCAAACTTACATGCATGACTCAAACTGGTAGGTATATCTTTTGTGGTTACTCCTTTGACTATTATAATTATCATAAACCTGCATACATAAATACTAAAAAGTCTAATATGATTTTAATAGCATGGAGTTCAAGTTTCTTCCGTCCTTATAGTAACAGGTTTTTCTAATAAAGGCAACTCGTTTTAATTTATGTAAGCGACCGCTATGCGTATGCGCCATTAGTCTAATATAGGAGATTTAACTGCCGGCCGTGTGACTCTTATGTTATGTGACAATACACGGAACATAATTATGTAATGCACAAAACAAGAACGAAAATAAATACATTAAAATGTGAGTATTAAGAATAATAATTACTACCTTTATTATAAATCTAGACCTTGTTAATGTTTTGTGTCAAGTCAAAATCAAAGAAAAATGTTTACTGAACTTTAAAACTCTTAAATTTTTAACATCAATTTGGACGAGTCCTAATGATACTTAAATATCGTTACTCTTGTCCTGGCTTTAAATCGCTGCCTAAATAACATCGTTACTTTTTCAGTACATATGTAGTTAATTTTAAGATGATTTTTTGCATTTAATTGGTAAAAGTCAAACAAAAACTGAATGTAGTCTCAGTAGGAAATCCCAGTACACCATTTTCTTATTTCATGACTTAAATAAATACCAAAGCGATTCAGGTGGTAGTTGTGTTATTCCTGCTGCTGTTCCACTCGTTTCTTAGAATGGGTGTTAAAAAAAGATGCTACAGTAACGGACTGAAAACGGACTACTTTGGGTGTGACGTCTTTCATAGAATTTCATACTTTACTGGTCCTAGCAAACTGGACCGGACTGGACACGAACTGCACCTGCATTTGGTGTGATCCAAAGCCTTAAAACTTAACAAATATCATAAATCTTTGTTTCAGAATCCAAATGAATAAAACAGCAGCGTTCACGATAGTGGTCCTATTCATTTCCTGTTGTTCTCAAGTTGTACTATTCGAGTTCGTGGTGAAAGAAGACCCTGGAGCTGGAAACTTGCTTACTTTTGTACAATTTTTATTTGTTGCTTTGATCGGATTCTGTACAGTCGGCAAGTTTGGAACGGCTAAACGCGTCATACCATTCAAGAAGTACCTCATACTCGTCGCCTTATTTTGGACAACTAGCGTCTTGAACAACTACGCTTTCAACTTCAACATCTCCATGCCTCTGCACATGATCTTCCGCGCTGGCACACTCATGGCCAACATGGCTATGGGAATCTGGATTCTGAAGAAACGATACCCACTGTCGAAATACTTAGCAGTATTCATGATCTCTGCTGGAATAGCTATCTGCACCCTACAGTCGAGTAAAAACGTGAAAGCGCAAAGAGAGACTCACAAAGACGCGGAAGAAGAAGAAAGACTTAAGCACATTGACTGGTTGTGGTGGTGTTTGGGAATCGCTATTTTGACTGTTGCTTTATTCCTGTCGGCGAGAATGGGAATTTTCCAAGAAACACTGTACGTTAAGCACGGAAAACACCCGTGGGAAGCCTTATACTATACCCATATTTTACCGCTATTGTTCTGGCTGCCAACTTCTCCCAACATAATCAACCACTTCAATATGGCCTTAGAATCTACACCTATAGAAATTCTGGGATTCTCAATCCCAAAGCTAATCATTTTCATGATTGTCTTTTCGATAACACAAGGACTCTGTATAAGTTCCGTGTATGTTCTGACGTCTGAGTGCACGTCTCTGACTGTAACATTGACAGTAACTTTGAGAAAGTTCTTTTCTTTAGTGTTTTCTATTTATTACTTTAAGAATCCCTTTACAGTTGCTCATTGGGTAGGAGCTGTACTTGTTTTTGTAGGTACATTGATATTTACTGAAGCGATCCAGAAAATAATAGCACTCTTCCGCGCTCCAGAAGGTGGTGATAAAAAAATCAAAAAATGTGATAAAAAAAATGACGATAAACCAGTTGATAGCATCATAATCACTGATAACTATAATGATAATTCCAATGGTCCAGGACATAACGAGCGCCTAAAAGATAAAAAGATAGAAGTAACAAGATTTTGACAGATAAGACTTTGATGAAAAATTAATACTTGTACATTATTTCATGGTATAATAATATACCCGCCAGGTATAGCATTCTGGTCACGTGGGAAACACGCAGTGACATCAATCAATACTTAAACAAGACCGAAATAAGTCATTTACAAATAGTGCGAAAGAGACGGATGACGATGACAAGTGACGTCATACGTGTGTGCTCCTAGAACGCTAGACCTTGTTTTTTTGGATCATGCATTATTATGATTTCAGTGTAAATTTGTGCATAAATACCTGACGTAACAAAATTAACTTGTTGACTTGTCACGTTATTTCCTTTGTTCAAATTATGTGTAGGCACTTAAATGTCGCAAGCAAATTGCATCACTCATCCGCTTACAAACGGCCAGCATTTGGAGAATATACTAAATTAGAATTAAAATAAGGTTTTTTTTGTGGAGCCATAATAAAAAAATCCTAATAACCTACTGTTAAATCATTTTGATATCTTATATCTTTAAATGAGCAATTCTTGTATATATATATATAATTGGAATCTCGGAATCGGCTCCAACGATTTTCATACAATTTAGTATATAGGGGGTTTCGGGGGCGATAAATCGATCTAGCTAGGAATCATTTTTAGAAAATGTCATTTTATTCGTGTTTTATCGATAATCAACTTAAACATAAACTTGGAAGAAAAATAACAAAAAGGAGGCGTTTGAGTAGTCTCAACTGAAAAATATGACTCTTCCTGACATCTATTGGCGAATAATAATACTATTTTTTGTGAGCAACTAATTGCTTTAACGACACAACAGCAGATGGCGTTGTTAAGTAACACGAAGTCAATGAGTGTTTGCTTTGAGGTTAGACTAAAATAATTAAATAATAACAATTTAAAAAAAAACCGAGCAAAGCTCGGTCATCCAGGTACTTTATTATAACATGTAATTTTAAAAAACCCATAACGGACAACATGCTGAATTAGAATTTGCCGTCTACAAACAGACAATTTGCTTGTGACATTTTTATTAGTACCTATTCCAGTTAACTAAGTTTACTTGTAAATCAATACATATTATAAAAACAATAACCATTGTGTTAATACGAACCCCAAATTGATTTAAGAATGACAAAATAAAAAGTACCCAATCTATACTAGTCAGTTGACCAGTTTGGTCGAACGCCAAAGGCTGCTAATTCTAGAGTGGAACAATTCCAATAAGTTAAGTTCTCCTAACCAAACTCCTGTTCCCGGATGCCTCTAAAACTCCAAATGATCCTCACTTTCACGCCCGTTTCCTCCAGAACCGTCCAATAAACCCTTACCGCCGGTAAAACAATAAACTCCAGCCTTACGAGGTGAAAACTGCGAGTTTTTGGCAGCATTCGTCAAGAATGCACTGCTGGCTAAGCACCTTGCATGGACCCCCCGCCCGACATTCCAAAACCAACCTTTTATCAACGCAATAAGAACGATCCAGGAAAGCTTACTAAACGTAGAGCCAACTTGTTGAAATTCCGTCTCCGTTCGCCGTCGTCGCCAAATTTAACGACTCTAGGTCCATATTCTTGAGTCTTGCGTCGCGGGAATTGAGTTTATTTTAGTATGTTTTGGATTTAGCGAGGAATTTGGAGGTAGGAAATTCGTAGCAACCTTACGGTCGGGCGCGCACTAATTCTGCAGCCAATCGCGTCCACTGGATAATGTGAGGCACATTTTCCAGCTTTTTATCTACTTGTGAGCAATTTAAATTATACGTATTTTGTTGAAAGGGACATGTTTACGATGCGGTCGCTTCCTCCCTTGTTTCTGAATATTTTTACAGTATTTTTGGAGTAACATTTGGAGCTTTACAACATTGTGGTTGTTCTTGGCTTATAAATTAGACGAAGCTTGTTTTATACATGGAATTTGAAATTTTTTTTGTTAGTCCATTTTTATTTTTTTCTTAATTAAATCTATACCTATATAAATATGTACCTATTAATTGAATAGTATCTTTATTGCCACCTTTTGATTCGCTTTCACAATACACGTGCCTCAAAATAGATTGTAGATAAATTATAGAATCTGTTCGGGAAGAGAACTGTCGTGGTGAAAACGGGAACTTACGTCCCGAACAGCGCAAAATAAATTCTCATCAAATAAAACAAAGAATTAAGCACGGTGGCGCCCTCAAGTCCTCAACGGGGGGTAATTCAGCGAAGCTCAACTGATGCTTAACTAAAACGTTGAAGTTAAGTTTGTCTTAAAAAATCGGACAGGGAACGGCTCAGTATCACTAACGTTTCACAGACGTGTCACAGGTAGAAATCAGAAATCAGAATTTATTGATAACTCCTATAGTTACACGTCACAGTTGAATATTTATAATTAAAAACGAATGTCAGAACAATAATAATTGATAATTATGTCAAATATAAAAATAATTCATTAATGTCATAAAGATAAGTATAGTAAAAATAGTTTAATATTATGTATAGCTATTATTATACAAAAAAATCTCTGTAGTCTAGCTGGTACGTTTCTGATATATTAGTGATACTGTGGCGTTCCCTGTCCGAACATCAACGAAGCAGTTCTGTTGCTGCATTACCCCCCAGTTTACGAACAGACCATCATTTATTTTTGACCGACGAAACGGAGGAGGTTTACAAGTCGACGCGTATGTTTTTTTTTAAGAGCCAGTGATTCCCAATGACTAGGCAAACGCTATTTTATAATTAGCTACAAAAAATATATATATACACTGTCATCAGTTACCGTTACGCAAAGATTAGAGATTTTGATGATAAGGAAGTGTGTAGTTCATGTTGCAACCATGTAGTGACTATGTAAAATTATGATACACGCTTACGTAGTAGACATTACGTTACATCAGCTAAAATATTCACTACGCCGGAGTCTACTGTTTCAGAAATATTAAGGCCCCGTATTACACGAAATCTACAAAAGTTTTTTTTTTGCGCCTAGTTTGATATGAAGAATTATGATGATCAGGTGCAAAAAAATAGCTGGTAGAAAAAACAACAAACTAAAGTTTAACCGAAGAACAATTTTAAAAATAATTCTCATTTTGGAAACAAACAATCACATTTTTTTGTGATTTTTTACTCATCTTCTTAAAAATTTTCGGAACGTACTCTTAGTTCTCTAAATTTTCGGATTACGCCGCATTTTTTTTCGATTATTAAATAGCCAGATTAGTTCTCTCAAGTTTAGGCGAACAACTTAAAATACTTATTTGTGTTCTTATTACGATTAATACAAATAAAAACGACAAAAAAATATTTCTAGGCGCAGATCTCATTTTAGATTTTACCATCAAATATGATTTACAATGTTAACTCACAATAAAGCGGGTTACGTAAACATGTAAGACCGAGTCTGAATTTTTGCACTTCTGTCAAGCCTTAGTCCGAACGCGAAACTACTTCATCATTTAGGTACCTAATACTATAAAAAGCAAAGCTGAAATAACCGACTTCCCGTCATCCATGTAAACATTTTTTAGACTTTTGTTGATATGTTAAAAAATCTTTAATCGATCTAAATAAAATATATTTATAAATGTACTAGCTGTCACCCCGCGACTACGTTCGCGTTTATTATTTATATATATATATATATATATATATATGTGTGAGCTATCCTATCTCTCAAGTTGGATCGAACTGCACATGGTGTGCGAATTTTATTATAATCGGTTAAGTGGTTTAGGAGTTCATTGAGGACAAACATTGTGACACGAGATTTATATATATTAAGATAAAATGTATAAAATATATAGATAAAATGTATATGGGACCACCTCTAAAGTATGATTTACCAAACAACAAAGGAATCATTCAAACCTATTCATAATTAGCGGAGTGATCGCGTAACATACACAAAAAACAACATACAGACAAACAGTGACATACAGACGAATTGAGAAGCTTCTCCTTTTTTGAAGTCGGTTAAAAATATAGGAACCTATCATCACTGCGTATTAGACAAGAACCTCAATACTTTTAGCTAGTTTAGATGGCAATTTAGCGTTATGAATAGGGCTTATTAGGGCCTTAAAGAAATTTTTTTTTTTTTTATGTAGAATAGGTCGGCGTTTGACCACCTACTCGCCTGATGTTAAGCGACGTTGTGGTCCAAGATGGAGCACGACGACCTATAAGGTACTTATTCACTCTAGCCTTGAAGTTTTGTAAAGTGAAGAAGTACAAAGACGGCAGTTGAGTGAGGCACTACAAGTGTGCTACTGCTCAGACCCGTCTTCGGAACGGCTACACCGGACTACATCCCGCAACACGACTAGGTCATTTCACGGCATGGCTTGGTCCGGTGGGTGGTAACTAGCCACGGCTGAAGCCTCCCACCAGAGTTTGCTACCCGGTTAGCACTACCCGGGGACCACGTGTAGGGAATCAGAATAGAGTACACTCCTACGGACGTGGGTAGCTCAGCCCCCAATATTCATCGTCATCACGTCAGGCTGGAAGACCACAGCCGGAGAAAGGCATCCCCCAATGATCTCCACAACGACCGGTCCTGCGTTGCCCGCATCCAGCGGCTTCCTGCGACCCTCACCTGATCGTATTATTATAACCTGTATGTTTATGTAAGTATAATTCAAATAGTTTAAATAGGTGTATCAACACTCTTATTTTTGTTATTTTTTGCACACCCATGTCCCATACTCTTTCATAAGTATCCTCTCCATCATAAGGTTGCCTGGAAGAGATCGCTCTTAGTGATAAGGCCGGCAGTTGTTACACTACAGTTTAAGATTTTTCTGTTCTTTTGTTGTTTCTGGTGTGAACAATAAAGTGTTTATCTATCTATCGTCAGTACACATTGTAGCAGGACTTCACACGCTGCGATTTCCGGTTCGTAATCGCAACTTGACAATATTTCTGCCCCATCGGCCGTCGATTCTACGAGCGATGTGCCTTACTTTGGTTCGCCTACAGATTTCTTAATTTCTAATTCGATCTGCTGAAAATAATTCCTACTATTAACACGAGATGCTTTTGCTGAACCTTTCAAGTCTTTATCTCATCAACTGATCCAAAAGTGGTTTTTAAAGTTAGGGTGTAAGTTAGGGTTAGGATACCCAGAGGGTAAAACGGAACCCTATTACAAAGATTCCGCTGTCCGTCCGTCTGTCTATCAATCCGTCTGTTACCAGGCTTTTTCTCATGAATCGTGATAGATAGGTAGACATTTTAAATTTTCATAGATGATGTATTTCTGTTGCCGCTTTAACAACAACTAAAATACAGAATAAAATAAATATTTAAGGGGGCTCCCATACACTAAACGTGTTTTTTTGCCGTTTTTATAGATAGGTAATGGTGCGGAACCCTTCGTGCGCGCCGGCTTATAAATAGGGCACCTATTGGGCAGTCAAATACATGTTTAAATAATAGAATACATTTAGATAAAAATGATAATTTATTATTCAGTTACCTATACTTAAAATTATTAACAAAACACATAATTACATCAAATGCATAAAATCACCATTTCACATTGTTCGTCAGTCGATAAATAAAGAAATAAATATTTAAATAAACAATAATTTATTTTACATTTGTAAGATAATTGTTCAGTAAGCAGGTAAGTAATTTATTTTTCAAAAAATAATAAATAATTTGGATGTTCATTAACATGATAAGTACCTACCTACTAACTTTTAATTTGCGTAATTAACATGTTGTTTAAAAACACTTTTTTAAGCAGAATTCAAAACATAAGGATGACACATTACTTAAGCAGAGAGGCGACAATAGAACCAATAGAATGCACAAGATTGGTATGACGTCACGTAGTGGTAAGCACTCCTATTGGTCAACAAAATATCGCCGCTCCACCTCAGTAGTCACCTTAATATCTTTTTAATATCAAACAAAACCTTGTCAATTTGTTAAAGCTTTACTCCCTTAGCAATAAACGCTGTATAACCTCGGTATAGTTTTAAATGTTATGTCTTTTTTTTCCTTTATATTTTAGAACTCGATCGAATAAGACAAAACACTGTATAACTATTGCTATGCAACGTTTATTTCTAAGGGGTTTAGCATTTATGAATTTTTCAAAAACTTCTAAATTGCACATACATTCTTACAATTTAAGTAATTAACAATTAAACTCTATATTTCAATTAGGTGCGCTAATAAATCAAATAAAGGTTTATTTACAATCATATTTTTTTTACATAAATCATTGCGTGTGAATATAGTCAGTACCTAGTTACTTTAGTACCAATAAGACTACCAAGAAAACTAACAGAAATAATAATAACGTTGATTATTTTAAATATTTTTTTAAATAAATAATACTTAACAACAAATATTGGCGACATTTTTTCACACACGGGCGTCTGACCCCAAACGAAGCAAAGCTTGTACTATGAGCATTAAACCTACGTAAGTAGAATTATATTTTCAAATACATACTTATAAAGATAACGTATACATTCCGTAGGGGTTTGTACCTACTTATATACTTACCAAGCTATAGGTATATAAACAACTATTGAGCCAATCACACTCCTGCAAACAAACATCTGGGGGTCTACCGTGACATCGTATCGCTATGATAGTAACGTTTTATTGACGACGCTGAGCGACCGCGAATCGTATCGCCGCGCAATAAGGTCCATGGTGGCGCAGCGTCGAAAACAAAACTTGCAAAATTACCGTGGCAATCGATGCCACGGTAGGCCCCCTATACTTGTCTGCAAAGTTTATTAGCTCTGATGCTTGCTGCAAGTTACAAGTGCAATAAATTCCCACAAGTTCTTGTTAGTCTGATTGGAACTTTCAATAAATGTGTGCCTAATTATAAATATGTATTAAACATCGTCATCATTAGCCTATATTTAGGCCAAGGTTCAGTAGATACAAACGATTACATTTTTAACCAGCTGTTGTTGGTGTTAGCTGGTGTTTTTGACAGCTCATCAATGAGTTGAATGTCAACAGTTGTCAGTTAAATAAAATAAATCGTTCAACTACAGTTGGGTGAACGAACATGGGCGTTAATGTTTGTCCAACTCACTCAGCTAGAGTAATTTTGGCATATATTGACATTTGACCTTCCAATTCCAGTTTTTTACAATCATATAAAAATAAAAATAATTTTGTGACACCAATACTAATCTGAAAAAATCTCTAATGTCATATTATTCTAAAGAAAAAAAAACAAGGAATAGTCTAGTTCCGGCCATGTTAAAAGGCCGCAACGCAAAACATCGTGTGCCCGAGGCTTTGTCGCGTGTTGGTATGCACTAGATACCTACATAATATTAATAGAACTTAACACATTATGTAATAACATTACTAACCAACAACTACTAATCGAAGCGAGGTTCATTTTATTATTTATTTAGGATTCCATAGCAAGCAGGTTAACAAAGTACGACTGTCTGTCCATCCGTCCATCCATCTGTTTGTATAATTATGTCACGATATTTAGGCTAGCTACACACGCTACGGTTTACCGGAGACGTCTACCTGTGCACGTGTGCTAGCGCAGGAGAGCGTGAACATTTAAACGAACTGCAGACGACCCACGCAAAATCGAAAATCAATTCTTTTGAGTTTGCCTCAAGGTGGATCTTGTCAGAAAATCGTAGCATGAATGGCCGGCTTTAAACTGTATTTACATGCGAGTTTATTATAATAAATTATTACCGAACAATATTTAATTTAAAATCCTACTTTATAATTATAATTATCGCTTGTTACTTCAACAATAGTCAATTTACGATAGTGTTAAAGATTAATTATTTTCACCTTGATAGCAATAACAACCGCTTATATATTACATAAGTACTTGTTCATACTCAGACAATGTCACCTTTTGCTTTGATCTTTTTTTTTTTCATTTCTGGATGGCACTAAAATAAAACTATAGGCAAGCTTAGCGCTTACTATTAGGCAAGAATCTTTCTCGCCCGGTCGCTCGTAGTTGTATTACAATTATTATTACTTGTTTTTACATTGAGCCACACCACTACACAGAAACAAAATGTACCCGTGGGTTAAAACTATTACGACCAGAGTGCACCAAATCTTGACAGGATAATTAAAATTTTAACCATATGTTTTTGACAGCTATTCAATGAGTTACATGTCAACAATGGACGGTTAAATTTTGGTTAACATGGGCTTTTAGAGTTTTTAGAGTTAACGCAAACTGGCGGTCAGCGGAAAACGGAGTTTTTATGTCAATGATTTTTTTTTCATTTAATTTTTTTTTTAATTTTCGAAGACCGTTTTGGAATATCAAGAAAATCCACCGTGATGTTTCAAGGTCTGCCATCGAGCATCAAAAAATATACCATATTTCGATCGAATAAGATAGAACATTGATTGATAAAAAATCTCGTCATTCGCCGTCCTTTTTTTTTTAATTGGCTTCTACACCCGTTCTTTATCGATCTTTACTCTACATTACCTACAGCTAGGTTAAGTAAGAATGACTTCACTACTTCAGAACTTGTTTACTAAAGCGATCATTCAAGATCCACGCCGTGACTTGCAACCTGCTAACGCACAGTGACTATCATTATTAGATACCGATATACAAGGAACTGATACAAACTACTGTTCTATTATCACCATTATTCCGCACAAAATACTGTTTATAATGGCTTACATCATTCGCAATTATCAACGTATTAGCTAAGAAGCTACCTATTTGCATCATAATAGCTTAACCGGATTTATTTGAAGAATGCTTTTTATTTACTTACAAATTATTTTTTCTAAATCTTTAATCTTTATTACTTTCAAGCAAATCCTATGGTTAAAAAACGATTTAACTGCTCGCAAACATGGTCGAAGCTTAGCTACATGTTCAAATAAACATCTCACCAAATACACTCAGAGCTCTTAAAAATGCTTTAAACAGACAAACCAAATTAAATAAATACAATACACACTAAAAATCTCATAAAAACGTCAAAAAATTAGGTAAAATATTTTGGGCCTGAGTATTGATAGCTAATTGATTAAGGATGATAATTTTTAATTTAGAAGTAGGTATATGAAGTACTTAGATATGTTAATTATTTTGCATAGTTAATCAATTTACTCTTTCTTTTTCGCGACTTTCTTTGGTGCAGGTAAAAATAGCGCAACAGTCTTCTGCAGCAGCTCAGTAAATATCATAGTACCCAAAAACACTAGAAAAGTCCCCAGCCAGTGACCGACTGTAAACGGATTTCTAAAATAGACTATTGAGAAAATTAACGACACGAACTTCCTCAAGGTCACTGTCAAAGTGACAGTTAGAGATGCGCATTCAGTTGTTAAAACGTACACAGCACTGATACACAGGCCTTGCGTCATGATGTACAGGATCAGATACAGCACTTGCCTAGGATACACGATGCCTAGGAACTCCACCGCTGGCGTCTCAGTCGCAATCTTGACGTGGTTAATAAGATTTGGCGCGGTCGGCAGCCAAATGACGAGAGGTAACAAGTGGGTGTAGTACAGCGCTTCCCACGGATGCTTCCCGTGCTTGGAGTAGAGCGACTCTTGGAAGATGCCCATTCGTGCCGACACGAACAGAGCAAACGTTAGTATGGCGATTCCTAGACACCACCAGAGCCAGTCAATGAATTTGAGCTTCTCCTCCTCGGCCGCGTCTGCGTGTGTTTCTCTCGGCGCTTTTACGTCTCCGCTCGACTGTATGGTGCAGATCGCTATTCCAGCCGATATCATGAATATGGCCAAGTATTTTAGCGGTGGGTATTGTTTCTTCAAGATCCAGACTCCCATAGCCATGTTAGCCATCAGAGAGCCGGCGCGGAAGATCATGTGCAAAGGCATGGAGATGTTGAAGTCGAACGCATAGTTGTTTGCGACGCTGCTCGTCCAAAAGAAACCGACGAGCAACAGGTACTGTTTGAATGGTATGTTGCGCTTGGCTGTCCCGAATTTGCCGACAGTACAGAATCCGATTGAGGCAATAAACAGGAACTGTAGGAAAGTCGCCAAGTTGCCAGATCCCGGGTCCTCCTTCACCACCATTTCAAGAAAGACAACATTGGAACAGCAGCCAATGAAGACCATAGAAATGGCCAGTGCCGCTTTAATGTTCATTTTGGTTCTGAAACAAAAATTTAAATTAAAAGTTAAGCACAAAAAGATTATTCCGATACCGGGAATCGAACCCGAGCCTCCTGGGTGAGAGCCAGGTATCCTAGCCACTAGACCATATCGGATCTTATAGTGAAGTCCAAAATAAGAAATCACAATGATAAACAAGTCAAACTAATTTAATTTTAAGCAGTATTATTAAACTAATTGAAACGTACTTGAAGAAACAGACGATGAGAAGATAACAAACGATAAAAAATTCACTCGCGACATGCGCACTGAAGTAAAATTAAATTAACAGGTTATTTTGATAGTAATGTATACATAGCAGGTTAAAATGTAACACTTTAGTAGAAAACGAACAATATACTTACATTGTGTGGTTACTTCCGTAGATAAACAGTTAATAACACGAAAAATATCGCATTATTTAGTCAAATGACAAGTAACACGTTTGTCAAGCGACAGCGGCGGCGCCAGTGTGCGTGAATCGCGTGTGAATGTAGTTGTGGCCGTGGCCTCGAACCGGACTGCGCATGCGTACTGACGTCTCCGTCGGTAAAGCAGAGAAGTAAGTAATTTATTTGAATCAGTAAAGATGGCGCTTCAAAACATTTTTACGTCCATATTTTTGTAATATTAAAATGTGGTACCATGTTGTTTTTTCAACGAAATAAAAGAAATGCAATGAAATTATAAGATTTTACGAGTTCAGGTTTTATTTTACAATGTTTTCAAAAATCGTCTAATTGATTTATGTTGCAGGTAGCTAATTTAAAAACGTCTATGGTTTTGATTGTATTAAGGAGAGTCTGTTCAGAAAGATAATCATCGCGGCGAAAACGGGAACTAACGCCCAAAACAACAGAAATAAAAGGATTTAGCACAGTGGCGCCACAACAGTTATCTTTCTGAACAGACTCTGTACCTACCTTTAGCATAGATTTTACCTTCTTACCCATTTACTATTGACATAATCCCCCTCACTAATTTATTTATTTATTTTATTATACACCTTAACAATAATCGTTGTATAGCCTCGAAATAATTACAGTCTTTTGTCTTCTTCGATCGAGTTCAAAAAATTAAAGGAAAGAAAAAGACAAAACACTGTATAACTATTCAGAAGCTATACTACGTTTATTGCTAAGAGGGATTGGAATAGATTCTTTTATTGCATAAACTGTGTACATAAAGTGTTCTTAATTTAATGGTTCAGCGTTACAACAGTTTGCCCATCGCGGGCGTGCAGTATGGAGTACTTAAAAACAATGGTTATATTATTAATATTAGGGTTTACTTACATCTTAAATTTAACTAGTTTATTTTTAATTAGAAATAGTAAAAAACGGGCAATAGTTTGGTGAAAACGGGCATAAGTATTCTAAAAATGTCTACTTCTTACATTCCTAACTTTATGATATAGTACCTGGATGACCGAGATTTGCTCGGTATTTTTTATTTTTACTTAACAACGCCATCTGCTGTTGTGTCGTTAAAGCAATTAGTTGCTCACAAAAAATAGTATTATTATTCGCCAATAGTTGTCAGGAAGAGTCATATTTTTCAGTTGAGACTACTCAAACGCCTCCTTTTTGTTATTTTTCTTCCAAGTTTATGTTTAAGTTAATTATCGATAAAACACGAATAAAATGACATTTTCTAAAAATGATTCCTAGCTTGATCGATTTATCGCCCCCGAAACCCGCTATATACTAAATTGTATGAAAATCGTTGGAGCCGATTCCGAGAATCCAATTATATATATACAAGAATTGCTCATTTAAAGATATAAGATATTATCACCTCTATCATCATCAAAATATTCTTTAAGGTTATAATTATTAAGGTTATTAAGCGATAAGACCGCCCATTGCGCCTATATTTTTGAATGTTTAGTTTAGATTTATTTTGTATTTGGTGTCAATAAAGAGTTTTTGTATTGTATTGTATTATATTGTAATAAACTTTTGAAGCTAACCAGGTATTTAATTTAATTTTAAATTGTGATGTTTTTAAAGATTATCCAAAGTTTTGGAATAGTTACATAAACACCCCCTTAGCAATAAACGTTGTTTAACATCGGAATAGCAATACAGTGTTCAGCTTTTTTCTTTCTTTTACATTTTTAACTTGGTCAAAAAGACAAAACACTGTCTAACTATTCCCAGGCTATACAAGGTTTATTAATAAAGGGACATTTAAAAGCTTAAACAGAAGTGCGGTGCGTGACAAAATATTCATCCAAATTATTATTTTCGCCTCCACTCAATATTGTTATAAACCATCTATTTTAAACCACAAATCTGTGTATAATATTACGTGGAGCTCTATGTAGCACCAGAGCGGGATAGAGCGGGCGATAAAAATGGATTTATAGAGGCTTCATTACCATAACAATAAGTTTGCCCGACTTTGCCCGACTCTAGCAGAATTGGTTCCAGTTAGGTAGAGTCAGAAAAATAGGGAAAATAATCTCTATTATCATCCTTCGTAGAGTTAAGTACTGACGTCGGTAGAGATGGCTGGCAAGAGCCAAAACGAGTGAGTAGGTATGTGGGTAGAGTCATTGTTAATGCTGGCAGATGATTGTCGACCCTGGAAATTGCTCCACTAAAACATACAGGGTTATCAGGTAAGGGTGTACTGAGCCGAAAGGGGGTCGTTGTACTCATTACTAACAACTTTTACTATAGAGCATTCGCTGAAATCGCGAAAAAAACTCAATTTTCAACTCTCAACAACCCAATCGATTATCATGAAATTTTGCTTCAACGTTGTCAGGGCTACAGAGAAGAACCTACTTTTTAACCAACATCCAAAAAAAAGGATATTCTCAATTTGACTGTATGTTTTTTTTTTGTATGTATGATACGCGATTTTAATTTTGTTTGGTAGACTTTTCTGAACTAGACTAGGCGTTTGATTTACTTTAGAGGTGGTTGCAAACACATTTTATCGAAACCGGTCAAGCAGTTTTTTAAATATCAACAAAAGTCTAATAATTGTTTACATGGATGACGAATTGCGTAGTCGGTTTTCACCCGACTACGCAAGAAGGAGGGTTATATTTTCGAGTGTATGTATGTATGTACTACATACACTCGAGTTTTCTTTAGCACGGCCTACAGCCTAAACAGCTTGATGTATTTCGACATGTGAGGTGTCATTTGAATCGTCTTGGTAGGGGAAGTGACATAGAGTGCGATATTTTGCAGTCGGGTTTTTGTTTCTGTTTTAATAATGTTACTTGTAATGTTACTTTTAGCTTTGTTTTCTAAATTATTACTGGGTGGTAACCCCGAGTGGAGCAACTAGTCTACAAGAAAGCAAACTAACATTCTCGTAGCATAAACCTATTCACTCAAATAATATTCATACATACATATAAAATAGCGATGATAGCCTCCTCGGAGAAGGCCCGCCTCACAAGCCAGAGGGAGCGGGTTCGGATCCAGCCGACGGCACGCACCAACTTGTTCATTGTGTGAACATATGTGCGTATTGTATGTCATCTGCTACGCAACTGGAGCCTGGTGTATGGCGACAGGCTCGCCCCATGTCACATTTGGGACTGAATATGGGTGTTGTACATCTCTGCCAGCCCCCTCGGGGGAAAGGCGTGACGATATGTTATGTTACATACGTATAATACTCATATAATATTCATACTGAGGGCTGCAGCAAACTAAAGATGCGGTTCCGATAACATCAAAAAGATTTGCACGCAACCTCATCCGACTAAAAAAGGACCATACCCGCAAAGTTATAGGCACTATAACTGGTCACTGCTCCCTAAACAAACACCTATTTAACATTGGTGTAACCGACAGCCCTCTGTGCAGAGGATGCATGGAGGCAGAAGAAACGCCACGGCACGTGCTCATGGAGTGCAGGAGCGTGGCAGAACATCGGGCCCAGATCCTTCAATCCCCATCGTTGCTCCTGGAGGCCTGCGGCACCCTGAAAAGGCTGGACTTCTGGGAGCACCTGGGCTGGTTGGAGTGAGAGAAAGGGAAGATAAATAATAGGTGCGGAAAACGCCCCGCTAAACAAACAAACAAAACCTATTCACTCATTACTTGAAGACACGAACTGCATTCCCGTCGGACCTGCATAAATTGCATTTAACAACATTTTTCATCCCAAACCACTTCTAAAGCTATTTGTAATTTTCATGTTATACCCATTTATAAATCCAATCTTACAGCCATTTACAAAGACAAGCGCGGCTCGCGGTTGTGAGGCGGGTCACGTCCCGCGTGGAGGTGGGTTCGTTACTCACTGGGATATAAATTTGCGCTGAAGACTGTTTTGTCATACGAATAATATGAAGAAGGAATTGAAGACTTGGAAATGGTTTTGTGAAATGTTTATGTAGATTGTAGAAGCTCGGTCTTCTTAACTCGGAGTTAACTTCTAACCAGAGGTTAAACTGATCTCTTCTTGCTTAGTAGCTCCTTAAATTAATCCTCTACATACATATCGTCACGCCTTGCCAGGGGGCTGGCAAAAGTGTAATACAACACCCACACCTCGCCGGACGATATTCAGTCCCAAATGTGACAGGGGGCGAGCTTGTCGCCATACGCTGGGCTCCAGTCATGTAGCAGATGACATACAATACGCACATATGTTCACACAATGAACAATGAACTGAGGTTAAATGAAAAAAATGTTGGTGATACTATAAGTGAGCAAAAGCGTAAATGTGTAAGTGATTATGTATAAATGTATCAGATGTAGAAAGATTTGTACAACAGGAGTTTCTCAGTGTTTTCATATGTAAGTGTTAGGAGCCATTTACTAACAACTCGTTTACATATAGACGTATTACAACCTAATATAACACATTTTCTACATACGTTGTTGTATGTGTTTGGGTGGGAAAAATCAGGGCTTCCAAAACCCAGCAGGGGGCAATAATTAGGAGTAGGCATTCTAAAGACCGTATTATATATTATGTAAATTACTGTGTCGTTTTAATTCAACCTTATAGAGACTGAGGCCAGAAAGATGTAGTTTCAATCATATTTCACATTGTTTTAATTTCAATTTGGTTACAATACTCGACTATTTTAGGTCAACCTGTCTGTATGTACTATTCTTTTTAATAGTAAATATTTTTTTTTAAATAATAAATCATTCAAAATGCATAAGACCAAATTATTCCTTTTTGACCCTAAATTTGTAACAGAGAATTTTGACTAAATGTTCCTTACGTGTTGCCCATTGCTATCCTCTCTACAATTTTAAGCCATTCCTGTTGTAATTTATTTGACCGAGAGAGCGTTAGCGAGCGAGGCGTCTCTGCTTCAGGTTTGGCAAAATGCTTTCGTACGTCTGTCTGGCGGGCGTCTGTCCGGCTGCTTTTTTCTACAGGTCGTATTTCGCAACCGATTCCCGTGAAATTTAGTGAGTATAATTTAAAATAGTGAGTATAATTTAGTGAGTATAATTTAAAATAGTGAGTATAATTTAGTGAGTATAATTTAATATAGTGAGTATAATTTAAAATAGTGAGTATAATTTAGTGAGTATAATTTAGTGAGTATAATTTAGTGAGTATAATTTAAAATAGTGATTATAATTTAGTGAGTATAATTTAAAAAGTGAGTATAATTTAGTGAGTATAATTTAGTGAGTATAATTTAGTGAGTATAATTTAGTGAGTATAATTTAGTGAGTATAATTTAGTGAGTATAATTTAAAATAGTGAGAATAATTTAGTGAGTATAATTTAAAATAGTGAGTAAGTATATAATTTAGTGAGTATAATTTGAAATTTAGTGAGTATAACCCGATAATTAAAAAGATTGTATTTGTCGATTCAGATTTCGGAGTTTTTTTTAATTGGCGTAAATATGGTAGATATAGACTCGCAAGGTCTTCAGATCAAACAGGCACTAGTTTATCGATACATTTAACAAATACTCTCTCATACTTTTATTCGCAATATATCGCGGAAGATAAACTACGTTTTCACTCAGGCAATTATTGTGTGGATCTTGTGCATACTCTAGTGCAATAAGGGTGATTTTCGCTTGGGATTTCGTTGCATAGATGCCATATTCACATCCGTGATCTAACTATTTACGGAGAGAAATAGTCAGTAGCTGAACCTTAACTATTTTTATATAAACATACTTAACGTCACGCCTTTCCCCCGAAAGGGCTGGCAGAGGTGTAATACAACAGCCACACTTCACCGAACGATATTCAGTCCCAAATGTGACAGGGGGCGAGCCTGTCGCCATACACCGGGCTTCAGTAATGTAGCAGACGACATACAATAGGCACATATGTTCACACAATGAACAAATTGGTGCGTACCGGGATCGGCTGGGATCGATCCCGCTCTCTCTGGTTAAAGAGGTGGGCCTCCTCCAATTAGGCTATCATCGCTCTCAAATAAAATCTTATCATCATCATGTCATCTTTTTATAAAAAATGCTAGTAACGTATACCTATTTGGACAAAAGAATTAATCTTTTCAATAAAATTACGTAGTCACTTTTCTTGTACTTACATTATATTGTTCTATATCAAAGCATTTTAGATTTAATATATTTTCACAATTATTCACGGTTCACGACAAACTAAGTGTCAAAAACTGTTTTAGAAACTGTTCAAATTTTTAACATGTTTTTATGGATACAAGATAAGTTAGCAGACTATAATGCCTTTAAGCTTCCAATCATCGCTAACAGCCAATTACGATAAGATCCAAAAACTCAAAAAAAATAGTAGGTATACTCGTAATAAGTAAGAATAAAAAACGAAAATATTATTTACTAGGTAGGCACTTACTTACTAAGAGACATAATTGAAACTATTCGAATACTGGAACTGGGCAGGACATATATTATGGAGAATGGACAATTGTAGTTGGACCAAAAAAATAATAGAATGAGAGGAGAAATGAGAAATAGAGGAAGACGACACAGACGCTGGGAAGACATCTTCAACCAAAGACTGGGAATAGAGTGGAGGAGAAAAGCAAGAGACAAAAAATAGGACAAAACTGGGGGAGACCTACGCAAGACTGCATGACGTGACAGTGGACATTTATAATGAGTTAATTTAAAAATTAAGTGTAATTGAAATAAAGGCATTTATTCTTTTACTTTTACTTACTTACCTATGTAACTTAAATAAAATGTCAAAGTAGTTAAGCCATGCCAACGACTTTACTTATTTTAATACAGCTTAAGTAAGTACGAAAATTCCCAATCAAAACTATACAATTCAGAGAGACCCACTTCACCGAACACAGGCCTCTCCGAAAGCACACCTAACCAGAGGCCCTGTTCGGAGATTTAAGATTTTCATCTCACCTTTTTCCATCCTTGTTGCTCTCGTTTGAAACGTCATAGGTGTGACAGTCACCAAGATAAAATATCATCTCACGCGTAGGAATAGCCCTCCTGTTAGCTTGTCCCTGGCTTGAAACCACTGCTTATACTCGTAACATGTACCAGGAGGGCTATTCCTGCGCGTGAGATGAGATGAGATTTTATCTTGGTCACTCTCACACCTATCACGTTTCAAACTAGAGCAACAAGGACGAAAAAAGGTGAGATGAGAATCTCAAATCTCCGAATAGGGTCCCAGGCTATGGCCGCGAACTCCCGAGAAACGTCTATACGCCGTTCCTATTGGTCAAAAAGCTTTCAACAACCAATAGGAACGCCTCACTCGGACGTTCGCAGCTATAGTTTGGTAGATATTTTGGCGGGAAGCAAAAAGATGCCGTCGAAATTTTATGTTATTTTCTAAATCTTGTGATTATTCGTGTGTTAAAGTGTAATACATAAACATCGTGACGCCTTTCTCTCGAGGGGAAACAATTTGGTGCGTGCCGTCGCGCGCCGGCTGGGTTTGAACCTGCTCCCTCTGGCTTGAGAAGCGGGCCTTCTCCGACTAGGCTATCATTGCATGCTAAAGTGTAATAATGGTGGATTTATTAACCTTTATCGGTATGTTAAGGTGCACGAGTGCGGGAAAATGATACAAACTTTGCGAAACGTGACTTTTCGTGTTCTCTACAGAACTCCACTTAAAGTTTCAGTAAAATATCCCTCACTTTACTCGAATGGGGTAAGGGGGTAATTCATCATCGCCATTATCACCTTTTCATCATCACTCCATCATCTGTAAAGTACTACTAATATTATAAACGCGAAAGTTTGTAAGTATGGATGGATGGAAGTTTGTTACTCTTTCACGCTAGAACGGCTGAACAGGTCTAGATGAAATTTGGAACAGAGATAGATTATAGTCTATAATAGCATATAGGATACTTTTTAACCGCGGGTGAAACCGCGGGGCGCTGCTAGCACTATATAATATCTTGACAGTGGTAAATGCACAAACGTGCGACGCCAAATTCGCCTGGATTGTGGAGCAAACAAAAGAAAAATAGTTTAGTACGGACTTCACAGCCATGTCGCTATCTGTCAAAAGCGCTGGATCTTTCATTCTGTATGTGTGTCGCGGTCTAACCGTGTCGATAATTGAATTATTCCGGCTCGACGCGCGAAACTAACGACCTTTCTATATACTTGTACTATTCCGCGACACCTGGAGTAGGTATTGCTGAGGGAGAACGCTGGGGAAATCTTTCTAAAGCAGATTTATAAGTATTCTAGGTGAATTCATATAGATTGAGTAGCTGGTCCTAGTATCCGAATTTTAACAGGCAAGCAAGCCCGCTAACCAATCGTTTTTAGCGTTCGTACTTTCGTACCCAAAGGAAAAATCGAGACCCTATTACTAAGACTCCGCTGTCAGTATGTCTATCTGTCAGTCTGTCTGTCAGACCAGGCTGTATCTCATGAATGGTGATAGTTAGACAGTTGAAATTTTCACAGATGATGCATTGTTGGTGCCGCTATAACAACCAATACTAGAAAACAGAATAAAATTAATATTTTATGGGGCTCCCATACGACAAACGTGATTTTTTCGCCGTTTTTATGTGAAATGGTTGGAACCCTTCGTGCGCGAGTCGACTCGCACTTTACAGATTTTTTTTTTTAATTGTTAATGAAATGCCTCAAATTGGCACTTTCGAATTTTTTATTCCAAAAGTGTCAAGAGTAACAATTTGAAAACAATTGGGTTAGTAAAATTGAGGGCCCGGCCTGACCCTGATTCTACTACGCAATTGTTTTTGAATTGTTAATGAATTGCCTCAATTTGACACTTTCTGTATGACAAGTTTCAAAAGTTAACAATTTATTATTAAAAACAATTGGTTAAGTAGAATCGAGGGTAACTTACCACAAGTCTATTGTATTGTCTTCTCTGGGAAGTGGTTCCTCTGAATCTATTTTGCGATGAAATACAAGAAAAGCGTGCAACATATGAATAAAGATGCGATAAGTTCAATTCTGTTCAAAACCGGGAAATACAATTGATTTTCAGTATGCACTCCACGACGCGCCATTCTCAAACTAGACTTGCTATGATCGCCCACTTTCTCATCGTCAAAGAAAGTCGATGTTTTAGCAAACTAAACAAAAATATTGAAAGCCGAAAAGCGAACCGCTAGCTGAACATCTATTATTCAATGAAGACCTTGTGAGAAGGCATGCCTATCACGGCAATCCACAATTAACTCCAATCCATTATCAGCTCTAACTTTCAAAAAACAACGTCGCTTTTCCACAAACAATGGAGAACGCGCCCCATTTTTTCAAGCCGACTAGAGACAAGAAAAATATTTGGTCACTTCAATGCGGGTAGGTATAAAGGTAGAGTGCTGTACTCGCCATAGGATTTTGAGCTATTTATGGCTTCACTTTAGGTTTATTTTGGGATGGTTACTGATGTTTGTTTTTCAGGGAGACGCTTTAATAATCCGCCTTGGATTAGTTTGATTTATAGCTCGTTCAGTATCTATTGCCGCCAAAAGCGTGTTGACACAGCGTCGGGTCCTCTTTTGAATTTGGAACACAACTTTTCGGTTTATGAATGGGATTATGTTTAGGGGTTGCCTTTTTGGAATGAAATGAAACCTTTTCAGATTTCTCGCGTGTTAGCTTTGGGAGTTTCCATTTGAGTTTCCTGAAAATTTTAATATGGTTGATGATATTTCTCATTTCTCATGTCGTGTACGCTGGTATGTGTGTTGGTAATTATGTTTCGTCCCCTGTGAGTTAGAAACATATTAGGGGCTATAATTTATAAGTATTTATATTGAAGTAACTTTTGTTTATTTCTGGGAAATTCGCTTAAACTTTGCGTTTTGAAAATCGCTTCTCGGAGCTTGTTATATTATAAAAGGGAATAAAAGAGGAGTGGTTTTTGTTAACAAGAATAAATGTCACGTGCCTCACAGTATCTTGTTATCCTTTTCTGTTCGAGGCCACTCAGGCGCAATGGTGCACAAAAAGGTAATTAACTAATTGAGCAACATATACATTTATACAGGGTTATCGGTATAGGATTACTAAGTCAAAAGGGGGTTATCGTACTCATTTAAATCAACTTTTCGACCGAGCAAGCGTTAGCGAGCGAAGCGTCTATGCTTCAGCTTCGACAAAAATGATTTCGTATGTCTGCATTCTGTCCGGATCTCTGTCTTCTAGCTTCGTTCTGGCAACTCACAGAGCCACTAGGACTATGGTGCCAAACCCAAGATCACGTAAAAAAATCAGCTGTTCCATACAAAATGTTCATTGATCATCGACAAAATGTATGAAACAGCTGCTTTTTTTTTTGATTGTTTGATTTCAGATTTATGATTGACCCCATAGTAAAAGTTGTTCAAAATGATGAGTATAATGACCCATTTCGGGTTAGTGCACCCTTTCCTGATAACCCTGATGACCCTGTAAAATATCATCACGCCTTTCCCCCGAAGGAGCTGGCAAAGGTGTATCACAACACTCACACTTTGCCAGACGAAATTCAGTCCTAAACGTGACAGGGGAGCCTGTCACCATACACCAGGCCCCAGATAAGATGCAGATGACATTACATGCGCACAAATTAAAATAGGTAACATCGCATTAAAATGTAAAGACACCAAAGTCACCAAAGGAGTACAAACAGCCACTCCGTCACTGCGTCAGTTAAGAGGCACCTTACTAGATTACGAAGTTCAGTCCCAAACGTGACAGGGGGCGAGCCTGTCACCATACAGCAGGCTCCAGATAAGATGCAGATGACATTACATGCGCACAAATTAAAAAGTAACATCGCATTAAAATGTAAAGACACCAAAGTCACCAAAGGAGTACAAACAGCCACTCCGTCACTGCGTCAGTTAAGAGGCACCTTACTAGATTACGAAGTTCAGTCCCAAACGTGACAGGGGGCGAGCCTGTCACCATACAGCAGGCTCCAGATAAGATGCAGATGACATTACATGCGCACAAATTAAAAAGTAACATCGCATTAAAATGTAAAGACACCAAAGTCACCAAAGGAGTACAAACAGCCACTCCGTCACTGCGTCAGTTAAGAGGCACCTTACTAGATTACGAAGTTCAGTCCCAAACGTGACAGGGGGCGAGCCTGTCACCATACAGCAGGCTCCAGATAAGATGCAGATGACATTACATGCGCACAAATTAAAAAGTAACATCGCATTAAAATGTAAAGACACCAAAGTCACCAAAGGAGTACAAACAGCCACTCCGTCACTGCGTCAGTTAAGAGGCACCTTACTAGATTACGAAGTTCAGTCCCAAACGTGACAGGGGGCGAGCCTGTCACCATACACCAGGCCCCAGATAAGATGCA
Source organism: Peribatodes rhomboidaria (assembly GCA_911728515.1). Taxonomy (NCBI): domain Eukaryota; kingdom Metazoa; phylum Arthropoda; class Insecta; order Lepidoptera; family Geometridae; genus Peribatodes; species Peribatodes rhomboidaria. The sequence continues at coordinate 14,248,320 of OU452182.1, forward strand.
GATGACATTACATGCGCACAAATTAAAATAGGTAACATCGCATTAAAATGTAAAGACACCAAAGTCACCAAAGGAGTACAAACAGCCACTCCGTCACTGCGTCAGTTAAGAGGCACCTTACTAGATTACGAAGTTCAGTCCCAAACGTGACAGGGGGCGAGCCTGTCACCATACAGCAGGCTCCAGATAAGATGCAGATGACATTACATGCGCACAAATTAAAATAGGTAACATCGCATTAAAATGTAAAGACACCAAAGTCCCCAAAGGAGTACAAACAGCCACTCCGTCACTGCGAGGCGCTACGCAGCAGTTAAGAGACACCTTACTAGATTACGAAGTTCAGTCCCAAACGTGACAGGGGGCGAGCCTGTCACCATACAGCAGGCTCCAGATAAGATGCAGATGACATTACATGCGCACAAATTAAAATAGGTAACATCGCATTAAAATGTAAAGACACCAAAGTCCCCAAAGGAGTACAAACAGCCACTCCGTCACTGCGAGGCGCTACGCAGCAGTTAAGAGACACCTTACTAGATTACGAAGTTCAGTCCCAAACGTGACAGGGGGCGAGCCTGTCACCATACAGCAGGCTCCAGATAAGATGCAGATGACATTACATGCGCACAAATTAAAAAGTAACATCGCATTAAAATGTAAAGACACCAAAGTCACCAAAGGAGTACAAACAGCCACTCCGTCACTGCGAGGCGCTACGCAGCAGTTAAGAGACACCTTACTAGATTACGAAGTTCAGTCCCAAACGTGACAGGGGGCGAGCCTGTCACCATACAGCAGGCTCCAGATAAGATGCAGATGACATTACATGCGCACAAATTAAAAAGTAACATCGCATTAAAATGTAAAGACACCAAAGTCCCCAAAGGAGTACAAACAGCCACTCCGTCACTGCGAGGCGCTACGCAGCAGTTAAGAGACACCTTACTAGATTACGAAGTTCAGTCCCAAACGTGACAGGGGGCGAGCCTGTCACCATACAGCAGGCTCCAGATAAGATGCAGATGACATTACATGCGCACAAATTAAAAAGTAACATCGCATTAAAATGTAAAGACACCAAAGTCACCAAAGGAGTACAAACAGCCACTCCGTCACTGCGTCAGTTAAGAGGCACCTTACTAGATTACGAAGTTCAGTCCCAAACGTGACAGGGGGCGAGCCTGTCACCATACAGCAGGCTCCAGATAAGATGCAGATGACATTACATGCGCACAAATTAAAAAGTAACATCGCATTAAAATGTAAAGACACCAAAGTCCCCAAAGGAGTACAAACAGCCACTCCGTCACTGCGAGGCGCTACGCAGCAGTTAAGAGACACCTTACTAGATTACGAAGTTCAGTCCCAAACGTGACAGGGGGCGAGCCTGTCACCATACAGCAGGCTCCAGATAAGATGCAGATGACATTACATGCGCACAAATTAAAAAGTAACATCGCATTAAAATGTAAAGACACCAAAGTCACCAAAGGAGTACAAACAGCCACTCCGTCACTGCGTCAGTTAAGAGGCACCTTACTAGATTACGAAGTTCAGTCCCAAACGTGACAGGGGGCGAGCCTGTCACCATACACCAGGCCCCAGATAAGAAGCAGATGACATTACATGCGCACAAATTAAAATAGGCAGCATCGTATTAAAATGCAAAGAATAATGACTCCAAAGAGAAACTGCGAGTAAGTTACCAAAGCAGTACAAACAGCCACTCCGTCACTGCGAGGCGCTACGCAGCAGTTAAGAGGCACCCCACTAGATCAACGCTCCGTAAAGAGTAACTCCTTCTACGAATATACTGACGGACCTGGAACGACTGGGAAACGAAGTTTGAGCAAGCTTCGAGACTAGACTAAGGGATATAAAGCAAAGATAAATGTATTAGGTATGCTTATACATTTTATGTTTGAGCAACTTGTACTACTAGAGTAGGTTCTAGGAAGTAAGCTAGCATAGCTCTATTTAACACAGAAGATTCGTTTTTTTTATGAGACAGTAACAAGACGAATAAGTTGTTCGCCTGAATGGTGAAAGTGTCATGCTTGCTCATAGCAGTTCAGTGCCAGAGCTAAAATTCCTGCACAGCAATGCAACACGCTCGTCACCCTGATATTTTAGATATGAAGTCTCTTTGTACCCAATAATTTTCTGGAAACTTGTCCTTCGTTCCGGAATACACTAATGTTTACACACTATTTACGACTTAGCGGCCTACTCTTCAGCAATGTATTCGAATTTCTGCATACGTAGCTTTATTTAGAATTCAGTCATTGACATCTACGCTTTTTTAGTTCTTTCAGTATAGACGAAGTATGAGGTCAATATTGTAACAAGTTGAACGATGTAGAAGTTAACAAAATCTTCCACACTTAATAATTTCAAAAATTTCAACGATGCTATCCGAGTTCCGTGTCCGCTACTTTATTCCTCCAAGAGTAATCCGAACCCTCTTGTCTCGCGCTGCCAAATGTTTAGTTCCTTGCTGCGTCTGTATGGGCCATTATTTTTTATGGCGTAATCGTCTGACGACAGAGATAAGAGGCGTTCGTCGCATTTGATGCTCCAACGAAATGAAGATGGCTATCTTAGGCACTCTTAAAATCCATACTCTATAGAAAGTTTGGGACAAAAGGATTTTTAAGTGACTGGTTGATTCTAGAACAATCGATTTTTCCGTTCCCGTCGTCTTCGTGTGTGACGGATGTGGCAGCGATAATACCATTGCTGTTCTACTCACTTCTATTTCGACGACTTAGAAAAGGTTCTGAGAAGACCATCATTTGTCACCACCGATGTTAAGCAAAAGACATTACGATCACAAGAGTCTTCAAATGGGTGACCGTGAATGAAGGTTACAGCTGAGCGCTATCGTAGAACCGACATCGCTCAAAGAACCGACGGCTGATGGGGCAGAAAGATTCTTAAGTGGACACTACGAACCTGAAGACGCACGTGGGAAGGCCTGCTACAATATGAACTGACGATCTAGTGAGGGTCGTGGGAAGACGCTAGATGCGGGCACCGCAAGACTGGTCGATGTGGAGGTCCTAAGGAAAACCTTTGTCCAGCAGTAGACGTCTTCCGGGCTGCGTCATGATGAAGACTATTATGGACCGGATAACACATTAGTTTGTCGGCTCTGTTTCAACATCACTGCTAGTGTTGCAGTTGTCTAGGCGGCGGTCTCCGTTTACCATCAGGTGGGCCGTCTGCTTGTTTGCCACTTTTATTATAAAAAAATGTCCTTTAACAACAAACGCCAGTAGTGAACCTGCCTTCTGAGCTTGGGGGCGTCGGTTCAATTCCCACCTAGGGCAAACATTCATATGATGAACATTTGTGTTTGTTCTATGTCTATAAGTTAATATCTATTTATGTATGTATTTTTAAATATTAATGTATGTTCATCAGCCTCTGGCAATCATAGCACAAGCTTTGCTTATTTTGGGTTCAGATGACAGTGTGTGAAAATTTCCTGAATTAAAAAACACCTTCAAGCTTAAATCCACACTAGGGCTAACCACTCAGCCCATAGTAAAGTAAGTTCGTACTTCATCACAAACTCATCAAACTCCCAAGTTTCTAAAAGTCGTATCACACGAAAATAACGCCAATCCCTTAATATTCAAGAGGTGCAAATTACTTCTAAGTAAGGAAAGCTCCTGTAAATTCATTCGCTGTCCAAGATCAGGGCTCTGAGCCCTATTACGGCACGTTCAATACCTCTCCGTCCTTTTCTCCCTCATCAAAAAAGTCTATATGAATGAAAGTGACCGAGGTAAAATCGAGCATGCCAGAAAAGAGCCTGATCCCTTCAGCTAGGTACATTTTTCATTAAGAAAATTGTTTGTCCGATGTAGCGTTAACATAAATTTGCATGAGGCCGGAGTATATTTTGTGATTAGCTCCACAGGCGAAGTATATTGAATATAGCAGATGCTCTCGTGCAGAAGCATCTTTGTGGAAGATCTAATCAAAATTCATATCGTACGTTGGAATTAAACTTCGCTCGTGTGGACTTGAAAGAGTTTCAGTTTCACCTTGAATGTTTATCTATTGTTCAAGATGTTACATAACATAACATATTATAACGCCTTTCTCCCGAAGCGGCTGGCAGAGGTGTATTACAACACCCACACTTCGCCAGACGATATTCAGTTCCAAATGTGAGAGGGACTGTTGTCATGCACCGGGCTCCAGTTACGTAGCAGATGACATTACAAGATTATATTTTTGCATACTTACTACTTATTAAACGTTGTATAGCCTCAGAATAGTTATTCAGGGTTCTGTCTTTTTCTTTCTTTAAAATTTTAACTCGATCGTAAAAGACATAGCACTGTCTAACTATTCCATGGCTATACAGCGTTTATTCGTAACGGGAATACAGATTAGCAAGTATGTTTATTTGTAAGCAAATTTTACTAAACATCAAACTACAGTATCCTAGTGACTCTGTGAGCTGCAGTCCTCGCGGCCGACGTCTGTACTTCACTACAGGTCGCATTCCTCAACCGATTCTCGTGAAGTACGATAATTGTACAGAACTTAATTGCCGAGTAAATTTTTGGAAATTTAAAATTGCGGAGATTCCATATAGGTAACTAGCTGTCACCCCGTGACTTCTTTCCATATAGGTAACTAGCTGTCACCCCGTGACTTCTTTCGCGTTTATTATTTATATATATATATATATATGTGAGCTATCCTATCTGTTAAGTTAGATCGAACTGCACACGGTGTGCAAATTTGATTGAAATCGGTTAAGTAGTGTAGGAGTCTTTAGCGGACAAACAACGTGACACGTAATTTATATAAAGATTATCGAACTTTCAAGAGACACAAAGTACTCACAAAGTTTCAAAAGAATCGCTTAAGAAATGCGACCTGAAGACGAAGACAGAAATCTGTACACAGACCCGGACAGAATTCGAACAGAAATCCAGACATACCAAAGCATTTTTGTCGAACCTGATGCAGAGACATTTCGTTTGCTAACGCTCGCTCGGTCGCTCAGTGAGAGAGCGAAACTTTAATAACATTAGAGTTTACTGTTCTCTACATTAATTGTAACAAAATTAATAACCATCCTTGTAACTAAAACGTATTATTTTTCATTTTTATTAACTAAAGAACACCTAGCTTAAACAAACTTAACTCGTAAAATGCTTATTTCATCAACGTGCAGACATACTAAGTAGTTCACGTAAAATATGAAACATAACTACAGCGTAGCAAACTTATCTTTTAACTTTAATAGTGGGAGCCACTATAGTATTTGTTGGTGAAATTAAAATATTTTTCTATCGAAAATTTTAGTTCCAATATTTTCCCAACCGCTCCAAGACTCTAGCCTTCAGGGCTTTGCGTTGAAGCTGCGCTACAAAAGCACTAAATTGAGACGCGAGAAGCGAACTTGGTAACCCCTGACTCTTAGTATCACCCCTGACCTCGAGTTGACGACCCCTGGGTCAGTTTGAAATGCTCGGTTGGCTCCGTTAGTTAGGTACGAAACGTACCTACCTGTTTCTAGGTATTGCCAGATAAAATTTTCGGTATTGCTAAAAAGTTTGTCAGTTTAATACACGTCTCTTATGTTATGATAAGAATGCATAAAACTTCAAATGAATATCTAGTCTATGATCCAAAAAACAAGGTCTAGCATTTAGCAAACACGTAATGACGTCATCGTCATTTCATTTCCAACTGGTTGTAAATGACTTATTTCGGTCTTGCTTAAGCATCGATTGATGTCACTACGTGTTGCTGAATGCCATACCTGGCGGAATATATTACGAGTATTATACCATGTTCTAGTAATTTAGTTGAAAGAACGCTCTAACCGTACCCATTCGTTACGTAACCTTGTAAGTTGCAACCCTCTCTTGCCTGTGCCTATTTCAGTCACCATCATCCGATAGCTTTCTTCTCTGCGCTGCAACCAACCTCTATGTCAATGTAGTAAGGCCTACTATGCCACAGTTTCTATATCTTTGTTTAGTGCTTTTTGTGGGCTCCCGTGTGCCCGATCTGAGTTTGACAAGTGACGTTAGGCTACCTGTCGTTTGCAATAGCGCATGGCGGTTACAAAGAGGTTGTGTGGTGGTTTGTGTGTCGGTCAAACGAGCTAGGCTAGGTAGAGAGAAGGTCTACTGGCGATAAAACTGTTCTGTGGTATGTGGTAGAGTGAAGTAGGATACTTCATGTGAGTATAAGAGGACAAATAGGAGGTATAGGCAAATGGTAGGACATGGAGACAAATAAAACTAGAACAAAGAAATTGGAAAATATAATAGTGTGGAAAAATGAATTTGGAATTCTTCGCTTGCACCGTAATTAGATTCTTTAACTTTTATTATTATACAAGCTGCGCCTCGCGGTTTCACCCGCGGTTGAAAAGTATCCTATGTGTTATTCTAGACTACTACTAATCTATCTCTGTGCCATATTTCATCCAGATCTGTTCAGCCGTTCTGGCATGAAAGAGTAACAAACATCCATCCATCCATTCTTACAAGCTTTCGCGTTTATAATATTAGTAGGATTTTATGTAATTTTAAAATAGATTGTTCCTAGCAAAAAGTCTGGCAGTTTTTAAACTTTTTCATTATTAATAGCGATGATTGCCTAGTTGGAGATGGCCCGACTCTCAAGCCAGAGGGAGTGGGTTCGAAACCCAGCCGACGGCAGGCTCGCCCCCTATCACATTTATGACTGAATATCGTCCGGTGAAGTGTCGGTGTTGTATTACACCTCTGCCAGCCCCCTCGGTGGAAAGGCTCATGGTTTTTTTGTATGTAAGTCGCTAGTATGGACAATAAAGGTTTTGTCTTCTGTAACGTGAAAACATTCTAATGTTCCCGAGGGACGCCCGTTCAGAAAGCTCTATCCCGAAAACAATTGCAGAATTCTACTTCAAAGCTTTTTAAAAACAAAAGATATCTTAAAGGTCGGTGATTAGCCCTGATTAGTGATTAGAAGACACGGAAGTACTCTATGGCGGGGGGAAAGAAGTCCCCCTTCTTTAGTCACCCCCTTCCTTCACTCCGGCCCTGACTTAGCAGGTAACAGGAAGTAGAATTGCTTGGGCCGCTCACCGTTTGATTTTAGGGGGGGTATTTGGCCCTCTCTGCCGCCCCCTACTTCAATGTCATCCGACCGACAGTAGTTTTATGTTGTTGCTAATGCCGCCCTATAGGTACAATTTAAAGCAAAATAAATAAAGCCATTTGTTTATTAGGTAAACAAAGTAACAGGCGGCCAGTTTAACGCTATCTAGCGTTTACAGCGTGGCGTGCGCTTATCGCCGGCACATCGTCACGGCGTAGCTATCACTAGACATGGGGTACGAGTGTAATTGCTACGTTTGATAAACCATTCGATTTTATTCGAAGTTATTCAATTCGAATTCATTTATCGAGTTGCGGATGCAGCTTTCTTAAATACGTAAAAGGTGTCGTCAATTGTTTGCTTACTCCCAAAAACTAACATCAAAATGGCCACCAGTGGTGGTCGTTAGAACAATATTTTAATGTTTGTCCCAACTGTCGCCATTGGGGCTCGTTGTTCGGTAATAAAAAAGTATGTTTTTTTGCATTTTATCAATAAAATAGAACATCATACATATCGTCACGCCTTTCCTCCGAGGGGGCTGGCAGAGGTGTAATACAACACCCACACTTCGCTCGACGATATTCATACACTGGGTAATAGTCATGTAACAGATGACATACAATCCGCACATAAGTTCACACAATGAACGGCTGGGTTTGAACCCGCTTCCTCTAGCTTTAGAAGCGGGACTTCTCCAACTAGGCTTTGTCATTATAATTTAATTGAATAGTTAAGCTGTGTTATAGTGTAAAAAGTTTTCAAAAATTGGTTTACTATTATTGAGTTCTAAAGGTTTGACTGTAGTACCAGATGGCAGTTTAGTGGTGGTCGATAGCACAACAAATAATTTTATATCCCGACGAGCCCCACTGGCGACAGTTGGGACAAAAATTAAAATATTGTTCTAACGACCACCACTGGTGGCCGTTTTGGTGGTGGTCGTTGGGAGTAAGCCCAATTTTTTCATGTAAAAAAAACTAGGCTTAAGGTTAGTACTTACATATCAAATTGTTATAACTTGTGATTTTTATTGAAATACAAAACAAATAGATTTGTCATAAATGTCAAATCAATAGTAATTTTGCTTTAAAATTTCACTGATAAAACTTCTACCTTTATAATTATTTTGCATCTTTTATTTGGGCATCAACAATGATATTTATGAGAATTGTTCATTATAACTAAATGATGATTTGAGTTACTGTAGTTATAATATGAATACGTATTTACACTCGGTAATCCCATCCCCAGGTGCGATTCATTTGGGAGTCACGCTTGACCGAAACGCTAACAGCCGGGCGTGACCCCGATGTATCCATAACAGGGTTCCACTCATATGAGACTTATAAAATTGTAATAAGCTGTACCCGTAGTCTCAATAAGGTTCAACTGGCACTTAATAGCGTTGTTTTAAAAAACAATTTAGCTGTCAGAATTCCGCCCGCCTATCGTTCACACACTGATAAACATAGACCGTCCTGCCTGGCATTCTGCACGTACATCCTGCATGTCATGCAGGATGTTGAAAGTTGTTACATCCTCCAGCGCATCGACAACAACGCGTACATCCTGCCTGTCATCCTGCACGTACATGCGTGCGGGAAAGTCAAAGACAAAGTCAAAGTCAAAATGTTTTTATTCAATTTGGGTACCAAAGATACACTTTCGAACGTCAAAGTTTTATAATAGTCTCTACCGCCTTGTTCGGAAAAAGAGAGCCACTACTCACAGGACGCACTACAGGACGCTAGGCAGGCTAGGCGGTGTGTGTGCGTGAGTGTATGAGTGAGTGCCATTGTATATCCTGCTTTACAGGACTGCTTGCAGAACTGCGAAGTAGGATGTACAATGACACAGCAGTAGCAGTACTGCAAGGCAGGATATTGAATGGTAACTTTAATGTCTAAAATGTTGGCAAGGAGATTTGATAAGGCTTCTAGACAAGTTGCAATCTCTCCAAACGATTCTATTTATACAATCGAGCGATGGTGATTGTAGAAATAGAATTGCTTGGAGAGATTGCACCTTAACTAGGGCCCGCATCATGTAAAATCAAGTTTTATGTTTGAATTTTTATCCAGCGCATGTTTAATGGCCACTTGCAGTGAATATAACAATTGCCTAAGACATTGCTTAGCCAGTTTAATCTACTCCTAGCTAGCTCCTACCTATTTTTTTTTAGCGAACCTTATGTAATTTCATATGAAAATGTTAACTTTATGTGCCCGATAAACGAATATTTCGCATAACGGAGGAGTGGAGAGAAGTACTTTAAAACTAGTTAAGCAATGACTTATGCTATTTTTATATTTAGAGCAAGTGATTTTTTGAACATAACATATCGTCACGCCTTTCCCCCGAGGGGGCTGACAGAGGTGTAATACAACACCCACATTTCCCCGGACGATATTCAGACCCAAATGTGACAGGGGGCGAGCCTGTCGCCATACACCGGGCTCCAGTCATGTAGCAGATGACATACAATACGCACATATGCTCATACAACGAACAAATTGGTGCGTGCCGTCGGCTGGGTTCGAACCCGCACCCTCTATCTTGAGAGACGGATCTTCTCCCAACTAGGCTGCCATCGCTTTTTTGAAAGATTTCTTGACCTGTGCTTTCTTTTTTTTAAACTGTTATTTAAACTGTTTACTTTCATTGTCAATAATGCTATCATTTACAAGAGAACCACCCCGCGAAATGTTGTTCTATCAATTACCTATATTCTATTATAAGGTTATGGTGCTAAATAGCATTCTATGTAGTGATAGCTACTTAATAATTAAGTAACTTAACATCGATTGTGTCACAGTGTAATTAGCTCGAGTTATTAACCACGCCGGCCCGCGGTTGCGTACGTACAGCCATTAGAGCTAATTCACAGAGTAAATTAGTAATAATGTTGCATATTGTAAGTAAATAAATTGGCTTGGTGGTTGCTACTATAAAGCCGAGGCCACACATTGGTTTCAAGCTTAACTTCAATATGAAATGGTGTTGTACTCTATTGAGATGACAAACATATTGCCTGGAAGAACTAGTACATAAGGAAACAAGTATAAATAAAAATAAAAAATCATCGACACCGATTTTCATCAACTCTGATTTTTTTCACAACACCTTTCAAACATAGAAAAAAAATCAAAACCGGTTCATCATCATATTGGGGGCTGAGCTACCCACGTCCGTAGGAGTGTAGGTACTCTATTCTGATTCCCTACACGTGGTCCCCGGGTAGTGCTAACCGGGTAGCAAACTCTGGTGGGAGGCTTCGGCCGAGGCTAGTTACCACCCACCGGACCAAGCCATGCCGTGAAATGACCTAGTCGTGTTTCGGGATGTAGTCCGGTGTAACCGTTCCGAAGACGGGTCTGAGCAGCAGCGCACTTGTAGCGCCTCACTCAACTGCCGTCTTTGTACTTGTTCACTCTACAAAACTCCAGCTAGAGTGAATAAGTATCTTACAGGTTGTCGTGCTCCATCTTAGACCACAACGTCGCTTAACATCAGGCGAGTTGGTGGTCAAACGCCGACCTATTCTACATAAAAAAAAAAAAATCCATTCGGGAGCTACAATGCCACAGACACACACTCACACACACACAGAGACACGTCAAACTTATAACACCGAGTCGTTTTTGCGTCAGGGGTTAAATATAATAAAATCATATGAAGTTGTCCTAATTCTAACTTTTTAACTGAAATTACAAATGATATGATGTTGTCCTAATTCTAACTTCTTAACTGACATTATAAATAATACGAAAGTGAGTTTGTTCATTTGTTTGTTTGTTAATATTTCACGCCGTAACTACTCTATCATGAAATTTTGCATGCACGGTGCCAGAGGTACGGGTAAGGATATAGGGTACCTATCATCACGAAAAGTTTAACGGTTCTGGTAGGAGAGCGGGTGAAACCGCGGGGCGCAGCTAATTAGTAATTATAAGTCAAAGAACGTGAAATAAACTTCTTAAAAAAATATGCTTCTCAGTTTCTTGCCTGTTCTTCAGGGTAGTGGTTCTTTTTCCGAACAAGGTAGTAGAGTCATTTTTATAACTTAGACGGTCATACGCGTATCTTCTATACCCAATTGAAACAAGTAACAGTATTAAAAAAAAATAACTTGGCTGCAAAATGTTATACCCTATGCCACTTCCACTATCAAGACGATTAAAATGACACCTCACAAGTCAAAACCCATCAAGCTATTTAGGCTGTGAGCCGTGCCAAAGAAAGTCATACATACATACTTACATACATACTCTCAAAAAAACATAACCCTCCTTCTTGCACACTCGGGTAAAAAGAGATTAGATTTAGATTTGTTTCATTATTTCACCACCATTGACTTCAACACAAACATTGTGTACTAAGACAAATTCATACATTGATGCAAAAATTACCAACGTGTGGCCACAGCACAATATTTAAAGGAATTGTGTTGTTAAAACTTATACATGTGTATATTAGCGACCGAGCTGACAATGTAGTGTTCTAGAACGTATTGTATGCTAAATAGTAAAATGTTTTATTACGTCTAGTCCAACAATGTCCACATTCGATCCTACTAACATTATAAATGTGAAAGATTGTATGTTTGAATATTTGTTACTCAATCACGCAAAACCGGTTAAACGGATCTGGAACCTTCTTGTAGTTTTTTATACGCTGTAAGAGACCTAAGCTACTTTAGTCCCGAAATAAAATATCGATATCAGCAGGAAAGCGGGCGAGGCCGAGGGGCACAAATAGATTTGAACAAAATTTGTGCAAATCTATAAAAGCCATGTTTTCGGTTTTTTATTTAGTTTCGTTTTTGGTTTAATCTGTATTCTGCGTGTTTTTGCCACACATAAATGATTATCCATTTGTTTATTTAAATATTTATTTATTGGTAAAAAACCGAATACATTAGTAAAGTTATATTTCTCTCACACATATCGGATGAATTTTCAAAGACATTTTAAAAATTAAATTACCAAATTAAATTCCATGCTATGTCAAAGTTTGAAAAAAAAAAAAAAATAATAACATTATTATTTAATCTACAACTAAAAAATTAAAAAAAACCATGGACCAATACCAATCAAAAACCACACCAAAAAATCGTAAAAAACCAACACATTCAATTTAAATCTATCTATTGTCAACATTTTCAAATTAAAATGCACTACTTTCATTTACTGTACAGTTATACGACGTCGATACTCATACGTCATATCAACCTCCAAAACTATGCAGCGTTGGCATCGAGCTCCTATCACAATATCAAATACCGTGGCATTTGTTAATGTATGGAGATCACATAACGGTATAATAACCGGTATAATTGCAAAATACCGTTGTCAAACCCATAATAACAGACCTATAACGGAATGCCACAACAATGGTACAATGAACGTTTGGTACAGCTTTTGTGTGCCGGCGCAAATGAGAACAGGCTTGGCGATGTGTAGTGGAATTAGTGATTGTGAAGAACGAGAAGTAGGGCTGCAGTGAAAAGGTTTTGTTTGTAGCTCGGAGTTATCGAACGGTTGCAGCGTCTGGTTGTATGTTTGTGTATCTGATGGTAGTACAGGCGAGATTTTGATGAACACAACACACGTATCTCTACCTTCTCCATCTTGAGCCTTTACACAATCCTTACTAATCCTACTATATATAATATATAATAATAATATAAACGCGAAAGTTTGTATGTATGGATGGATGGATGGATGTTTATTACTCTTTCACGCCAGAACGGCTGAACAGATCTGGATGAATTTTGGCACAGAGATAGATTATAGTCTAGAATAGCACATAGGATACTTTTTAACCGCGGGTGAAACCGCGGTACGCAGCTTGTATTATAAATATGAAAGCGTCGATGTTGGTTACGCTTTCACGCAAAAACTACTTGACGAATCATCATGAAACTTTGTACACATATTCTGGGAGGTACTAGAAGTAACATAGGATACTTTTTAACCGCGGGTGAAATCGCGGGGTGCAGCTAGTATTAATTATAAAACAAAGTCACTCTTCGCGTCTCTCCATCTTTCTGTATACCTATTCGCTAACTCCTTCTAACCCACGTAACGGCTTTTGTGCGGTTTTCACTATCAGTTAAATAATTTATCACGGTTATAGGTACCGGGCGAAGCCGAGGTGGGTCGCTAGTCTGACTTAAATTTAAACCTTTTTTTTTAATGTCAATGCGTATAAATACATTCAAACTTCTTTCAGATTGCATTCTTGAAACACCTCAACTAAAATCGTAGAACATAATTGGAACATTGACCTGTTTTACGACTATGGTGTTGATAGAAATATCAGCAGTTAAATTTGGCAAATCCTACCTTAACCAATCATGTAAACTTAAATCTACAAGTTTGTCATACTTGGGCACTTATTTAATGCCAAATTTTTTTCAGAAACATTGACATCGTCTTTTTGATCACTTCTATAATTAACATTTTACCGATCCAATCCTTTTCGCGCGGCTGGTGCTGGATTTTCGAAACCACGACCGTATTTATACTAAAACCGATTACACTCTTCTGCAGTAGGCGTAGAATTACAGACCTTATAATCTCAGCTGAGTTCTGGCAAAAGGGGCTAGTGTTGCAGCGCTATTGGGACACAGGGAGCGAAATCTCAGAAGACATAGTTTTTTTATTTTATTTTGTTTTTTTATTTTATTTTGTTGATTGAATCAGGCGTTACTTTTCGGGAGTTCATCTACAAAACTGTTACATTAACCAATCTCAAGTGTATTTCCGCTTTAACATCGCATTAAGCCACCAAGGAATATGGGTTCCAATTACTATTAAGCTAACCTGAGTAATTTTATTAGGAAAGTTTTGTTGTAAATTGAACTAAATTGGATCTGTTAAATTCGTAAGTTTCATTTTTTTTTTCAATTAAAAGCTATAAATATCAAATTGTGTAAAGCTTAAATTAGCTTTAGATATCAAATAGCACAAAGTTTTCTATTAAATTTCATTAAATTAGTCTAGAATTTTTCAAATTAAAAAAAAAACATTTATTACTTAAAACATATAAATAAACACCCACACTTCGCCGGACGATATCCAGTCCCAAATGTGACAGGGGGCGAGCCTGTCACCATACACCAGGCTCCAGTCATGTAGCAGATGGCACACAATACGCACATATGTTCACACAATGAACAAATTGGTGCGTGCCCTCGGCTGGGTTTGAACCCGCTCCCTCTCACTTGAGGCGGGCTTTCTAGGCCTAGCTAACTAGGCTAACTAGGCTATCATCGCTTCATTTATTACACAGGTTAGCTTAATAGTAATTGAAACCAATATTCCTTGGCGTACTTACTCGTAATGCGATGTTATAGCGTAAATACACTAAAGATTGGTTAACGTAACAGTTTTGATGTGTATATTAGTCTGTAAGGTGTAACATGGACCCGTGTTGTTTTTTATAACAACCGCGCCTGTATTAAATTAAAGGTTAATTATAATTATTAATAATAGCAGTAAAGCTAGTACTCACTCGCGTTGAGCGGTACGGCGGTCGCGCGCGCATGGTACGCGCCCGCGGCGTACGCATGTCGCCCGTAGCCCGCCACGGTGCCTGCTTATAAGCACTCCATCGCACGAACCGGGACTGCTAACAACTGGAACAAGGAAACACGTATAAATACAGCGCCTGCAAAGGTGTGATGAAACATAGCTAGTAAAAGTATATAGTATTTATTTATATATAATCGCGTCGACTTGTAAACCACCTCCGTTTCGTCGTCGATTATAAAGACGCTCGACGCCTAGACGCCAGCGTACCGCCAGCACATTTTTGAACTCCTGACTCAAAAAAAGGCATAAATATCTTCCTGACAAGGCATATAGCCGCTATGAATTCAAATTGTATTGTATTAACCATTGTAAGCAGTGACGTTACCAAGTGTTTGAAATATCCTATGGTTCGAACAAATAAATTGAAATTGAAATTGAAAACGTCGGGGTGTTATAAGTTTGACGTATCTGTGTGTGTGTCTGTCTTTTTTTTATACAATGTTATCCCTACTTTTTATTATGCAGGGTTTTATGATACTTTTTTTTACAATGTTATATAACTTTTTTTTTCTTTTTTTATGTGTGTTTTTTTGTGTATGTCTGTCTGTGGCATCGTAGTTTCCGAACGGCTGAACCGATTTTGTTTTTTTTTGTTTTAAGGTGAATTAGTCGAGGGTGTTCTTAGTTATGCTTGATGAAAATCGGTGTCAGGGGTGTTTGAATTCTTTTTTTTTTAGGTTTGCCTCTAACGCAGACCTTACATATCTCCACAACTCCTCGTCCAATTCAGCTCAAATATGAACGGAAAGAAAAATGAGATAAACTGCTCGTTACATGTAGATACGATACGATACGATACTTAAGCTATCGTCTCACAAACAAATGGCGATTTGTCTCAGTAGAACTCCGAGACCTCACTTCGTTCGGTTAAACTAAAGATTAGTTTAGTTTATCTTCGAACTCTTTAACTAATTTCCAAAATGTGTACTAATACGTTACTTTTGTAATAAACGAATACTTACAAAAATGCTTTGTATAGCACTAAGTTAACCACTAAGTAGGTATATAAGAAACAAAAATTATGAATCCTACATGTGTGTGTAGTATGTACCTATATATTGTGGTTCAAGGCGGCAAAGTTAAAAGAACAAATAAGCCGGTGGCATGTGGCGGCTACGGCTCTCATCAAAGTTGCAAGCTTGTAGCCTCGTAGCGGCTTCGTAGCCTCGTAGCTCGTAGGCCTCTACGCGGCCGACTTGCGGCCTACGCCGGCGCCGCACGCCCTGACACTTGTTGGGTACTGATTGCCAAAAAAGTTTGGGGATAACTTTAATTTTACTTTGGTTTTCTTAAGTAAAGGGATGCTTGTGTTATAAAAATATGGCTGTGACATTGAAAGTGCGTTTCGTGCGTTTGATTAGGCTAATGTTTGACTACTCCCTCTTGTTACTGAGTTAGAAGGCATTTTATATTTTATTATGGAAACTGACGTGGTTTTTACACAATATGATTTTGTGATACGGTAATTACTCACGTACGACTAAGTCGGTTAATCCGACTATAGTTTCAACAGCATTCGGTGGTCTTTTTGCCGACTTTTAACCAACTTAATCGTACGTGACTATCCCGTAACATTTTAAATTATGAATGAACATAATTAAATATGAAAAGAAAGTAGCATAGTAAAAAGTAGCATCGTTTTTAATACCTAATAAAATTTACAGAGAGCATTCTACATTATAGTTGTTACAGTCGTGAATTTTTATTTGACTACTAAAAACGACTAAACGTAAAGTACTTAGTCGTAGTACCTACTTGGCAGCAAATTTCATATGATAATCTTATACCTTTATAGATATTTTACATATTATATTTTATATTATATATTATATTATATTATATTTTATAGACCTTTATAGTTTAATCATGACGCCTAATCATGAATCTCCAGTTAAAGCTAGTTTTACCATAATTAAAACTAGTTTTAAATCGAGATTCACGACTGAGCGTGGCTTAGCACGCGGCCTTAGGCTTAGAACCACTAGCAGAAGCTCGAGTTATCATTTTAACTCGGACTTCAGCGCATCAGGGGTTAAACTGATAAACCGTCTTGCGCCACCAGGAGTCAGAAGCTAACGTTGAGTGACATTTATGCCATAAACTACATAGCATCTGCAAATCAACCTTAGCTATGAATAATAAGTAAACCCCAGATTACATTGCTCGGAACAGCCTCAAAATCACGTTTTCACCTGTTTTCATGATAATTGTTATCATTTATCTTTTAGATAGCAATTACAGTCATCGGATGTTCCATTTCCTTATCTCCATCAATCTGGCTTCCAACTAATGATTGTGCAAGGTGACCCTTCAAAGTATGTTTTTTTAACATGATTTAGATAAGTTTTAAACGATTTTGTTCTTGTTTTATCCCTACTGTGCAAGAAGGAGAGTTATGTTTTTCGAAGGTATGTGTGTATGTGTATATATGAGGTTTCTTTGGCACGCGCTACAGCCTAAACAGCTTGGTGGATTTCGACATGTGAGATGTCATTTTAATCTTTATCATAGTGGAAGTGACATAGGGTACAATATTTTGCAGCCGGGAATTTTCTTTTTCTTCTAAAAATGATACTTGTTGATCGATCTAATTAATAATGGCACTAGTTTTGGCAATAAATTACAGGCATACTACATCTCTAATTCATTGTGTTTTTTTAGACATTACATAATTATTATTTACCAAAAAAAATTGTTAAATAATATATTTGTAAAAGTTCAAATAAAAAAAATGGTAATCATTTTTAACCTGAGTAGTTAATTTAGGCTATAAGTTCCGTTAGATCAAAAGATATAATGTAAGATCGTTAATTCAATAGGGAATGTTTTTTAGTTCTTCTAAGGTTGACAGGTTGACGGTACACGTTTATGAACTGTTTGTGTTTGTATAAGGTTTTAATTTTATAAGGTACTCGTAGGTATATTTGATTAAGTCAAAGATTTGAGTTCGTTTATCTTAATCCTTCACTGCGGCAAAAAAAGTTCCGGTATGAAAATGGGTGTGAGTATAAGCACTTAATAATTTTATATTATGAATTAGTCATTATTATTGTAATGTGCATGTCATAATAATAAGAAAATTGTGTTATGAT
Source organism: Peribatodes rhomboidaria (assembly GCA_911728515.1). Lineage (NCBI taxonomy): Eukaryota > Metazoa > Arthropoda > Insecta > Lepidoptera > Geometridae > Peribatodes > Peribatodes rhomboidaria. The sequence continues at coordinate 14,266,141 of OU452182.1, forward strand.
TATTTCCTGTTACCTACATATTTTGCCTAATTATTCTTATTTATTAATCAATTGGAACAACATTTCAAAGGAAGGAAAAAAACACAAACCCCTAAAAAACGAATAGAAAGGTTCTTAACCCAGGAGATATGAAGAGAGAAAGAGAAGATAAACAGAGCAGCTGTTTTTGTACTACAATAAATTAAAACATTTTTGCCAACGCTCCTAAAATATTCCACAGAGGCGGCAAGTTTTCGTCGCCCCGTGCTCAGTCGACAATAAAATGCATATTAGATAACCGTGTTTTGTTGCCACTACGTGATTGGCTGGCGGTACGTGTGCAGGCCTTCCACCTAACACGAAACTGGACGTACTTAGGACGGGGTATTGAGGGCAGAGGACCCTAGCATCTTGAAATTAAACTCAAAAAAATAATTAATAACAGGCAATTGTAGAAATAATGCTTACGTGATATCCTATCATTCTTCTCTGTCTCTCTGTTAATTCCTTTCTTTGTTACGCTTTGATACACAAAAAACAAGTAAAATTATTTTTTTAATCCCGGCTGCAAAATATTGTACCATAAGTCACTTCAACTATCAAGACGTTTCAAGTAACATCAAAATCTTTGAAGCTGTTTAGGCTGTAAAAATAAAGAAAATTGACAAGGCATGGGCGTCGGGCGTGTACAAATATCAAAAAGAAAGAAAAACTTGCAAAAACACCAAAATAATTGGAAGCCCCGAAACAATTGCTTCAGACCATAATCCACATTCTGTATTTTCCTTATGTCTACGTCATCCTACAAATACACATCCTGAGTACGTCCTCACATGGGTCTCTCGTACATTAAGACGTATTTACTAGTGCTATCATTTGAAAATTACTGTTATAGTAATGGAGTGTACGCCTGTTGGGTCAGGATAGGCTCTTTTTTCGGTTGCTTGATCCTGGATGAGGGGAAATGTGTATTGGCAGTGGTTTAAGAAATTCATTGCTATTGATATCAAAATTTAGATAAAAAAGTGGGCAAATGTGGCCTTTTTAATCCCCGACGCAATACGACGGGGTGGTGATAAGTTAGTGTCATGTGGTTAAGTGGATAGCGATGATGGCCTAGTTGGAGAAGGCCCGCCTCTCAAGCCAGAGGGAGCGGGTTCAAAACCAGCCGAGTGCGTGTGTGTGTGTGTGTGTCTGTGGCATCGTAGCTCCTCAACGGATGAACCGGTTATGATTTTGTTTTTTTTTTGTTTGAAAGGTGAATTAGTCGGGAGTGTTCTTAGCTATGTTTGATGAAAATCGGTGTTGATGAAAATCAGTGTCGGGGATTTTTTTTTTTTTTTTTAAATATAGAATAGGTCGTCGTTTGACCACAAACTCACCTGATGTTAAGCGACGTTGTGGTCTAAGATGGAGCACGACGACCTATATAAGATACTAATTCAGTCTAGCCTTGAAGTTTTGTAGAGTGGAGAAGTACAGAGACGGCAGTTGAGTGAGGCGCTATAAGTGCGCTACTGCTCAGACCCGTCTTCGGAACGGTTACACCGGACTACATCCTGAAACACGACTAGGTCATTTCACGGCATAGCTTGGTCCGGTGGGTGGTAACTAGCCACGGCGGAAGCCTCCCACCAGAGTTTGCTACCCGGTTAGCACTACCCGGGGACTACGTGTATGGAATCAGAATAGAGTTGCCTCCTACGGACGTGGGTAGCTCAGCCCCCAAATAGAGTTGCCTCCTACGGACGTGGGTAGCTCAGCCCCCACTTCATTATGCTTGTTTTTTGAAGTATTTTCCGTACGACATCTTGAACTTTCTAGTAGTTTTTCTAAATGTATAGCGTATTAATCGTAAATTTAGCGTAGCGCTACAGAGTCGTGTTATGCGTTTTCATTTCCTGTTTCTTTAACGCAAACAGAGAAGAATCTCTGTAGCATCGTAGCTTCCAAGCGGATGTAACATTTTTTTTTTAATCTACCAGATCTAGATTGTTTATGATTTCAATTTTTTACTAGTTCTGTTATCACAAAATAATTTCTTAGATTACGTTCATATCTTGACATACGATTTCAATGTAAACTATTTACAAATCATACAGCAATGTTAGAATCATTAGTCCTTGTTAAAACAAGTAGGTTGGTCCTGACGTGTAATTCACACGAGTGAATAAAATCTTGCCTATTATTTTACTGAATATAACAAAAAATGTACACCTGTAACTGTCAACCAAATCGATTTGCATATTAATTATCTAGCCAATTTGGCAACACTGAACGCAATCCATTATAATGGCAACCCCGAGTTGACAACTGACGTCACACGTCAAGGACGCTCTGTATTGAATAGTAATGAAATTTCAATTCACTTGTTGGAATGTAACAATCGATTGAGGGATTATTAATGGTATATTACTATGTAGTTTTACTATGTATGGGTATTTTTAGTTGTCTTCCGGGTTGTGTAACAATGTAACTTTGGTTAAAAGCTCATTATTACATTTTTTTCCATTGTCATTCACCATTCGTAACTGTAACTTAAAAATAGACATCCTAAGCGTTTTAGATGTTTTTTTTTTTTTAATTTAAATGACTACATACGATTCAGGTTTTATATCTGTTGATGAACTTAGTTTAATTATTTAAACTTATTTCTTACTTTTCGAATGCTTCGGTGGTTCAGTTGGTAGAGAACCTGCCTTCTGAGTGTGGGGGCGTGAGTTCTTTTTTTTTTTATGTAGAAATAGGTCGGCGTTTGACCGCCAAGTCGCCTGATGTTAAGCGACGTTGTGGTCTAAGATGGAGCACGACGACCTATAAGGTACTAATTCACTCTAGCCTTGAAATTTTGTAGAGTGAAGAAGTACAAAGACGGCAGTTGAGTGAGGCGCTACAATCGATCGTGGTTCGATTCCCACCTAGGAATTCATTTGATGAGCATTAGTGTTTCGTCTATGTCTGGGTGTAAAATCTATTTAAGTATGTATTTAAATATATCTAAGTATGTATCAGTCTCCGGTAGCCATAATACAAGCTTTGATTAGTTTGGGGTCAGGCGACAGTGTGTGAAAGTGTCCCGAATTTATTTATTTATTTTATTTACTTATCTTTACAGTCGATTTCAGAAAATAATACATAATTTACGTACTTTTATTGTTAGTGCTAAAAACCCTAATTGAAAAGGGCATAAGCATTTCTTGAATTGATCATTGTTCCATGGTATTTACGAAATAGGAAAATCTAGTTGGGCTAACAATATAACACTCATACCTTTACTAGTTACTGTACTGAATCATTTTTGATAAACATTCTGACAAAAATGTTCATGTAAAAAGTGGGGGTCTTTTTAAAAAAACCCCCCTCGTCAAACATACGGTGGATTTTGACTTGCGGTGACTGTTTACGGTTCACTGCAAATATATTATAAGCTACATTCGTCACATGAGATCACATCACTCACGCTCATCTCATACGAATAAACTCACACAAGCAAAAGTCACCGTTGCCTGATCGGCTAGGAAGACATCATCATCAGATTAAGATTTATAATTGACTTTGTGACAGTGTTACGTTAAATTAGCCAAGTTCAATACAAAATACTAGCTTAAAAACCGGCGAAGTGCGAGTTAGACTAGCGCACAAAGAGTACCGTACCAATTACTATAAAAACGGCAAAAAAATACGTTTGTTGTATGGGAGCCACAATAAATATTATTATATTCTATTGTTAAGTATTTGTTGTTGGAACGGCAACAGAAATACATCATCTGTGAAAATTTAAACTGTCTAACTATCACGATTCATGAGATACAGCTTGGTGATAGACGGACAGCGGTTTCTTAGTAATAGGGCTGCGTTTTACCCTTTGGGTATGAAACCCTAAAAATGTGTAACATTTGTAAAATTTGCTGTCAAAACTTAAAATAAATATCATCATTGCTGTACTATCTATCCTGTACTAATTACGTTAAACTAGCAAATTATATTAACAAACCTTCAACGAAGCAAATAGCTGAATTTCCTATAGTACTCAACGTATTAATGTAAACACTTCACACATATAGGACCTTGACAAGGTAACACAGTTATCTTATCTTCGGTAAAACGTTATCTTTCCATTCAAAATATTGCACAATAACTTTCTTATTTCATCTAGCTTATGTAATAATCGATACTTTGCACAAAACTTGCACTGACAAGATGTTTAACTCAATTTTGACCGCGACGCTACTTTTGTGGCGGTGTTCCACAAAACTAAACGATAGTAGGTCATCAAGTGCTTATCAGGCACTTGATAACAATTAAACAATACGAGTGACGACCGAATGAAAATATGTTCGCTGATAAGAAGATTTTTTACCTTTTTATCTTGATAAGGTTAGTTTTAAGGTGTAATTTGCGTCAAATGTATATAAAAGTGGCTGTCAGAAATTACAGGAACTGAGTTGAAACTACGAGTGGAAATTTATTAACTTTTTGATACATTGTTTATTAACATTTGGTACGTGTGATGAATCATGTCGCAATGTTTCAGAATTTGTCATCCGCTTTTTGTTTTTTCAAAAACACAGTATCATGGGAAATCAACCAATCACGTGGCAGGTGTTTTGAAGCTCGGAACAATGTGGCCCAGAGATTTAGTAATATTTGCTTTTTTTGTAAGGCTCATAGCGAGACAATACATACAAGCTCTCTCACGCTCTCTCTCTCTCTCTCTCTCTCTCCTTCTCATTTTCTCTCTCTCTCTCTCTCTCTCTCTATCTTTCTGACTAAGTTCTTACAATCCTGAGTCCTACTTATTTTCCTTTTTTTTTCACACTAATATAATGTAAAAGTATGGATGGATGGATGGATGGATGGATGGATATAACTTGTTACACAATCACGCTAGAACGGCTGAACGGATACGAAATTTGGCATAGAGATAGGTTATAGTCTGGAGTACCACACAGGCCACTTTTGAACCGCGGGTAATGCCAGGTGACGCTGCTAGTTACTTACAAATGCGAAAGTTTGTTGGTTACTTCTTCGTTGAATTTTCTTCTTCAAACGAATCGACAGATTCTAATGAATTTTGGCACGTATATAGCTTATACCCAGGATTAACATATAGGCCATTTTTCAACCGCGGGTATAACCGCGGGACGTAGCTGGTACTACATAATTAACAGTTTTTTATGCTAAATAGATTGATTCGAGGGCCGCCATCTAGATGACATATTCTTAACTATTAAAATGTCAAAATGACATTTGATGTATGACAAATACGTAATCTTGATGGCTGTCCCGCGAATCAAGCTATGTTAAACGAGCTATAGTATTTTCTGTTGGATCTTTTTAGTCAACAAGTTTCCACAAGGGTAATAGGACTTGGTTCAAAGTTTGTTTAAAAGGTCAAGCGTTCGACCAAGGCTCATTTTATACAAAATATAGGCACTTTGGGAAACAAAGTTAACGTTATGTGCGAACACGTTACTATTGTAAGAGCTGATAACTGTAATAAATAGTATGTTTACTTTATTATAACGTGTACTATTTAACACTAGTTGTTACCCGCGACTTCGTTCGCGCTTATTAAGAAAATAGTATTCAAAAACTGTCCTCGTGATATACTGTAACTGATTGTCAAATTTCATCACGCGCCGTTTAGCGAGAAAAACCTACAAACAGACAGACAGACAGATTTTATAATATTAGTGTGGATACTTGTATTAAACTATACTACACACTATTTATTTTCGCCTATTCCATTTATGTATTTTCCATTTAAGTATAGAAATCTTTCCTTATCCTTCCTAATGCTAACTTCAGCTAATATTATAAATGCGAAAGTGAGGTTGTTTGTTTGTTTTCACGCTTACACTCACGCCTTAACTACTCAAATAAACATCCTGAAATTTTTCATGCACGTGGTCAAGTCTTAGACTTTTGGTTCGAAGGTCTAAGGGTCAGGGGTACTTACACAAAAGGACATAGGTACCTTTCACCCCGAAAAAAATGGCGATTCCTGTAGAATACGTGTGAACCTCGGGGCGCAGGTAGTATAAATAATACACATTTCTGAGTAGTCTAAAGAAATGATTTCACTATCTCAAGAACATACACTTTTGTGTCTCTTTTATTCTCATAATCGTATTAGAAATTTCTTCAGAATACTCATCTTTAATCAAGTGATGACTTAAAATCTTTTTTCCTCAACAGCTACCTCGTAACGAATGAAAAAGTTATTCAAACTGTTTTAATTTTTATAACGAGGTGCTCATTTCAACGACTAATCGATAAAACTCATTACCGGTGCCGATTAATTACCCATTTTAGTATCCGGCCCAATTAAATTGCCAGAATTAATTAACATAAACACGGATAAATTGAATGATATCGAGCTAGATGAAGTATTGACTGGATTTAATTTTGATTCGTGGTTTTCATATTTTAATCCACTTTCAAAAAAGAGTAGATTATCAATTCGGTTGTATTTTTTAAATGTTTGTCTATTGCATTACTCCGTCATTTACGAACCGATAGGTAATGAAAATTATTTTCTTAGTTCGAAGAATACCTATGCTAACAGATTTGGTAACATTTTTTACAAAACCCAAAACAGATGACGGAAACTTGTTTTTTATTTTATTTTGAAAGATTATGCTACAGTATGATCGAAAAAAACAAGTTCCAGCGTTCTGGAAGTTGACACCCAACTACGTCACTTGGCCTAAAATATAAAGGGCGGACGTAAGGCGCGGAAGCGGCGTACGACCTCGCGTCTGCTATTTTTCTTTAAACTTACACTTTCTTCTTTGATTACCCGACTGCGGCGAAGATAAAAAAAGAGGGTTATGTGTTTGATGCGTTCGTTGTCTATATTCCCTCGTAGGTAACAATTAAACTGCTGAACCGATTTAAATGAATGATATGTCGCTAGATTCGTTTTTTCTTGCGCGAGTGTATTAAGCTTCATTTAGCAGTCAGGTTTTTTTTTAATTATACTTTTTCGTTAAAGCATGAGTTGAAATTTTTGATCGACTTCGAAAATGTCTTGTTCATTACGTATTTTTATGTCCCTACATTCTGTTTTCACATGTTTTTGGACGTAAATTTTTATGAATCTTCTTTTCCTTGGTGTTTTTTGACGTCAACTTGAAAATAATCTCAATATCTCTTCACACATTTCCCCAAAAATCTCGAAACTCGACCGATCTTTTTACGACCCTCGCAATTGAAAAACGTTAAGACATAAACTTTCTATATTCTGAGGACATAAAAACAAATAAAAAAACCGGGTCGTCACTTTCCTTTGTCACAAACGATATATGAAAGCAATAAAACGCCGGTATGCCGACTCCGGCATTCTTCCTTCGGTGCCGAAATAACTGGGATTCCGGAAACTTCCGGGACTTTTAACAGTGTACGGATTCTTGGGACGACGTGTGGTTACCTCGTTTGTGCTTGAACATAGAATCGCACTGAACTGTACAACCCACCTAGGCATTTTTTCGTTTTGTATTTTTTGACGTAATGGTCTTTGACCTGGAATTATTGGTGTTATCTATGAATTTATAATGTACTGAGCGAGCGTGAAGTCCGTGCAAGGAATCTTAGTTTCAGTTTGGGTAAAAATACTTTCGTATGTCCGACGTCTGGTGTCCAGTTTTCCGGATGTCCGGATTGTCCGATTGTTCTCTTATACATATATAATCTAAGATTAATAAGATTAATATGAGATTTTATAAGATATCTTTGTTTACCGGCTGTTTCTACAGGTTCTACAAGTCGCATTTCTCAACCGATGCTAGCAAAATTTTGTGAGCATGTTCGGTAATTAGATTTTCTTTTTGATTCAGTTTTATTTATTTTTTTCATAATGGTGGAGATGTGGGACATGAGACAGACTCGCTAATTCTTTACTCACTGAGTCACTACTTGTATCAGATTAGACTACTAACTACTATAAATAAGGCTGCATTTCTATACTCAAAATTTATTACGTATGCAGACTTTTCACAGACCCCGGGACTAAACTATCGACTAACCCAATTATTCATGTTCCAACCTTCTCCATCATTTACTAAGATAAGCCCCAAATGGATTGTCCCAATGCCTAATGCCTAGGCGTTGTCGATAAGAGAAGACAATACATCTTGCGGTGTTTTTGTCTCCTTCAGGTACCAGGGCAGCATCATTTGTTAGAGCACTGTCAGAGAGCGCCTGTTTGTTTTTGTGGAAGAGTAGTAGTGGGTTAGGATATTGGGACAAATATATAGTTGGTTATGTGGATCACCACATAGGTGAGAAACTAGCTTTATTTGACTAAAAGTAGGCCTAACAAACTGTTTTCTATTTAAATGTTGTAATATAAAGCAGAGGGAGCGGAAGTGAAGGGCAGAAGGGCCAAATGGCGCTGTGTTTTTGTCCTTCTCAGGTACCAGGGCAGCATAATTTGTTAGAGCACTGTCAGAGCGCGGCTGTTTGTTTTTGTTGGAGAGTAGTACTGGGTTAGGATATTGCGATAAATATGTGGTTGGTTAGAAATGTGTGATGATAATAAATGAGAAACTAATTTTCTTTGGAGATGTTAGATGAGGCAAGATGAGGTTACATGATGCCAAGAGGCACACTGAATTGAGAGACATTCTGTAACATTTAAATGTTTTTTCTGGACAACAAGATTTAGGATAAAAGGCTCATTGATTGATTGATTGAAGTTTGAAAAGCTGTTTTCTATTGAAATGTTGTAATATGAGCAGGGGCCGCAGAAGTGGAGGGTAGAGGGACCAAATGCCCCTATCCTAAAATCAAACAGGGGGGGCTGCGTCCCATACAATTTACTGCCTGGTACCTACTAAGCCGGGGCACGAGTTTGGAAGAAGGGCGATGATCAAAGAAGTTTGAACCCTATCTCAAAGAGTACTTCCGCGGTCCCTGAAAACGAGCATGCTAGAGTTCACTTAGCGATTGGACCAATATTACATAAGTTTTTATCGTTATTGTTCTTTTATTATACCTACCGTGCCCGACAAAGACCAAAAATGGAACCGTTATTGTGATAATTACCATCTTAATATGTAGACGATAAATAAAAAGTAAATAAAAACTGTAGCAGTGATAAATTTTCTCAGTAAGAAGGTACTTGTGCTAGGTGGAGTGGTTGCCAAGACATCGAGCCGTTACAGATCGAGGTACAGTATGTTTATATAGTACGTACACAGTGCTGTTTACGGAAACGAAAGACGTTTATCCAGGATTATTATATTTCCACAGATTTTGACCATCCGGTCAGTTTTCTGAGGATAATTTTTTAAGGTTGACAAAAACATTGATGAGTTTGGCTATGGTATGATCCAAAAAAACAAGGTCTAGCATGCAGCAAACAGATAATGACGTCATCGTTATCCGTCTTTTTCAAACTATGTAAATGACTTATTTCGGTCTTGCTTTGCATCGATTGACGTCACTGCGTGTTTCTGAATGTAATACCTGGCGAAGTATATTACTATTAGACCAAGGCCAATGGAAACTAAAATCCTGGGGGGCTATTCCTGCGCGTGAGATGAGATGAGATTTTATCTTGGTTACTCTCACACCTATGACGGAGGATTTTTAACGGCGTTAATTTCCAATTTTGATCCCTCAATCACAATACAATACATCTTTCTATTGCACACCAAAAACTACATGAAAAACTTAAAAACTAAAATAAATTTTTCGGCAGTACAAGGGCGACCTTATCGCCTAAAGCGATCACACATTTTAATATCCATTTTTACTTTTACATTCACATTAAATCATAGCATATCAAAAATAAACGAGTATGGTGGAACGAGCTAAGAAAAAGGTAGGTATAATAAGTAAGTTTTTTAAAACGTGAGAATTTTTAATTTTAGGAATTAGAACTCAGCTTAAAAATCACTCACAAAATTTTATAATTTGAAAAATGAAATCTTGTTTTTATTTACATATAATGTTACCTAGAACCCGGTGTATGGCGAAAGGCTCGCTCCTGTCACATTTGGGACTGACTATCGTCCGGAGAAGTTTCGGTGTTGTAATACACTTCTACCAGCCTCAACTGGGAAACGCGTAACGATATATGAAATTAAAGTATTCCAAGTTTGCTACAGAACCTTAAGAAGTAAACTACACACATACATAGGTACATATATATCGTCACGCCTTTCCCTCGAGGGGGCTGGCAGATGTGTAATACAACTACCACACTTCACCGGACGATATTCAGTCCCAAATGTGATAGGGGGTGAGCCTGTCGCCATACAATGGGCTTCAGTCATGTAGCAGAAGACATACATAACGTACATATGTTCACACAATAAACAAATTAGTGCGTCCGTCGGTTGGCTTTCAACCTGCTCCCTCTTACTTGAGAGGCGGACTAACAAAAACCACTCACTCATCGAAAGTTTACAAAAAACTATCCACAAAACTTGCTTAAGCCTATAAGGGTAGCGGTTATCCCACTTCTGATAAAAGGGTTGCTACTCTAGCGGATTGGCTGGTACAATATCTGTGCCAGTCTCCGGAGTTTTGGGGTCAAATGATAAATAAGTCATAATGCCCTCCTTGGCTGGGGAGGCTGTTTTCTTACATCGTGCGTTCCAAACTGTGATCTGCGGAAGTAGATAGCCAAGTTTGTAGTTTAACCACTTACTTTAATATTTAACCTTCTAAAAATCTGATTGAGAAAAAGAATATTAGTAGTGCAACTGCGCTACGTGGTTTCATCAATTATTTTGTAGGAACTTTTATTTTTCTAGATGAAAAGTAAACTATGGAATAATTAACTGAGCAAGCGTTAGCGAACGAAGCGTCTCTGCTTGAGCTTTGACATATGCTTTCGAGTGTCTGTCCGTCCTGTTGTCTTCTACATGCAGGTCGTATTTCTCATCCGATTCTTGTGTAATTTTGCAGGCAGGTTAAATAGTTAATAGTTTCATATTGACGATTCAGTTTTTTTTTCAAAATGGCGGAGATACGTGTGTTACAGACACGCACGGTCTTAGGCTCACGAAGCTGCTACTTTAATTAAGGTATAAGCTACCTCCATTCCTTTCAGGGTGAAAAAATGTCCAACACACACACGCTCACAAACTCTCACATTTCCAACATTATCGTGTGTCACAATTTCATTCTAAGATTGTGATCTATTCCACAGATAATATAGAGTAGTAATGCTTTGTATAGTTCCAGTGACGCAATTAGGCAACTTCTATCTCCCCGTACATAAAGATACAGTCTACATTGTCTCTGATCCTAATTACAAGTACCCACTACAAAAGCCTGCGGTCCCAAGCCCCTCATGGGAAATGCCACGGTACGTTACAGTATCTGTAGACGTACGTAAATTACGTTTACGTGATACAAAGGTAATATTTTATGGTTATATTAACACCATAAATGTCGTCAGTGTAATATTACGGGAATTAATGAGTTTGACTTTTGATATTTTGGATGCTGTGTCGAGGTGTGAAGGTGTGAATTCCCAATTACGCTTTGGTTTGTTTGCTGTAAAGGTAAACAGATTTCCAATTATGTTTACAATGTAAAACTCTTTAGATCATTTTCGTACAGGTAATACGTTCCTGTTAATATATGTTCCTGTTTCAAACGGTTTTATTAGGTCCTTACGTATGAAATTAGCGTTTTGTCGTACTGATCAATTTGATCTGAAATATCTCCTCTTTGGTTAAGAATTCGAAATTCAAATTAATAAATTCATTTAGCTGGTTTTTTTTTCTTTGGAATACAGTCATTCATTTGTTATTTTCCTCATTATTTTTTCTTTGGCGTCGCTTATTACCGCGCCGGAAAACATGAAATATCGGTATATTTACGAGTACGAGTTCTACCGTGGCACCAGTGCTGCAGAAACAGCTCGAAGAATTAATTATGTGTACGGCGCTGGTGTCGCTAAAGACAGCATGGTACGTTTTTGGTTTCAACGTTTTCGTTCTGGAAATGTCGACCTTAAGAACCAACCCCGTGGACGGCCGGAGTTCAAAGTGAAAAACGAAGAATTAAAGGCTATTGTGGAAGCGGATCCATCACAAAGCACTTCAGAGATAGCAGCAGGCTTCGGGGTAAGTGACAAAACTGTATTAATCCACTTGAAGCAAATCGGGAAAGTAAAAAAACTCGAACGATGGGTACCTCATGAATTGAGTGAATCGAACTTGCAAACACGGGTCGCCTGCTGTGTTACTTTGCTCAACCGACACAATAATGAAGGGATTTTAAATCGAATCATTACTTGTGATGAAAAGTGGATATTGTACGATAATCGAAAGCACTCATCGCAATGGCTGAACCCTGGAGACCCAGCCAAATCCTGCCCTAAACGAAAATTGACTCAGAAAAAGTTACTTGTAAGTGTTTGGTGGACTAGCGCCGGTGTCGTTCACTACAGCTTTCTTAAATCTGGCCAAACGATTACGGCAGATATCTATTGTCAGCAACTGCAAACCATGAAGGAAGAACTAGCTGTTAAACAACCGAGATTGGTCAATCGCTCTAGGCCACTGCTGCTTCACGACAACGCAAGACCACACACTGCACAACAAACAACCACTAAGTTAGCTGAGCTACAATTGGAATGTCTGCGACATCCACCGTACTCCCCGGACCTTGCTCCAACAGATTACCATTTCTTCCGGAATTTGGACAACTTCTTACAAGGAAAAAAATTCCACTCCGATGCAGCAGTCCAAACCGCCTTCAAAGAGTTTATTGATTCTCGCCCCCATGGTTTTTATAGTAAAGGGATCAATGAACTACCCATAAGATGGCAAAAGTGCATAGATAACAACGGTGCATACTTTGATTAATTAAATATATTTTACAAAAAAAATCGACTTTTTATTCCTCCCGTACAAAACGCCAATTTCATACGTAAGGACCTAATATTTACCTTCACTCGTATGTTTGTTTAAAATCTTGCAACACTTTTTTCAACTACGAAACCGATTTTAATGAAACGATGCGCTCACATTTAGTTCCCGTGTCAATAAAATAATCCTTACTTATTATAAAATCGACCGTAACTCTGTCTGTCTGTCTGTCTGTTTGTAGGCTTTTCACGGCTAAACGGCTAAACATATCTTGATGAAATTTGATTTTGATAAATAGTTTCAGTATGTCACAAGAAAGGTTTTTGAATACTTTTTTCTGAATTAATAAATCTTTTTGTCATGCAATTATGTAAATTAGTAAAAAATACCGCGCCGCTTACCAAATGCGTCAGACAACATCACAGAATAGTACGTAGTTGTAACTAAAATAACCACTGACAACTAAAATTAAAACTAAACTCAAAACCAGCCAGTATTTTTTTAATGTTGGACTCTGATCTCTTCGGTAACAGATTATTTTTCATAATTTGATGATTAGTTACCTACAATTACAGTTACATATCACGAGGAGGGTTCATGGATACTATTTGCTAAATAAACGCGAACGCAGTTGCGGCCAACAGCGAGTGAAGAATAAAACGTTTAACTCAAAAGTATTTTTAAGTTATTTTTGTTAAAACTCAACGTCTAGGTACTGAATGAGTACGTCATGTAATCGAAGGAAAGTTATTTATATTGGAAGGCAACTCACTTTTTGCTGAAATATTCAACGTAATAATATTTGCGTATGACAGCAGGAAATCGAAAAGACATTTTCGCAACAGTAGATATTTTAACAAATATTGAAACTACGGACTTATTCGACCGAGCGAGTGAAGCGTCTCAAAATGCTTTCGTAAGTCCGAATTCTATCCGGATCTCTGTCTTCCTGTACAGGTTGCATTTCTTCAAAAACAGTTCTGTATAATTATTGAATCTGCTCACAAAATTTCACGAGAATCGGCTAAATAAATAAATAAGTGAAGCCAAAAACTATCAAAAAACTACGCTACTGTCGTATAGGTACACAACACTCACACATTGACGCAAAAAACTACGCTACTCGCTTGGTCATTCTTACCTCGACATTATGTACTCGTACATTGGTTTATGGTATAATTTCGTGTAAGTACTTAAATATACTTAGTGCATTATAAAAGTGTGGCCAGGACTACATTTTGAGGTTCTTTTTAAAAACTGTGCAGATTTTTTACAAGTAAATTTTGAAAAAGCCGTAATTTTAGACTCTTACAAATATGTGCAGTTTTAAAATGTTAAATCTCCTAAGGTTGTATATTGGAACGGAAATGGCTAATGTAGAGTTTGGGAATTAATATTAGTTTTCGTGCATTTGTAAATGTTTTTTTTTTTAAACTTAAATAGGATAGATGTGGTATTGATGATGAGACTTCGTTCCGGACACATCCCTTCAAACAAGTTTAAATTTCTCATGGGAATTACAGAGTCGCCCAACTGCACGGAATGCGAAGTAGTTGAAGATGTGCATCACGTGCTGATGGTGTGTGTCCGGAATGAATCCCAGAGACGCGATTTTTTGATTTTGAACAATATTGTCATAAATGTAGGTTTATGTAACAGCATTTTGGCCTCTCCAGTTTCTGAGGAGGCCAGAATGCTGTTAATGTTATATAAGAAAAGTATGTAATTCTGTTTGTGTATGTAATGTATGTAATAATGTTCGTTACGGGGGTGGCATTGTCACTGAGTGACAAAATCCCTTTTAATAAAATAAAGATTAAAAAAAAAAAAAAAAAGTAAATGTTTTTCATGGCAGCACGCACACATTGAAAAAGAAGTGGCTTCAGCGAGATATAATGCAATGTTCCATCTTTTCCTCTAGATTGATCTGAGTTGTCAACTAGATAAGATTTAACTAAACTTCAGATTAAAACTAGAATTCTCTTCTTCCAAAATATTTATTACAAAAGATAAACTGTTTTTGCCTTGAACGTTTTCCGTTAGAGCTTTCGTCTCAGGTAGCTTATCTGCCCGTGCATCAAGCCAAACGACTCGGCATCTTTATTTATCACTGTATACTTTATTTGAAATATCAAAACTGTCACCTATCACGGACTGGCTGTAAAACTCAAGATGATATATTACCTCCGAGTAGAAATTTTTGAGAGAAACAACTTCTAATAGCGCATCACTACACATGCTCTATGTATCTTTACACTATGCTCTAATGACATCAAACACAAATACGAAACTTTATTTTTTGTTTAAACTTTTCCTAAGCAACTCGATTTGACCGCTCTATCAATCTCTATATTTTGCTATCTTTTTCTCACATGTTAGATAATAAAACGCAAATAATGATGGTCTTCTTAATTTAGTTTCGTTTAGTGTGCGGTATAACACCAATCAACAAACAACAACAGAAAAAATACCAACACCAATGTCGATCATAGATAATTAAATGTAGAAAATACTGCTCATAAAATTTGTTTCTGGACATGTTTACACTTAATAAAATTATATGGTTGATGCAAAATGAGTAGGAAGAGTGATACAAACCATAGGACAATGATGTGGCTAATTTAACGTAAAAGACAGTGCTACATTTTTGTAGTAGCGCTTTTATATTTAGACGAACGTCACGTACGAAAAATTGGTCCTATACGAAATTCGTTTAGTTCGTTTACTTCACGCACACATCGCTCTTGAAACGTCCCTCTTGTTTTGTTCCCATACCAGGCAACGAAGGATCGAAGTTAAACGCGTGTTTACCTACTGAATCAAGAGGTATTTCCAGAGTTAACAGTCGTAAGTCATTGTTAGTCGTAACGATCGAATTTTGCTAATGATGTGCGCACGACCCATAAACAAATAATTATCAATTAAGAGCCAAAACGTATGCGTTCATAGTAACCCACACTGTCATATTATAGTCATTAATTAATGTCATATAACTTTCTACTGGTTCAAAAAGTCTCTCTGCTAATTTTATACTCGGTGATATTACACTCTACTAGAAATTTTCGCACCGTTCGCTGGATGCACTAAATGGCGGGACGGCGGCCATCTTGATAATGTCAGGTCATGTCAAGATGGCGGTGCCAGTGCACAACATGTCTTACTGCTGATATTGCATCCGGGAGTACTTGGTGTGTCGCGTGTTTTATTTAATGTTTTTCTTGTTATATTAACTTTGTAGTACGTAACCAAGTATGGAAGTAAAAAAGTAATAGGTAGTAGGTTGGTATTTATTGGTTTATTGGACAAAAAAACAGACAGCGATCATTATAGGTTCCCAGAGATCAAACCGCAAATAGAAGATCGTGACAGGTGGAAATTGCTCTGCAGACAAGAATTTGCTTAAATCGTCAATCTTCATCATCATAAACTATTTTCCACTCACTGCTGAGAGATACATAGGTTTCCTCTTTAGCGCGCCATCTTTTGCTGTTCTTATAGGGATGAAAAGATAAGTTCAAGAATGGATAAATAAATATTACAGATAAGTAAGTACTTGGGTATAAAAATAAGTTCACTCCAAAACTGTTCTCAAACAAGACCTACCAAACTTAGCAACTTCAACTTACAGTTGTAAGTATAAAGTGACCGACTATAAAATTGTGAATGTAGCCACTTTTGTTGCGAACTAGTTGTCCAGACTTTCCTTACTTATTGTTGTTTTGCTGGAAACTTTCATATCTTGATATTTATCGTTTTAGTTCATGATTTTTTGAATAACGGAGGAAGAGTCTGCTGTTACAGAATGATATTTCTATATACCTATTTGAATACGGAAAGTAAACACTGGGCAGACTTGCAGCTAAGTGGTCGAATGGCCAATTGTAAGAGCGGTAGGAAGGCAGTGGATCAGACTACAGGACTGGAAAGCATGGTGCGCTAAAGAGACCAATAGGAATGGAACAAACAGATTGCGAACGTGTGTTCGCAATTGATGTGGATTAATGTGGTTCTAAAAAAAGGCTCGCTCAACATTGTGGGCCAATGCTATTTTTCTAGATCCACAGTCTGACTTGTGGAGCCGATGTCATTAAAAAAGTTGAAAGAAGAATATTGTAACGCGCAGGTCCTTATTATTACAGCCTTTTAAAAAAAAGAATAGCTGTCTCGCGCTACTTTTCTTTTTCCTTTGATACAGTGAATAAAGCAGGTAACAAGTTGATCGAATCAATGGGCCTGTCTGGCGGCATAGTACCCGAAATAAGCATAATAAGCACTTATCGGTTCGTGAGCCAGGTTTTACGACGATGGTATTAGAATAAATGTAGGGCCACTGCTACAGGTATTGTACTTGACTGGGTAGGTTGCAACGAATTGTGTGTAATGTCAAAGGCTTAAGGAAAGAACCCCAAAGAAAAATATGAAGTATTATTAACTCGTGACTTTTTGATTTCTTGCACAATCGGTATTTTTACCGATTGTGCAAGAAAAGAACAAAAAAAGGAAGATAAAAGAGAACGAGTGGAGAAGCAAATAAATGAGGGCTGCTTCCTTTCTCTATAAACGAGTATACTAGTTTTCTTTTTAAATAAACACAAGAGTTGTTAGCAAGCAAGCAAGCAAGCAAGTTTGCATAGGCCGAGTGGCTTTTCCTGATGACAGTGTTTCTAGGCAGCAAGAAGGCCTCTGACATGGCTTGTAGAGACCAGTGACCAGAGAATTTAGAAGAGAACAGAAGGAGGAGGAAGAAATGGCTTGTAGAGAACAGTGTAGAGAATTTAGAAGAGAACAGAAGGAAGAGGAAGAAATGATTCTTTTGTTATTAATCGACGCAGGAGTAAAATATCAGTATTTTGTCTTTTCCTCTCTTTACAGTCTTGAACTCGATAGAAAATGATAAAAATAGAACTATTCCGGGCCTATTGCTCCAGCCTACAGCTAATGCCTTCCGCTTCGTCTAGAGAGACGACGCTGAAAGCATTGGGTGTAGCAATATCGTGCCATAGATTATTTTACGCTATGTTTGTCTATTAGTGCTTTACATGCTGGCCTTTGATTAGAAGTTATTATCAATTTGGCCCAGCTGGAACCTGGAAGTGAGAAGATTCTGACTTCAAGGGTGGTCCATGAAAATAGCGGCTCAGCTCTTAGACAGTTTCGCAGTTTTGTTCTAGGTTTTAGGGCCTTATTGGTAAGCTAATTAAGGGGATAGCACGGAGCTAATTTTGATCCGGCAAAATTTTGGAAATATACCTTTTTTGGGTAATTTTGGTTCAACGAAAAAAACGAGTTTTTATGGCTTCATTCAATCTTTGTAGTTCATTTTCTAACAGATATGTATCTAAATGAACTAAAATAAAGTATTACAAAATCCAAGGAATAATGTAAACCACGAACTTCATGGACCAACATTGAACCCAGAAACGGTCTTACTGCTTTATGAATACCATACCTACCTCCAGCTATATACCTACCAACTTATCCTTACAGTTGGCCAAATATTAGAACTACAAATTATCTGCCAGCCGCTGTCAGCTCCGTTCACAATACTCGTTGGTGGCTCCCTCATTCAACAGCACAGACAAGTCGGTCGCGCTGTACGTATCATGTCTGCCCCAGACGCGGTTTACGATCGGACCCACTAAAACTAAAACGCGATGGCATCGGCCAAAAACGAGAGTTGTGCTAAATTTACTACGAGGAAGCGCATAAGAGAACTTTTTAATTTTCAGCCCGTTCATTTAAAAATTGGCTCCAGGAGTGAATTAATCTCGTCTGAACTTTATTTGGTAACCTTGGATGTTTATATTAACTTGATTCAGAAGCTTTACTATTCCCAATACCGATGCTAGTCATTCATTATTCAGAAATCCGAATGAAATTCCGTTGGCCTAGATAACTAATTACCAGTCTAAATACCTACCAACCTACATAGTAAAGGGACGGATCTGATTTTAATTAAAATAGTTTCATATCAAAAGATGTAGGATAGGATATACTCGTAGGTAGTTTTTATCCCAAAAAACCTACACGTTAAAAATTACAGGTTCTATTCTTTTTAGGCTAAATACCATGTTGCATGATGTAGCATTGTAGCAACTACAGAGAGCCACTTAGAGAGGAAGTTCGCAATCTGTTTGTTCCATTCCAATTCAAATAAAACTCTTTAACCCCCAGTTCCGCTAAAAAAATCCCTTTCTTTTTTCTCAGTGCGGGAGGTCATTAATCTACCTACACGGCGCACCTGCCTGTAATCGCTCGGGATCCCGGATTTCTCACTTTCTCGGTATTTCCCGGACTTTCGCGTCTTATCGCGATCTCCCGCCGAAATTAGGACGGTTCGAATGCCGTTTTGAGAAAGAGGTCGGATGCTTGTTGCTGACCTTTGTGTTGGTTTCTTTTCTTGTTACTAGCCAGTTTTTGTTCGTTTTTCTTTTTTAGTACATTTTTTTTTTGTTATCAGCCAGTTACTATAGTTTTATTTTTGGTTTTGCCCTGTAAATTTGCGTCACTCATGACACAAGCCCATTTTTGGCTTGTGTCATACATAAGTGACGCGACTTGAGTTTGGAATTCGTCCGATAACGCATCCTGCCAGATCTCTGTTTTAGGTCTTGGGGTATCCTTCGTTTGAGCCTCCGTGGAGACTTTCTGGTCATTAGTGTCTTTGCGAGATGGTTTGGATGACGCTGCAGCCTTTTTTCCTAGGTAAGGAGATTATTTTTTATTTCTTTTCTACTGGGGGCACCTCCAGGTCCCTATGCAGTGATTCATATTTTGTGATTTGCCATGGAGCACCAGTGATCATTCGCAGCACTTTTGATTGGAATCGTTGCAGTATGCTTAACTTAGTTTTTGAAGCTGTGCCTCAGAATTGGATCATGTAGTAATATTGAATTGACAAAAGCGATCTGCATCATTCATGCATTTATTCGAATAACAAACATAATTGATTATAAAACAAGAGAAGCTGAATAAAATCACAGTTCATTCCAAACATCGTATGAAAATATGATATTCTTACTGAAGTGAAAAGTTTTATTGTGCATTAAATATTTGCGCTCTGTTTTTATCTGTACTTACTGAATATTTATTTATATTTAAATAGGTTAATGTTCTTGCTAAAAAAACAGAACTTCTTTATAGTATATTAAAGAAACATAAACACACCATTTTGTTTTGCTTAAATCGGCCGTTGGCAGTTTAAAGTACGAGTATACCCAGGTCCGGATCTAGGGCATTTGCGAATCGGGGCAGAAACTTGAGAATAGAATAGAATAGAATAGAATATTTTTATTGCATTAACTGTGTACAAAAAGTGTTCTTAATTTAAGGTTCAGTTTCAACAGTTTGCCCATCGCGGGCGTGCAATATGAGGCTATTAATTACTGTGTTTATCTTAATTACTTACTTACATTAAGTTTTACTTACATTTCAAATTTAACCAGCCTAATCTTAATTCTAATGAGCGTGGAGTGGTGCGTGGAGAGCGTCTGAGAGTGACGCCCCTAACGTTCTACTTATGAACTCATAACATCACATAACTTATCGTCACGCCTTTCCACCGAGGGGGCTGGCAGAGATGTACAACACCCTCACTTCACCGGACGGTATTAAGTCCCTAATGTGACAGGGGGCGAGCCCATAATATTTATTATTATTATTGATTAACGGCTCCATAAACACGTGCACAAGAAAGGCTGCTTTACGTGACGAATGGCGACGACTTGTGAAGCGAGCCACCACCCTGACCGATGACCACGACCACTCTGACAAGAGTGTGAACGACTAAGAAGAAGGTGGGTACAACACACAGGGCCTACTGATTCCACGGTTCTAATGCATTTGACCCACCAATGACTTTGAGCATAACATAATCTCAAGAATATTAAACTCATTAAGGAAACTGACGTGGTTTTCACACATTATGATTTTGAGATACAGTTTCAACCGCGTTTGGCCATTTTTTCAAGGCGCGCGCGCGGCTTCTGCACTTAGCACAGTAAGGCCTGGGGGGCTATTCCTGCGCGTGAGATGAGATGAGATTTTATCTTGGTCACTCTCACACCTATGACGTTTCAAACGAGATCAACAAGGACGGAAAAAGGTGAGATGAAAATCTCAAATCTCCGAATAGGGCCACTGTATACTAAAACATGTCATGAATCTCGATTCAAAACTGATTTTACGATACACAAAAACAGCTTTAAATCGAGATTCATGACTGAGCGTCGTTTTAGTAAACGGGCCTAAAACTATTGAAACTATGGTTGAAGCCGGAAAAATCTACTTATTCGTAAGTGAAGAGTTCCCATATCATAATATTAAACTAAATTTTTGAACGCAAGCAAAAATAATGTTACTACGTCAGTTCAACACTAAGTAGTTACTAGGTGCTCGATAACCTCAGAGAGTTGAGAAATCTTGACAAGTTTGATCTCAATGTATGGACAAAGTTGTCCGAGTGGACATATTTACTGTTCACAGGGTTCTGACCTGGAAACCTGAGATATTATTTGCTAAGCACATTATATAACTAAAGTGTAAACACGTCTTTACGTGTTTACACTTTAGTTATATTTATTTGCTTTCACTTAGAAAGCTGAGAAATTTGGAGCAAGGGTGAAATGAGATTGAATAACCTATTTCTAATGTTAGATTTTATATCGATGTAAGCTGAATCGAATTTTTTACCATGTCAGTATCGTGTCAAAGTTGAAGTTTGTCAGATTTCACATTTTCGTAGTTATTTTTCATGGCTGAAGAACCATCCAACCTAAGATGTCTAGAGAGAGTTCCGTACCGTTTATGAACGAAAAGTAACAGGCCAACTTTTTTATACTAGTGTGCGTGACAGGTACCTACGTCTTTTAATAGGGTTGCGTCGTACATTTTGTTCATTTAGAACCTAACAGCTGGCTGTTATATTTTTGGCTCGTGTAATGTTTTTTTAAGTCCATCTGCGGTGCTATCAGAATCATTCGGAAACGTTTCCGATCGGATCTCAGAAAATTCAAACTCAAATTGTTCAAATCTCCAAAGTATCAATCAATATTAAATATTATCAATGTTTAAATAATGTATCTACTTTTATACATTTTGGAAGAGGGAATCAAGTAAACATCCGATCGGAAGAATTAATCACGTTTAAAAACTAATGAACATAGACTGAGATTCGAATAATTTAGGCTTACAATTTTTGTAATACGAACGGAAACGTTTCCGAATGGTTGTGAATAGCCTTGATAGACATAGCATTTGTCAAAGCATTAAGCGTAACTACTTTCACATTTGAACTTTACGCTTTGGACGGAACTTATTTGAAATAATTTGGACACAGCTTACTTTCACCACTGCCAGCCCCCTCGGGGGAAACGCGTGGCAATAATTATGTTATGTTAACAAACTTATTATTCAATATTGACCATCGATTACCTGAATCTAAAAACATCGATTATAAAAATCCCGGTACGTAACCATAAACATTTGTACTACGCCCTGTTCCCAACAAAGTTATTTCAACTATCAGCTTTCACTATCATTGCCAGTGATAAAAAAAGCTGCTAAAATTGCCAGATAACCTGAATCCGCTAACCCTAACAAATGCTCGCTCCGTAAGCCCGGCCCAAAATGTTTTTTGTAACAAGAACGGGGCAGAATTAAAACGAAATAAGTACGTAATCTTTAAAAAGGAGTTCACATTTTCTTTATTTGAACAACAAATTGTTGTTTAGCCGACTTTAGCCGAAAGGGATTTGGAGCTGTCGTCGTTTAGTTTTAATTTTGGTGGTTACTACATGCTAACTATTTATCTTATCCTACTTAATATTATAAACGCGAAAGTTTGTAAGAACGGATGGATGGATGTTTGTCACTCTTTCACGCCAGAGCAGAGCGGCTAAACAGATCAGGATAAAATTTGGCACAGATATAGGATATAGTCTAGAATAGCATATAGGATACTTTTTAACCACGAGTGAAATCGCGGGGCGCAGTTAGAGTAAGTATATTTTAGGCAAGTAATTAACCCAACATTAAACCACAGTACATTCCTTTTTCCTAGAGTTAGAGAAAGAGAGAGAGAGAGTTAGAGACAGAGAGAGTTCTTCGAGAGAGTTTATTTATTTATTTATTTATTTATTTATAAAGATACGCCAACAGTGATCATTAAACACTTTCAAAATTAAATTGCTAAACACATGGAGCTGATATGAACACCCTTTATAGGCGTATACAGCATTTGCATTAAACAGTGGTAAGAAACAATTATTTAAAGATTAAAAATAGAAATACTTAATACATAGAAACAAATGTAAAAGAAAGTTAAACAAAACAAATTCGACATTATGAATAAGGATCTAAAGGGACTTGATAAGTTTGGTTTTAAAAACAGTTATAGAATCGTTGAAAATATCTAGATCGTCCACGGAGAGGTTGACTTCATTATAAGTGCGACATAACCTTCGCGTGGGAGAGTTAAGTGCCAAATTAGTTCTAGCGATTTGGCGCCAACCTAAAATCCGAGAAATTCTGTGTCTAGGATAGCGGCAAGGAACATGCAAACAAATTTCGGTCAAGATAGATGGACAGTCGGAGAAACCAGTTAGAGACGTTCAGGTGGTCTAAGCACTTTGACATGCCACACTTTGACTAGGAGTTGCTACTCGTCCTAGATGAAGTTTCTTACTTCACCCTCGTGAGGTAAAAAATACGCTAACTACATGAAAAAATGTTTAGTTGTTTTTTTTTGTTCTGTTGAAAATCGGATTTTTACCGTCATGGAAAGGTAGGTGAAACCGTAGGGCACTGCTATCAAACCTCTTAAAAGAAATTGAGTTTGAACATGGAACCTAATTCTTCGAACTAAACGGCAGAAGCGTAGGTAGAGCCACGATTACACAAATTACATCAGCCGAACGATTCTCAAATAAGGTTCTTCAGCTAATATACTCTGAACCCAAGTCACAGATTAGGCAATAACTTGTGAATAAGCTACCATAGATTAAAGCTTCGTCCTAGCTAAGCAAACTGTAAGCAGCTGACGGTTTGCTTACAAATAGCTACCGTTATATATTTTTAATGGAGTGTCCGAACAACGCGTACTGTACGCTATTTGCGGCGTATCGCTTGCTGACTCATTCAGTGAGCGGCCGATTTGAATTTTATTTACCAAAAAAAAAAGCAGTTAGATAGTTCACCGTGTCGAGACAGTCACGGGACAGTCAGCCGCTCATAGTTCGGCTATTTAGAACGAAGCCAGCCAAATAGGATGAGCCGATATTTTTAACAGACTTAAAAAAAGAGGAGGTTCTCAATTCGTCTGTATGTTTTTTTAACCGACTTCAAAAAAGAAAGAGGGTGTCAATTCGTCTGTGTGTGTGTTTTTTTGTTTGTATGGTACGCGATTACTCCACATTTTTTTTTTTTTTTATTTTTTTTTTTTGGTAGGTCATACACTTCAGAGGAGGTCCCATATAATTTTTATTGAAATCAGTCAAGCTGTTTTAAAAATTTCAACAAAAGTCTAAAATTTGTAGACTTACATGGATGACGGGAAGTCAGTTTTTTGTACTTTGCTTTTTATATTATTAACAGCTCATGTCATACAGTTTCTTTTGTCTAAACTAGATGGCGTGGTATTCGGCTACCATAATAAATAGCTAACAAAGTTGACAAAACCTTAACAATATCATGAAAAGTTTAATAAAACACTCTGACAGGAAATAAAAATTCCGAAACAAATATGTTACTTGGATGACACGCACTTACCTTACGTCAATCGACGCTTAAATAATACCGGAATGAGTCATTTACAAAGAGGTCGATAGAGACTACAACGATGACGATGATGGTATACTAAGAGTGATGTAGTTGGATGTCAACTTCCGGAACTACGAACCGGAACGTCCGGAACGACATCGAGTAGGATTTATATGAATTATGAAAATGCCGGCGATGTGTCAGTGCAAATGACTATGTCGAATTATTTCGAGTATGGACTTGACAATTGACATAATTCGACCTAATTCCACAAAATACCGGTCAACATTTTTAGAAGGCATTAAATTTATCATCTGAAATGCAAAACTATTATGGAAGAAAGTTATGACAAGATATCGTAGGAACTATTACCATCAAATTACAAATAAAAAGACAATAATATACTTACAAATAATAAAAAGCGAAAACGTAAATGAAACAAAAACTTCTAGTGATAAGGAATGAATGCTGTGATTACTTAATATATGTATACATGGTTATTTGTAACTTACCAGAAACCTCTTAAGGGTTCATTGTACTCATCAAAATGAACAACTTTTACTGTGGGGCGAACTCCGAAATCGCGAAAAAAAAATCAGCTGTTCCATACATTTTGTCAAAGGTGATTGAACTTTTTGTATGGAACAGCTGTTTTTTTTTTTCGCGATTTCGGTTTTCGCCCTATAGTAAAAGTTGTTCGTACTGATGAGTACAATGAACCTTTAAGAGGTTTTTGATTAGGTACAAATAACCCTGTATAAACACTAGCTGCGCCTCGCGGTTTCACCCGCGGTTAAAAAGTATCCTATGTGCTATTCTAGACCAAAATCTATCTCTGTGCCAAATTTCATCCAGATCTGTTCTCAGATCCGTTCTGGCGTAAAAGAGTAACAAACATCCATCCATCCATCCATCCATCCATTATTACAAACTTTCGCGTGTATCATATTAGTAGGATTTATAAAACTGTTTACATACTCATGACTTAACAATTTGCTACAATATCAGTCTGATGACTAGGTTAGGTTCCCATCACTATTTGTTATTAAATTACCCATGACTTAAAACAATTTTCACGCAAAATTTGACGTTATTTCAAAGTCATAGCTAATTAAATCCCATGAAGTATTATTCAACGCATATTTTAGAAACTAATTATACTGTACGTGTTTTCGTTTGTTTTAAATTTTTTTTCTATCGGTGCTGCCCCATAGAAAAAAACCGTAAAACAAACGATTAGCAAAACGGGTAATTGCAACTATTGCTGTCTGAGTCAGAAATTTGTTAAATAGTATTTGTATATTCATCACAGTTTTCCATGTCTAGAACGATGTTAATAATCTACAAAGTCAAAGTCAAAATGATTTTATTCAATTTAGGTATCAAAGATACACTTATGAAGGTCAAAGTTTTTTAAATAGACTCGACCGCCATACCTACATAAACTTACCTACTTATTAATGCATCTTTCATAAAATACATTGCGCTTATAAACATAGAATTACCAAGCGATAAAGTGAGGACTCCAAATCTTTCATAGTTGCAATTACAAGACTCCACCTTAGTAACAACGTAATCAATACCACTTGTTACATTTAACATTCACCGCGAAGGCTTCAAGAAAGTAGGTTGGTATATTGATTTTTGAACTTTGTTATTCTACAATCGAGGCTTGGTGTCCTAAATACTTTTCCAATGGAAGCCTATGCATTGTAATAGCATTTCAACATCTGTGCCGGGTAACTTTTGGTGGCCCGACCTTTCCTTTTTTCCATTTCCGCGTTGAGGTTTTAATTTAGTCGTTTGTTTTTAAGACTTGCTTTTCTGCGTTTTGCGAAAATTGGCATTTTAGGTTTCAAGATACTTCTACCCAACGGGGTAGTAAAGAGGAGATATTTCCGTGAAAGCTTCGAAGAGCAACGAGAACTTGGGTATTTGAAGTCGGATGTACCTACTTACCTACTGTTTTGGAAAGTTTAGCACAACTTTTATAAAGCAGGGTCCATTTACAAAATTTCAATTTATGGAAGAATGCAAGCATTACGTACTTGACCTACCTTTCTTTATCTTTTGGCACTTTCAAACAAGTGAATTATTAAGAAGTAACGTTATTAAAACAAAAACAAAAAACTCAGCTGCAAAATTTTGTACTTTAAGTCACTTCCACTATCAAGACGATTCAAATGACACCTCCCATGACGAAATTCACCAACCTGTTTAGGCTGTAAGGCGTACCAAAGAAAACTTCATACATACATGCCCACATACATGCATACACTGGAAAAACAAAACCCTTCTTCTTGCGCCGTCATACATAGATAAATCAAAAGAAACTTCGCGTAACAAAAGTAATCAAGCCGTTAACTGATAGAAAGCCACACATAAACAAACTTACATAAACCAATAACCTATAGATACAAAGTACACTCGTGAAATGTAAACCCGTAAATTGGTGTCAGAATCAGCACCCTGCGACGTGACGTATGTCCACATCCTAACTTTTAAATCAATTTATGGAATAGATTTTACCTTCCAACCAATTATCCAACTTTTATTGCGTCTGTGTGCGTAACAAGTGACAAGGCAAATAAACACAGCACACGTTGCGAATTTTTGGCTTGCGTTTTGAGAACGCGTTTATTTATTTATTTAGGTAGAAATCCCAACAGTTTACACTTTAGACATTAAAAAAGAAAACACTAAATAACAGAGTCCTGAAGTGTAAACCTATTATAGGTATTTACAACATTCTTTTTCTAATACTTTAACTAATTATTGTACATGTTCACAAATTTTTCATCTAATTATTACAATTTCTACATTTATTTGCTAAAGTTATTGTAAGTATGGTGGGTTTGTTTTTACTTTAGGTTCAGTAAGTTGAAGAAACAAAATTAATAAAATAAATATTACAAATGAAATTAAATTAAATTTACACCGAAGATGATAAAACACATTTTACTTATTAGAAATGCTATTCAAATATTATAATTCGTTAGTTTACTTTTAAACGTTCAAAGAGTCATGAAAAATATCAAGGCTTTGTTTGGAAACCTACCTTCTATAGTTAGTTATTCTAGGGAATCGGGTAAGTACAAAAGGCAGGTACAACACTTGTGCTAAACCTGAAGAAGTTGTTTGAAGTACTCGTAGGCCTGTCTTAACTTAATTTTTTTCAATTTCCTACCACAGAGCGGTCGCTCACCTATTAATACCTACCCTCAAAAACAAAATTAATTATAACAGGTCTTTGTGATCCAAACACACAGCCTTTGATGTGAAACTCCGGGAAATTACCTTTTTTACTTACAATAAAGTCTTTGAGTAAAAACCGTTTGAGTATTTTTGGGATTTTATTTGAAGAATTTCGCTATTGATATAATTTTTAATTTGATGGTGGAATTAATCTTGCTCCGTGGTTTTGTACATTGAGCTATAATGTACTACATACCTAAGAGATGACACATAAAACCATACTGTCAACTGCAGGACGTCAGTGTGAATTATACCCTTAAATACTGTATACAAACCCTGATATACCTTATATAAGCCCTTGTACTGCCGAATAAGTACCTTATAGGTCGTCGTGCTCCATCTTAGACCACAACCTCGCTTAACATTAGGCGACACAACAATCAAACAACAGTCAAACGCCGACCTATTCTACATAAAAAAAGAATGATATTTCATTTTAAAATTCTCTGTTTGTTTTACTTTGTATTTTTGGTGTGCAATAAAGATGTATTGTATTGTTTATATAATCATCGCCTTTACCCCCGAACGGGTTGACATAAAGGTGTAATACAACTCCACCAACACTGTTCCTTCCAATGATGTTCTATCGGTTCCTCCACTGTCTCAGTCTTGGCGCCTATACTGAAGCGTGAGATGTTAGCTTGGTCACTCCCACACTTCTGAACTTTCAAACTGAAGTGACAATAACCAAAAAATATCTCTACTTGTAAGAATAGAGGACCCTATTCTTAGAAGTCGAGATAATTTTCGCTCCAAGCGTTTTCGTTTATTACTAGCTGATGCCTTGAATTTCCGACCCGGTGCGATGCTGATCGATTTAGACTTAAGACGCTGGCCAGACAAAGAAGACGCAGGACGAGTACGAGTCACGGACGGAGCGTTATAGCACCTTCATAAATAAATTTGACTGCCTCGGTGGCTCAGGTGGTAGTGAACCTGCCTTCTGAGCTTGGGGGCGTGGGTTCGATTCCCACCTAGGGCAAACGTTTATGTGATGAACATTTGTGTTTGTTCTATGTCTGGGTCTTAATATGTATTTAAGTATGTATTTAAAAATATCTAAATATGTAAATCAGTCTCTGACAGCCATAGTACAAGCTTTGCTTAGTTTGGGGTCAGGCGACTGTGTGTGGAAGTGTCCAGAATTTATTATTATTTATTTATTATTAAATTAAAAACCCCCGACACCGATTTTTAGCAAACATAGCTAAAACACTCCCGAATTATTCACCTTTCAAACAAAAAAAAATCGAAATCGGTTTAACCGTTCGGGAGCTACGATGCCAAAGACATACACAAGCACACACACAGCCGCGTCAAACTTATAACACCCCGTCGTTTTTGCGTCGTGGGTTAAAAATGAGACAAGTGGGTCTCGTCTTCGTCTTGAGTCTTTTCTGTCTGGCTTGCCGCTAAGAACCGAAATACGGCCTCCTGCCTCGGATCCTTAAAGGATTTTTACCGGAATCGGTCTAACCGTTCTCAAGCAGATAATGGGCTTACCAACGATTAATATACATACTATACCAACTATGATACGACTACGCTTATATATTATACCAACGATTATTATGTCTAATATCCCAAAGCGTTTAAATCTTACTATAGAAAGATTACTTATCTAATTACTGAACGTTCATAATATCATAGTAAATTATTTGTTTATGGTAATACTAAACAATTTGACTCACAAAAATTCTGACGTACCAAAACAAAGAACAAACAAGATGTTTTATAGGACTATACGAGTATTACCATACAGCCGTTCGTTATCCTAACTCATTCAACTTTGACGTCTGTTCAACAGTTAGCGCTTCTCTGTTTGTTTGGAGAAATAACCGGTTTTTACCAGTTAATATAGTCAGTGTTTAGTTTTGAACATTTTATGAAAAAAAAACAATCTTATGCGCTGAATGTAGATAGGTATGTGCTGAAGTGATCGCCATTATCACTGAAGAGGTTAATTACTCTCATTATCATACGAGTATAAGCCAACATTACAAATGATTTTTTATTGGTATGTTCCTCTGTCTCTAAGTCTTTCCTAGCATCAATTCTCTTTGTTCTTCTGTCCCTTTTCCCTTTTTTTTTGCCAAGAAAATAGTTTGTATCATAAGTAATCTTTTATCCCGAAAACTTGCGGGGAAACTAAAAAACCGTAAGGAAAACCGTAAGACGGATTTAGACTTCCCTAAATTTCCCTATTATGCCACCTCAAAGCAGGGATTTTACATAATGCCATCGTTTACTATTATTATAATGAAGACGCCCCTCATTTCCCGTTCCCCGCAAATGGCCAAATATCACCAAACAAACAACGTAGGTTAATGAACCCACAAACTTACCTATAAAATATAGGTATAACCATCGAGAAGCCACTTTAAGGTGGCGACAGACATGAATATTCGCTCGATGTAAGCACGTTACGAGACGAATATTCGGCATGTCAGTGCAGCGAGCCGAGCAGATTGATGACGAGCGCCGAGCACCCGAGCGCGCTCCACCCGGCTGTCGGTTTTTGGCTAATCTCTTTGAATGTTACATGAACCATGATCCAAAAAAAACAAGGACTAGCATTCCAGGAGTAAACACGTCCTCGTCATCGTCATTCGTCTCTTTCGCACT
Source organism: Peribatodes rhomboidaria (assembly GCA_911728515.1). Taxonomy (NCBI): domain Eukaryota; kingdom Metazoa; phylum Arthropoda; class Insecta; order Lepidoptera; family Geometridae; genus Peribatodes; species Peribatodes rhomboidaria. The sequence goes on from OU452182.1 coordinate 14,296,596, forward strand.
ATTTGTTAATGACTTATTTCGATCTTGCTCAAGCATCGATTGACGTCACTACGTGCTGCCCACGTGACCGAAATGATATACCTGGCAGAGTGTATTATTATACCATGACATGAACAAGTTTTAGTCGCTACAACGAGCGTCGAGCGCGCACGCGCTTTTGGTACAACTGTTGAGCACAGTTAAGCATGTATTCGTTGCGAAGATTCAGGTGTCAAGAGCATATTTTGCTCATAACGAACAAATTCTCGATGCGAATATGTATTCACATCAAACTCAATTAGTCGCCGGCTATGATGCCTAATTATTATTAAGTTACAGTCTTTTAACCTTTTACTAACTTTATTGTCGAAGAGATAAGCTAATAAAGTTATTTTATGCAGTTCTCTTAACTACACTACAAAATTTTGTAAAATAAATTGTTGTGTTGAAGGGAAAATATATTTTCGAAGATTTATGGCGGGGAATTAATATAGTTAACCGATAACTGATAGTGAATACCTTAACAAAGGACATAGTAATTTTTGTATTGACTAAATTAAAAAAAAAATATGAATCTAAAAGTTGTGTAGGTTGTTAGAAAACTATTTTGAAAATAGCTTGACTTTTTCTTCAACAAAACATCACCATTCTAGGTACCACTATTCAACTATAGTATTCACTAATCACTATACCTGCCCCCAATTCTACAAACCAATTGTTTCAAAATTGTTATAAATTGCCTCAAATTGACACTTTTTGTAGGCCAGAAGTGTCAATTATAGACAATTCTTTAACAACTTTAATTATTAAAATCTAGTCCCAGATTATGTGCTATTTCACTTATGTACATCCAGACTTTTCGTGCTCAGTCTTACGTCTCTGTGTCTGAGCTTTCTTTCTCTATGAGCGAGAGTGTTTGTTCGTATCTTATTAAGCCATACAACAAACACCGCCAGAGGAACTTGTAATTTCAACCCCTCTTTAGGGGAGGGGGAGGTATGTGCTTAGGTCTCGAATAGTTTCAGCGTTTTCTTGCGGGAAACATGATCCGCGATCGTCTTACTTAGAGAATAGAACGTGAGTTATATGAAACGTGATTTATGAAAATAGCTCGCTGTATACTAGTAGTTTGCTTCTTCTTAGTAGTAGTACGCTCTAAGACCTTACTTCTCCAGGTCAATAATGACTACTGTACAAAAGAGATAATAAGTACATTTGTACTCTATAAAAACCACGTGCCTTTTGAACTAAAACCAAAATACGAGATCCCATAATGCGGGCTGGGAAGGTAATGAAAAGATGAGCTAGCTGCTCGTTTGTTGCACCCTGGCGGAGAGCAGCTTTTTATTTCGAACGTCGGACTAATGTGCCCGATGCTCGCTTGCCACAGCACTTGCAGAAGGGCACAACTACAGAAAACTATGCTCTGACTAAGCTGTAGTTTGCGTCATGTAACAAGTATAAATTTAAAGTTAAAAAACGCCCGACACCGATTTTCATAAGAGATAGCTTTTTTTGTGAATGACTAATGCTGTTGGCGACTGAGGCCTCTACAGCGTACCGGATGTAAGGCAAGCGCGGAGGGCGCAGGGCCTTTAGAGAGTTTGTTCTTTAAAGCTAAGGGCGAATAGCCCAAGCACACCACTAAGGTACGGACCTCGACTTGGGCTGTCGCCGGGGAGTGGGAGTCGATTTGCCCAGGCAACCCAGACGGGGTTTGCTCTTGAGCCCTACTAGGTTGAGCTGATTGACTATTTGGAGAGAATATAACCGATCTTCTAACAGATCCTGGGAGTCTTCGGTCTCGACGGCGAGGTCGGTGGCTGATCGTGTTCCTTTGGTGACCGGCGCCTCTACCAAATACTGCATACTTTCTGTTGCGGGGAGCTGTTGGGTCGGATAAAATATAGCTAAGAACACTCCCGACTAATTCACCCTTCAAACAAAAAAATCTAAATCTACATCGGCTTATTCGTTCAGGAGCTACGATGCCACAGACAGGCATACACACACAAACACACACACACACAACTCTCATTATGCTACAAAAAAAAATATAACACTCATTAAACTACGAAATTAAATATAAGCACAGTAAAGGTAGGTACAGGTTACAATTTTTAATGCAATAGTTACGATTGCTGTACTTATATTGCACTCGTATCGAGCTTTGGAGTTGTTATGTCCTTGTCTAATAAGCAACAAAAACAAAGACAGGTAAATGTATAGGTTGTTTATATTTAGCAATTTAGCGTTCTGAATAAGGCCTAATAAAGTCATAATAAAGTTACTACTCTGTTTATTTACTGTATATTGAGTTAGGTTTAGGAAACATTTTGGTACTTAATTCTTAGGAGCCCTTTCCCATGTTTAGAGCGTTCGTTCGGTTTTTTATGAAATGAAAGTGTTAGTATATTGCTGTTTCGTTTTGATGTGAAAACGTTACTTCGTGTACTTATTCTGAATTAGTGGTTTCAAGAAACCTACGCATTTTTTTTACTTTGTCCAGGAATGGAGGATATTGGTATTGGTTGAATTGAATTGAATTTACTTTTATTGGACTGCGCAAGAAAGAGTTGTTTGAGTTTCTTTGTCACGCCCTGCAGCCTAAACAGATTGATTGATTTCGACATGTGAGGTGTCATTTGAATCGTCTTGATAGCGGAAATGACATAAGGTACACATTTTTGCATGCGGGTTTTTAGTTTGGCTTTTCATGTTCTTTATTTTTTAAATGGAATTCGAAATCGCGAAACTAAATAAAAATGTGAATACGTTTCTACAACTGCATGACTGTATAAACAGCACTATACCAACATGTAGTAAGATCCATAAAAATTGCAATTTATAGTCTTATTATTATATAGGGAAGGTTTCAACTCGATTGAGTGTGTGGAATTGTGCCAAAATCTATAGCTACACTATACTACTCTATGCATTCAGACGAAAACAGCTTTAAATGAAAGTGCAGGATGAAATATTGGGGTTGTAAAAGGGTGAGACAAACTTGATTAGTTGGTTGGTTGGTTGATGTACAAGTTCGAACCAATTTTAGGAGAAGTATCTTGGGGATGTCTTCTATTTTAACTGTTCATTTAAATCAAGGTACTGATTGTAGAGCTTTTGAACGCAACATTCAACAAAAAACCTTTTAAATTTGATATTAAGTACCAAAATAATACATGGCACAAATATTTTTTAATCATTTTTAAATATTTCTTTGACATATCCATCCACTCACACTCACACACACGTGCACTCACCCACACACACACACACACTACTGCACATATTATTTAATTCATTTATCCATAATAAAAAAATGAATCACTGAATGTGTTGCTAAGCGCAAAGACGCAGATTCTTTTTTGAGAATATCTTTAAAAAAAAAATAAAAAAATGCCTGAAAAAATAACTAAGAATCGACTGTTAGGCGGTACGAAGTTGGCGGGGTCAGCTATCATATTATACATTCTTTATTAGCTGTAAGTTTAGTTCGTTTGTATTATTATTTTGTTTTTAAGGGCTTTGAATGTTGTTAAAAAAATTAAAACTAAACCAACTACCACTCTAACAAAATTCAGTCGATAATTGCAGATAATCTAGCGTGTTTTTCATGGTTTTGTAACATAAGTTTGTTGTCTTCTGGTAATCTTGAAAAGCTCATTAAAACAGGAAAAGTTGAAGAAAAAAGTTCTACGGGTTGAAGCCCGAAACGACGGTCGGAACAAGTGTCTAACAGCATGAGACCAAAATCTGTGACGCCATGCATGAGGCCGCTGATCGGGCTAAACGCAACGAAGAAAGAAAAAAAAATACGCGCTTAACGATACAAAGACGGTAACAAAATATATGACCGAATACACAGTTGAAAGGTACAGAGCTATCATTATAGTGGCCAGTGAGTTAGCAAGTTACACATTATTAAAAAAAAAAAAAAAACCCGGCTGCAAAATATTGTACCCTATGTCACTTCTACTATCGAGACGATTCAAATGACACCTCACGTGTCGAAATCCACCAAGCTGTAAGCCCTGCCAAAGAAATCTCATACATACATACATACACTCGAAAAACATAACCCTCCTTCTCGCGCAGTCGGGTAAAAAAGGTCAATAATAGCGACTAATGGTCCAGAAAAATACCGATCGGGATCATCACAATACTCAGAAGTGAGCCATACGAAACAAAACAATTCAAAATTCAAAATATTCTTTATTAATTAACTTAGTACTGTAATTTACATTAGTGTTGGCCTCTCCTACACCCCTAGCGGCCGCGCGCAACAAAATTCTTCTCGTCCCTTTTTGTCGTGCGAGAACGTGACAAGGCTATGTGCATGCATACGTCTGTCGCGATAAAAAGAGCCAACATACCTTTATCATGTTGCGCATGCTTGGAGAGGCCTGTCTGTGCTAGGAGAGAACCTGTATTAAGAGAGGCCGCTCTTTCGTAGTTACTTTTACACTTTACTTGCTACTTTTCACATTTATTTACTGCTCAAGGATGAGGCATACGCCGTCTACGTATTTTGTTATAAGTATTCATGATATTCGTCCGTGAATTATGTAGTCTTACTTAGTATGTATATTGCTATACACACAATCTGTAACAACCAAAAAACCAGACAAAATATACCTGTCTCAAAATAAAAGGCAGACGCGTACTAAGCGTACTTACAATTATATAGGCAAGCTCTTCTCCTCAAGCTATCACTCCATCTGTACATCATCCGTGACAAGAACATAAATGTACATCACACCTTCATTTCTTCACGAACAACGGATAGGTACATTTATACGTATACTGCCTACTAGGCATTTCCAGCTGGAATTATTACTTACCTTAATGTACTTACGACTGGTGGGTACAGAACGGAAAAGATAGGGATAGATAGATAGCTAGAAAAACAAGCAAGTAAATTCGTATAGGTCGAGTGGCTATCTCAGATGGCAGGTATAAGAGCGCTAAAGAGGAGACGTATACCTACGCAGCAGTAGGTGAGAAATGGTTGATGATGATGATTATAATAATGATGAATGTACTCAATACTGACATTTATTTATTTTATGCCTTATGTGGCAAACGGCCATTGCACCTGTATTTGAGCATTTAGTTTAGTTTCATATTACTATTTGTTAATATTCATATCACTATATATTATTATTATTTCAAATTACTATTTGTTATTATTAGTCAATAAAGAGATTTGTATTATTTTGTACCCTCGGTGGTTTAGATGGTCGGCACCGGCTAATGGCCGCGTGCGTGGCCCACACGTGAGATCTCACAGACCGCAGTTCACAGGCACTACACCGACTAAATAACACTCGAAAGAAGCTTCTTCAGCTATCCTTTATATAATTTAATAGTTTTTAGGTAGATTCGCGGCGTAATTATGGTTTAAATGATTTAGGTAAAAGTGTGCTTGTAGTCCATGCGGGGTTAACGAAAGAACTGCGGTGAATGGCGGCTAGTTTCTCAAGCTCGCCGTTAGTTGGCGCCACGTCCGATTGTCCAGACGTGAATTAGTATGTTTTGATCTATCATAGACACAAAAAAAGAACCACTTTCTTTATCATTACAGTATTTTACGCCCGACTGCAGGGACACCGACCTACCCTACGTCGAAGGTGATTGAGCCGTTATCCACCACTCACTCACTCATGCGGGTTCGCTGGATTTCACGATAGATGTCATGTCTTTCGAATTATACTTCTATTAAAAAAGCTTTAACTTGACTAAAGGTTTTTATTGACATTTCATAGAAATGACACGACGGGTGAACGAGCATGAAAAGTACTTAAGACTCTCTAAATTATGGACAAAAGCGACCAATTGTTTCAACCTTTTTTTTAAACTAGCAATTGACTGAAATATCATCAAATAACCAATAACGAAACTTTTAAATAAGGCGTGTCAATATCAAACATTTTAACTGCATGTCAATGAAATATGAGGATGTAAAAAAGGTTTAAAGTATCGATAAAAATTCTAATAAAACTCTACCAACCTAGTTGTTGAAAATTTCCAACAATGTTAAGGCTGCACGGATTTTCATCATCATTCTTGCAACAAATAAAATAAAAAGTGACAACTTTGTCTCCTTTTCAAATTTTAATAAAAGACCTCAGCGGTAATACATCAAAGAACAGGCTTTTTGCGGTATAATAGATAAAGCACGTCGACCGCAGAATAGGGCTTTGAAACACGCATTTTCTCCTGTCAATTTAGCATAATTTATTACTCAAACGATGACTGTACAGTACAACGCTATCGGCCCGAAAAAGGTCTTCCGTTTACGCCTCGCGCCCAAATATTTGACCCTCAAGGCGTCCGCAAGAAAAGAACAACACTTAATTTGGCATAACGTATTTCTAAACAAAGAAGATCCGGATTTGAATGCGTGGCCGGGCCGGGTCCGGGCTGGAGCGGCGGAGTTATATAAACTTCAAAAATAGAATTTCACCGTCGCAACCCGGTTTACGACTTGGCTCGTAAAAGGGGGTGGAATCGGGCGGACGTAAGGGGAACAGCATATTTTCACCTTTATTTATAAAGGAAATTCGGTCATGTTTGAGCGATGATAAAATTATGTTAAACTTTCAAAAAGTGGTGAATTTAATTTGGGGTAAACTGAATTATTTTCCAGTCTGGCCGAGTTGGTCGTATGTTAGACGTCTGGCCTTTTTAATTTCGCATGTTCATGGTCGGACACTTTGTACTGTTTCCACGTGTTTTTTCTCGTTTTGAGAGCGACTCAACCTTGAAAACAATTTCGGTAGCTTAAAAATATGACAGGTGTAATTTTCAACGAAACAACTGGTTGTGCTTTTTACCCGACTGCGCAGGAAGGAGGGTTATGTTTTTCGGGTGTACATATGTATGTATGTATGAAAGTGTTTTTGTATGTGGGTATGTATGTATGAGGTTTCTTTGGCACGGCCTACAGCCTAAACAGCTTGATGGATTTCGACATGTGAGATGTCATTTGAATCGTCTTGATAGCGGAAGTGACATAGGGTACAACATTTTGCAGCCAGGTTTTTTTTCTTTTAATAATGTGACTTGTTATCTTTGTATCGTAGTCGTTATCATAATCATATGGCTGATCCCTAGATTAGACCTTTTTGTTTAAGGTTTTCTGTGTGATCAAATCAAAATAAAATTCTTTATTTTACGTAGGTTTCAGCTGCTTCAATTTCCTTGTGAATTATTAGACTCATCCTTTGAATTTTACAACCAGCCAAAGTTATTTGGGTTACAATTAAACTAAGTTCTAACATGAAAGCTAACAATAAAAACGAATCAGGAAAGCGAAAACTTCACTTTAAAACCAGTTGCAAAAGTTTTAAAGAATAATCGTGAGATTTTCGTAGAGGAATACAGGTATTTTGCGGGTATTTTCGAGTTTTTAAACAAGAAAATATGAAATGGAATCACTCTTAATACTCGTACCAACAATCACGTGGCTACTCTTGGTAAGCTAAAATATTAGAACTAGCGTATATTTATTTTCGACATTTGGTCAAAAAAATTGCTACCGTAAAATATTTCAAAGGAGATTGAAAACATTTCTTTTATACGTGGTACTAATCCGACTACAGTGATATTTTATTTTCCTATAAGCTGTGTCCTGGGCGCTTCCTACAAGAACCTTTTTTTTCGTGAAAAAAATAACCTGTGTTAATCCAAAATATAAACTACTGCTATACCTAAGTTTGTATAGGGTAATTAAGGTACAAATATTTACACATTTAAACTCACTAACATTCAACATAACACAATATATTTTATCGTTACGGTTTTCCCCGCAGGGACTGGCAGACATGTATTACAACGCCCACACTTCAACGGACGATATTCAGTCCCAAATGTGACAAAGGGTGACCCTGTCACCTTACGCCGGATTCCAGTTATACGACAGTTCATAAAATTAGTACGATTTTCCTTTCCCATGATGATCAGTGATCACGACACGTCTTCAGCCATACCAGAGAATCAATACTCAGCCACTTTTTCATCACATAACAAATTAGGGGTAATCTCGTACATCCGATCACCATTTATCACGCGCTAATGTGCGGGTATTTTCGGATTCGCTCGCCACATCCATTATATTACAACCCGTCTAAGACGCGGTGGATGAGAGGTGCAGTTACGTGGCTTCGTCTAGCTATGAAAAAGAAACGACTCTTGGAGTTAGGTCCAAAATGGACATTGTCCTTTGATTTTTGTACTTACTTCTTTTTATTTTAACAGTATCATAATTTGAATTGAACTCTTTTAGAATTTTTTTTTTAATTTTAGAGTAAATTTTTTTTTTATTATTTGGAGATTCCTGACTGACAACTATTAACTCGGTTTTGTTAAAACTTTCCATTTATTTTCTTGGTTTCCGTTTCAACAATGTAATATACTAGCTGCGCCCTCCTTGTTACTTACGGTCAAAAATTAGTGCGGGCTAAATTTTATCTCTGCGCCAAGTTTCATCCAGATCGGTTCAGTCGTCTTGGCCGTGATTGAGTAACAAACATCTATTCAACCATCCTTCCAAACTTTGTTATTTATAATTTAAGTGATTGAGTACAACGCGCCTTTTATCGATCTAAGGCCCGCATGCTAAAACGACGATCAGTCATGAATCTCAATTTGAAACTGGTTTTACCAAACATACCAAGCTATAGGTTTAGGTTTAAAGACATTTATTCTCACTACAGATTATTACAGCACTTGCATGAGAATACATCGTATTAAGTAAATTAGGTAGTTCGTCGTCGCACAAAATGTTAAATATAGGTAAAAACAATTTAGTAAACAAAACAATACAATTCTTAACAATAACAAAAACAGTGTATGAACACCAAACAAGCATCACTTATAGTTTAAGATACGAAAAACTAGGAAATACGCTTTTAACTTCCTGGCTACCATCATCAAGTCAGCTCCTAAATATTATATTTAGCTTTAAATCGAGATTCATGACTGAGCGTCGTTTTAACATAAAGACCTTAGCCACCGAAATGGTCTGTGATCTTAGCATACCATTTCCGAATAGCCCTGTAATCGATCGACCCTTTACACGGAGCTTAAGTACTCTATCCTATCGAGTTTAAGTTATGCGTAAGTAATCTAAGTTAGTGTTACAGCTTGTAGGCCGCGGTGTGCGAAATGTGTCCAATCGTGACTGGGGACTTTGATGGCTTTCATATTAATTACACTACATGTAGTAGCTGTTATATGTAATAAACAGCTGTTATGTGCTATAAATTGTAGCATAATGGCTGGAGTACATGTTGTAATGGATCATTTCGTAGCAAACAATTGTTTGATTGCATCTGTAACGCAGTTTGGATGGTACACTAGGCCTAAATATAATTAAACCAGGCTAAAAAACGAATAGGATTTAACCTCCCTTACTGCTCGTTCTTCGTGTCGATGGTTCTTTTTTATTAGTTTGAAAATAACAAACTATATAACTATCCCGGTGTTATACAACGTTTATTAGTAAAGAGGTTTATGTGGCACTTCCCACTCTGTTAACACTATTGGGGAAAAAGTTTCGATCGTTTCGTTTTTTAGACGAATGCTACTTTTTATTGTTTTTACATAATATAAAAGTGTATTTGTTTAATGATGGGTAGAAATAAAAGATACGGATTCAAACATTTTAAAACCATCCACGCCATAATCAACTTTTGTTGGCAACACATACAAAAAACGCAGTCTATGCTCTGGGGGGCTATTCCTGCGCGTGAGATGAGATGAGATTTTATCTTGTTTACTCTCACACCTATGAAGTTTCAAACGAGAGCAACAAGGATGAAAAAAAGTGAGATGAAAATTTCAAATCTCCGAATAGGGCCACTGCTGTGTGACGTTTTCCGAGCGAACTGTCAAAGGAATGTCAGTGGGTAGCGCCTGAGTCGCCCGCCCCGCCAACCGGCACTTTTCGCTGGAGCACGGAAGAGGACGGATCTCGTATTGTTTTTCGTTGGTGTCTTTCTGTCTTATTGATCTTGGTGTCCATTAGATTTTACTGAAATTACCCACATATTGTACATGTGATGGATTATTAGAAGTATTAGTTGTTTACATTTACATTGAAGTGGTTTTGAATACCCTCCCTTCAGAAATAATGTAGTTTACACTTTTGTTTACAAAAACTGTCGTCAACTTTGTGAAGAAACAGAACTTTTACGTTTAACGGAAGTACCTTCATATGTCAGTAATGCCTTAGAACTAACACATAGAATGGACAGCTAACGCCTGGCCAATATTCTTGACGCGTGAGATGTTTTCGGTCACTCTCACTCCTATGGCTTTTAAAACGAGAGAGACATACAAATCGTCACGCCTTTCCCCGGAAGGGGCTGGCAGAAATGTAATACAACACCCACACTTCGCCGGACGATATTCAGTCCCAAATGCGACAGGGGCGAGCCTGTCGCCATACACTGGGCTCCAGTCATGTAGCAGAAGACATACAATACGCACAATGAACAAATTGGTGCGTGCCGTCGGCTGGATTCGAATCCACTCCCTTGGCTTGAGCGGTATGCCTTCTCCAACTAGGCTATCATCGCTAACTCTTCAAACGAGAGAGACAATGACCAAAAAATATCTCGACTGGTTAGAATTTTAACATACATAGCAGCTTATGTTATAGCCATCATTCAAAAATCTATCCGGACGGGAAATGAACCCAGAACCTCTAACCAAGGCAGATTTTTTGGTATTCTATAATACATTTTGAGTAAACCCCAGAAAATGTCCGGAAAAGGCCACATTAGCCGGCAAATCCGAAGATTTACCGCGAGCGCCATAAAACTCGGAATTCTTGTAGAAGTTTATATTTGCTCAAGAGTTAAGTCTTCATAATCGTAAATTTCACTTTTTGGATATTATACTTATATTGAACATAGAAAACTCTTTCGTAATGAAAAACTGGCTGTCTCACCATTTACCCATTTTCCACATGAACTGTTTTGTCAAAAACAGTTAACCTACGGGCGTCATACAGCCTTCGGTCAGGTAACATACAGCCTTCGGTGCCTAAGTTTAATTCCAGATTATGGTAAGTATTATGTAACCTTCATATCATCGTTCATCCAAATCTATTGAGCCATTCAAGCGCGAAAAGTAACAAACCTCATTACACTATCGCTCACTTCCTGCCTCGGTGTTCCCCAGCAATAGATACAACCTGGGTCTCTTCAAGACAAGAGTGAATTGGCACCTCATGGGCAAGCGTGCTCCATCTTAGACCGCATCGTCACTTTCTATCAGGTGTGTTGTGGTCAAACGTGGGCCCATTCAATCATAAAAAAAAACTCCCTCTCTCTCTCTCTCTCTCTCTCTCTCTCTCTCTCTCTCTCTCTCTCTCTCTCTCTCTCTCTCTCTCTCTCTCTCTTCTCTCTCACTCTCTTTCTCTCTAAATAATCTTTCGCATTTTACATTACTTCAAGTTAAACAGATTACGCTCATAACTTGGTAATAATTTAAGAAGTAGATACATAGTTAATCTTTAATTCATTCGTCTTTACCAGAGTGTCATTCAACAAGAAAAGTACACTACAAAAATATTTAAATACGGTTTTTGGAATTCGGGTAATTTGAATTACTTACCCGAATTCCAAAAACCGTTAAAGACTGATTAATACAGTACCAACAAAACATTAACCCCATTTTCATTCAGAAAAACGCGTGGAATGTTAAAATATAGATGTCCAGTGCACAACAATGCACTTTGCGAGTAAGTATGAGCATGTTTGCGTTTGCAATAGAAACAAGACCAATTGAATGGGCGATTAGCCAATTACAGACACGCATTCAGTCAAATGTTAGCTTTGACACATAAAAAGGGTGAAATTATTTGGAAAACCTAATCGACGGTTAATCGAGCGTTAGCGAGCGAAGAGTCTATGCTTTCATATGACTTGCTTTTATATCTACATAAAAATGCTTTCGTATGTCCGAATTCTTTCTGGATCTCTGCTCGGATCTCTGTCTTCCTCTACAGGTAGCCCATTCGATTTTATTTATTTTTAAATCATTGCTCCGCCATTAAAAAAAAACTGGCTCGACAAAAAAAATCACGAGAATCTGTTGAGAAATGCGACCTGTAGGGAAAGGAGGACAGACGCTGGTCGCGAGGTTTCCAGCTCAGAGAGCAGCTAGTATAGTGTGGAATACTCTACTAGAGTGTGTGTTCCCTGGCACTTATAATCTGGGTGTCTTCAAGTCTCGAGTGAATCGGTTTCTTCTAGGCAAGCGTGCTCCATCGTAGGCTTTTCATCAGGCATGTTGGTGGCCAAACGCAAGCCTATTAGGCTATAAAAAAAAGTGTCACGGACTTCAATCGGTTAGTTGTCAATGTGCCGTGTCGTCAATCAACGCTAAATTCAAGGCTAGCAGTAACATTTAACACCCAGACAGAACAAACACAAATGTTCACCACATAAATGTTTGCCCTATGTGGGAATCGAACTCACGCCCCCAAGCTCAGAAGGCAGGTTCACTACCTACTGAGCCACCGAGGCAGTCAAATTTTACTACGGACTTTAGAGTAAAAGTCCATAGTCCATTGCTACGAGTACATAGAACTATCTTGAAGGTAATCACATAGTGAGCATTTAGCGAGTAACTAATACGGTGTCTCTTCTAGTACGTAGTACATAATTCATTAGGCTCACAATTTAGCTAACAGAAGCAATAATCGCCGTGGCCGAAATCGGCTAGGAAGACATCAACATCACATAATTGCGCTATGGAGTTGGGAACTTCATCCTCCTTTGAAGTCGGGTAGGAAAATCAAAATCAAAATGTATGTACAACTCGAGTAATAACACGTCATAAACAATAGACAAATATTTATTTGTAGCAAAAACAAAAAGATACGAAATAAAATAAAGTAAAAATTACACGATTTTAAACAACATAGTTTTTACTACAAACCGGTCCCAACTCAGCATAATGCCGGCTGCAATAGTTCAGTACCAAAAAAATAAACTTAGAATATAGAATATCCAGTCTATAGTAATATCACTCAAAATAATGTCAATGTAAATCAGTCTCTCGCAGCCATAGTACAAGCTTTGCATAGTTTTGGATCAGATGACCGTGTGTGCAAAATGTCCCGAATGTATTATTATTATTTATACCTATACCAGCGATCCGCCCCGGCTTAGCAAGGTTATCCCTTTCCTGAAAAATTATCCAACTAATGATGAAACCCGTATCAAAATCCGATGTGTGGCTTAGAAGGTGTTAGAGAATATACATATAGACCTACAGAGGGACAGACAGACACGGAAAGCGACTTTCTTCTATTCTATGGTATTTATTATTATTACGAGTGTATGCTGTCCCAATGTTAGGCAAAGGCTTCCCTACCCTCTTTCTATTTGTCTCTATCTTGAGCTACATTTAGCCAGTCACACTGATGCTTGTCGACGTCGTCCCGCCATCGCTTCCTGGCATCCACTGAGGGGTTCTTTTGGCCCAAAGATCATCAGACATGCGACAGACGTGCCCAGCCCAATCCCACTTCAAATTCTATGTAGATGAGATGTTTTAATATCGCTAAGTTTCATTAAGCTTATTTCTTAAGGCCTAAACCGGCTTTCACTGCGTTTGAATGTTGCAACATTTGAAAAATCTAATTCATATATATTTCGCAGCAGAAAAAACCGCACGGCCACCACAACCTCAATAGCATACAGTTTCTCTCATTTTAAAAGGGGAAAACTAAAAAAAGTCAATTACATTAGCATGGCCGTTCCTATTACACAAAATGCGGGCAGAATGTAGAGAGGACTACGTAACCTGAATAATGCGGTACAATTAAATGTTGCCGTTTTCTGGGATCACTTCTGCCCGCTTCTTCTTGATGACCCACTTCACTTAGGACAGTAGTTTTACAGTCTTGACAGGATAGTTATCAATGAATAAACAGTGGTGCATTCTGTATTGTCATCCATTGTATTCCGTATTGTCAGGAGGTTCCTCACTCTGCATTCCTAACCACCAATGCTGGCACCCTAGTTTTTAAGTTTTTAAAATATTTGGTAATCTATTTAATTTATTGTAAAAAAATGAGTTGTAAAATGATACTTCGTCACAATAATAAATCCATTTATTTCAGGCAATTTAACTTGCATACAAAGCTAATACATGTAAATTATTTAGCAACTCCTATCATAGATCATTGTCGACGGACGACGCACGAGCGCGTTAGAGAGCAGTCGTGTATCTGTTCGCTCCGTATTTAAAAATCAAGAAAGTGTTGAAAAAGTTAATTGTTTAATTTAAAACTTATAGCAATAACTAGTATAAAATCAACAGTACAAAGTGACGCAATAATAACCCAAGAAAAGTGCAGTTTTAACATAAATCAATTGATAAATTAACCTGCAAATAATCGTTAAAGTAAAAATTTAAAGTGAGCCAGTGTAGTGCAGAGGTCATTGAATGGTCATTGAACCTAAGCAAAGAGCTCATTTCTCACTGCGCGCTCTTACTATGCTCTAATTTCGCCACCTTTAAGTAGAGCATAGTAGCCTAGTTGTGGAAGCGTTCGAGTCGTAACCTTGACGCACCAGGTTCAAATCCGCGCCAACCAAATCATTTTGCTGTGCAATTTTTGCAATCACGATGGATCGCAACTGCTTTAAATGTAAAAGACTGATATCGGACAGAAACTTTTTACGCTGCGCATTTTGCGAGAACTTTTACCACGTACCATGTTCAAACAGATCGGAAAAGCAATTTTATTTGATGGAAGCAAAAAAGAAAGACGATTGGAAGTGTGCTGAATGTTTGCGCAACAAGCGCAAAAAAAAACCGAAGGTCCAGAAAACTTTAGAACGATCGCCAGGGAAATCGCCACAAAAATCGCCAGATATAGTACCACCAAAATCGCTAGAGAAATTACCTCAAAAATCTCAACAGAAAAATATGACCACACGTAAACAATTCAAACCGAATATACCTACCGAAAACTCTTTTGAAGAATTAGCTGAGTTTGATGAAGAAGTTGAGGATTTGTCTCCAATTTCAATCAATGGCTCTAAATTAAACAGAAGCTGCCCTAATTTACAACCAGATCATCTGGAAAAAATTGAAAAATTGCAAAAGCAATTATCTGAGTTAACTGAAAAATTGGAAATTGCCGATAATGAGATTTCTAATCTCCTTTCCGAAAATAGCTGTCTTAAAAAACAAATAGCTACTTATGATACACAGGTTAGCCAACTAAAGGATATTTGTAAATATACTCCAAAAAAAGCGCATTTAAGATCCAATAGAAACAGCATAAACAAAACAAAATTAGATTTTTCTATTGAACAGTGTACTCCGAAGACGCCGAAGATACAATTTTTAAACGATGAAGTCAAAGATGCAACGACTAATAATAATATTAATAATAAAAACATCCCGGAAAAAAACCCACTTAGTGATGTGAAGAAGAAAAATAGAATTTTAAATAAAATAGACGATAAGCTTCAGGGCAAGAAGCATATATTCATAGTTGGAGACGAACAAGTTAGGGGATTAGCGGCCAAGTTGATTAGGAAAAAATCAGGGAAAGGGAATAACACATATAGTATACAGGGACTAGTTAAACCTAATGCGCCTTCCAATGAAGTGTTAGATAATATTAGTAATGTAGTCAGCACGGCGTCTAAGAATGATATTGTTATATTGTCTGTTGGGAACAATGATAGTGACCCTTTTAAGCTGTTAATAAATGTTCGCAATGCATTAAATAAGCTAAAAAAATGCCAAGTGCTACTGCTAAATGTATGTAAAAGTCAATTTTTAAATGTTAACGAGATAAATTATGAACTTAAAATGATAAGTAATCATCATGACAACTGTAAGTTTGTCAAAATCAAGGACTTTTTCCAGAATTATAATCAGAAAATCCCTCAGATAGAATTAATAACAACAAGATTAAACTTTGAAATTGAGTATTTTGAATATGATATAAATATTAGATATGATCAATGTAATAATAATAATACAGAACAATCAAGTAATGTTAAAAGTAACTTGTCTCAAGATCTTCAAAAGCAAAATATGTTTTTTCGTTCCTAGAGACGACAAGGCTTGTAAAAATACGAGAGAAGAAAAAGTATGTTTAAATATAGAGGGTTTAACCATTTTGCACCAAAACATAGCTGGACTTTGTAATAAACTCGATTATGTAGAGATATCATTAGATGAACTAAAAGCAAATGGCAATGAGGTGGATATACTTTGTTTTAGTGAAACGTATGTGAAACAGGGATCGGAAACCAATATAAAACTAAACAATTTTAAATTAGTGGCCACGTTTTGTCGTGAGAAGTGCAGAGGGGGTACTTGTATCCTAATTAAAAAGTCGCTTCATACTAAACCCATATTAATACCATCCAATCTTGCCGTAAAATTTTACTTCGAGAGTTGTGGTATTGAAGTGATCGGACTTAATCTTGTCATATTTTGCATTTATAGAACACCGGAACAAAAAAAATCACATATTGGTATATTTCTTCACAAACTTGATAGCTTACTTAATTTTTTGACTGATCATTTTAAGCGTAAGAAAATTGTAATTTGTGGAGATTGGAATATAGACATATTGAAGGAGGGCGCAGCGGCCAAGGATCTTTTGAGCCAACTACACAATTACAATTTTCAAACCCATATTAACTGCCCTACACGATTAAACTCCTGCCTAGATCAATTTGCAAGTAATATTAAGAACGTCCGCTCAAATATCTATACGCTAGGGCTCTCAGATCACGAAACCGCACAAACATTAACTATTAAAGCAAACAAACGAAAAGCATTTACTACATGGTTTGAACACAGACGTGACTTTAGTGAAGATAACATGAAGAAATTCTGTGAAGCTTTATCTTCCTTTTCATTTACGGAGATTTTTGAATCAAACACTTGTTCAGTCGCTTTCGAACATTTTTATGATACATTTTGTTTATTGTACAATATGTGTTTTCCTACTATTACTGTTAAAATGAACAACAAACCGGCAAACCTTAACTGGCTTACTAAAGGGATTAAGAAATCTAGTAGAACGAAACGTAAGTTATACTTGTCATACATTAAAACTAACATAAATAAAAAGGAACACAAAACTAAATTAAATACGTTTAGTAAAATATTGAAAAAAACAGTGTTACATTCACAAAGAATTGTTAATGAAAGACGTATAAAACATAATAAAAATAAAAGCAAAGCTATTTGGAATGCTATTGCATCCTCAACCACTAATAAACTAATAACAAATGACATTAAAACAATAAAATTTAACAACTTGACATATACGAATGCAAATGACATCGCTAATTTATTCAATAATTATTTCATAAATTTGACATCTAAGAATTCTAAAAATACAAATGAATTGCAATTAAATAAAATTAAAACGAATACAAACACGATCTTTTTAACTCCTGTAGATTCAAGCGAAGTCTATAAATTAATTATGAGCTTAAACAACAGCAAAACAAGTGGATACGACGACATTACAACCAAATCTCTTAAAAGTACTGCCGCATGGATTTGCCACCCACTTGCTCATATTATAAATTTATCATTTTTAGAAGGAGTATTCCCTGAACAATTGAAAATGGCAATTGTCAAGCCTTTGTTCAAGAAGGGTGATGTAACCGACCCAAATAACTATCGTCCCATAACGATAGTTCCAGTCCTCTCGAAAATCCTAGAAAAAGCGATGCTTATTAGGCTAAATAGTTTTATTACAAGATTTACGATTCTACAAGAAGAACAATTTGGATTCCGGAAAGGATTATCTACGTCACTAGCATGTTTTAATCTAATAAGATTTGTTACAGAAAATATTAATGACGGTACACCAATAATTTCATTATTCTTAGATATGACTAAAGCATTCGACTTTGTAAATCACTCAATTCTTTTAGATAAATTGGAACGCTATGGCATTCGGGGTCCAGCATATAATTGGATAGCTAGTTATTTGAACAATAGAAAGCAGTATACAGAATTATCAAGAATTGTCGACAATACTCAAAATAAGCTTACAAAACAAAAATTTACATCAGAGTCATTAATAAATAATAGTGGAGTGCCGCAAGGAAGTATTTTGGCGGCAGTGCTTTTCTTGCTTTATATTAACGACCTTCCTCAATCCACTCCTCATAAGAGTGTACTTTTTGCAGATGATACTACAATAGTAATCAAATGTACTAATCAAGACCAGGCGCAACAAACCGTAACTAACGCTCTATCAGACGTAATCCATTGGATGGAAGCAAATAATTTAAAGATCAATGTAAACAAAACTAAACTAATTCACTTCAATTCATATAATTCTAATCAATTAAACCTTGACATTAATTATAACAATGAAATAGTTGATAATGTAGACAATTATACATTTTTAGGAATGACTCTTGACAAACATCTAAATTGGAAAATGCATATTGATATACTCTGTAAAAAACTTGATCGCTATGTTTTCGCTCTAAAAAAGATAAGACATACTGTGTCTATGGAGGCTGCATTGACGGCATATCATGGCCATGTGTCGTCGTTACTGAACTATGGCCTGATAATGTGGGGAAACTCCGTCAACGTAGACAGAGTGTTCAAAATTCAAAAACGATGTGTTAGGATTATAAATAAAGCATGGTTTTTGGACAGCTGTAAACCACTTTTTAGGGCAAATAAGATACTTCCTCTGCCTTGCATGTACATCAAAGCTATTTGCTTATTCGCGAAAGAACATCCCGACTATTTTAAGAACCGCAGCCAAGTTTTGACTCGTCAAAAAAGACTAAAGTTCGCTAACTTATTATATCAACCGCCTGTCAAAAAAGATATTTACAAACGCAATGTGTATAATATGTGCATTTCAATTTATAACAATATTCCAAATAATTTAAAAATGTTAAATGGACTCGATTTCAAAAAGTCACTGACTGAGTGGCTTCACCATAACTGTTTTTATAGCATTAAGGAATTTTTAAATTTTAGCGGTAAAATAAAATTATAAGAAGAAATAGTTTAAAACATTAAATATTTGCACGTCTGCATGCAGACATAATACACTATACCTAAGACAATAACTTTAAGACCTTTATACCTATGTGACTGTATTAAGCAAATAAACGATTTGATTTGATTTGATTTGATTTGATTTGTAAAAACAAACTAACAGTTTTAAATGATCTTTGGTTCTCAAAAGTTATAAGTAAATTATTGAAGACTTGAATACCGGTAAAATACCGCAATATTTCAGCAACTTTCGGTCCCGGCAGCGGCCCAGCAAGCGAGCAAGCTGAATGGCGCGCCGTCCGACTGTTATATTTGTGTTATTCAAACGTTATTCTGTTATTTTTCGGTACGAGTTAATTACGTTTAGCATTGAACTGCTAAATATTTCGACGTAAAACTTTACAACCTATTTAAGAATGTTTAGAAATTTTCAGAAAAATGTTACAATTTCATATTTTCTTTTCATTTGTACTTTAGAAGGTTTTGCTGCTAATTTGCTTCCCTCTGTATTTTGTCCGTCTTAGGCACGTTTCTAATTTCTGTTATCTACAGTCAATGCCCCACCTCTGACCTACGCAATTTCCTATACGTTCATAGATATGTATATCAGACGAGTTAATCCAATTTACTTAATTAAGCCACGCTTAATGCTCAAAGCACACCACGTCAAATTTCATTTTTTTTTAAATAACAAACTATATAGGCATGCGTTTGACCACTGACTCGCCTGATGGGAAGCGTTGCCGTAATCGAAGGAGTAACACGCTTGCCTAGGAGATACCTATTCACTTTACTCTTAAACACCCCCGGATTGTATTTAGGTGGAAAGACAGACGCAGGCAACGAGTTCCACACCTCTGCAGTTCTTACAAGAAACACGCTTAGTGCGTTTTGGCG
Source organism: Peribatodes rhomboidaria (assembly GCA_911728515.1). Classification (NCBI taxonomy): domain Eukaryota; kingdom Metazoa; phylum Arthropoda; class Insecta; order Lepidoptera; family Geometridae; genus Peribatodes; species Peribatodes rhomboidaria. The sequence goes on from OU452182.1 coordinate 14,316,519, forward strand.
GAATTTCCACCATGAGAGGGTGTCTCTTACTGGTGCGCCTCGTACAATTATAAAAGAACGGTGATGGCTGGATGAGGTCGTGCAGTTCTTGTGCACACTCGCCGTAGTGTATTCTGTAGAATACCGACAGACTGGCCACTTCACGCCGGTGTGACAAGCTCTGAAGCTTAGATTTCAACCAACTTCTGATTCAACCAACGAGTCATTGTTAATGAGCCGTTTGGCGCGCTTTTCGATGGAGTCCAGAGCGTTTAGCTGATACTTGGCGGAACCATGCCATAGGTGGCAGCAATACTCCAAACAAGATCGAACCTGTGCTTGATAGAGGGTAAGAAGCTGTTCAGGAGTGAAGTATTGCCTCACCTTGTTTTTTTAGTTTTTTAGCAGCAACTTTGGCTTTTGACTCAATGAATGAACCAAAGTTCAAATTAGACGTAAGACGGACATCTAAGAGCTCAAGGCAGTCAACCGTCTGTATCGGTACACCAAATTTCATGAAATAGGCCAGGAATATATGAACTACTTTTAATCATATTAGGTTTAGTAGGTTAGCTGTAGACCTCGCGGCCGGCGTCTGTCCTGTAGAGGAAGACAGCCGGACATAATTCGGACAGACACCGGACATCCGATAGAATTTTTGCTCAAGTTGAAGCACAGACGCTTCACTCACTAAGGCTGGCTCGGTCGATTACTATCAACATTACCTATCATTTTTTTTTTGGGTGGGAAATCATCACATGACTTCTCCCGCTCTGGGCTGCGCGGGAGCTGGGCTGCTCTGGGCTGGCGCCTGTGTGCCAGTGTGCCTATCAGTCTGTCATCGCATAATTTGAGCATAGGCCTCAAATTTTAATGCCAGTCATCCCGATCCAATTCCCGGTTTCACAGGTTTAAAATCATTATACACTAGCGTTTACTCATGGCTATGAAAGTAGAAAAGTAGCTTATGTGTCAATCCAGGGTATGAGCTACCTCCATACCAAATATCATTAAAATATGTCCGTCCGTTTAAGCATGAAGAAGAAACAAACAAATACATACACAAACAAACCTTTACCGTTATAGTGTTAGTAGGAAGTAGGATTATTCCAGAATTTATAGAACGTATTCCAAATTGGCTACCTTGATGCACACACCTTTCCTAATAAGTTTTATCAAGATCTGTTCAGCTGTTTAGTTGGCAAATGGTACAATCAAAAATAGCGTTGAGTAGTACTCAGTTGGAAATGCCACCCTAAGACCTACCGATTGAACTATTGAGTAATTTCGCGACGTCAAAAACGTAGATAGATAGATAGATAAACTCTTTATTGTTCACACCACAGATAACAAAACAACAAGAGAAAAATAATGATAAAACTTATTAAATAGTGTAACAACTGGCGGCCTTATCACTAAAAGCGATCTCTTCCAGGCAACCTTAGGATGGAAAGTATTGTCGTATTGACTATTGAGTAATTTCGCGACGTCAAAAACGTAGATAGATAGATAGATAAACTCTTTATTGTTCACACCACAGATAACAAAACAACAAGAGAAAAATAATGATAAAACTTATTAAATCGCTTTAGGCGATAAGGTCGCCCTTGTACTGCCGAAAAATGTATTTTAGTTTTTAAGATTTTCATGTAGTTTTTGGTGTGCAATAAAGATATATTGTATTGTATTGTATTGTAATAGTGTAACAACTGGCGGCCTTATCACTAAAAGTGATCTCTTCCAGGCAACCTTAGGATGGAGAGTATTGTACGTATTGTCGTTTGCATTATTTTCCGCAACACAGACAAACCTATAACAAGTATTAATATTTAAAAAAAATGCCCGACACCGATTTTAATCAAATACATAGCTAAGAACACTTTCGACTAATTCCTCTTCAAGACAAAACAAAAAAATCAAAATCGGTTCATCCGTTCGACAGCTACGATGCCACAGACACACACACACACACACAGACAGACACGTCAAATTTATAACACCCCGTCGTTTTCGCGTCGGTGGATAAAAATCAACACTCATATTTTCTTTTCACTTGAAAAAGGCCTCTAATTTGAATACAATCTTAAACGTTTTTCATTTCCCAAAATTAAGGAGCCTACTTAATTCTATTAAGGCAAGTAACTCGCTCGCGTTCAAAACTTGTATTGCATAACGTATAATCTTATTCATAATTTTAATTTGGCCGGACACGCGATAAAACGCTGTTCTCATACGTTTAAACTCCTTCATAGCTGTACGAACGCGCCATCTCTTGGTTAAACTTTGCCACAGTTAGTTTGCAGAAGGAAATGTTCGATCAAACTTGGGGCGAGGGAAAATAGGCCAAACGTGTAAGACCCGCAAGCTAAAACGACGCTCAGTCATGAATCTCGAATTAAAACTGATTTTAACCCCCGACGCAAAAACGACGGGGTGTTATAAGTTTGACGTGTCTGATTGTATGTGTGTGTGTGTGTGTATGTGTGTTTGTGTGTGTGTGTGTGCGCGTGTGTGGGTGGCTGTGGCATCTGTGTGTGTGTCCTAAACAGATGAACCGATTTTTTTTTGTTTGAAAGGTGAAATAGTCGGGCGTGTTCTTCTATGCGCTATGTTTGATGAAAATCGATGACTTTTAACTTTTTTAATGTTTAATTAATACTTGTTATGTATACCAAAACCAGTTTTCGAGATTCATGACTAAGCGTCGTTTTAACATGCGGGCCTAAGTATTTTCTGGTTTTAAGGACGTACGAATATCAAATGACTACAATGATATCCATTTATTATTTATTATAATTACTAGGTTTTAACTGCTTGGTGAAAAATTACCTACTAACTTTTTATTTGTTTTAGTTCAAAGCGAATGAAACCAGATGTCGCTTTTCATAATAATTATTTACAGAGAGAGAAAGCCCCGCGAGCTCCATTTATTTAATCCACGCCCCAATGATACAAGTTATCTATGCTTCAGGGCTTAATATTTATTTTACTTCTTAATTTCTAAGTTTATTACAATATCCCTATCCCTACTAATATTATAAATGCGAAAGTAACTCTGTCTGTCTGTCTGTCTGTCTGTTACCTTTTCACGCCTAAACCGCTGAACCGATTTTGATGAATTTTGGTATAGAGATAGATGGAACCTTGGGAAAGGACATAAGGTACTTTTTATCCAGATCCCGATCCCGATCCCGGAATTATACGGGTGGAAACGCAGAGTGCAGTTGTGTATCGTATATCCCTACTAAATGAATTTTGGTATAGAGATAGATGGAACCTTGGAAAAGGACAAAGGTAACCTTTTATCCCGATCCCGATCCCGATCCCGTAATTATGCGAGTGATAGATAACGCAGGGTGCAGTAATGTATCGTATATGCCTACTAAATGAATTTTGGTATAGAGATAGATGGAACCTTGGGGAAAGACATAGACAGTCTGTCTGTTTCGTTTTCACGCCTAAACCGCTGAACCGATTTTGATGAATTTTGGTATAGAGATAGATGGAACCTTGGGAAAGGACATCTTTACTTTTTATCCCGAGCTGCCGAGACCTATGAACAAACTCAGGCCCGGCAGATTTTAGATGCTGAGCGACACGCAACGCAAAGAGCTGCCGAGACCTATGAACAAACTCAGGGGGACGCGGATGGCTCGGTGGGAGGAGTGTAGATCACAAAGTATGCTTACCCGAACGGGCAGACACGTGAGGGCAGACGTCGTTGGCGGACGCATGCGATATCTACAATTTTGAGCTGCAACAAACTCAGGCCCGGCAGATTTTAGATGCTGAGCGACACGCAACGCAAAGAGCTGCCGAGACCTATGAACAAACTCAGGCCCGGCAGATTTTAGATGCTGAGCGACACGCAACGCAAAGAGCTGCCGAGACCTATGAACAAACTCAGGCCCGGCAGATTTTAGATGCTGAGCGACACGCAACGCAAAGAGCTGCCGAGACCTATGAACAAACTCAGGCCCGGCAGATTTTAGATGCTGAGCGACACGCAACGCAAAGAGCTGCCGAGACCTATGAACAAACTCAGGCCCGGCAGATTTTAGATGCTGAGCGACACGCAACGCAAAGAGCTGCCGAGACCTATGAACAAACTCAGGCCCGGCAGATTTTAGATGCTGAGCGACACGCAACGCAAAGAGCTGCCGAGACCTATGAACAAACTCAGGCCCGGCAGATTTTAGATGCTGAGCGACACGCAACGCAAAGAGCTGCCGAGACCTATGAACAAACTCAGGCCCGGCAGATTTTAGATGCTGAGCGACACGCAACGCAAAGAGCTGCCGAGACCTATGAACAAACTCAGGCCCGGCAGATTTTAGATGCTGAGCGACACGCAACGCAAAGAGCTGCCGAGACCTATGAACAAACTCAGGCCCGGCAGATTTTAGATGCTGAGCGACACGCAACGCAAAGAGCTGCCGAGACCTATGAACAGACTCAGGCCCGGCAGATTTTAGATGCTGAGCGACACGCAACGCAAAGAGCTGCCGAGACCTATGAACAGACTCAGGCCCGGCAGATTTTAGATGCTGAGCGATACGCAACGCAAAGAGCTGCCGAGACCTATGAACAAACTCAGGCCCGGCAGATTTTAGATGCTGAGCGACACGCAACGCAAAGAGCTGCCGAGACCTATGAACAAACTCAGGCCCGGCAGATTTTAGATGCTGAGCGACACGCAACGCAAAGAGCTGCCGAGACCTATGAACAAACTCAGGCCCGGCAGATTTTAGATGCTGAGCGACACGCAACGCAAAGAGCTGCCGAGACCTATGAACAAACTCAGGCCCGGCAGATTTTAGATGCTGAGCGACACGCAACGCAAAGAGCTGCCGAGACCTATGAACAGACTCAGGCCCGGCAGATTTTAGATGCTGAGCGACACGCAACGCAAAGAGCTGCCGAAACCTATGAACAGACTCAGGCCCGGCAGATTATAGATGCTGAGCGACACGCAACGCAAAGAGCTGCCGAGACCTATGAACAGACTCAGGCCCGGCAGATTTTAGATGCTGAGCGACACGCAACGCAAAGAGCTGCCGAAACCTATGAACAGACTCAGGCCCGGCAGATTTTAGATGCTGAGCGACACGCATCATTGATAGCTGCAGAGATGCCAGAAGAATCCCAAAGACGACGTGTGTTAAATGCTGAACGGCAGTCAGAAAGGAGAAATGCGTTTACAATGTATACATGGGGAGCATTCCACAATGCTGCTTTTGATTATGACCCATCGATTGAGTATAATAACCATCGATTACTTCTCATAGGTGGAATGGATAAAAAATGTATACATTGTGAAGCACTCAAGTGGAAAGAAGAAACTCCGGGTATGTGTTGTTCTGGTGGCAAGGTTTCAATTCCAATACTTGGAGAACCAGAGGAACCATTGAAGTCTTTACTTTTAGGTGATAACAACGAATCGCGGCGTTTTTTAATCAAATAAATAATCATAATAAATTTTTAATAAAACAAAAAATGTCGTATACAAAAACGTATTAAACTAAGTTAAGTCAGGGATCAGGGTCAGGAAAAGTCTACCTATGTTAATCTCAATAATTCAATGTGCCGGCTTCATTAGAATCGTTTCATTATAGTTTCAGAGCCTATTCAGTCCAAACAAATTTACACGAAGTAGTAGTTCTACGCAGACGAAGTCGCGGGTAACAGCTAGTTTGATCATATAAAAACAAATACATGTAATACAAAAATGGGCCACGTGCGAGTCAGATTCGCTCGCGAAGGGTTCCGTACCATTATCTATAAAAACGGCAAATAAATCATGTCTATCGTATGAGAGCCCCATTAAATATTTTCATATTTTTTTTAGTATTTATTTGTTACAGGGGCAACAGAAATACATCATCTGTGAAAATTTCAACTGTCTAACTATCGCGTTTCATGAGATACAGCCTGGTGATAGACGGAAAGACGGAAGGACAGCGGAGTCTTAGTAATAGGGTCCTGTTGTACCCTTTGAGTATAAAACCCTAAAAATTAAAAACTAGGGTGCTGTCGGCAGTGGGCGAGACCCAAACTACCGGTGGTTAGGGCTGATGAGGAACCCCCTGACAATACGACACGTGTCTAGGTTCACTGCTTTTTGTATCTGCCCTTGACCCAACCGTCTAATTATTATTAATAAAAAGAGGTAAAACATTTGTGAGTTTGTAGGTTTGTTTGTCTGGGGTAAGCTCTGAAACTTCTGAACCGATTCTATACATCATCCCTGAATACCATAGGTTATGAAATGCGAGCGAAACCCCTGGCGAAAAGCTAGTTTTTTGATAAAACTAAATAAGCATGGAAACTTTACTCAAAGCAAAAACATTATTGAATGAAACGGGAATTATTCACGTACGTTTTAGTCGATAATTCCGACTATAGTCCGGCATTTGGCGGTTTACTCGGGATTATGTATCTAAGGCAACCCGTAGATTTTTGGCGGCTCCAGTTATCGGTTTTTTTTTTTTATGTAGTATAGGTCGGCGTTTGACCACCAACTCGCCTGATGTTAAGCGACGTTGTGGTCTAAGATGGAGCACGACGACCTATAAGGTACTTATTCACTCTAGCCTTGAAGTTTACTAGAGTGAAGAAGTACAAAGACGGCAGTTGAGTGAGGCGCTACAAGTGCGCCACTGCTCAGACCCGTCTTTGGAACGGTTACACCGGACTACAACCCGAAACACGACTATGTCGTTTCACGTCATGGCTTGGTCCGGTGGGTGGTAACTAGCCACGGCCTAAGCCTCCCACGCAGAGTTTGCTACCCGGTTAGCACTACCCGGGGACCACGTGTAGGGAATCAGAATAGAGTACACTCCTACGGACGTGGGTAGCTCAGCCCCCAAAAAGGTTTAAAGGTTTATTGTGCCCCGGAAAGTCAGGGAAGCCATCGAAAGTAGTAGACTCGCAACGTTTAATAGAGATGGAAGATGGACCCTACCATCGACCTGTAGACCGTGTCTTCATGGTGTACGCGGTGGTGACCGTGAGACTGGTGGTGACATAGTAAGCTCCGTGTGCTAGGATATTCCCGGCATACAAGAAGATGGTAGTGAGGAAGAGCTACAGTGCACGCCGGCGCAAAACATTACTCTACGCGCCCTCACCCTCGTAACCGAGCAGCTGTCATCACGTGCGCGCGGCGGCCCGTAGTGCTATGCGAGACACAGCCGCGCGCGCGCACTCGCCTTTATAAAGTCCGCTGAAGGCGGTTGAAATTATAGTCGGAATAATCGACTAAATCGTATGTGAGGAATTCGCGTTTCATAAAATCATAATGTTTGAAAACAACGTCAGTTTCCATAATAAAGCAAAAACATTACGTGGTATTGTGTATATATTTATAGGGATTCCTTTTTTATATTTTTGTAATCGAGATACCACTAGAGAATGTACGCCGTCTAGCCAAAGTCGCTGAACAAAGCTAGCGTAGCATAAATACTACTCCAGTAATTATACTAATACTACAGTAATTATACTGAGCTAAGTTCAAGAATATTTTGATTGCTTAAAGTTCTCAATTTAATTTGGATAGAATTTCGTGCGGAGGTAAATTGAAACCTATCCTAAGTACCTCTCTCACTAATTATTTATATAAAGTAAGCACTAGATCTAGTAGTAGTCTAGATTCTATTCTTTCATTACATTATTTTTTTCCTCTTGATTAACTATACAATCTGTCTCCTTCTTGGGACATTCAGCAGTGTGTTGGTTTGTGCTGACACTGGCGCGCTCAGTATGTGACATGTGTCACATCACATCCTCATTGTTTAGATTTAGACAGTATTTTTATTTACTGTGATTGGATTAAGTCTTGAAGTGTTTTACGCTTTGATTGTCGCTCGTTGGTGTGGTTTTTGACAAATGGCCTAGTTGTGTGGATTCACAGATCTCATGCAGTTTTTGGGCGTCTGAATGAACTGAACGAAACTACATAATATATATAAATGGCGTTTTTGAAAAACGCCATCTAGTTTCGTTCTTCTTATACTAAAACATACAACTGGTTGGTTATTTCTTTAGTCACCAACCTTAAGTACTAGCTGAGCTCCGCGGTGTTTCCTACAGTTAATAGCTATTCCTTTGTCTTTTCTGTGCCCTGGCAATGTATATGCAAAATTTCATCGTGATCAGTTTAGTTGTTCAGACGTGAATGTTTAACAAACAAATGAACGAACAAACTTACGTTTGGCATTCATAATACTAGTTAGGATTAGAATGAATAATTGAACGAGGGAGCGAAGCGTCGCCGTTTCAGCTTTAGCAAAAACTTTCGTATGTCCGATGTCCGGCGTCCGGTGGTCCGGATGTCCGGATGTCTCTACAGGTCTCATTTGCTAACCGATTCTCGTGAAATTTTGTGAGCAGATTTGATATTATACTGAGAATCTTTTTGCCTATTTTTCAAAATGGCGGCAAAGACTCGAGAGGTCCTCAGAGCTGTTATTAGTGATAGCTCAAATTTTACTAATAGAAAGATAAGAGCTAAGTAAAATTTTAGGAACGATTAAAAATTTAACAACCTTAAGATTTTCCTTCAAACTTCCTTTAACTAAACTTACTGTTTTTTGCTCTGCCCAATCTCTCTAGAACTATTAAATTTATCACGCAACGTGCCTATTTTGGCTGGTCAGGGCTAGGTCAAAATATAACCATCTTAACAAGACCTCTCAGGCAAAGCGATTACCATACTCGTGCATATTATATTATACTGGACATTACGGAGTATCGCAAACTTAAATTTTCAATGGGGATGAAGGAAAATGGGTTTTATGGCGTGGTGATTAAGGATGCAGAATGTATTTTATTGCGTTGTATTATGTATGAAATTATTTTAGCCGGAGGCGGCTGTCAGCTGTTATTGTTAATTAATTTTATGTTCGTCGAACTTGGGCTGCTAGGTGAATATTTTTTGCTCATTTGACCTGTAGGGTTTTTAAAGATATTATTTGGCTGAAACAATAATAATACCTAATTAATTTTCTTTGTTGAAAAATTTAAGTAATGGAAGAGGCGTTCGGGTTGGGAACTGAAATTTTGTTCACTAGCGTATTTTTTTAAATTAGTTTTTATGTAATTGGACGAATTTTTATGTAATATGAACTCTGAATATTTTATCAAAAAGTAAAAGCAATAATTCTCAAAAAACGCTATTAAGAAGTATATCAAATCGAATCGAATCAAATGTTTCTCTTGGCATAAACATTGAGTACAAAATGGAACATGAATCCACTGACTCCGAACTAGTTTACATTGTGTTTAGGTAGCCAGTGGCTTCTTCCATGCATACAATTAAACCCCCTTAGCAGCAATAAACGTTGAATAGCCTCGAATAGTTATGAAGTATTAAGTCTTTTCTTTCTTCAAATTTTTGAACTTGATCGAAAAAGACTGTGTAGCTATTCCGAGGCTATACAACGTTTATTGCTGAGGAGGTAAGTTTATTATGCTTAAAAGCGATGGTAGCCTAGTTGGAGAACGCCCGCATCTCAAGGTAGAGGGAGTGGATTCGATCCCAGCCGACGGCACGCACCAATTTGTTCATTTGTATGAACATAATTATGTGCTTATTGTATGTCATCTGCTACATGACTGGAGCCCGGTGTATGGCGACAGGCTCGCCCCCTGTCACATTTGGGACTGAATATCGTTCAGCAAAGTGTGAGTGTTGTGATACATCTATGCCAGCGCCTTCGGGGGCTTTCCCCTGAAGGCGACGAAGGCGTGACGATATTTTATGTTATGCTTAGAAAATCAGATTCCGTGTGCGTCAAAGTCAAAGTCAAAAGATTTTTATTCAATCGGGTATCAAAGATACACTTATGAACGTCAAAATTGTATCTGATAATCAACCATATCTGACTAGTAATATTGATGATGAAGTTAGTAGCAGAAGCGTGAGCTGATAGAAATGAACTCAAACACGGCCAGTCTACTACCAACTATCAAGAAGGCTTATAGCCATCTTCTAAATCCATCATCAGACCAGCTTCATGATACCTTAGTGTAGTATTGTCACCAAAGATACGCAAGTATACTCAATTTGAGTCTAAGTTCAAGTTCTTGAGTTTCAAGATTTAATCCATACATAAAATAACATAACATGCAAATTACCTAACAAGGTAAGTTAAATAAAATCTTGTAAAATGTAGAAGATGGTTTAAAAAAATTCACATTGTAGGTAGATTTAATCATTGTTTTAACCTTTTTTCTTTTCTCTTAAGCACACACCACCGTCCATGCTTAAAGTAATGTTTTTATTCTATCCAAAGGTTGTCTGGCAGAGATCTACCTTAAGGCGAGCCTGGCCAGAAAACGTCTAGCAAGAATCAACTTTCCTCTAAGATAAACCATGGTTTTTACTGTGTAAAAAAAAATATGTTATTCTTAAGCATGTTTTTAAGTGGAATCATAAATCTGATACATGTAATGAATAACTTCACTCGATAGAAAAAAAATCCAAAGTCACCTCTATTTGGTATTTTAAATACGATTTGCGACTTAATTTTTACAAATCATATTGTTTTTTTATTTTTTTTACGAATTACAATGCAATAAAAAAATGGAATCATAAATAAAAATGTTAAAAAGTTAACATGGTAATTTTATATGATTTTTTTATCACGAATTCATGGTAAAAAGGCACGTTTGCGTGACCGCCAGTCCGCCCGCAGACCCCGTCGACGCCGGACGTGTGCCAAATTTTTGTGATCCCCGCAGTGCCGCACACACCAACACCAACCAAGCATTTAGTTTTGCCATAATGGGTAACAAACATAATAAACGAAAAAAATGCTCAAGTCTGACTTTTAGAAAATCGTACGAGTCAAGGAGCAAACGTCGGTAAGTAGATAAACTTCTACTAGATTAAATTGGTAATCATTGTTTTTATTTACTAGAATCGACATTTCTTGCATTGCTTTTTGTAGTCAGGTGATGTATCAACAAATCTATTAGTACCTACTTATATTCGTTTTAGTGTTTTCAAATATCATACTCATCATCATAGATACTTCTTTGTCTCGTTACGTGTATTCACGATGTAAATACCTACCCGGCCTAGTGGTATACCTACTAGTGATATTTATGTAGTTATACCTACCTAACAGTTTTTTTTTGCAGAAGACTACTACGTAACAAACTCCAATGACTTTGGAATTGACGAAACGTAAGTACCTACCTACCTACCTTTTGTACCACGCAGGGAGGCGGGTGTTCTGCGAAGTTTTGACTATGTCGGTCACCATTTATTATTTCACCCAGACAACTTGTGAGATACGGATACGGAGCGACGTTCATACTTTAATTTTTCCTGAGCATTCTAAACTGCACAACGAGTAAATACCCGCCCTAGTGGCATACCAGTGATATTTATATTTATATAGTTATACCTACTTACACGAATACCTATCTTACAGTTTTGTTTTTTTTTTTCAGAAGAGTACTACAACCAAATTTAATAAACTCCGATGACATTGGAATTGACGAAACGTAAGTACCTACCTACCTTTTGTAACATGCAGGGCTGCGGATCTTCGCTAAGTTTTGACTATATACTCGTAGGTATGTAGGATGTTAGGTGAGATACGGGACGACGTTCATACTTTCATTTTTACTGAGCAATCTGAACTGCACAACGAGTAAATACCCGACCTAGTGGCATACCAGTGATATTTATATTTATATAGTTATACCTACTTACACGAATACCTATCTTACAGTTTTGTTTTTTTTTTCAGAAGAGTAAAATGTAATAAACTCCGATGACATTGGAATTGACGAAACGTAAGTACCTACCTACCTTTTGTAACATGCAGGGCGGCGGATCTTCGCTAAGTTTTAACTATACAGGATGTTAGGTAAGATACGGGACGACGTTCATACTTTCATTTTTACTGAGCAATCTGAACTGCACAACGAGTAAATACCCGGCCTAGTGGTATATCTAGTAGTGATATTTACGTAGTTATACTTACCTACATGAATACTTATCTTCGTTTTTTTTTTGCAGAAGAGTACTTCAAGAGAATGTAATGAACTCTGATGACATTGCAATTGACGAAACGTAAGTACCTACCTTCTTTTTGTAACATGCAAGGTGGCGGATCTTCGCTAAGTTTTGACTGTACTGTATGTATGTAAATTATATAGGGTATTAGGTGAGATAGGGGACGCTGTTCATACTTTAATTTTTGACTGAACAATCTGTACTACACGAGTGTTTGGTAGCGTTTGAGTTATAGCCGTATGATTTGAACACATCTAGGCCTGATTAGTACTGCAACATGATTTTGGCTGTTTTGAAGAAAACTCGTAAAGTTGTATATTCGTTTTTAACGATTAGCGAAAATCGAGCATTTCGGTAAATCTTGTAAGTACGGCTTTTATAAACCTACGACTGGTATGGATGTGTTCGTCGTTGCCTTTGAAATTCGAAACTGCCGGTTGTAAGAAGCGATAGCGGGGACAGGCGAAGCTATGTATATACGTCACAAAGATGGCCGCCGACCGTTGTAGATTATTGCCTATATAATATCTCGAGTTCTATCCCATCAAATCAGTTGTTTGAGGTGTCATTGGAAAGCTCATTTATTTATAATGTAGTTGTTATATAATTATGTACATACATATCAACAAGCTTGAACGACAGCTTCCGTGCGCGAGTCCGACTCGAACTTGGTCGGTTTTTTAGAATTTTTATATTTTGAACTTTTGGACATCATACTTATAAATATTTATTTTATTTTGTTTTAGGCACGTGGATGACATTGACCCTGTTTCACTCAGCGTGGTCATCATCCTGCGTCAGTCATGGTTTGGTGGGGGGTATCCTATCACGGCGTCACAAAGCTTAGTTTTTGTGAAAAGGGGGTTAAAACTTTTGCCAAAGTGTATCAAGAGACCGTCTTATATGGTGTTGTACAACCCCTTAGCAATACACTTTTTAAAAATCTACCGTGGAGTTTCCAACTAGACTCAGCACATGGTCACAAGGCGCGAACTACCCAAGCCTGGCTGGAAGCCAATGTTCCGGACTTTATAAGGGCTGAAGACTGGCCCTCCTCTAGCCCAGATCAAAACCCCCTGGACTACAAATTATGGTCAGGTTTAGAGGGCATGGCCTGCTCTAAACGACACGCCGACATAGAGTCACTTAAGAAATCTTTGAAGCAAGCAGTGGCTAAATTTCCCATGGAAACAGTCCGTAAATCCATAGATTCTTGGCCAGACCGACTAAAGGCCTCTATCAAGGCCAAATGTGGTAATTTTGAATAAAATAATAGTTATATTTTTGTTAAGACTTCAATACATGTGTAAATATAACTTTTATGAACATTACATTACTGTATAAAAAAATAAATGCATTTTCATTTGTAACAGAACTTATGACTAGACATGCATACATATCGTCACGCTTTTCCCCGAGGGGGCTGGCAGAGGTGTAATACAACACCCACATTTCGCCGGACGATATTCAGTCCCAAATGTGACAGGGGGCGAGCCTGTCGCCATACACCGGGCTCCAGTTATGTAGCAGATGACACACATATGATGCACATATGTTCACACAATGAACAAATTGGTGCGTGCCGTCGGCTGGGTTCGAACCCAGCAGAGCAAAATTGCCACTCCCAACTAGGCTGCCATCGATTCTACAACTATATCACAGAACAAATAATAATACTACGTACCTATAGCTCAATTGTATATTTAAATGTAAATATTGTGAATGTATATTTTTGTATTGGATGTTTTGTTAGTACTAGCAGAATGTCCGCCACTTCGTACCCAGGGTATGTATACCTATATATCCGGTATAAGTTTACTCGATTCTTTCGTAATTATTGTTCAAAATTATATCTGAATCGTGTAGTTTTTTAACTTTGTAACATTTAACAAACCATACAATATTATTAGTACGCACCTAATGGTAAAGTAAGGTAATTAAAATTGTTATTACCATTGTTATACAATATACCCAAAAATAATGAAATTTACTATGTTGTATTATTTAATGAATACCGGTAGTTACACAATCATTCCAACACCCTGTATAAATATTTGTCCTAATAAGGATAACAAGTAGCCTATGTGTCAATCCAGGGCATAAGCTAACTCCGTTCCAAATATGATCCTCATCCGTCTAGCCGTTTAGGTGTGAATAAGTGAAATACGAGTAAGTACCTAACTTCCACACACAATCGCAATCTTTTGTATTTATGAGTGTGAAGTGTGATAAAATGGAAATATGACACTACCGGTAAAATGAAACTAATGCCACGACTGCTCACACATCAAAAATACAACAACTCGTGGACATGAGATTGGTTGTACCTATATTGGCTTGAACGGCATTTTTTAGATTTTTTTTTTGTTTGGCATCAAATAAAAAATGTTCATAAAATGGATGAGTACAATGACGGGCGGATTATTTTATCGATTTCCTAAAAATGGGTGTTTAGGTACTCGATACCATAACGTGACTGACGGGTGAAAGACGTGTGCGCGCGGCGCATCGCACACAACTTTTGTGTCGCGTGAATGAATACGTCGCGCTCCCAAAAAGTGCGGCCTGAGGTAGAGTAAAATACCTAAAGTTCTGGGAAAGCCTCGCCTTAAGCGATAAGACCGCCCATTGCGCCTATATTTTTGAATGTTTAGTTTAGATTTGTATTATTTGAAATCTGATCATTCTCGCCGGTCGCCGTCTATAATTATATTAAGCCCAAAAAATGTGATACATTTAATATTTGTAATAATTAGCAAAATTGCTACATTCCAAAAGAAGAAACAGGACCTAATATCGTATGAAAAAAAGGTTTTTTAGACAAAGACACAACACGTATTGAAAAGCTGTCATTTATTTCTATTAATAATAAAAACACCGGCCAGGTGCGAGTCGGACTCACGCACGAAGTGTTCCGTACCATCCTACTAATATTATAAACGCGAAAGTTTGTAAAAATGGATGGATGGATGGATGGATGTTTGTTACTCTTTCACGTCAGAACGGCTGAACAGATCAGGATGAAATTTGGCACAGAGATAGATTATAGCCTAGAATAGCATACAGGCTACTTTTTAATCGCGGGTGAAACCGCTAGGCGCAGCTAGTTATCTATAGAAACAGCAGAAAAATCACGTTTTGTTGTATTGGAGCACCCTTAAGTATTATTTTTATTTTGATTTTTTAGTATTTGTTGTTACAAGCGGCAACAGAAATATGTCATGTGTGAAAATGTCAACTGTCTAACTATCACGGTTCATGAGATGCAGCCTGGTGATAGACGGAAGGACAGACGGACGGACAGCGGAATCTTAGTAATAGGGTCCCGTTTTACCCTTTGGGTATGGAACACTAATAACACGGGAAAAAAAAATAGAAAAATAGCAAACAAAAACACATGCCGTACACACTAAAAACTAAAACTCAAATAAACGCCATCAAAACACCGTCCCACAACGAAACGAAACTTATTCCAACTTTTTCTACAAAAACCGTCTTTCGCGCCCGCCGGCGTCAAAACGGTTTATTTAAACCAGCCCAGAATTCTAGGCTTCCTAGAACTTGACGGCTCGCTGACATGCGATTGACTCATCAGTACCTATTCACGTTCTTGCCGAGCTACGTTGGGTTATCTGTTCATTTTGTTTTTATCTATGCACTTTAGCCGTTTTCGTAGGCTTTGTAGGTCTGTGTGCTTCTTTATTGGTCTGTAAATACTTTGGTGGTTTTTTATCTGTTTCTTAATGGAGTGATTTATTGGCCGTATAACTGTTTGTTACGTTGCTGCTTCTGTTTTCTTTTTCCTTCTTTTGCAGGCTTCTAGATTTCTTAATATTCCAAAATATTATATTTATGACATTTCGCTCAAATATAAGGGAGAGACGGTATGAGAACCTAAAAATGGACCGCATAAGTTAGGTGCTGCACACAGTTCACAAGTCACAAACAAACACAACCAGTCGCAACAGTGAAAATTATTGTTGTCTCGTTCTCGCTATAGTATTTTGTACGTCTCTCTTAACTTTGTTATTGATACACGTAACATCATGTCAACGAAGCTGTGTAGTGTCCGTTTGCTTATAGTTATATTGGGTCCATGCGCTGTGTACTATAAATTAGACTCTTGCCGCTTCTTCTTTAAATTATTTCGATGTAAGGACATGATTTATTTGATTGCAATGTGCGGCAGACTTAATATCATTTTTCAATTTTATGTAGATTTTATTTTGAATTTCTTATCTATTGTTTTTCATATCACTTGTGATTGCGTCTTTACATCATTTACAAACCAAATTCTGCGACAAGGTTTTCACCTCCCCATTTTAAGCGGTGACAAATTCACGCTAAGCCAAAATAAATATCTAAGCATCTGTTTTAATTACCTTAATTTTGTTCATTACTTTATAATAAACAACTTGTCCATCAAAATCCTAAGCCGAGGTGACAGCATTCGTAGCACCTCGCTGCGTTAGCTACGACGTAGCAGTCCTACGCCGTAGCGACAAAGAAACCGTCCTATTGTGGCGTTATCCTTGATGTAGGTGCTGGGAAGTGGTTTCATAAGACGAGTGCCGTCCGAGTTGTGAAAGGAGCGTATTTTTAATTTTCTACTTCTGGTTCCGCTGTTACATAGAAAACGTTATTGACACTCAACGAAATGTTCCAGAGACGTGATTTTTCATCGTGATTTTAGAGTCGGTTCTGTTGGTCTGAATTTTAAGTAGAATACATAAAGACCAATGAGGACATATATACAGAGTGAGTCTTTAACTTATAACTTATAATCCAATTTAGATAGTTTAATGTGTTCGAATCTCACATCAATATTAAGCTATCGGCATCAGTTGCCTGTCAAGTTGCTGTTCAATCAATCAAGCTGTCAAGCAACCTTCATTCATTGGGTTGACTTGAACGCTCTTGCAATCTAGACGTCTCGATAGACGGACGAATTGGGGGTTCTATAAACCGTATCCATTCAAGCATCAATAAATGCAACATTATTGTGTAGTACTACTTTGTTTTACTGTGCGCGAGCATTACTACATAAATTCGAGCCGGATCACATAATAAGTGTGAGTCAGACAAGGAAAGTGTCGAGTTTGGATTGGCGTGTGTCTATAGCCACGACCATCGTGGAAAACAGTGACGACAAGAAGCTTTCTCGAAAAAACTTCCTCAAGCAGCGAGGGAGTTCCTCAACTTGCAATATCAAGATAAGTGTAAACTAGGCGGACGATATCTGCCATAAACCTACGTAAGCAAAACTTCATTAATCATCATTTATTACGACGTCATCCATCAGCCATCAGTCGCTTCAACTGTCAGCGACAACTTCATGTTCAATTGTTCATTCTTCGTCTACGGATTCAAGATAAAGTGGAAAAGCGGCGGCCATGTTGTATGAATTCCTCGACGTGTAGCGCCATCTAGCAGCGACGAGCCACATAACGACACGGGTATCGATGACGTATCGAGCGGTTAGCGTCTATGAAGAGTGAAGGGAAGAGTGAAGATTGAAGCTTTGCAGAATTGTTACCTCATTCATTCACACAAAATAATAATTTAGGCGTCGCCATTTGTATTTTGTTCTTAATTTAATTTTAAATACTTTCATTGATTTTTCACATCTAAGTTTTCAACTAAATCAAATAGGAACGATAGCGTTGTTGCGTTTGTTTTGTGTTAAAACATAAAGGTTTTTTTTGTCATTGTGCCTCGTTTTGGTGCTGTGGAATTCATCATGGCGTCAAACAAGGAAGCATTCAAGAAATTGGCTGCGGCGCGTGGGCAATGTAAAGGCATTATTACCAAACTACACACATACGTTACCGGTGAAGAGGTCGTGGACGCAGATTTGGAAACTCTTCTTGTAAAGAAAGAGCGTCTCAAAAAGGCGTTCGGTGATTTTGAAAACTTCAACATAGAAGCCCGCGTGCTTGACCCATCGGAAATCGATAGTTTTGATGAAGTCGATGATAAATATTGCGTAGTTCTTGCAAAATTAAATACTCTAATAAATGCCTTACAACCAGAAGTAAATGCCACAGCCAATAATTCTTCGATGCAACCTCATGACATAAAAGAGCGCACCGGGTTTCAACGACTTCCACGAATAAATATTAAGACGTTTGCCGGAGATAGATACGTTCTTGAATGTTCTCGCCGACAATTATAAACCTAAAGCATAGTAGTCTAATCTAAAGTAATCTAATAATAATAATCATCATCAACTAAAAAAAAGTTAAATAAAATTTAGTGTTTTGCACTAGAGTGGATGCCATATTACTAACTATACATAGTTCGTTAAACATAGCTTGATTCGCGGGACAGCCATTCCTTAATGACTTTTCACGCATCAATTGACATTTGACATTGACATCATTGTCAAAGTGACAATTGATGTATGAAAAATATGTCATCTTGATGGCTGGCCCGCGAATCAAGCTATGTTTAACGAATTTGTATAGCGAAATAACCTAAGGTGAGGTAGTTATTGACTGTTCAAACCTAAATTAAGATCATTTTAAACCCATTGACGAGGAAATAAAGAAATTGAATTGAATTGAAATAAAAAAGAAAGATTTTTTCAAGGCAAAAAATAGATATGTTTTTCCACCATCTTAACGGAAACCACTTTATTTCACGGATCAAAACCAACAACCTACACTTTATGTCACAACAAACTACTCCTTCACTCCGGTCTTTTAGTTGCGCAAACATTTTTTCTAACCATACATACGAGTACATACGGAACAAACATTTTTTATCTACGTACAAAAATAGTAACACACTGTGGAAAGTACAGCCGGCATAAAAAAATGTGTTTCTATCAATTGATAAAAACAGAAATCACATTAATATCATAAACTAGCTGCGCCCCGCGGTTTCACCCGCGGTTAAAAAGTATCCTATGTGCTGTTCTAGAATATAATCTATCTTTGTGCCAAATTTCATCCAGATCTGTTCAGCGGTTCTGGCGTGAAAGAGTAACAAACATCCATCCATCCATCCATTCTTACAAACTTTCGCGTTTAAAATATTAGTAGGATGCGTAAGTTTAGATGAATAGATAGATGTTTGTTTCTCAATCACGCCAGGACGGATGACTGGATCTGGATGAAATTTAGCACAGAGATAGATTTGAGTCTGCAATAGCACATGAGCTAGCTTTTTACACCGTAGGGCGCAGCTAGTAACATAATATGTAATGTAACAATTCCGAAAATGTATCTCTGTTCATAAAATCTTTACCAAGTTACCTATTTCTAAAACTATTTCATCATTGTTTTGAAACGCGAAGTGAACATTATTGTACGTAGGCTAAAAGAAAAACAAGGTTTACTTGTTGCCTAAAATTGCCTAAATAATATTTAAGTGAAGAATTGAAATAATAGCAATTGTAATCAAACATAATGTAAATTAAAGTTACATGTATGTCGTTGTACTGATTTTTTTTATTTCCTACTTTATGATGGTTTTTCCACCTTTTCACTGTGGTGCACTGAGTGAACATTTTTGTGATCTCATGCATACCTATTATACCGAATGTTTTTTTAATAGTTATAAATAGTAACAAGCAGACAAAAAAAGTACAGAGTTTAGTATCTTTTTTAACTTTTTTTGCATACTTTCACAGCAAGTGTATGTAAAACATAATAAAAAAGTTTTAGCATAATCTTCATCATTAAATTTTTCCGTTAATTGCACAAGGAGTGACGTTGAACGTTATCAGATGGCTCGACAAATAGTGATTAACCTAATAGATAGAGCAGTAGATTGAGTGCGACAAGAGCACTGATAACTACCGTTCGGGGACAGCTATTAAAACGGACACTTCATCAAATGTCTAATCCTACCTTATCTAAACTAGCAACCCCCCTGGCTTCGCTCGGTACCTATAAACCTTCTGTGAAAAAACTGGCCAAGTGCGAGTCGGACTCGCGCACTGAGGGTTCCGTATAATCCCGTAGGCATTCATGACGAAAGGGATAGTATGTTTAAAATTACTAAAAATATTTGCATCATAATTATGATGTGTGTGTGTGCTTCTCGTATTTTTTACTTCATCAGTGCTTTAAGATGTTGTTTCGTACCAAATTTCAAGATTTGGAGTTCACAAAAAGTACCCTGAAGATTTTGATTCCCTTGCGTGTGTCGAAAATTTGCAGCATAAATCTTTTGATTGCGTTTGCATGTTTTTGAGTGTTTTTGCATTGCATGGAAGTTTGATTTTTTCACATCTCCAAAAGACTTGGACTTGAGTATTTGATGCGAGTTTCAGCTCGATACCTCCACGCGTTCCTGAGAAAAAGGGTGTTGACAAACAGACAGACGGATAACAAAGTAATCCTATAAGGGTTTCGTTTTTTCCTTTTGAGGTACGGAACCCTAATTATCTATCTTTTGGTGAAAATTACATCAAAATATTTAATAGGATAAGGACAAAGAGACAGACAGATACGGAAAATGACTTTGTTTTTTACTACGCATGGAATAAAAATATACTCCGTCAGGTATAGCATTCAGCAACACGTAGTGACGTCAATCGTTGCTTAAGCAAGACCGACATAAGTCATTTACAACCAGTTCGAAAGAGACGGATGACGTGGGGTCATTACGTGTTTGCTGAATGCTAGACCTTGTTTTTATGGATTATGATACTATATAGAGATAGAAAAGAGAAGAAAGATGTTTAGTAGGTTTGTAAATCTATGAGTTTAGAAGTTTGAATGTTTATTACACAGCTAGCTTCCACGGTGTTACAAAGTAGCCTTTGTTAATCCAAGGCATAAGCTATTTCTATTTTGTATTTTATGAAAATACGTCAATCCGTTTGAGGCTTGAGCTTGAAGAATTAACAATCAAACAATCACGCAGACAAACTTTCACCTTCTTAATATAAAAAGTAGGAAGTAGAATAACGCAAAAACTGTTGAACAGATTATAATGAAATTTGGTATAGAGCTACTAGCTTAAAGACTAAACAAACACATAGGCTACTTTTTAATCCCAAAAGAATAATGATTTATGTAGGATAAGTGAAACAACGGCTCGCATCTAGCTGTTTAACAATTCTGTGAAGTTATTTTTTAAAGAGCTGAAATAAAAATTGAAATACCGACGGCGACCAACTTGATATACTATGTAGGTACTGCTGATTAAATATTTACTGGTTTACCTACTAATAGACGTTATATAGCCTCGGAATAGTTATACAGTGTTATGTCTTTTTCGAGCAAGTTAAAATTTGAATAGAAAGAAATGACAAAACACTGAAGAGGGCTAAAAAATTTAAGTATTACAAGATCGTGTTGTATTTTCGGAAGTAAAATTTTCTAACTATATCACAGGAAACTAAAAATGTAGTGTTGCAAAGTATTGTGTAAAAATTATAACTACTTACTTGCAGCGCCCTTACAGGGTATTTGTACTTGTAATTAGTCTAAGCACTATGCAGCACTGGATATTGGCAAATAAATAAATTTACATGAGAAACTGAGTTGAATTTAAACTAAAGAAATTCATGAAAATTAACATAACTGACTAACTAGAATTTAACTTAAGAAAAATAAATCATTTTATTTTAAATAACAATGATAACTTAATTTTATCTATTAGTTCCGTATATTTTTGTGATTATTTCTGTTTTTCGGAATTTAAGATTTATAATTTTCAAGTCTGATTTTCTTTACTGAAAAACTACCTATTACATGTTAGTATAAATTATAATTAAGTATATTTAGTACTAAAAATGCGTTTTTTTCGAACTTACATATACGAGTACATGTGTTTCGGCAGAACGACAATTAACTGGCCTGAATTAAAAAATGTAAGTAAGTAATTTCTTAAACGTCGAAATCTATAGAGCCATTGAAAGTTGTTTTTTTTTAATACACTATAATATTATAATTTGTCAAGAAACAAAAAAAAACATAATATGTTTTTATGAAATATAGCACTGTTTTTGAAATATAACGCGTAAACCCGTCGGACGTAGCTAGCAAATATTAAATTATGTACCTTGAAGTCGCGGTAAAACGTCTAAAGAATCTTAATCCGTCGGTCGGGACGACGAACTCGAAACTTGGGGGCTGGCCGATGACTTTGGGTCTACCGGTTTTAACAACTCTCTAGATGTTTGCTTGTTAAATTATCCCTACGTTTTCTTTTGAATTTTGAGTAGTTGGTAGTTATGTTTAATTCATATTTTAATTTTTTAAAAGAAAGGTTTAATAAACTTGCTAAGTAAATAGAATTAATCGAAAACAGTAACTGTAATTGATAAGAATTACTTTATAATTTACAAAAAAATGTTATTACTTTTTTTTTAATTGTGTTAAGTTACAATCTACAGGAAATCGATGAGGAATGCGATCAAACCGTCTCTAGCCACAGAATTGAATAAAACAGAACACTTGATGAAACTGACTTCCATCACAACATGGCTTTACGATCATTTCAAGGATAAGCCCCGTTTTCTGCACAAACTCACCCGCTCAAGTTGCGTAGAGAACGGAATTAACATTGACTTAACGAAACCGAGTCGACGCTTCCTCGACTCGCACTCCGGCGACCTAAAAACTATTTCCTATCCAACAGCAACTACTCGGAGCTAGCAATTTCCAGCTTATTATTATGGAATTAGCTCGAAGTTAGCCCGAACATCTCGTACCTTCCCGACGTCTATTTGACACGTGGACTGACATTTTGATGTCGGATGCCTCCGATCGTTGCTAGACTAGTGCTAATGGTACATAAGTGATGCTACTCACGGTTAGTATGTAGCTAGTAGATGAAGTCACGTGATTTTCGCGTCGGCCATTACACAGATCACAGCACGTGATGTTGAGTCGTTGTAAACAAATAGTCGTGTTGTGTGTTGAGGGGCGCGCGTCCTGGGCGCGGCGCGGGTACAGACTGAGGGCGGGCGGGCGGCTCGGCGCAGGCGTAGGCAAGTCGATCGCTCACACTCGGTCACTGGGCCGAAGATCGCGCGAAAACAAACCTTTGTCTACCCAGACGGCAAGGCGCCTCTGACGTATCCTAACTCCTCTTTAACACCTGTAGATTTAATCACCCATCTCAGATGCCCACAATTAAATGCAACACACACTTAGGCTTAGCACCCCAAACGTTAGCCAAGTCGAATTACAGAAAGATTTCGCAGGCAATTCGAGTGAGAAGTGGGTATTACCCTGACGATGCCGGCTCTAATCTAATTGAAGAAACAGATGCCCTTCTGGCACACGTTAGTACAGCACAACACGGTTCAAGGCTGGACTCGGTTTTGGGCTCACTCAGAATACGAGAGCAATTCAGTGACAGAAATTACTTAACAACTACCGAGGACATACTTATTGTACGAAATAAAACGCATGATAGATACAATAACTTAGCTTTGTCTAAAGAAAATGTTATTTCAAACAAAAGACAGCTCTGTCTTGGTTTGTATCTTTTCTTTTTAGTTGGTTAATTTGGTTGGTTGGTTAATTAATTTTACTTCAAATTCTTTATTTGTTATTTAAGAGGTCTGTTGGTTTTTAGAAAGCCAAAAAACTTCGTCTGATACATCCTGAAATCAATAAAAACCACACTATAGGACCCATCTAAAGTCTTCCTAGAGCTTTGGCTGCGAGATTCCCTCACCCCTATTAGCAAAGCTCCTTGCAGTTCAATGGAAATGCTTTTAGCTTCGTACGAGGAAGGCACGATCCTGACTCTGCACGTTCTAATCTCAGCCAGCGAAAAACCTGAGCTGAAATATTAAAATTACCAGTACTTTAGCCTCGTTTAAAAACTAATAGGGTTTGTAACCTCCCCTAAATGGGGAGAACTTTGAGTCTGCGTGAAATGTGAGACTGTTAGGCAAGTGAGAAAGTTTTTCGCTTTTTGCTTTTGTGGAAGTATATAATTTACGAGGGGAAACATCAAAGGAATATTTTTTAGACGATAAAATGGGACTCGTAATTATTTTTGTCAGGAATAAAGTTTTTCTTTGGAAGTTCTAACTTTTTCTGTAAATGAGCGGCCGTCATAGATCTCGAGTCATTAATACAGCTTGGTGTCATTTCGGTTACAAAATTTACGGATACTGTTGTTACCTTTTTATGTTTGTATGGGTATATAAACGTTTTGACCGCAGCTTAGCTGACGTATTAGTGTGATTAGGAAATGGAATTTGTACCTAACCTGGAATAGAAAATGGCTCTGAAGTAAGTATATCTAAGTAAGAAGAAGCAGCAAATTCAGTATTATCGACAATTTGACCACACACTGCTGAAGAAGCTCATATTTTCAGAGCGCCATCTTTTCCGAAGAATCACCATAACGACTTTAAAAATTGATAACTTTTCATTTGTTTATTTACCTACCCATCTCTAAGAGCGAAGCAAAACTGAATTAAGATTCAAAGGCATTATTATTCACATAGCAAACACGGACCTTTGATCAGACTGAAAATGAACTTTTTCAGCGAAAATTCATGAATAAACAAGCACTTTACTTTCCTGCACCGATGCACAAAAACAGCAGAACTAAGCAACACCCGGCACGATAACTTGTAATCACTGATGATATCTACTCGTAGTTCTAACAATAGTGATGTGGAACTCGTTTTAAACGCTGACTCTAAAAGTGGGGAATTTTCTGATGTTTCCTCTTGTCTTCCACTAAAGAAAAGTGGGGACAAGAGGAAGTTTTATTTCTTATGGCCACCAGTGGGAGCGAAACGTGTGGGACAAGAAGAACAACCAGACTAGTTTTTTTTCAAGTAGCTCACTACTTTACTTACTCTGTGGGTCTGTGACCTGTAAACCTCGCGAATCTATCTCCCCCATCCCCATATTCCCGCCATTTTGAAAAAAAAAACGAAAACTATATCGAAAAAAACCTCCATGTAATTTCGAAATAATATAATAATGTTCAAAATTTCACGAGTAATGCGACCTGTACAAGAGTTCTCTTGTCGGACATTCGGCAGGTGTTCGGCCAGACGCTTCCCTCTCACTTGGTCGAAAATAATACTTGAAGAACCCTGGCGCATTCAGAAATAATGTCAATGTTTAATGTCAAAGAGTAGAGACTTGAGTGTTTAGAAAAAAAAACATAGGTACTGATGAACATAGGATCTTCTTCTTTTTGGACATCGGTTAAAAAACCCACTGAAACCACTAGTCGAAGCAGGCATTATAGGTTACGAACTTTTAACTTCAACTCATCACGTCGATAGCGGCTTAAGTGAGTAGGTTTTGTACGCCAGCTCAAAATTCACTGAGCTGGGATTGGCTTGAAAGTGGCCAATCATAGACTATTGAATTGACGAGCTTGTGCTTTTTTTGAGTGTAATACTTTCGTGAAAGGGGAATAGGTACGATCTGTCAGCAAGTTATATGGTCTGCGGTTCTGACCTCAGATGTTAGAATAGAATATAGATACCGTATACCTTGCCTGTTGTAAAAAAATGTTGTAGAATGAGAGAGGTAGAAGAGAGGTATTTTCATGAGATGTTGCCTCAGGCAAAATGCGCCGAATAGTGTTAGAGTATCTATAGAATGCTTATCCTTCTATCAAACACTAGACTATGGATTCATCAAGGATTATAATTTTTGAGCGTAATCCTACAAAACCCGGCTGCACCCTCATACAGCCAGGTAACCTGGAAAGGAAAACTCTTTTCTACTTCCGTACACACTTTACATTTACAACGGGTGCAAATGTAAGCTAAGTAAATACTAAAAGGCTTTCTGTAGTAGATATACTTTTTACAGTAAAAATAAAATTTCGCATACAACAATATGTATGCGAAAGTGTTTCTCGTGTTCTTTGTCTTCGAATCCACGTCTCGACTTTTTACTCGATCCAGTGAACATTCCAGCAAAGAAATATACGTTTATCCCAGCTTCTGGATCAACGTCACAACCGTAGTGTTTTGTCTACTCTACTACTCGTATACCGGCTTAAAACTTAGTAAATCTTAGACAAGATATTGGAATAAGCTTGATAGACAGAGCTCAAAGCTTACACTGAGCTGGGATGGTTCTCTCAACACGCTTTCGAAGTGTAAATGTACTGCTTTTTAACACTCTCCCCGAACATTATTTTTTCCATATCTAATTGAGTTATAAATTGAAAAGAAAGAATAAGACAAAATTGTATTACTATTCCGAGGCTTCGCAATGTTTATTAGCTAGGGGGTGCGCCTACCCTACGTTGTAGCTTTAAAAAAGATTGTTTTTTTTTTCAATTTCAAATATTTTATTGGGAAAGTAGGTTAAAAAAATTATTAAGTATTAACTTAATAGTTTTTTTGGGCAGAAACTTTTTAAAACTTATTTATAACAATTAAAAGACGGCCAAGCCTAGTCTAGGTACTCTCCTAGCAAAAGCAACGCATTTTAGTTGTGAATGAATGAATGGATGCCTTACCTACCTATTTTTAGTTGCGTTACTAGAAGGTGTAGGCACTAGTTTTGAGAACAAGCTTTCAAAATGATTGACGAGTAATTTCATTCACATGAATAAAAATATTGGCGTATACTTAATGGAATATCAACAAATAACACATCACAAGGCCTTTTGACATATTTACCTACAGATGATTAAACCGACGTCTTTTAAAATTTCAAACACTTGCGCTCACGGCGCAAGCAATCTAAGGCTCAATTTATACCTACCTATCAATGTAACTTCAAAAGCTATTCAATGTGGAAGTTGAAACAAAACGCTGAACGTTGTCAAGCACAAGTTTCCAGAGCGAAACGTCGGGCCATCGAAGTTGCCGGATCCTTTCCAACGAGAACTAGATATCGACAAAGAGATACTTTTGCGATGTTGTATCTATTGATTTTAACAGTTTACACAACTTTGTGCGGCTCAGTTTAGAAGAAAAATACAAAAATAACTGCTAGGAAAATCTTATTATGGAAAAGGAAAATTCTAAAATCTAATTTGTAAACATTACTAAAGTAAGTAGGAAAGTATCAGCCTAGTTGGGAGTGTTGGAGACCTCGATAGTGGGAGAGTGGACTGTATTTTTGATGTGGAATGTGGAATTAAAATCTTCTGGTTACAGTGATGGTTTTATTTTTCTCTTATTGCACAACGTGATAGGTTACTTTTAATACAATGGTAGAACAAGAAGTGTGAAGTCCGAGCTAGCAAAGCTTACCAACCGAACTTGGTAGAATTTTGTGTTGGGTTGCCAACAGGGAGGTCTGCCTCTCAAGCCAGAGGTAGCGGGTTCGAACCCAGCCGATGGCACGCACCGATTTGTTCAGTGTGTGATCATATGTGCGTATTGTATGTCATCTGTTACATGACTGGAGCCCGGCGGACAGGCTCACCCCCTGCCACATTTACTGGACTGAATATCGTCCGGCGAAGTGTGGGTGTTGTATTACACCTCTGCCAGCCCCCTCGGGGGAAAGGCGTGACGATATGTATATGTGTAAGTAGGAAAAGTTTAAAATATAATAACTATCTATACTAGTGTATAGTAATTAAACACTAGTATAGGTAGTTATTATAGAATTACAACTGTATGCAATAGGTAGTACCTAGTAGTATAATAAGTATCCACGGTTTTAATTTTATTAAGTTGGTAGCAGCGATATTGAGCCAACACAAATTTTGATTGATTTTGATTAACAAACTTGTGAAATATCGTAAGTTTTTAAAGCGCTGTTTTACTTCCATAACCTGAGCCTGTAGCCCGGTAATTTAACTGTACCGACCATCAAATTAACGACACAAAACACCTTTTAACGAATTAAAAAACTTGTAAGTAGGTACCTAACTAGTAAAACGCGCAAAAGGAATGGACGGAAAGTGCAAATGAGTCGAGTAACAGCGACCGAAATCTTTTATTAAGTGTCCGATCTTCGATTACGGTTGCCGGTATCGACTCATAGTGATGGGATTAAATAATTAATTATCCCTGTAGTAGCTGATAAAATAAATAGAGATAGATAAAATAAGTCATTAGAGAAGATGTAAGAAAAGAAGTACCTAGAGAAGATAACATATCGTCACGCCTTTTCCAGAGGGGGCAGAAGTGTAAAACAACACACTTCGCCGGAGGATATTCAGTCCCAAACGTGACAGGGGGCAAGCCTGTTGCCATACACCGGGCACCAGTTATGTTGCAGAAGATAAGTAGAGGAAGATATTAAACAGTAGGAATTCACTGTCAAGTGTGCGCTTGTTATGAACGTAAAATGTATCTACTTTTCGTGGTGTACCGATACCGACGGTTGACTGCTTTGAGCTCTTAGGTGTCTGGCTTACGTCTAATTTGAACTTTGGTTCATTCATTGAGTCAAAAGCCAAAGTTGCTGCTTGGTGTTCTTTCCAAGGTGAGGCAATACTTCACTCCAGCAGGGCTATTCACAACCATTCGGAAACGTTTCCGTTCGGATTCCAAAAATTTTAAACTTAAATTATTCGAATCTCATTTTATATTCATAAGTTTTTAAGCGTGATTAATTCTTCCGATCGGATTTATACTTGATTCCCTATTCCAAAATGTATAAAAGTAGACTGAGATTCGAACAATTTGAGTTTGAAATTTCTGCGATCCGATCGGAAACGATTCCGAATGATTGTAAAAACCAGCACCGCTGAACAGCTTCTTACCCTTTATCAAGCATATTATTAGAGGTAGGTATTAGAGGAATATTGCTGCCACCTATGGCATGTTTCCGCCAAGTATCACCTAGATGCTTTGCACTCCATTGAAACTCGCCAAATGGCTCATTAACAATGACTCGTTGGTTGAATCCAAATTCAGAGCTTGACACACCGGCGTGATGTGGCCAGTCTGTCGGTATTCTATAGAAAACACTACGGCGAGTGTGCACAAGAACTGCACGACTTGATCCAGCCAGCCATCGCCGTTCTTTTATAATTGTACCAGACGCACCAGTAATAAGACACCCTCTTATGGGGGAAATTCCGCCAATACGCACTAAGCGTTTAAAGTCAACTTTTCTTGTAAGAACTGCAGAGGTGTGGAACTCGTTGCCTGCGTCTGTCTTTCCACCTAAATACAATCCGGAGGTGTTTAAGAGTAAAGTGAATAGTTATCTCCTAGGCAAGCGTGTTACACCTTCTATCACGTCGGCGCTTCCCAACAGGCGAGTCGGTGATCAAACGCATGCATAGATTTTTTTTTACAACAGACTTGTTGTAAAAAATACTACTTGTACTATATTATATTTCTATAGGTATATGAGTTGTCTAAACTGTAGACACATCCCTAGCAGTCAATATAAGACGCTGTCAGCGAGGTCCGCTTGGCATCGCAGACCGAAGATTAAAACGGATCCATTATTGTGGAGATTGCAACATGATGGAATGCCGAATTGCATATTATTTTTAGGGTTCCCTGAATTTAAAACTTTTTTATCAACCTCCAGTAGGTATTCCACTTCTAGTCAGAGGGTCCTTTATCTGTATCCAGAGTGGATACGGGATTCTTGATGCGTGAGATATTGCTTGGTCACTCTCACTCCTATGACTTTTGAAACGAGAGAGACAATGACAAAAAATAGCTCGTCGTCGAGGTCGTCGCGAAACAAATTTATTCGGCCTGCCACTACTCCTTTGCGTCGTTTTCAGACATCCATCAAACTTTCTTTTTTTTCACAACTTATCGTCACGCCTTTCCTTTGAAGGGGCTGGTAAAGGTGTACCTAATAATTATAACACCCACACTTCGCCGGACGATATTCAGTCCAAAATGTGACAGAGGGCGAGCCTGTCGCCATACACCGGGCACATTCAGTTATGTAGCAGATGACATTAATTACGCACACATGTATGTAGATTCACAAATGAACAAATTGGTACGTGCCATCGGCTGGGTTTAAGCCCGCTCCCTCTGGCTTGAAAGGCGGGCCCCATCTTGGCTATCCTACTAATATTATAAACGCGAAAGTTTGTATGTATGGATGGATGGATGGATGTTTGTTACTCTTTCACGCCAGAACGGCTGAACAGATCTGGATGAAATTTGGCACAGAGATAGATTGTAATCTAGAATAGGACATAGGATACTTTTTAACCGCGGGTGAAACCGCGGGGCGCAGCTAGTTATCTATATACGTACGCCTTTTTAATCGAAATGTGTTGTTTATTATTTAGAAGTAAGTATGAGTCGTCCAAGTAAAGCTTATCTTCTCACGTAGTCTGATTTTAATAAAACTTTAGTACCTGTATACCTACCTACTTATTTCAAATGAGCCCCTAGAGACCCAAGATAGTTATACAAAAACATATTAATAAGGTAAGCGGGGGAAGATTAAACCTAATAGAACAGCTGAAGGTACATAATTTAACTTATGATTCAAATATATAAGTAGGCGACAAAGAGCAAAGAATAAGTAAATTTTTCTATATATTTTAATCATCATATCATCGAATCAACAACCGTAGGTTATCATAACTTTATGATCGAAGTTGCAGGACACGGGGTAAGTTAAAATCAATCGATTGCTTTGCAAAAAACCACAGCTCAGACTTTTGGATTATTTTACATGATTAGCATGCCTAGCATACTAAGACTACTTTTTGTCCTACCCTTTTTTCATCTTGCCCCCATATATATAAATTACGTGTCACGTTGTTTGTCCGCTATAGACTCCTAAACTACTTAACCGATTTCAATCAAATTTGCACACCGTGTGCTGTTCGATCTAACTTAACAGATAGGATAGCTCACATATATATATAAAGTCGCGGGGTGACAGCTAGTTAATTTATATAAAGGACCATCAGAGAACACTACAATTTAGCTTACATCTAAAACATTTATCAAAAGTAGTGTCCTATTTAAGATGGCCACAACATGCACATATATTTTAATAATTACAAATTAGAGTTACATTTGTGAAATATATAAAATCGAAAGGTTTATTTCAACATTTTAGACGAATCTGAACTGTTCGAAAATACCTAACTTCCTAACTACTTGTGTAAAATAAACGTACAGAACCCAGTACTTTTTCAATGCTCGCCGTATTGTCTGAAGATTTCTCGTTAGTTTTTTTGTTTTTATTCATTTGAAAAGTCTCAGATTGGATCAGCGAGTAGAGAGGTTTTCTGGTTGATTGCTAAACTAACTTTGGCTCCATCTTGTTACATCATTACTCTAAATTGATATTGCTGGCCGAGTGGTTCAAATTATTTTCTTTTCAGCCGACCGTCTAAACTGAAATGTTAGCAAAATATCCTTAAATCTTTCACATTAAAAATATTAGAGAGACTACTGTGCCCCGCAATTTTATCCGGTATCCTAAAGTAACTGTTAACTATAAAGGGTCCGGCGACCACTTTAGATTAACTTTGCATTGGCTAAAAGTTTTCTGTTGCCATTTCGTCTAGGAGACGAAAAACGAAGAGGGCAAGTAGAAATACTGACGAGCCTGTAAAGTTATCTACAGAGTGATACTCGTAACTGACAAAGTGCAATTTCAACCATTTTTATGACTTTTGCACTTCTCTAATCATTCATAAATAACAAAACATTTCAATTGTATTATAGATTAATTCAAAAGCTAATGATGTAAACAACTTTCCTATAGGGATTTTTGATTTGCTTTGTCCGTCTATTGAATAAATCAGTCAAAAGTGATCCCTTATAAATTCGGATATTTTTCATAGCTCTATTTTCTCTTGAGGACGTTTTTAAAAAAACCAATAGCCTAACGGTATATAGATTTACGGGATATACAGTTCCTTTAATTGCACATGCCAAATTTCATGATAATCTGACCAATGGGTTGCAAGAAATTTAACAAGCGCGTTTGTATGAAAAATTCAGTGTCGTGGAACCCTTAAAAATATAATCTTTAAATATATAAAGATTGGTTCAGTACTCATATCTATCTGGGGTAGATGTCGGATGTACTTAACTGGAACTGAGTTTGTACTCGTAATTCACTTTATCAAATGCGTAGGTAAATACTACCCTTTTATATGGTATAGTCTTCGAGGAAATAAGATGCTAAAGGCTTTCTTACACGAGAAGTTTTGTGTCCGTGACTTCTGCTTCACCCCTAGTTCGTCTGACCGGACATAAATCCCTGCCGTGGTTTTAGGTAGACCCAATACCAATCCAATACCTACCTACCCAATCTGTTCAGTCCGAACAGACGCAAGTTTGCTAGTTTAGTTTAGTCTCATCGTGTCTGGTAGGCTTTAACACTTTAATTGCGACGTTGTTTTGTTCGAGTGTGGTCACAAATGCTGAATAAAAAATTGATGTAAAAATACTATTTTTACGCGCCTCGCGTGTGCAGCCGCACTGGTGTTGCGCTAGGCTAGGCTAGGCTTGTTTAACTCTCCCGAGGGTTCCCGCCTTGTCTTGGCGGGGGGGGCTCAGTAGCCGTGGCTTCGGCAACCACGGTGAAGAGAAATCCGAGGTGGGGCCGCTTCTTGGGGCTTTTAGCCCAAAGCCCACATGGAAGCGGCCTAAGTAGGGTGTGGGTCTGTGTGAGCAGACCCACAACTGAGGCGGGGTGCAGTGTCGCATGGGCGACACTGCAGCCGAAGGCTGGCGGCGGCGGCGGAAGAGGACTGTTGGTGTTTCGTTGCCACTTTCCCTACCTTCCGCGGCCCAAACGGGGTCGCCACCGTTTTGATGGCGGACGCAGTGGGGCCGCAGAGGAAGAGGCATGTCAAAGTCAAAGTCAAAATGTTTTTATTCAATTTAGGTATCAAAGAAACACCTATGAACGTCAAAGTTATTTAAATAGACTCGACCGCCTTGTTCGGATAAAGAGCCTCTACTCAGAAGAACAGGTAAGAAACTGAGGGGCATTATTTTTTCAAATAATAAATAAATTAGTCTCACAAATTTTTGCTTACAACTAGGTAATATCTATAAATACTAGTGGTTACTTGACGGAAGTGGAAGGCTCCAGACATCTTTATCTTCTAAATAATTATTATAATATCCTCTTTTCATTAATGTAGTTTTTACTTGTGATTTGAATTTTCCCTCGGTGAGCCCTGTTATCGTCGGTGTCGGTATATCGTTGCCGCTCTCCCTATCCTCTGCGGCCGAAGTAGCAGGCGGCGGGCCACTCATCTGACCCGTCGCATGGGGACCATGGGCGCCTAGGCGCGGATTCTGGCTGGCGCCCACGGGCAAAATTGGTCCCCGAGGAGGTGGATGATGACGATGTGTCTGGTGTTCGACACATCGTCATCGAGAGGGAGAGAGCGCAAGCTCGAGGTGGTGCCCGAAGGGGCTGGCGCAGTCGGGGCTACGGAAGAGTCCGAAAGCGTCCCCGTAGCCCCGACACTTTGCGCGAGGTGGAACACCCTTGGATTTTTAGTGGGATTTCCACATAACCACTCTGTGCGCGCACCCGGGGCTGTAGGTAGTATCCACAAAAGATTTTCCCAAGGTGCAAAAAAAGGCTTGTATAGGAAAAACAACGTATATGTTTTCAGCAGTCAAAGTGTTAAAGTAACCTTGATTAAACGATGTGAAACCGCCAATCACAGCAAAGCCTGCGCATGGCCTAGCTGCCGTCTTTTTTTCAGAACGACTCGTAATTTTACATAGAGTCTACAGGATAGCAAAAAAACACCAAGCATTAACTAGATAAGTAATTTATTGTACATTGTTTTTGTAACACGATACAATATATAAGCATTTCCTAA
Organism: Peribatodes rhomboidaria; assembly: GCA_911728515.1. Classification (NCBI taxonomy): domain Eukaryota; kingdom Metazoa; phylum Arthropoda; class Insecta; order Lepidoptera; family Geometridae; genus Peribatodes; species Peribatodes rhomboidaria. The sequence continues at coordinate 14,350,201 of OU452182.1, forward strand.
AACAGCATACACAAATCACATTCCGTGCAAAAAAACTCTCTCCGACTCCAAACCTTGAAAAAACATTGTAGTTTTTAGTTAAAACAATACGTTACTGATTTCGTTACGTTTTTAGAAAACAGTTTTTATGCACGCAAAAATACATTACTATTTTCGATACCATATTTTTTCAAACCATTGGGTCCATAAACAATAAAGGTTTCATCACACAAAATGCGGGAATCGGACGTAGATTATCTTACGCACATGTATAAAAAAAACGATGTCTAATTCACCTCCTTGATTTATATGTCAATTTGACCGCTTAAGTACCTATTTCATTGGACAAAAAAGAACGGTCGATTAAAATTCGAACATTGGTATCGCCTATCTTGAACCTAACATTGTTTTTTCTAAACTAGATAGCTCTACAATTGTTGCCATCCTTTTCTCACACATTGAAATGAAAGGAGACGCAGATAGTTTTGTTTTATTGTAGGGCGGTATATCACAATCGACATTATTAGCAGCTAATACTTTAAACTGGTGAAGGATTCGCATTTAATGTGACGCCACCCTAAAATTTTCTTACGAAAATTATTTTTGATAATTTAGTTTATGGACCCCCAAAGCACTAATTATTGTAATACTTATTTTATACATTATCTAACCTTTACGTAAAGTTGTAACTATGGTGATATTTAATATAAATACATACATAATTATAGTGGTTATATCTAATATACATACATTTGTGAAACAATTATTTTTTTTGCTATAAAACACTAAAGGAATGGTTAGCGCTAACATTAGGGATATTAGGAAAACGTTCTTATGTACTAAGATGCGATTTATGTTTTGTGAGAATGAACTAAATTATGATGACCTAAAACCTTTTAATCGCCTGAGGCGATTTGATCCGACAAAAATTTTCGCTGTCTTACCCAAGTCTCCTGCAGGTTTTTTTTTAAACATCACACAAAAAATTGGAACAAAGAGCCGTGGCCAATGTATATACACATTTGGTGCGAAAACGTGTTTTTGTTTTCAGAGTTGCATAGAAAACATTCCCCGCGCGGGTGAAGAGGGGAAAGATTTGTGTAATTTTCAACGGACACCTTCACAAAAAGTGTGTTATTAATCTGAAAATATTTATATAGGCAGAAAGAAGACAGCTTATGTACGACATAAATGTCGTATTTGTTGTATGTTTCGAAAAAAACACGCGCAGAGAACTCGGCCTAAGACGAACAATAATAATATGTTCCCAGGCGAAATCAGCTCGAAAACCTAAGTCGGATAAATCCGACTCAAAAAGTTAAGTGGTTAAACAAAATATTTATGTTCACTTCTGTTTGTGGCTTCCAGATATCCGAGCATGAAATTCGTAGGTAAATGTTTTCTTTAGGACAACAAACATTTACAAAAAAAAACCGAAATTTTGTGGTGAATGTTAATGAGATTCGATGCAAAATTAACACAAATACAAAAAGTACTGGACACCTAATAGGATCGCGCGAACATTTTACTAACTGATCGCGCGAACAAAACATCGACGCTTTGTTCGTACGATCGCTTTAGAAATTAGTTAACTGAGACGACACTCAACTGTGATCCCGCGGTCTCATATTGGTAAACTTTGGGTCCATACTTGGCTTCAATATCAACATTGTATCCAAAGACTGTATCAGTCTCTGGATATCGATGTCTTGGCCCTAAGACCTAGATTGGAGTATAATTTGAAATAATGACCAAGATCAGGCCGCGGCATAAACCACACAATTTTTAAGACATTCGCAACCAAATTGAGTTGCGGTTTACAAACAATATAAAAAAAAACATACTCAGCATATTTAACAGTAATAAAAATATCTCGTAAATAAATGATAGCATTATGAAATTATATACAAAAATAAAATAGTCGTAACCAGCGTTGTCCAGCACTGTCCTCCCTTATCGCAATAGCCGAATCATCGAGCAAATCTGAAAAAAAAGTTAACATTTACAATTTATAAATACAAATGATTTCTTTGAGAGTCAACTTCTGTCTTCTTCTTTTCCAGACAGTGGTAGCGCAGGTGATACTGTTGCCTAAACCTGGTAAGCCACCAAACGATGTGGTATCATATAGACATTATAGACCTATTAGTTTGCTGCGCTTAATATGTAAACTATTCGAAAAGATAATATTGAAGAGAATGAAGGCATACCTAAATGAAATAATTCCAAATCATCAATTTGGCTTCAAGGAGAACCATAGTATGATAGAGCAAGTGCAGCATATCGTAGATGTAATAGGCAGATCGCTGGAGGATAAGAAATACTGTTCTGTACCGTCTTCTTGGATATTAGCCAGGCATTCGATAAATATTGGCATGAAGGGCTCTTATAGAAAGTTATAAAAAAACCACACTTATACGATAATATACTGCACTCCTATCTCAGTAATGGATGCTTTGAAGTCAAATTCAACAAAGAGCTTTCGGACTTGCACGAAATTAAGTCTGGAGTACCTCAGGGAAGTATACTGGGTCTCTAAGACTTATTTCAAGTCTTACTCCGGGTTCCTGTGAAGTACAAGGCAGCGCTACTCTCGCCTGAGTTCTGACCAAAGGAGCTGTTCCGGCGCTACTAGGTGACGGCACAGGGAGAACACACACAAAATCCAAGATTAGCCTGTAAGGTATTTATTTTCTATGGACCTCTGTAACTTGCATTGTGTGCAAGTTATATTGTCTGAAATAAATGGATTATTATAATTTTATTATTACTACTAACACCGTATCCCGTGTATCGCCTAGCATCTCGTCTCGTACAGGCCGGAGCGTCCGATGTACCGCACCCATTTGATGACGTCATGGTCCGAGTAGTTCAGCTTCGGCTCGAACACCTTCAGGTACCGGACCTGCACATACACACACACACACGCTTAATATACACAACACACACATACATAAACTACATGACCATTTTCATGTTTTTAATAATCTATGCACTGTCAGGTAGTGAGGAAACCGACATGCCCTAGCCTAAAAGAATAATTCTAGTACATGTGACATCCACCAACCCGCACTGAGCCAGCGTGGTGTAAAACGGCTGAACCAACCTCAACTTAGTGTCCCGTAGGAACACTTAGTGTCCCGTAGGGACACTAAGTTGAGTAAGTAGTGGGACGTCTGTAATGATAGACTGTACTGATGACTGTAGTGATAGACTATAGTCTGCGCACCTTGAATCCTGAGGGTGCGAAGGGCACCTCAAAGCCCATGGAAATGGGCGGGCGGGTCCACTTCTTCTTCGTGTCCGTCTCCAGCAGCTCGATCTCCGCCGAGAGCTGCGTCTCTTTCATGCCTGCCATGCGCTTGATCCTGGAAAAATGTATTGAGCATTTGTAAACTTTGAAGCATTTTTAAAAAGGTTGGTATGGGTATTTACAATGTGTATCTCTTAATGACGGACATATTCTAGGATATCATGAAGGACACGGAGCCCTTAGACGGACTTAGCCCTGGAATCTAGAAAAAAAAATCTTTTCCACATTAAAGTTCATTGATCATCGACAAAATGTGTGGAAATTTGTTTTTTTTTTTTTCTTGATTTCAGGGATGTTCTAAGATATCATAGATATCATGAAAGATACAGATAGCCCTGAAATCTAGAATAAAAAAAAACAACTTTTCCACACAAAAAATTCATTGATCGTCGACAAAATGTGTGGAAATTTGTTTTTTTTTTTTTCTTGATTTCAGGGATGTTCTAAGATATCATAGATATCATGAAAGATACAGATAGCCCTGAAATCTAGAATAAAAAAAAACAACTTTTCCACACAAAAAATTCATTGATCGTCGACAAAATGTGTGGAAATTTGTTTTTTTTTTCTTGATTTCAGGGGTGTTCTAAGATATCATAGATATCATGAAGGATACAGATAGCCCTGAAATCTAGAATAAAAAAATCAACTTTTCCACACAAAAAATTCATCAATGAATTTTTTGTGTCGACAAAATGTCTGAAAAATTTGATTTTTTTTTCTTGATTTCAGGCCCTGAAATCCAGGGTTGAGCCCATAGTAAAAGTTGGTCATAATGATGAGAACAATGATATCTTAAAATATGTCCTTCTATTAAAGATTCTTCTGATTGATTGATTCTATTAGATATTCTTTTATATTTTACGATTAGAACCGAAAGATACAGATTTGCGACCGCAGGTGTTCAACTCGAACATCAAATGTGTTGAGCTTAGAACAAAATATACAAATAAAAAATGAACAAATTACCAACTCAGCACTAAACGTTGTATAGCCTTGGAATATATGTAGGAATAGATAGATAGTCTTTAGGCATATCACCAGAAGCGTGAACACGATTGAAAGGCTGGTAGTACAAGGCTCAGTAAAAGGCAAGCAAAGCCCTGGTCGGTCACCAACTCGTTGGACCGACTTCATAAAAAAGGCCACGCAGACCAGCATGGTGCAGTGTGCTCGCAATGCAGCTAACCGCCGGATATGGAGAGGCCTTGCGAGAAGAGCGGCAGCCCTGGGGAGGGACGAAGACAGCGAGGAGCCTTGTACCACGACCACTCTGCCAAGAGTGCACGACTAAGAAGAAGAAGCCTCGGAATAGTTTCACGACCTTTTGTCTTTTTCGATCGAGTTTAAAGATTGAAAAGAAAGAAAAAGACAAAACACTGTATATCTAACAACTCCGATGATATATGTACAATGTTTATTGCTACGGAGGTAGGTGTTTTGCTGCTTAGGTTGTTTTGGCTTACTCCGTACGACCACCACCAAAACGTCCACCAGAGGAGGTTTTTAAAACAATATTTTAATTTTTGTCTCAACTGTCTTCAGAGGAACATTCAAAAATTTATTTTTTGTGCCAACTGCCACCAGTCGTAAAAACTATGGTTTAACCGATAGAACTCTAACATGGGAAACATTTGATCATTTTTTGCACTGTAACACAGCTTAACTATATAACTATATAATGACACAACACTAAAAGTTGTAATAATTTTTAAAGTCCCCCTAACCCCACTGGCGGCAGTTGGGACAAAATTAAAAATTTGTCCTAACGACCACTATTGGTGGCTGTTTTGGTGGTGATTGTTGGGAGTAAACCTTTTTCTTTGTTTTAGTAATTGCGAGCAGTGTTCACACTTTTAGCAAATGTTATGTTTTTGCTGCTTAAGTAGATAAATAACTATTATACTATAAACTATTACAATAATAATGAAATAACCACTTACACCCTAATATTCCTCTCACTAAAATTAAAGTCTAAGTAACTCAGAAGAGGAAACTCGCTTCCAAACTATAGCATTCTTTAAAGCTGTTTTTAGATTTCTTCTTGAGATAAATTAGCTGAGCCTCGAAAGTGTTGAGCGGGTAGTGATCTTCACCTCGATCTCCTGCCCAAGCAACAAGGACTAACTAAGAGTAAAGTGTTAGAACTCAGTTCCAAACCATAGAGTTCTCGGAAGCATTGTATTTAGCCTTCCCCTTGAGACGAGATCAGCTACACTCCACTAGTGTTGAGAGGTGTGGATATTATAACCTTGATCTCCTGCCCAAGCAACAAGGGCTTATTTAAAAATAAAGTGTATAATAGAACTCACTTCCAAACAATAGCATTCTCCGAAGCCTTGTATTTAGCCTTCCCCTTCAGACATATCAGCTGCACTCCGCTAGTGTTAAGCGGTGTGGGGATCTTCACCTCGATCTTCTGACCAAGAAGCGAAGGCTTGAAGTTGCTCTTCAGCACAACTTTCACCTCCATCTTGGTGCGGCCCACCTCGCGAACCAGAGGGATCACACGGAATGGAAGGGAGATGTCTTTTGTTGTACGGTATCTGGAATTAGAATCAGATTATTTATTGCCTTAAGCCATGCACATGATGTTTCAAAACACAATTTTGCATTAGGTACTTAGTTGAACGGACCCCATCAGGCACAGCAACTTAGAAGAGAGGAGAATGGTTATTATTAAAAAAGATAAAAAATGTTATCATAATTTTACAAAGTTGTTTGATTGAGGCAGAATTTAAGTGGATGGCAACTCTAACTGTGAATAGTATCTGAAGAATCCAGACTTTCTATTGGCCGACAGTTTGGTCGGCTTCTTATTCAGTGTGTAAATGCGCACATTACAGCGATTCAGTATTGGCAGGCACTGCTTTCAAACTAGCACTAGGAGCTCGAGAAAACTATCGGCGGATAGAAAGTCAGCAGTCCGCGGCTCTCAGAGGCCATTAACCATTGAAGTTTAATTTAAATATAGCCTTACCATTTAACTCTAAGCAAAAGATTAACTTACCATTGCTGAGTGATTCAAATATAGGCTTACCATTGCTGAGTGATTGAAATATAGGCTTACTATTACGATTTAACGAAAGATGGCCTTACCGTTGCTGAGTATGAAATATAGGCTTACCATTATGATATAAACGGAAGATGGCTTTACCATTGCTGAGTGATTGAAATATAGGCTTACCATTACGATATAAACGGAAGATGGCCTTACCGTTGCTGAGTGTGAAATATAGGCTTACCATTATGATACAAACGAAAGATGGTCTTACCGTTGCTGAGTGTGAAATATAGGCTTACCATTATGATAGAAACGAAAGATGGCCTTACCGTTGTTGAGTGTGAAATATAGGCTTACCATTATGATACAAACGAAAGATGGCCATACCGTTGCTGAGTGTGAAATATAGGCTTACCATTATGATATAAACGGAAGATGACCTTACCATTGCAGTCTAATGCAGCAAAATATGGCCTCCCAAGTGTAGAATAGTCATACTTTGGTTAGACTCACCTCATGAGTTCGAACTCCCCATCGGGCGGTATGAAAGAGATGGAATGCTCCGTCTCAAACTTGCTGAGCTTGACACACTGGTGGAACTGGCAGTCGTCGATGACTACGACAGGCTTGCCGGCGCGCGCCGGGTCGCTGTCGGTGTTGCCAGATATGCCCCCTGAGAACACTGCAAACTCATTTAGACATCGCTCTTTAGGTAGGTGACTGTGAGTGTTCACTGCCAGTGCTGCCAGATATGCCCCCTGAGGGACAACACTGCTAACTTATTTAGATATGGTTTTTTTGCTAGGTGACCGTGATGGTTCGCTGTCAGTGCTGCCAGATATGTCCCCTGAGTGAGACACTGCTAACTTATTTAGAAATGGCTCCTTGGGTAGGTAACTGTAAAGGTTGACTGTCAGTGTTGCCAGATATGCCCTCAATACTGCTGCATTTAGACTTCATTCCTTAGATGGGTGACGCTAGGGATAAGTGCGTGACCAGTTTAGGGTAGCATGTTAAAATTGCAAATCCTGCAAGTGCTGCATCTCTTGCATGTTTTGTATTCTTATGCCAATGTTTAGAGAAAATTAGTCCTTGGAAGAAAACTAATATTCTCACACAAAAAAAAACTATAAGTATGTTACTTTTAACTTTGTTTTTATCGCTATCTGCTTGCCACCACGCACGCACGACTTAACAGCTGAATCGATTTGATAAAATTTTGCAAAGAAGCCTCATACCTTCTTTTATCCCGGAATATTCTGAAATATTGAAAAATCACTGAAAATTACACAGAGTATCTATCTGATTATGAATATTTTTGTTTTGGATCCTATTACATAGCCAGGAAGTATATTTTACCTTTAACTAGGAAATACTAAAATAATGGCTGAAAAAACATTTGATAAAACAACACAGATGGCTTACCATTTCCTTTCCCCTTGGCTTCCATGACGATCTTGTCGTTGATGCCAAACTTGCACTCCGGCATACCGGACAGATACGACTTCATGACTACTTTTCCAGCTACATGAGCTGATAGCACTTGCCCTGCGGAGAGAAGAATTATAGTGAGTTTACTGTTTTGAATTTATTTTATTTTGTTTATGTCTTAAAATGTCGGATTTATAGGGCATCGCCAAGGGTGGACACTGGGCTCAGCTGACAAATTGTTGATGCAGTTAACAATTAGTATTTCCATCCCGCATGTTTCATCTTGCCCCTTGCTGCCCAGTGGCTGCGGTGTCGCCCTGTAGGCCCTAAAACGGGCTACACATGTCTTTTAAATCGGAGGCAATATAGGAAGATTGGTAGGGAGCGCTCTAGCTAGTTCTAAGCCGACAAATCCGTTCGTCAATCTAGGGGCGGTTATCCTTTAGTGAGCCTTGTCGATAGATGTGTAGTGAAATCGGGCCGATTCAACCGCAGTGTCCTACTGAATGCAACGACAGAACGTATTTCGTGGATTATTAGATACTTTTATTTCGTCAAGGTCAAGATTAGGTCAATAGCACCCGTGACCGACGAGCATGTGTGAAAAGACTAATGGAAGTGGATTAAGCGAAAGATATATGCCAGGATTGTAGCAAGTGGAGAGAAATGGTCTCTGCCTATGCCTACCCCTATGGGAAAGAGCTGTGATTATATATATGCATGTAGGTATTATTTCTTGCGGTGGCTTGGAGAAGGAGAAGGAGCGAGAGGGAAGTTGTCGTATTTGTTTGACAAATAACACAAAGACACAAGCTAGAGGCATATAAAATGCTTTTAAAATTTACGATGAAGAGATAGGCAAGGAAACAATGCTGACCGACTTTGAAAAAAGTTTGAAATATGCTTACTTCGTATGGAAGAGACCTAAAAAAGATTAGTGTCAAAATTTGTGTAAAAACAAGTAGGTCGTCAACTTCCTCTGTCTAAACGAACTCATCTCGAACGACATGCGCTTTGCTGTATGTTCGGTTACGCACTGAGTAGTAGGGATGTGTGTAGGGTAACACATTTTCGCCCCACCACCACACTCCCAATATTGCCTCCGATTAAGGGATGTCTGTAAGCGGATATGGACCGAGACAACCCGGGCCATGCTTGACCTTACCTTAAAAACTTATAGGCTAAATCTGGCTTAGAGATACACAATAGCCCCCAATAATGATGGGTCTGAGTGTGAAATGTTATTTGATTAATGTAGTAACTTTTCTAAGATCTTACCTTGTGGAGACATGAGCAAATTAACATACTCCAGTACATCCAGGAACAGTTCATTGCGTCTGTACTTGATGCCTTCGCGACGCCACCCGATTTGACCCGTCACCTAAAACAAATAAAAGTACTTATTGAGTAGTAATTATTGGTACAGGTGTTTCTTTCTATTTAATAATGTACATACTACACTTGTTTTGGAATTAGCTCTAACCATTACCAGACTGGCAAAGCCAAAAAAGGAGAGCTATGTGTTTGTATGTCCTTATGTTTCCTTGTGACTTCTAAATGGTTAAACTGATATTAGCTTAAAAATAATGATACATAAGTGCATTATGCTATATGCTTATTTTTTTTAATAATAATAAGAGTTTCTAATTCTGAAATGTAGGTATCAATCTACCATACTCTCTGAACAAGAAACAAAAATTTTTTTTAATGGTAAAACATACATGGAGAGCAAAAACAAACTACAGGAAGCCAGAAACTTAAAAATGTATTACCTGTGAAGTGATCTGAGCCTGCTCTTCTTTGGAGGCCGACTTGATGCCCTGCTGGGTGATGAAAGTCTTGAGAACTCCCGTGTCGGAGTTCTGAGGGTAGCCGAAGTCAAGAATCTCTGCAACATACCATATTAAAAAAGTTAAAGACTGTGCCAAACTTTATTGCTATTTTAAACATAAAGTACAGCTAGTAAGGATATTTAACCCTTAACCACTAACATATAAAGCTAACACTAATTTTAGCTATAAAGGAGTAAAATGATTTTGATGATGTACCACATACCGCTAGTAGTTAAAGATTAATAAAGTATGTTGTATTTATTAATTACCATCAAGCAACTCATAAATGAGCACAAAGTTGTTCTTGATGTTTTCTTCCGAGATCTTGCCGAAGTATGACTGCATTACATCAATGATCTTGAGTAGGAACTCAAATACCATTGCAGCATTCACATTCTGCTTCGTAACAGCTGCCAGCCAGATGTTGGCTCGCTGAGGAAATATAAAGTTGATGTTAGCCAAGCCACATTCTGGTTCTCTAGAGAAATAGTCTACTAATGTCATGTTAGGTTTGCTCTGTATGAGAAAACAGTAACAAGATACTAGTTAACCTAACCAGATTTTGGCTCTCATGAGAAATTATCTAATAGAACCGGTGTTAGCAAAGCAAAGTGCCTTCACATCATTGCTTTACCATCTTCATTATGTCTTTAAAAAGATTGTATTTTACAGAAATATATGTATTGTGTCAGTACCTTGATATGGAAGAATGAAGTCCTCGCAATATTGGTGACAGGCGAGCGGACTTGCTGCCGTGCATGGATGACATTGACACGGAATGCGTCTACAGCATTCCTACCAATGTCGTCGCGGTACACGCGCGATATCAGCACTTCGCCCTTGTGGTTATACACAAACAGGCCTCCAATCATGATTTAGGCCTGCAGATAAACAAAATTAATTTTAGTTTGTAAGATTTTCAAATAGTTTTTTGGAGTGCAATAAAGTTGTATTGTATTGTATAAGCAGAAATATAATTATATTATTTTGGAGTCAGAATCGCTTAGTTAAATATGTTTATACAGGGTTCATAAACCATGTCTTGTATTTAGCCTCTATGGCTACATAATTTAGTGCTCAGGTTGCAGTTTGAGGTTGCAAAGGATTTTTTGGAAAGTGTATTTATAAGTTACTTTGGGAGTGACAGCTACTCTATTACAGTATCTGTTTCAAGACTACTGTTCGGCTTACTCTATTTCTAAAATGTTTTTGACTATCACTTAACATGTAAAATTAACAAATATAGAGAGATACACCCTCTATTTGAAATTATTTTTGATGTAAAACACTTTAATGATAGCTTATATTTTGAGAGAATGTGTGATAAAGTAATATTGAAATTTGTTGAAAGTGAACATTTGGTGTAGTAAGTACATACCTATTTCGTTTTTACAAATAATTTTATGTAGGTATGAAGTCTACCCTCCCAGAAACTACTAGTCAAGAACGAACGTGGCTGACTCACTCCTATTTTATCTTCAGCAAAATTCAGGTTGATAACGAGGAATTGATGACGAGTACATAAATTTCTCTCAATGTAATAGGCTGGACAGCAAATCAATAAAACGGGATAAGGGGATACGGTCATTCAGAGCCGATATTTTGGTCAGAGAACACTTATTAAGAATTTACCTTTTAAACTTACCTGCTGCGTTTCTAGCTTGTACATGAAGTAGGAAAGATCACCATTAATTTAATCTACCGACTTAATATGTGATAATCGCATTTTCTTTACAACATTGAGTGAAATGTGAACCCGTAAGCCCGTAACCGCCCCCAATTATGAAGGAAAATGAAACGTCGGAAAGATGAAAACGTCATTTTTTTTTTTTTTTATTAATTTTTCATGACCATGGATACTCGTCCTTCAGTCGGATTCTTAGTAATAATTTTTCCTTCAGTAACAGATGATGGGATGATGATGATGAGGTGATGATGATGAAGACGATGAATCCCTCCCCTTTTCCCATTCCAGTAAAGTTATGGATACTTTACTGAAATTTTAAGTGAAGTTTTGTAGAGAACACGAAAAATCGCGTTTCGCGATGTTTGTATCATTTGCCCACACTCGTGCACGTTGACGAACCGGTAAACGTTAATAATCCACCATTATTACAATTTAACACTCGAAGAATCACAAGTTTTAGAAAATAATACAAAAACACGACACCATCTTTTCGGTTCCCGCCAAAACTCCATGAAAACGTCATTTTTTTTTTTTTTTATTAATTTTTCATGACCATGGATACTCGTCCTTCAGTCGGATTCTTAGTAATAATTTTTCCTTCAGTAACAGATGATGGGATGATGATGATGAGGTGATGATGATGAAGACGATGAATCCCTCCCCTTTTCCCATTCCAGTAAAGTTATGGATACTTTACTGAAATTTTAAGTGAAGTTTTGTAGAGAACACGAAAAATCGCGTTTCGCGATGTTTGTATCATTTGCCCACACTCGTGCACGTTGACGAACCGGTAAACGTTAATAATCCACCATTATTACAATTTAACACTCGAAGAATCACAAGTTTTAGAAAATAATACAAAAACACGACACCATCTTTTCGGTTCCCGCCAAAACTCTCCATGAAAACGTCAATAACGCATGTATTGCCATATAAATTCATGCTACACTGCTAAACATTAGAAATACAATTTTAGAGAGAAAAAAACCAAAGCTGCTTACATTATATATAACAGATCTTATATGCTTTAAATCTTTATAATTAAAGTATTTTTTTTATTATTAAAGTTACACATTCATTTCATGCATTTCACTGAGATAGCACCGCGGCCAATCGGAGCTCATTAGCTTTTTCCGGGTCGAGCAAGACAAAGCCGAGCGAGACTTTATCGTTTGACGGTCCGGTCGGTCACGCGAAGAGCGCGATTCGTTTGTTTTGAATCATTCAATCACGATCGACAAAGGACTAGGTACTACATTGTTTTTTGTGTGGTTTAGTTGTGTAAAACTTTAATATAAGCACAGTCAAACCATCCAGACTATTATTTTTTTTATACTTCTGACCTCTGTCACTCAACTTTTGTAGCTAATCAGTTGAGTAACCAGCTAAAAATCAACGGCTATAAAAGACTACTTCAATAGTCTTCGGAAGTCATAAATAATGCCAAATTTAGCAAATTTTTAAGCGTGACTAGCAAACGTGGTAGCACTGGACAGGTGACAGTGACAGCGAAAATTGACGAAAAGCAAATAACATTTTCTCTATGGTTTTTATTGATGTCAGAAATTTTAATTATTTTTATTTCTTTATTTTGTTTTTCTTTTAATTGTGTACAAATTAATACATAACTCTGTGAAAATCGGTAAATGACATTAAAATCGAATGGCATTGTTCGTGTGTTTCATGGTTTTCATAGAGACGGAAAATACCGATTTTATAGAGCAGCTCTAATTCCACCGACAATGAGATTTCACAGAAAAAGAATAAATCTAAAATGTCTATGATTGATGAATTGGGTCGATTATGTCATGGCGGGTTAGATGTTTTCGGCAGTTAGTTTCACAGAATTTTTATTGAATTACGTCGTAAATGATCTCGTTTCAAACACTCTTGTTTAACACTAAGCTTATTTGTGTGTCGGTGATCTTTTCTTAAACTATTCAAATGCTGAAACGTTTGCAAATGGGACTTCGCACGTTCATGCTAATCGCATCAAAAGTATGGAGTTGTTTTTGTTATATGTTTAAGAAGCAATATCGAGCGGTAAATATGATAAACTTTGTGTTAAATTGTATTAATTTAAGTGTATTTAAGCAGGCTTATTTATATCTCACGTGTTGTTTGATTTTCAGTTGGCTCAATATCAATCTGTCAAATATGAGATGTACCCACTTTCCCCCGTATCTAGACACAGGCTGAGTGAGTATTTATCTGTTTTGTTTATCGCGGATTGATTTCGACTGCTGTATTTATCTGCACGAGCTAGATTGTATGTTATCATTGAAAAATGTTTGTGTCATGTCCTGAGTGGTACCCTAAGCCTTTTCCACTGTTTCGAACATTTTGTGATCATCCGTTTGCATGAAAACTTCTTAAATAAAAAGCTAAAGAAAGGTCATCGAAGGTCCTCTCTATGTATGTTCAATTATTCACAAAACTATTTTATCTGTCTTCAGGCAACCTATTCGAATTTTGAACAATTCTATTGCTAAAGTTGATTGTTGGCAGTATTGGTTGGTTATCTTATTTAAAAAAAACACTGGCAAATACTAACAACATGAGCTCAAATTCTTACTTACTTTTATTATGAAATTATCCTAAAACTTATAAATTTATAAATTATTAAAAAAATGTGAACAATTCCAGGTCTAGTAAAAAGAAAAATGCTGGTACTAGATCTAGACGAGACATTAATCCACTCGCACCATGATGCAATGTTGCGGCCAACAGTGAAGCCCGGGACGCCGCCAGACTTCGTACTAAAGGTCACGATAGACAAGCATCCTGTCAGATTCTTTGTGCACAAGAGGCCACATGTTGATTACTTTTTGGACATAGTAAGTATAGTTTATGATTTAATACTAAGTAACTTAAAAAAGCACATGTTTTCTTTACTAGCCAGATATTTAGTAAATAAAGCTGCTTCTAAATGATAACTGCTTCCACCATAAACTACATAAACATACAAACATGCATACACATACACAAATTAATATATTTTAACTACAACTTTAGGGTGCTGACAGAATGCACATTAAGGTAATATTCCTAAAATTAAATTCAGGAAAACCATCGGGCATTTGTATTGCATTTATATACTCTGATACTGCAATATCAGAGACTAGCTGCGACCCACAGTTTTACCTGCAGTTAAACAAGTATCTTTATGTGCTATTCCAGACTATAGTCTATCTCTGTGCAAAATTTTATCCAAATGTGTTGAGCTGCTCTAGCATGATTGAGTAACAAACATCCATCTATCCAAACTTTCATATTTATAATATTAGTGTAATCAAATATAAAAAAAAAAAAATCCACAAATGAGAGCTCTAAAGTTCCTCACACTATTATTATCATTTTTTTTTTCTAGTAAGACATTTAATAAATTACAATCTGTGATAAACAATCAATAATTATCGAGAAAAATAATGTATTGAGCTTGCCATGTGTCCATAGCAACAACACTAACTTAGCAAATTACCTCAGCACCTGGTGTTTGATGTTGCATCGAAATGTTTTTTATTATCAAAGAGTTAAATTAATTGTCATCATTACTATTAATATCTGAATCATAATGAATCAGCACTTTAAAAAGCAACTATTTTAATCTAAAATGTTTGCAATATTTCAACTGACTTCAAAAGAGGAGGAAAATCTCAATTCAACTATGTTTCTGTGAGATTATCAGTAATTTTTAACTAACATTATGAACTAGCTGTTACCCACGACTTTACACAGAAATAGTATCCAAAAACCTTCCTTGGGATATACTGTAACTAGTTCTCAGATTCCATCAAGATTTGATTAGCCGTTAAGCTGTGAAAAGCCTACAAACAGACAGGCAGACAGAGTTACTATTGATTTTATAATATTACTATAGATTGTCAATATATTTAACTACTCAACTATGTATGTACTATGTACTCTAATCATAGTAGTTTTATTGTAACAATAATATTGTGTACTTTATCATAGCATAATTATTCATCTATAATATACAAGGAAAACATTGTTTACACAACGGAACTAGGTTATTATTCATATTAATTACGTAGCTATGTAATCTTATCCTATCCTAATCCTAACTAGTATTATAAATGCAAAAGTGAGTTTGTTTGTTTGTTAGTTATGTTTTAACACCTTAAATTTTGCATACACATTGGTAAGGGTACTAAAAAGGACTTAAGGTACTTTTTTTATCCTGAAAAAATTTAAAATTCTTGCAGGAACGCGGGTGAAACCGTGGAGTGCAGCTAGTCCTACATAATTGCGAAATTTTGTATGTGCGTTTGTTACTTCTTTATGCTTAAATGAATCTATGGATTTTGAATTTTAGATCAAATTCAGAATGCAGATAGTTTATGCCTTGGATTAACACAGGCTTATAAACTACAGGCAACACTGCGGGGCGGAGCTAGTATTTTTAAATTCCAAAGTCTCTTCAGCACATCAAACTAAAGCCATTTACTCAATTAGGATTTCCTAAACGAAAGTCACTGTAACAATGAGTAAAAACTTATTTCTTATTATTAAAATTATCTATTAGGTATGATTAGGTAAATGTTTATGTATTAATATAGTAAATAGGGAAACAAGTCTTGTGTGTTCAGCTTATCTTTGTTTTGATTTTCTCAAGTCCTTATCAGTCGCACTATGAAAGCTGACGTGGTTTGGCCATATTGTGTTTTTACTATAATATGCTTAAAATATGAGATTAATTAGTTAAAATTTAGATCTTCAAATTTGTACAGTCTCTCAGATAGCTGAGAGTAACTAAACACCGCTCTTAAGGTACTGGGCTCTTTTTTGCATTACCAAAATAATGATCAAAACCACGTTACTTATAACTCGTAAAACCCACCATTCAAACGCGTACCAATCCGCTGCTTGAGAATGCTATCGGCTCGCGGAAGAATCCTTGATCGTCGTCGAAGGCGCTCGCGCCGCGCTGAGCCCTCGCCGCCTAGCGCGCCTGAGCACTCGCGTAGTGTCTGGCCGATGGCGGATTTGTGCACCAATTCGTACGGCGCGGTTCACGGCTCGCGGCTCGTATAATGAATGACAAGCTTAAACCTTTTAGAACTTTGTGAAATATTTATTTTCAACGTTGTCAATTGCAGGTGTCACAATGGTACGAGCTGGTGGTGTTCACAGCATCGATGGAGATCTACGGCGCGGCGGTCGCCGACAAACTTGACAATGGACGCGGAATCCTGCGCCGCCGGTTCTACAGGTAACCTGGATGGATTGAAGTACGGAAATACTACCATGTTTGCACTAAAATGAAGTTAGGCTTGTCCTATATAAGATACACACAAGCTTCGATAAGATATACATAGATAAAAAGACTCAATACGCAAAATGGCACAAGGCTAAGATCAAAGTGTAAGCCTTGTTACGCTGTCAGTCGCTCTGTGATCGCGTCGGTATCATAACGCTTTAATGTGCTAAAGAGACTAGCAAATAGCATCAACGATATTGCGGAACGATAAGGCTTAGATTCGAATAATAATATAATAATATATAATAATAATAATAATAAATGTATTTGATTATTTTTAATAGAATGTTAGTAAACATACGCGGTGCAACTATAAAGGCCAAATTTTCAATGAGACACGACATCACTATGTATCTAATGATCTAAGCACCTAAGCCTAAGAACAGCTTAGCGAAATAACTGGTTGCATTAACATTCCTCCTTACCATGTTTAAACTTGGGCGTTGCCTATAATGTTTTATAGGCTCCGGTATATATTCATATCGGAAATACTGGTTCCTTCAGTAATCTTTGAAGCACTTGCTAGCCACCAGGTGCCCTTTTCGGAGATTTGAGATTTTCATCTCGCCTTTTTACGTTTTTGTTGCTCTGGTTTGAATAGTCATAGGTGTGGAAGGACCAAGATAAAATCTAATCTCATCTCACGCGTAGGAATAGCCCTACAGGAGGGTTTAAGTCGGTAAAATCCTTCATAATCCAGCTGCAGGCGTATTTTGATAAGATTCCCCCTTCAACATTAAAACCGTGCCTAATGGTAGGCGGATGGTAAATAGTGCAAAAGAAATTGATGAGGTACTTTTTTTTTAAACGAACTAGGCGTGCGTTCGACCACTGACTCGCCTAATGGGAAGCGTCGATGTAATCGAAAGTGAACTTAAATGAACTACGCAATACTGAACATAAGAGCTAGCGCCACAAGTGGGAGAGATTAGTGGCGTGGGTATAACGTGAGCGCGGCGTGGGTACGTCAGGTGGGGTGCGAGTGGGTTGATCATTATCAGTTCAACTAAGTAAGATTCTGAACATCCCATATATAAAAACTGTTCGTAAATCTGACAAGGGCAGACTGCGCAATCCCCATTTATCGACTTAACAAGTCTAGTAGCCGACTTCAAAGGAAAGTTTCAAGGTCGGTCTTGTAAGGACCTTCGACTGAAGGAACTTACTTCAAGGAACAGTAGCAAAACAAAACGTTGGCTTCTACATAAGTCTGCAGAGTAATTACGTGAGCTATTACGTGGATATTATTGTACCAAAGCTATTGCAAGATAGATAGATACATACACCATAGCTTTCGTTCTACGAATTAAAATTTAGTTAAAATCTTGTACAGTGCAACGAAAAAATCACTTGGATAGTGATCTTGCTTGTACCATAGATAATACATAAGGTTTTTCTTATTAAAAAAAGCTAAATTATTTTTTACACACGAAACAACATCTCTGGTCAGTTTGGTCCACTTCCTAATTTGATCCATTTCTAAAGAGTTCCACTTGACATCTAGAACCTATATTTTTTAACACCGACTTGCTCCTGAACAAAATTACTCATTTTGAATTATTTACGTAATTAATTTATTACCAATGAGGTGTAGCATCATTATTACCAATGATGCTACACCAAACAAGTTTAGCATAAGATAATGTTCCATTACCTAAACCAAAATTGTGACGCGTTGCCTTGTTCGACACTCTAATTATTTAAATTTAAAGCAACATTAAATTCGAGTCTAATATTGCTTTCTGTAACAAGTTAATGAAAGATCAGATCAAGTGGTCTCGGCCTACCCGTATGGGAAAGTGGCGCGACTATTATGTATGGACTAGCTGCGTTCGCGGTTTCACCCGTGGTTAAAAAGAATCCTATGTGCTATTCTAGACTATAATATAAACTGTGCCAAATTTCATCCAGATCAGTTCAGCCGTTCTGGCGTGATAGAGTAACAAACATCCATCCATTCTTACAATCTTTCGCGTTTATAATATTAGTAGGATACGATGTATGTATATTTGGAATCATTTCTGCAACTGGCTGTTAGTGTCGGAAGTGACGCGGCGTGTTGTTATGTTGCAGACAACACTGCACAGCGGAGCACGGCTCCTACACTAAGAACCTGTCGTCGATATGCGACGACCTCAACAGGGTGTTCATATTGGACAACTCGCCCGGCGCTTACCGGGACTTCCCAGGTAAAAACACTAGCTTTAACTAACTTTGTTGACGCAGCGACCTAAACCGTATCCTGCTGTGCTAGGATGTCAACTTCTTCAATCATAAGACCGGTAGTGACTGGAGAAATAGAATCGCTTCGAAGCAAATAAGATTTTATCGAGAGTTCCCTGACTCCCACACTAAGCAGCACCACTCTTCTGTCTTGAAAAGGCTTAGACCATGCACCATCATTAAGTTTCTGGAGATGTTTAGCCACTTCACCCTTCCTGCTATACTTGGGGTTACCTGGGATTGCGATTGTAAACTTACAAACCTTATTTCTTTGTTGATGATCGAGATAACATCCTCAACGTCCATTCGTGTCCCAGACAACGCGATCGCTATAAGTCGTGATTCTCTCTAAAAGAACTATAAAGGGTGTTCTAAGGTAACTAAATCTGTTCTAGGGTAACTAAATCGAATCCTATAGTCAAAACATACGTCTTCGTCAGTCCTTGTTCTAGACAACGCGATCCTGACAAGTTGTAGTTCTCTCAGACAAACGACCCCGATAAGTCGTAGTTCTCATTGAGAGTCACTTTATCTATAATACTTTATTTCCTCGAGTCATACAGTGAATACATACGTCCTCGTCCGTCCGTGTTCCAGACAACGCGATCCCGATAAAGTCGTGGTTCTCGGACCCGCTGGACGTGGCGCTGCTCAACCTGCTGCCGGTGCTGGACGCGCTGCGGTTCACGCACGACGTGCGCTCCGTGCTCTCGCGCAACCTGCACCTGCACCGCATCTGGTAGCCACACGTATGTACCACACTGTGACACATGTTCACGCACGACGTGCGCTCCGTGCTCTCGCGCAACCTGCACCTGCACCGCATCTGGTAGCCACACGTATGTACCACACTGTGACACATGTTCACGCACGACGTGCGCTCCGTGCTCTCGCGCAACCTGCACCTGCACCGCATCTGGTAGCCACACGTATGTACCACACTGTGACACATGTTCACGCACGACGTGCGCTCCGTGCTCTCGCGCAACCTGCACCTGCACCGCATCTGGTAGCCACACGTATGTACCACACTGTGACACATGTTCACGCACGACGTGCGCTCCGTGCTCTCGCGCAACCTGCACCTGCACCGCATCTGGTAGCCACACGTATGTACCACACTGTGACACATGTTCACGCACGACGTGCGCTCCGTGCTCTCGCGCAACCTGCACCTGCACCGCATCTGGTAGCCACACGTATGTACCACACTGTGACACATGTTCACGCACGACGTGCGCTCCGTGCTCTCGCGCAACCTGCACCTGCACCGCATCTGGTAGCCACACGTATGTACCACACTGTGACACATGTTCACGCACGACGTGCGCTCCGTGCTCTCGCGCAACCTGCACCTGCACCGCATCTGGTAGCCACACGTATGTACCACACTGACACGGGTTAGGTTCGGGACGAGCATTTTACAAAATATGCACTGGTCTAAAACGAGCGCTTTCAAAAAGCACGTTTTCCAGAACGAGCACTTGAAAATAAGAATGTTGCAAAGTGTGCACAATTTTTATTTAATCTAACACTAGTGGCCAAGTGTTAGATTAAATAAAAATTGTGCACACTTTTTACACAACTGACTACAACTGCCTCTTGACTTTCGAATAAAGAAAGCTAAACACATTGATCTATCGCTAGTCTCCCGTCTACACTTCATCTGCGACTTGAGGTTTACACAAGTCATGTCCACATTTTCCCAACTAAACATGTATAGGAGGCCGGCCAACGTTTTTTTTTTTATTAGGCTGGTAATATTTCATAATTATGTTATATGCCATTTTACATAAGCGACGAAGCTCTTAAAGTTCCGCTTTGAGGTATTGTCGAGGACACATTCAAATACTTAAAAAACTTGTTATATTTCAGGTGAACAAACCGGCTTTTGTACAAAAATAGGACGCCGCAGGCATCCTGAACTTATTTATTATATTTTTTTCACTCGTTAAGCCGTTCAGCGCTTGTATTCTAAATATACATAATAGTATAATTATAGTTGAGTAATTTTTTTAAGTTTTGTTTTTACGTAATTGTAAAGAATAATTGAATGGGTGATTCTTGTACAGATTATGCCGAATTTTTGCTGTTCAGATATTAGAAATGTTTCCGTAAGTAGTAATGTCTCTACTAGAATAAGATGCGCAAATCTTGGTCTTGATCCGAAATGTCTTTGGGTATTCATACTTAATGTAAATAGAAACTAAAAACTGCGAAATGGAATCAGTTTTTCTTCAATATTCTTATTTTTCTGTGGCTTACAATAAGCCATATTAAAGTTTAAAGGCTACCATATTTTCATTGCGGTTTCAATTACAATTAATTTATTTTTTTTAGTACTTTGTAAATAAATCTTTCTAAATTAGTGGTCAAGCTTATTGACCAAATTTCTGCGTCTTGATCACATTACCTATCGTTCTACTTTGAACCTTACGTTATTGAAATATGGTTCAATAAAACAGAACCAAAACTTAACATAAACCGAACTTAAAACCGTTGTGACTTTACCCAATGCTCTGAAAGAACATTTAAATTAAATTTAGTAACTTTATACGAAGAATACTGAACTATGAATGTGTATTTGGCAAATCCTTTTCTGAATCACCCAGTTAACATAGACTATGTGAATATGTGTAATTACCTACTAATGTAGGAAGTCGGAACGTTTTTGAAACGCCCATATCTTGTGAAAATATACTATGGAGTAATGGTGTGGCCCCACTGTCAGCGATTTCATTATACCAATGAGGTGGTATTGGAACAGTTCCTATATTACACATGTTGTAAAATTGTATTTCCAATTAGATCAATTGAGTATTTCCATGACAATAAAGAGAAATTGATTATTCCTTAGTAATAGATTTTTGAGATTGCTTGATTCCTGACAAAATGGTGTAGTTTGACTTTGAAATTAGTTTTGCAAATCTTTTTGTCGCTTTCAGTGTGGCCAGAGCCTAACAAATGCGTATCTATATTGTTTATATTATACGCAACGAAGGGCTGTCAAATGTACGCTTATTTTAAAGGCTGCCCCATTTCTTTTGTACAGGGTTACTGGTAATCAATTAGCACCCTTTTAAAAGCATATTCTGTTCATCAAAACAACTTTTGTACAGCTTTTCCCAAAACTATATAAATTTCCCAAAAAACATTGTTTTTGTGGTTCTCTCTAACACTTCATAACTCTTTATAGCTGTCGAGCCGCCGCCCGCTTGTCTAGATATTGTCATAGATTTAATTATGAATAGACCGGTCAAATATTTTTTTTATTTTGTTTGGAAGAACATTAATACGATTTTTTTAAAGTTGTAGAACAAAAGATGTTTGTTTTGATGTACAGAATATGCCCCTAAAAGGATGCTAATTGATTACCGCTACCCCTGGATATATTTTTTAATATGTAAAAGTTGATTAGATTTTGAATTGGTTATTACCGTGTGGCAGCCTGTTTAGGCTCTAATATCCACTCTGTCAAAACAACTGACTGAACTGTCAAATTAATGCATTTTGACAACCAATGAAGACGGTAGCGTCAATTCTGTTGTACCATTTCTTAAACTAATATTGTCGGTGGACTAAAATTATCTTATTCTCTTTCCATTTCGATATGTTAAAAGAGGATGCCAATAATTTTAGAGCTTTACAAAGTGGTATAACAAATCGACACCAGTGGCGCCATCTAGTAGCGTCAGTATTTCAAAGAACTTAAGTTGGCTCACGTTTGGCCCAAATCGGCCAATGTAGATGAATTTGATACTTATATGAATAAAGTAACAAGCACTTAAAATAAGTAAGTACTTGTAACTAACCCATGGACCCACCAATGTCTAAACACCACTTTTTTAATCCTCATTTCAATAAATTTATTTCATATTTTCTGTCTGTAGATGGCAACATTTGTATCAAAGGTGATACTTGTTGGTGAAGCTGTAAAAGGTATTTCAGAGAGCTCTGAAATGCCGTTTACAGTGTAACTAATTATTCGTAGAATTGTCCAAGTACATTATATAAAATTTTAAATAAATGGCTGTCAGTTATTTATAGAATTTGTAAAAAAGTATCAATATAACTGCTCTTGTTTACTATAACTTTGAACTTATTTAGTTAGCTGTCACTCGTTATCGCGCCATCTCACTCGCCCCAGCACTCTCGTGCGACAGGGACGACACGATAGCTTACGTTATAAGACTGTTAGGCCATCTGACAATATCAAAATTGAGTGCAGTGCAGTGCCTAAACTTATGTATGCATTGAATTGAATTATTTAAAATTATTCCTCTGAAAATTCCTCTGAAATTTAATGTTACGGATAAAGCAAGTAGTGTTTGATTGTTGATTGAATTGGTACAGATTTAATAAATATTTGTGCTATTACTAGCAACAGTTGATTTCGCCTATATTTAAATAACTAATGGCGCGTTCACACAATTCTCCGTTTTACAAGTTCGTAATCTTTCTTTTTTTTTTGCTGTTGGCGTTTTTAGTTGTATGAACGAGTTCACACGCATACACACAAAACTCCCGTAGATACAGGATCGTTTTAACGGATCCATCGACACAAGGCTATGTTCACACCGCATTTACGAGACCGTTTTTAACGGATACATGATACTGATACATGATACTGTAAGAACGCATCAGTACCCAGTTACACCGGGCTCCAGCGATAAAACGAACCTGTAAATCGGAGCTCTGTAAATTGTGTAGTATCCACCGGTATTTTTTTAACTGAATCAGGAAAACTGTCGTGTGTATGTGTGTGTGAACTCCTTCATACAACTCCATACGCCGTCACCGGAAAAAACGTATACATTAAAACAAACTCTATGACCTCTCAGCCAGTGAACGCGCCGTAACGTGTCATTCAAATATCGTAGATTCAATAGTACTTGTACTTATTTTGTTTTCGGAACATACATATTTTTTGTTTCTCTAAAGTATTTGTTTAAAATACGTTTATGAATGAATATCCATGGTTTATACATACTACCTGATTTTTCCAAATGAACAATCTTGTGTAAATAATATGATTATAATTGTTTACGGATAGTCCAAGTGGTTTGCCTATTTTTGAACACACTTCATTTTTTTGATCTCTTAAGTTTTATTTCTTTTTTTTTTTTTTGCTTCATAGAAGCACGCATACACGCAATATTATTATTACAATAGTTGTAAGACTTAACCTGTCAAAAACTAAAATCGTCAAATATGTATTTTAAATTTCATTTAAAAATCGGCAAATCACTTAAGGGTGCATTCACACTGAGCGGTAATAATCGTGCGACGGAATGCGCCGAAATCACACGTGCTGTGAATATTTCTTGATGACAATAGGGTAATGATGACGTATGTTACATAAATATCATGTACAAAATGTATACCTAATGCAGTTAACTATTTTGTTTACTAAAACGCACATCACCGGTAGTGTAGCAAAAATGTCAAGTTAGCAATATCTATTTATCTTGTCATTTTGACACTTCTATTTATGTATTTTCTAAAGCGCCTAGAGCAACGGGCCATTGTAAATAAACAAGACGTTGACAACAAAACTATTGTGATCACGCCTTTACAAATACACCAAGTATTTGTACCGTATGAACCGTTTCATTAAATTAAAGAAACTTATCTAACGAAGCAGCGCGTATCGTGTCATCTCGCTCACACAATACTGTTAGTGCGAGAGGACATGATTAGCGCAGCTTCGTTTAGATTCGTTCCTTTATTGACGCGGGTTCTAAGAACAGTACTCGACTGTTGAGTCACCTCGTCGGGAGCGAGCGAGCAGTACTCTGATAGTTTTAGTTTTGTAGATCAGCCAACAACGTATTTCATGTACTTATTTATATTACATTCCTATGTTACTCAATCACTATCGAGTACTATAGAGTGCTAACTAAAAACTCGTCCCCAGAGAAATGTGTACAAAAAGTTGGCGGTTTAAATTTTAATAGCTCTAAGTCAATCTTTATAACATTTGAAAGTGAGTCACTTTTGGATAGTTTAACATTCTTACATGAAGCGTCTTTAGTAAACAAAACAAAATGTTAAGAGTTAAAATGAAACTTGTTACATTTTGATGCAAGACTCTGTCTTAACTAGTTTATACCCATTGAAATCGTGTGTATTATATTAGTTTATTCAATTGTTTCTAAAGGAAAGAAATAAATCTTTTTTAAACCAAATAGTTGAGATAATTTCAGTGTTTCAATTTTTTCTCTTTCACCTGGTATTTCTAGGGTTTTAGTTTAGATTTAGCCAGAAGAAACGCACAATCATGGATAAACCATTGTATTGCATAGGTCCCAATACACACCATGAAAAAGACATCAATGTTTATCAATATCCCCCCTCCCTAAGACAGCAGTGGTACTAAAAACATCTTTCCAATAAGTTTTTCGTTGTTTTAGATAGCACTAGCTGCGCTGCGTGGTTTCACCCGCGGTCCCACAGAAACCTTTAATTTTATCGGGATGGAAAGTACCACTGACGTGTATTTAAATTTTATGATTATCGGTCGATTATTTATGGCGTGAAAACGGAACAAACTCACTTTCACATTTTTAATATTAGTTTGGATTTCACAGAAGCTATGCCATACGTTATGGGAAAATATCTCGGTTATTAAATTTAAATAAAAAATACAGAATTTATCAATGAACCTTTTATTTTGAGACTATTTTGATGATAATTTCTATCAGAATGTCAAATCGGTAGTTGCCGAAATCAATTTACAAATTATTAGCTTTAGTTATCTTATATAGGAGCTTTGGGATAGTGAGATTTTCACAAGTTCTTGATATGTCAAAAATATTCCATAGTAACTGGCTCCCGTATTTTAACGATTCAACAATGAAAAAGTGGTACACAACCTGTATCGAACAATTTAGATGTAGATCTAAGCAAGTAAATGAGTGGAAATAGGTATTAGAATTCACCTAGCACTACAAATTTCAATATTTCAATATAGTGGTCTTATTTGGCCATTTCAACATCAACAACAAGGAATCCAGGGTATAAATAAATGTTATATCCCATTAGCACTATATAGCAGTGCTTTAGTGAAGTAGCACTGCCATACATAGTTAAAAAGTTGATTCTTACGAGAAATGTATGTAAAACTTAAGAAATTATGTTTACAATACACAAATGACTAATAAATTATCATTTCGGAAGGAATAGGTTTACAACCAATTGTCATCTGATTTCCCCTGTACACAATTAGTCTTTCAAGGGTTGTATCATATTTCAATACATAAACTAGGAATTTAATTGAAAAATCTTAATTTCCAAGTCACAACTGAAAAAATTTAAAGATTCTACAAACATCCACAATGCAACTAATAAAATTGATACCTACACTGTAAGATAAGAAACTATATGTACCTACTTGTAAAGAAATAGCAAAATTTTGCAGTCCTTAAAATATTACAAACAAATGTCTATTTTTTAATTACTGGTTTCCAAAGTTCATTGCAACAAATTAGTATACACCTCTGAAATATATATATCTCTGAGAGACAAAATATGTTTAGAAAACTGCATGTATTGTCATAAACATTCTTTTAGATTTGCAATGAACTTACCTAGAAATAATTAATCTTTAAAGATACATTTTACAGATGTATTTGCAGTTATATCTTAAGCTGAAGCCAATACATAAAAATATCACAAATCTCTGCTTAAGGACACAGTATTTTTTAAATCATACCACAGAATATTAAAAATTCATTCTCTACAGTTTTAAATTATACAGTCGAAGGTTTAAAACTTAGTTTAAAACACTGTCCAAATCAAGAATCACTACAAAACTATAGAATCTAGTCTACACAACATTCTTTATGGGATTTTTATACTTCAAATTACAACTGTACATGTACTAAGCGGCTAGAGAATCAGGCGCTAGTTTTGAGAATAAATTTTTATGACACAGAGAAAGCTTTTTCTGAAAATGATTTGACATAGCCCTCATGCAGTTTATTTACAAAGTCGGCGTCATGCTTGAGTAAGTAGTTGAAGGCCTGAAGTAGCTGGTTCCTGGTGAGGGGCTCAGGGCTCTGCTGCAGGTCATTTCCCGATGTGGTTGTAAACATTGTTGGCGGCATTAAGGCTGGTTTCTGTTCAACAAGCGATAAGTTTCCTTTTTGTTACTTGAAAAATGTAGAATTTAACCCTAATTGTGACTTTGCTACTCAATCATTACATCTTTGTTAAAAAAACTTTCAAGATTGCTAGTATATTTTTTTTAAATAAGTAATTTATCATTAAACATTCATACAAAAACCGATTTGTTCCTTTAAACACAGAAATAGAAAAAAAATTGCAATTGCAATTTTGTAAAATTAAATTAACTTACCGTGTGGTTAAGGTCCTGTGACTGATTCAAATATGTAGCCAGAGGAGAAGAGGGTTTTGGAGACGATATATGCATCATATTCAGTTCGCTTTCCATGTGAGAAAGGCCATTAGGTTCACAATGATCTAAATTATTCAACTTCAAGCCTGTTACCCTATGTGGATTTTGTTTCTCAATTGGTGTAGACTTCAATTGAAAATTGCAAGTTTGTCTCATCACATTGTCTAATGAGATGTTACCATTAGAATTTTGCACCTCTTGAGGTGTGATGGAGCGTTGTTGCTTCTCTATATGCTCTACTGAATGTGCTGGATTGCTCATGAGCCTCTGTAAGAGCTGTGGAACTTCGCGGGCGTCCGTAGGCCGTGGCCCGAAGATGCCGGGTGAGGGAAGCGAAGACACAGCCGGCATCTGCACCGTGGCACCACCTCCAGCTTTCGCGAAAAAGTCCATAACACTCTGAGAGGTCATATCGGGCGCGCGGGCCGGCGTAGCCTCGTTCTTGCCTGCCACGACGCCTTTGTTGGAGTTGAAGTCATCCTGCGCTTTGCTGAGCATGCTAAAAATGTCGACGGGCGCGTTTGTAGGGGGCGCCGGGCCAAACCCAGGTGGCTGTGACATGGTCTCACCACCTGTCTGTTTGTTACAATCTTTTATCAAGCCGCTCAGTTTCGCCGCTACTCTTGCACACTCGTCCTTATCATAAAACCATATGCCGTAAATGCGACAACGCGCGTTTCGATACAGCAAGAAGGGCTCCTTCAATTGTAACTCTATTCCTTTCGAAACTGGCTCGATGAGGTTGTTCGTGCTCAATCTGTTCATAATCACTAAGCTGTGGTACGGTTCCCCATTTCTACTGTACACAAACAAAGCACCCTCGATGTTGGTTTTCTCCCATTCGCTTTCTTCAAAAGTGTAAAGTGCGACGTGGGTAGCACTGTCGATTATTTCTTTTGCGTATGGATCTGCCCTCTTTAGTGCAGCAAAATTCATACGTGAACCAGTGTCAGCCATTTTATTTTAACTAATTTCAAGTTTTTAACAACGAGCAAGCATCACAGCAAAATGACATGAATGAACGAAACGGAAAAAATCGCCATCTTTCTGAAAATTACGTTCGGGTTTAGCTTAGTAAGCTTCAGTTCAGTTGATTTGACTTATGAAAACCATTGATAAAAATCAAAATAAAAATCAATGGTTTTCCCATCAAACAATGAATCTAAAAATATTTTGTATAATTAAAAAATAATTTTAACTAATTAAAATAACTAAATTTGAATAAAATAAAGTCTAGATTTTTTCTTTTTTCTAAAATAATTATTTTTAAAAACCATATGTTACTTCATTACGTGAATTGAAGCGTAGCAACTATTATCAGTGGCCCTATTCGGAGATTTGAGATTTACATCTCACCTTTTTCCGTCCTAGTTGCTCTCGTTTGAAACGTCATAGATGTGAGAGTGACCAAGACAGGCGAATCTCATCTGTAAGGATGGGTTATTACCGATATATCTACAGACTAGATTATACTTGTCTGGACATATCTATTACATAATTTGAAAATATTAGGATTAGTGAAATTTTACATGTCACTAATTTCAAAATAGTAGACATGACAGGTGTATCACTCATTCTCTGAATTGCTGTTTAATTGAATCTTTGTAGTATGTGGGTACTAACTTTGTTAACGTTGTCTTAGGCCTAAAAGTCTTCGGTTTGAAATAAAACAAAGTTTGTCTGATAAAATGATTGATAACTGACTTTGTTCACCTCGCTGGAATGCGATGTCACTCTAATTGGCACCTTAATTCGACAGAAATAGGATCTCGGTGTCGATGCCATATCACCGCTTGCGATGCGAAGGCGATGAGAGCGAGAAATACGTTGATTGTAAGCTATTTCATTTGGCACCAGTGGAGTGAGTCTCTGAAACTATTCCGAAAGTTATAATCCGATCTATTTTAAATGGTCGCTATAGTAATTTGGTGACTAAAAAATATTAGCATATCATGAATGGCCAGACTTTAATCTCCTATCTAAAACTGATAATAATAATTCAGCAACACCATTCCGTCATTTCTAGTTTTTGGCGGGAACCGAAAAGATGGTGACTGGTGTCATGATTTTGTATTATTTTCTAAAACTTGAGAGCGTAAAAGGGTAAACATAATCGATTAATCTTTACCGGTGTGATAAAGTGTACGAGTGTGGGGAAATGCTACTGCTAATGCTACAAATATTAGAAAATGCTACTTTTCGGGTTCGCTACAAAACCTCGACTTAAAGTTTCACATTTTAAATATTAACATCACAACATTCACAACTTTACTTCGGCCTATGGGGCAAAACCAAAAATAAAAAACAAATCTTAACCGATGCTACACGCTCGATAAATATAGTGATTTTAATAAATATATTTATGATAAATAGGAAACTGACGTAGTTTTCACACATTATGATTATGACTATGTGCTATGCGAGACGCAGCCGCGCACGCGCACTCACCCTGATGAAGACCGCCGAATGCGGCTGAAACTATAGTCGGAATAATCGACTAAATCATACGTGAGTATTTCCCGTGTCATAATCATAATAAATATCGCGATATTTACAAGATTGCAATAAATATAGCGACCATTGGGGCTATTCCTACGCGTGAGATGAGATGAGATTTTATCTTGGTCACTTTCACACCTATAACGTTTCAAACGAGAGCATCAAGGACGAAAAAAAGTGAGATGAAAATCTCAAATCTCCGAATAGGGTCCCATGTAGAATAGTGTATCAAGGGATCGTGATATTAATAGTTGGATTGTATCGTGTGGTTAATATTGAGTCGATTAGTTTTCGAGTCGATATTTATCATGATTCTGAGTCAGTACTGACCAGTTGAGTGCTACTTTTTAGTGATCACTGCGTTAGATGTAGCGCTTCTTAAATACGCTGATTTTATAAAATCTAGCGCTTTTTATTCGCTCTTACCGTTTAATGAGTATTTTGATCTAATAGCACTGGTTCACCGGCGATTTTTCTCGAGTGTATAACGTCCCTCTATTTTATTCGATATTTATTTCGCTTTAATTAACGAACGTGAACCACTGTAGTATCCGCTTTAGTAGTCTGGCAACACTGAAAACAAAAGTCATGATTTCTTTCCGTTTCATTGTCAAAGTCAATAATAATTTTTAATTTTTCATTCGTTGATTTAGTTCATTTACATTTCATTTCAATGTTTACGCGTGATGTGTTCGGTTAGTTTCAAACAATAAAATAAAATAATATTATTTTCTTGAATAGTAAATTAATATTACCTGTGTATAATTCGTACGAACGTAGTTAAATAAAACAGATAGATTAAGTTAACAGAAAATAAATTCTAACAAATTGTGGACACGTGAACATAACAATATTTTTACGCAATTAAGTGTTTTCGGAGAGTAATAAAATGAAAGAAGGTAAAGTTTTGGTGATCGGAAGTGGCGGCCGAGAGCACGCGCTATGCTGGAAGCTAGCGGACTCTCCGTTTGTAAAGCAAATCTACTGTGCGCCCGGGAGCGTTGGGATCGCAACCACAAACAAAGTGGAGTGTGTTGACATCGACATCAAGGACTATCCCGTAAGTGACCAATTAGATTTAATAAGATGAATTCTCATTACGTCCACTTTGTTGATTAAATGTTTTTAAACTTAGAAATGACTTCGAATTACTGATGCCCTAGACATCGAACCTAGTCTGGGATGCTTCGGTCTAGCACGCTTAGGGCTTAGCAAACATTAGGAGGAACGGTTCAGAAATGTACGTGATACAAATTATTAATTATTTTTTTTATTAGAAATTTATTAAAACCATAGAACAATCATTTAGCAAAAGTCAATTAGCATCTGAAATTTAGCTGGTTGGTAGCCAAAAATGTTAGCTGCTTAAAAAATACTTTTTAATTACTTTTTAATTACACATCTGAAAATCTTACATTTTCCCAGTTAAATTAAAGTAATACTTGTTGCACCCCATAGTTTCACCTGTGGCCACAAGGGAATTTGTTAATTTTTTGTTATGAAAGGTACCAAATGTCCTTTTCCAGACTCCTGGCCATGTGTATGCAAAATTTCGTGTGGATTGGTTTAGTAATTGAGGCATTAAAGCATAAAAAACAAATAAAGAAACTCACTTTCGCTACATAAAATATTACTTGGGATATTGAATTGCTTTAGACTATCTAGGCTTTAAATAATGAGACTCAGTTCTAGCCTTAATAAATGTACCTACAATACCAATCACTATTAATACTATTTGCACACACTTAAATTAAAATACCTACACAGCGTTGATAACCTTTCCTAGTGATAATATTATCTTCTCGAACAAATTCATTTGTCTATACAACTGGAGTGTGGATGTAAACAGATTGTGTAATTAAAGATTGTTTTTTGGACTTTAAATCTGACAAATTATTTTTGTAATATTGTAATAATATAAAATAATTAATATATAATATTGATAATAATTAATATAAAAATGAAAAATATTAATTTAAAACTGGTTTTACCAGTTTTAAATCAAGTTTCATGACTGAGTGCATTTTAGCACAAGGTCCTTAGTGTGTAACCAAAAAGATTAAGATCATGAAAAGATAAGATTTAAGGGATTCTGAATAATGTCACTTCAGTAAAATTTCCTCCAGGCACTCTGCTACAATCAAGAACTTTTCCAACCAAACACTAATTTTGTCACAATAGACTCTTCACCCTGATCAAAACACTGTACATTATCATAATTTCCCGAACAATCCCACAGGCCACAGCAAAATGGTGCAAAGAACACGACATCAACCTTGTGATCATTGGGCCAGAAGATCCCCTAGCTGACGGCATTGTAGATGGGCTCACAACCCTCGGCATCCGGTGTTTCGGCCCCGACAAGGCAGGCGCCCAGATTGAGGCCAATAAAGACTATGCCAAAACTTTCATGAACAAATATCAGATCCCCACAGCCAGGCATAAGTCTTTTAAAGATGCTGCTGCTGCTAAGGATTTTATTAACAAGTAAGTAAGCAATAATCATATTATAAGATCAAAAAATTATGACCATAAGGCTAATTTTACTTTCAGAAGAGGGATTCAGTACCCACACTAACTTTCTTCCTAATATTACAACCACAATCTTTATGATAAATAAGTACTGGTTGGAATATTTATGTCCAATTAATTCTTTCTCAAGAAAACAGGCCATTCAGACATGCAGTGTTATCAATTATGCACTGCAATTAACATTCTTGTAATATAGGACAATGTCAGACCTTGGTAGCTATTTTTGCAACTGTATTATTAAATTGGGGCATCCTTGAGATTGTTTTCCTTCATACTTTATTATCAAAATATTTTGTCAAGTAACTTTATTGACTTTTGAACCCCCAATGCAGATCAGACAATTTTATAAGTTTTACATCTTGTTTGTTTCCTATAACTCAAGTAGATAAAATGTTTTTTTTTTGTGTGATGTGTGATTTTATCGACAGTGCTAGAATTGTTGGAGTTTTTTTTATTTACTATTAATTGGAAAAAGTATGCTCGGAGTTTCCATGCAAGATTGAACCAGAAATTAGGAAATCTGCAGGCAAACTAAAGTAACCGATATAGTCTGAAAAATTGAAGCTGAAGCCAAATTGAAGTAGCATTGGGCAGGGCATATATTGCTTGTAGAATCTACAACTGATAGGGCAGGAAGATTCTCGAGTGGTGACCACAAACTGGAAGACGCAGCGTGGGAAGGCTTCCCACAAAGTGGGGGTCACAAAAAGCCGCTGGATGTAGGCCCAAGACAAGAGATAGGATAGTAAAGGCTCTCCTGTTCTTCACAGCGCCCCGTTTCCTGCTCTGGTGGTGAAAGCATCAGGCCTGGCGGCCGGTAAGGGTGTGGTGGTAGCATCCAGCAAGGAAGAGGCTTGTCAAGCCGTGGATGAGATCTTGACGGACGCTAAATACGGGTCCGCCGGACAGACGGTCGTCATAGAAGAACTGCTGGAAGGAGATGAAGTTTCAGTAAGTATACCTAAAATCGCTAGAAACATCTTGTAATTAATGGACGACCCCTTTATTATGCATCAAGACTGAGCATAATTTATAATTATCTTATTAGCATAATTCTATCTAAGGTCATTGCTTTCTACACTTTATCTGATTTTTTTTATTGTAACTTACCTAGCTTCATTATGGACAAAAAAACAATAAGTTAATTGAGTATTTAAGTATGTTTATCTCTACAAAAAGTATCTATCTTTAGGAGTATTTTATCGCGGGTCAGGAAGTCAGGGCGTATTGTGCAGTTATTGAAAATATTGCGTCCGCTGGGGTCCTGATAAGAAATTCTTAGAAAAAAATTGGGATGGTCTTAGAAAATTATGTACCTAAATTACACTTTTAATACCTACTAGCCAAACTTAGCCTTTCTTGAAAGGAAAAGGCAGTTGAAGCTGGGTTGTCTGGATCATTATTCCAGATGAAAAGCTAAGGGCCGTATGCTAAAACGACGCTCAGTTATTAATCTCGATATAAAACAGTTTTTATGTATGGTAAAACCAGTTATAAATCGAGATTCAAGACTGAGCGTCGTTTTAGCATGCGGCCCTTATTTTCTGATTCTAGGCGAAAAACTTTTGGGCTGATCTCTGATCTATTGAAAATTGATTAAGCGCTATGTCGTGATCGATGTCGTGATACAATGTCCAATAACAAACGATATTGCATGGCTCCTATTATACAGCAAATGCGATGTGAGCTTTCGAAGATTGACATGGAAATTTTGAGACAAAATTATTTTTACCCGACTGCGCAAAAAGGAGGGTTATGTTTTTCAAGTTTATGTATGTGAATATGTATGTATGAGGATCCTTTGGCATGCCCTACAGCCTAAACAGCTTAATGGATTTCGACATTTGAGGTGTCATTTGAATCGTCTTGATAGTGGAAGTGACATGGGGTACAACATTTTGCAGCTGGGTTTTTTTGTTTTTCTTTTAATGATATTGCTTGTTAGTTTATTAAAAGTTCTCAAAATCTCCCTTACACCAATTAAATATTGCAATAAAAATATATTCTTATTATTCTCAATCCTCAGGTTCTAGCCTTCACTGACGGCAACACAGTGTCAATGATGCCTCCAGCGCAAGACCACAAGCGTATCGGCGACGGCGACACAGGGCCGAACACAGGCGGCATGGGGGCCTACTGCCCCTGTCCCCTCATCACGCCTGACCAGCTCGCCGACGTGAAGGACCAGGTGCTGCAGAGGGCCGTGGACGGACTCAAGGCGGAGGGGATCAAATATGTCGGTGAGTTGAAGTGATGAAGAAGGCCGTATTTCGAAGACTACTTGACAGAATGTATAAGACTCGGCTCGGACAGAACGGAAAAACAAGTTCACGTCATTGTCAAATGAGACAAATCACCATAGCCTTAAACACAAAGTCGTATAATATCAATAGAGAAGTCAGCGTCGCCTCGATATTATGCGAATTTGTATTGGGGTGTTAAGAGTCGGGCGACCACTTTAGACTAACTACGCATTGGCTTAAGGTATTCTATAGCCATTTCGTCTAGAAGAAGAAGACGAGCGAAGAGAGCAAGTAATGATACTGACGAGCCTCTAAAGTTACCTACAGAGTGACAAAGTGCAATTTAATTTTTTTATGACTTTTGCACTTCTGTAATCAGTCTTAAATAACTAAGAATTTCCCTTGTATTATGGATTCATTTAACAGATAATGATGTAGACAACCTCCCTATGTAAAGGGATTTGTGATTTGCTTTGTCTATCTATTGAATGAATCAGTCAAAAGTGACCCCTAAACATGCGGATATTTTTCATAGCTCTATTTTCGCTTAAGAACGTTTTTTTAAAAAAACCAAGAACATAGGGGCGGAGATATTGTTAATTTTATTGTGCATGCTAAATTTCATCATAATCTGACAAATAGTTTTCAAGAAATTTGAGTAGCGCGTTTGTATGGAAATTTCAGAGCGTCGCGGCCCTCTTAAAGTTTGACGCGTCTGTCTGTGGCATCGTAGCTCCCGAACGGATGATCCGATGTTTTTTTTTTTTTTTTGAAAGGTGAATTAGTCGGGAGTGTTCTTAGCTCTGTTCGATAAAAATCGAAATCGGGGGTCTTCTTTTTTTCTTCTTGTAATAGTTACTAACGGAAACAGTATCTTAGAATTATTGACGCTGCACTGGCCCTTAGAATGAGTTTTTGAAGTACTTAGTCGAGTCAACTTAGTATGTACCAACTGCGCCCCGCGGTGTCACCTACGGCTTAAAAGTAGTTTATGTGCTTTTCCGGACTATAATCTTTCTCGGTGCCAAATTTCATCCAGTTCCGTTTAGCCGTTCAGTATTTGAGTAACATAGGCATCCATCCAAACTTTTCCATAATATTAGTCTTTAGTTAAAAAAAAAACAAGTTTTTTTTTAACTTTATAATTTTTATGTAACACACAAGTTTTATAACTAGTTCATAATTTTATTCAGCCAGTGTGCAAAATGCGCAATAACTTTCGTCTTGTTTTGACATTGACATTGGAGTTATCAGGCTGCTATGTTGTTGTGCCAAACGCGATCGGCGCCGGCGGCGGTTCTTATTATCGAACTTATTGTATTTAGGAAATTTCCTTATAGGGTCAGAGGTGGTACTCGGTCTTAATATGTGGCTGGTGCAAGAGCTTCAATAATGTTTCCTGTAGTTTACCTACTACTATTACACTATCATACTATTACATATTTTTATTATATACTATTACACTATTACATATTTTTGGGGGCTGAGCTACCCACGTCCGTAGGAATGTACTCTATTCTGATTCCCCACACGTGGTCCCCGGGTAGTGCTAACCGGGTAGTTAACTCTGGTGGGAGGCTTCGGCCGTGGCTAGTTACCACCCACCGGACCAAGCCATGCCGTGAAATGACCTAGTCGTGTTTTGGGATGTAGTCCGGTGTAACCGTTCCGAAGACGGGTCTGAGCAGTAGCGCACTTGTAGCGCCTCACTCAACTGCCGTCTTTGTATTTCTTCACTCTACAAAACTTCAAGGCTAGAGTGAATAAGTACCTTATACATAAGTAACACACACATGAACTATTACCGACTGAGTAGTCGGTAATAGTTCATAGGCAACTTTTTAACCCTAGGTAATGCCACGGGAAGCAGCTAGTATTATTTATATTTTACTTGGTCGGATGGAGAATGGATGGATGCTTGTTACTCCATCACGCCAAAACGGATCTAGACGAACGATGTGGAATACTCTGCCTGAGTGTGTGTTCCCTGACACTTATAATCTGGGTGTCTTCAAGTCTCGAGTGAATCGGTTTCTTCTAGGCAAGCGTGCTCCATCGTAGGCCGCATCACTGCTTATCATCAGGCATGTTGGCGGCCAAACGCAAGCCTATTACGTAATAATAAAAAAAAGACGAAATTTAGCACAGATGTAGATTATACTCTGGAGCAGCACATAAGCTTTACGTAACTCCGCGAAGCGCATCTAGTGTAGGTACAAACGAAAGTAAGGAAGATCAGCTTCTCCTACAAGCCTACAACAGCGTTTGATCTGTGACATAATTAATTCAGGTACTGCGGTTCTATGGCTTTACTCGTAATTTTAAGTTTTTACCGTTGTTTTGCGAAATTAAAAGCATTCTACAAACCCTCTGATTTTGGGTCAGCACTCATTAAAAATCGAAATTTTGTTAGACTAAAACCAGCGCCATAACTAGGGCGGTGCCATCGGTGCCCAGGCACGGGGCGCAGATCTTGAAACTTAAGGCGCAAAAATGACCAGGGTCAAGTTTTGGGTCATTCATTGACCATAGTACAGAATAGAGCAGGTATAGAAGCTCGCACAGGTTACTGGGTGCTTAAAAGTCTAGTAGCTACGGAACTGATTGAAACGAAAGTAATTTGTAATAGTATAGTAATAGTAGTAATTTTTGAATTCCGTTTCTCTCTTTTAATCGTTTTGATAGTAGAAGTGACATAGATTACAAAATAATTAAATATTATAAACGCGAAAGTTTGTATGTATGGATGGATGGATGGATGGATGTTTGTTACTCTTTCAGGCCAGAACTGCTGAACAGATCTGGATGAAATTTGGCACAGAGATAGATTATAGTCTAGAATAGCACATAGGATACTTTAACCGCGGGTGAAACCGCAGGGCGCAGCTAGTATGTAATAGTAGTAATTTTTGAATTCCGTTTCTCTCTTTTAATCGTTTTGATAGTGGAAGTGACATAGATTACAAAATTGTAATTATAATTATCAAGAGTGTCAGACTATATTTTGCAGTCGGGTTTTTTTTTTTGCTTTACTTTTTAATAATGATACTCATTCCATCTTACTCTGTATGTGAGTGGGTGTGTGTGTAGGAAGGGTGAGGGATTTTTGATGCACACGGCGCCATTTAATTTAGCAAGCTAAGGCGCAAATTATACAGGCTTACGGCGCGGACACGGTTCAGGCGTGAAAACTGTGAAGCGACGTGCCTGCGTCGCGTCGCTTGTGATTCAAAACACGTAGCTTACAAACATTTTTGAAGGACAAGTTTTAAAGAGGCACCGTGCTTAGACTTTGCCCGCGCCGCGTCTTCGCCTTATTCTCGGCCTGCATAAGTTACGCCTAAGAAATATTACCAAGTTAATTTCCTAAGTGCTTGCCTTGTGCGTTGTAGTTACCAACTTGATTGGGTGACAAATACAACCTAACCTCAGTATTATCTATGCTTTAATGTCCCTCTTACGCCTTAATTGCGAAGTCAGTTCACTATCTGCTGAGAGAACCGGCTCTAACTGCAATAATGCAGTTTTCACCAACCGCCATCTTGCTGTAACCTTTCATAGTTCAACGAAAGCGATACAATTTGACGCGTGTACGCTATCTGTCAACCAGGTCGTATCTCTATTGCAAGGTCGTAAGGTCGACTTTTGTACTATTGCGGAACTTGCGAACTTTAAACGTTGCGGGTAGGAACGCTTTTGCAACAATGTCTATCTATCGGTCAATATTTCTTGGGAATTTAACGATGTCTGGTTGCTGCCCTTAAATTTATTGCACGTCTAGTTATCTCTGTAAGTTATTGGTGTAGACAGTAGTTTGACAAATGAATCCAGAGTCCGTGACGACTGCTTCCTGGTTTTTGCAGTTCATTAGCGTCGTCTGCTAATTAGCTTACAGTCTGACTTGCTACAGACCATGGTAGGGATAATAACATACTCCGCCATGTATAGTATTCAGAAACACGTAGTGTCAATCGATGCCTAAGCAAGACGAAATAAGTCATTTATAACAAGTGACGTCATTATGTGTTTGCTGAATGCTAGACCTTGTTTTTTTTTGATCATGCTACATCATACTTTTAGGCTGGGCAAAGTGATGGCAGGTGATATAAAACTTTGATTTGGATTATAGTTTGACGTATCGGTAAAAAGAGGCATAAGTCGACTACCAGCTTGTTGGTACCGACGTAATTGTATATATCGCGGTTCGAACCAGCCCCCTATTGTTGACTCGTGAGCTGTTTCTTGATCTCTTATGATTTTTCAAAGGAGAGAGACAATGCCAAAAAAATATTTCGACGGGTAAGAATATAGCTGTGGTCCTTGACAAGTTCCAATCGCTTCCAAGAGATTCTGATTCTAGAATCGTTTGCTCGAACGCTAGATGCTGATTGGACGATAGACGAGCTTTAAAAATGTCACGTGATCATGTTATCCACTCGTACGCTGGCCCTGAACGTTGGTTCAGGAGCCTTATCCTTAACAGTCGAGATATTTTTTGGTCATTGTCTCTCTCGTTTGAAAAGTCAAACGAGTGAGAGTTACCATGAAAAATTTCACGCGTCAAGAATAAGGGCCCGGGAGCGGGACGAGTGGCGTACAAGTAGAGATGTCTATGCTCGGTAGAGTCGGCTACTGACTTATTGACCTGCCCTCGTAAAATATCTGGCTCTTACAGTTAATCGGAATTAGTTTCTATCTAAAATCACAATTTAATCGCGCGGGACACAAATAGTCAAACAAAATAGATAAACCAACAAAATAGTCACTCAGCGATATCTATAAACAGCAACACATTTAACTTTATGTTTTCATCATGTACTCAGACAATAACACAATTCAATTTACAATTTCAAGGATCATCGATTCATCTCATCATCCTTATTATGCTCCTCATCGATTTAGCAAACACTAATCCTTATCCTCACTAATATTGTAAAAATGGAAAGTAACTCTGTCAGTCTTGTCTGTTTGTAGGCTCGTCTAAGCTAAACGGCTGAACGTATCTTGACGAAATTTGAAAATTAGTTACAGCATATCACGAGAAAGGTTTTTGGAGACTATTTTCTGAATAAACGCGAACGAAGTCGCGGGTAACAGCTAGTAATAAAAGTTTATCTCACCAACGAACATAGATTGTTTCGTAAGCTAACATCTTACCGAGTTTACGTCACACGCCCGCCACTGTTACGTATGTCATTGCCCCTTGACCCGACTCTGTTTACTTATTTACTAATCTATATAATTATTAGCCGTGATAATGGTCGAATAAACATGTCAACTGAAAACTTGGAGTAAACAAAAGTGACCATGTTGTCAAGGGCATAGAGTGGCATGTCGTATGGTGAAAGAATAGTGCAATCTTTTTTTTTTTGTAGACGAAAATAATAATAATAATAATAATAAATTTTTATTTCAAAAACTACATGGTAAAGATAAAAACTATCAGATACAAACATTTTTTTTAGGAACAATAAAATAATTTTGCCTGAACTAGGTAATCCTGTTTGTCAGGCGATAAATACGGCAAAAATTTAACTTAAAATAATCATTGCATACTCACATATTCTAATTCAATAAAATTCTAATTAATTTTAAACTATAAAATAAACTTACTGTAAATTTAAAATTAAACATACAAATTAAACACAAACAAATAACAACTTCTCTGTATCTTCGTAGGACATATTTTGGAGAGCTTCTTTAACAGTTTGCTTACATTTTACATATGTAAGAGAAAATAATTTCCCGAGAGAATTAAGTCTATTGTAAAGAAGCGGACCTAAAAACATGAAAAATTTTCTTGTAAAAGCATGCTTTGTTGCTTTTTGAGGGCACACAATATCTTTCCGTCTTTTATTAGTAATGTCAGTGTTGTAAGGAGTAGCTGCGTGCTGCTTTAGTACTATGTTCATTATGAAAAGCTGGCGAACGGTTAATACTTCACAAGATTTGTAGAGAAGGTTAGTAGGAAATAGGAAGGGACGGAAAGTTGACACCTTGAGGATCGCACGTTGAGCTCTCTCGATAGTTAGTAACAATGTTTTCCCTGCTCCACCCCATGCAGTTATACAATAAGATAATATTGATTGACAAAGAGCTAAATAAACCTGTCTGATTAATTTTGGATTTGAAATACTGCGTAGCTTTTTAAATACAAATATCATCTTGCGAATCCTGTTGCATAGCATTTCGATGTGTGGTTTAAACGATAGAGTTTCATCTAAAATTATACCCAAGTATTTTATTTTATTCGTAATTTTAATGACAGGACAGTTACATTGTATATCACCGGAATCTCTACAATAGTGCGCGAATACTTTAGTGCTAGTTTGAGTTGATGCTGGTTTTCGCATTGAAAATTTAATGTATTTTGTCTTGTCAGCGTTTAGTGTTAGTAGGTTATGTTGAAGACAGCGATTAATAGCGTTGAAGCCGTTTTGCGCATGCTTGTAAACTTCCTCTTCTGAGTCAGCCGAAAAAAGTAAAGCAGTGTCATCAGCGTATGATATGACTATGCCATGATCCAAATTTACATTGCAGAGGTCGTTAATAACTGTGTTATCTGTTGTATTAGGTATTGGCGCCGGCAGTGGTGTGGTTATACTGTTATGATCTTCAGCCATAGATTTGCATTTAATTATAGAAAAACTAGTTTTTGAATTGTTTGTAACCGCTTTGTTACCTGCCATGAGCAGCTCGATTCCGGACTCTGTCAAAACTCAATCATATTTATGGACGCGTCAATCGAATTTTGTCTACCTGACAAATTAAAAACATAACATAACATATCGTCACGCCTTTCCTCCGAGGGGGCTGGCAGAGGTATAATACAATACCCACACTTTGCCGGACGATATTCAGTCCCAAATGTGACAGGGGCGAACCTGTCGCCATACACCGGGCTTCAATCATGTAGCAGATGACATAATTATAATACGCACATATGTTCACACAATGCACAAATTGGTGCGTGCTGTCGGCTGGGTTCGAACCCGCTCCCTCTGGTTTGAGAGGCAGGCCTTCTCCAACTAGGCTGTCATCGCTTCAAAATAAAAATCAAAGCTTAAAAAATCAACTTCCCAAAATCATGCAAACAATTTTTAGATTGTTTTTGATATTTTAAAAGGTCGATTTAAATAAAATTTAAATAGGACCACATAAAAGACATTAAAATCGATTCATAATTGTCGGAGATATCGCGTAAAAATATGCAAAAAAAACATACAGACGAATTGAGAACTCCTTTTTTGAAGTCTGTTAAAATAAGGTGCAAATATGAATAAAGTTTGAGAGCGATCAAAATCTTGCAATTAATTATTCCGTCAGTTGTTATTATTGCAACATCACAACTGTGTATGAGTACCATGAATATTATGTTGACAGAAGTTGTTGTGTTCAAAATAATACCTATACCTACAATTATTATGCAAAAAATCCGACATTACTGTTTGACCCCCACACTCAACAAATAAGTAGCAACTCTTTTGTCACATTGCGTGTTGGTCTCCTAGTAAGCAGATAAACAAAGATGATTAACTTTAATCGGCCGCGTGCTAATGAAGCTAATTTTTTTTTTTATGACTTGTAGAGTTGCTACCTTTTTATGTTGTTCTGGTGCAGTTTTGATACATTTCTTCTCATCCACACTTATATTATAAAATAGAAAGTGACTCTGTATGTCTATCTGTTTGTAGGCTTCACAGCTGAACGGACCTTGATGAAATATTATAATTAGTAACAGTAAATCACGAGGAAGGTTGTTTTGATACTGTTTTTTGAATCGCAGGTAACAGCTAGTAAGATTATAAAACATTAGACGGATGTAGCATAATGTCTTATGGATGGAGATTCGATAATAAAATTTACTTTAACAAATGTGATCATAACTACTAAGGGTTCCCTTTTATAATTTTGTTACGCAACCCTAAAAATTGACCACTCCTGTCAGAGTAAGCATATTAAATGGAAAGTACAAAAGAGTTCATCTTTATAACTA
Source organism: Peribatodes rhomboidaria (assembly GCA_911728515.1). Classification (NCBI taxonomy): domain Eukaryota; kingdom Metazoa; phylum Arthropoda; class Insecta; order Lepidoptera; family Geometridae; genus Peribatodes; species Peribatodes rhomboidaria. The sequence continues at coordinate 14,392,640 of OU452182.1, forward strand.
CGTCTTCCCAGATCATCGCTTCTCTCGCAATAAATAGATCTGCAGTTTTGATAACTACGACTATTTTTTCATCATACGATATGTCAAAGTCAAAATGTTTTTATTTATTTTGGGTATCAAAGATACACATATGAACGTCAAAGTTTTCGTTCAAACTCGACCGCCTTGTTTTGATAAAGAGCCTCTACTCGGAAGAACAGGCAAGAAACTGAGGGACATTATTTTTTCGAAGAATAAATAAATTACTGTCTCACAAATTTTGGCTTACAACTAGGTAATATCTATAAATACTAGTGGCTACTTGGCGGAAGAGGAAGGCTCCAGACATCTTTCTAAATCATAAATCTAAATAAGTCTTAACCGTATACTACCCTCTTTTCATTAATGTAGTTTTTCATGACACATGTTTTTATATGACACCCTATGCTCATGACAACACGGTCAATTTAGTATAGGGACACTGCACTGGGCTGGGACTGAACCATTTAATTTTAAATGTTCTTGTAAGATCGGTCTAAAGAACTAGTTCAGCGATCTCTAGCCCTCTTTAGCCTTGGCCTACAAGCCAAGTGTTAAGAGATAAACTGATAATCATTATACTTAGAAATTAGACTTTAGAACATAATCTTTAAAAAAAATACACTTATCTTCTACACGTGGAGATGGAGTCTTTGTAAATTGCGTACATTACACGGGTGAGATAACGAAGGTGCACGCGAACTAAATATATATATTATAGGTGATGTTATTATGACTTACATAACTCCAGCTACACCTAGTTCGAGCTAGGCGTAGATTATCGGGCACGTGGCTATAATATCATCGCGCTATAATCGCATTTCTCATCTCACTAATATCATACAAAAGTATGGATGTATGGATGTTTGTTACTCAATCACGCCAGAACGCCCTGAACGGATCTGGACGAAATTTGTCACAAGGTTAGATTATAGTCTGGAATAGCATATAGGATAGTTTTAACAGCGGGTGAAAGCCGCGAGAACAGCTAGTAGGTATCACACTAATCGCATAACAAATAATATAATAAAAAAGGCGAATGTTTGTGAGTGTGTGTATATGTTTGCTACTTCACGCTCCAACGGTTGGACCAATTTTGATGAAATTTGATGATTTATCCTGAAAAGTTAACTATTCCAGCGGAAATTTAAACCGCGGGTAACATCGCGGGGCGCAACCATAGTAGATTATACATTTAAAATCAGTTTCTAGAAGCCAATTATTTTTCTTCCAACGAAAACGTTATTTTCATAGCAATAGGGCGTAAAATCTCTTGGTAAAACATTTATTTTTTATTTGTAGGTGTGTTGTATGCCGGTCTGATGGTGACCAGAGCCGGCCCCATGACCCTGGAGTTCAACTGCCGCTTTGGAGACCCCGAGACTCAAGTTCTGATGACACTTCTTGAATCTGACCTTTATAATGTTATGCAGGTATGTTTCCTAAATAAATATGATATGTCAGAGCCTAAAAAGGTCAACTTTTGGCTATGTAGGTATTGTACGTGTTAGGGAGGCAAAATTAATTAGAGCCTTCAATGGCCGGTATCGCTAACTCAATGAAGCGTTTTATTAATTTTCAATTCAGCGTTAATATAAAATGACTAAGTGTGTGCAATTGAAATATGTTATAGATAACTATTTAGCTAATAATAAAACGGTTATTTTAAACTCATTTTAGTTTTCATACCTTTCTTCTAAACAGAGAGAACATCAACCATTTTGATAATCTAACTCTCCGTTATCCTATAACGTTTTTCAATTACAAACGCCGAATTTTTTGTTGTCGTTTTAGTCTCTTACATATCACCATGCAATGTGTAGTACGTTTGTTATGGTTTCGTCATATTGAAGGCAAATAACGATTCCTTTCTTCATGTCAAATGAGTCATTTTTAGAACCGATTATACAATGCTGATGACCTGTTATCAGTACTCTTACACTACTGGTTATTTTGGTAGACCATTCACGGGCTGTAGGCCTAGCAACATAGTAATTATTATCTTGAACTTATGTGACAATAACCTGTATCTGATATTGGTCTCAGAGGTCAGACTAAATATTTTACGACACCTGTTGCCATGTACTTTATCTAGAATCATGGCCCATTTTTTACCCAGTATTCTGAGCTAGGCATGATATCATCTTCAGTACCACCATTAAGCTCTCATAACACTATCCAATTTGCAGTATGCTAATTGCGAACTTAGCGTGGCAGTGCCCGTGCGATACAAATTAATTGAATGATTAACTGTCTAACTGCTATTACTCCATACAAATTTAGCACGCTAACTGACATAGCTTACTGCAAGTTGGAAATTGTAATGACCGCTTTACTTACTTACACCTGCGATTAGATGAGTTGTGATCAACTCATGGTAGGCTGTTAGTTAATAGCTTCAATGAGATATTTAGATGTAAAATCTCGACACGAAACATGGCACTTTGAAAACAAGGCTTAGATCAAGTGTAAGCCTTGTTTCGCTGGCAGTCGCTGTATTCGCGTAGTTGTCACAACGCCTAAATGTTCTAAAACACTTTAGCAAATTTTATAAACGCTATAGCAGAATGATAAAGCTAAGATTCGAATAAAATTAAATGTATTTTGTTTTTTAAATAGAACGTTGGTGAACATACACGATTTAACACGATGCCACTATCGAGGACTGATTTTTAATGAGACACGACATCCATGGATGTCTGACCGATGTCTCATAGTAACTTTATTGAAAAGTATATCTAAATTGTTAATTTAGGCATTTGTTTACTTCTCGGTAATTTATGATTTTATTTTATTTGCCAGGCTTGTGTAGACGGCAACCTTAAATCTCTCCAAGTGACCTGGAACACAAAGCTGTCATCTGTCGGTGTCGTCATCGCATCAAAAGGATACCCCGAAACATCCACCAAGGGTTGCGTTATTAGCGGTAACTATCAAAATTTCGTCTATGTAAAGTTTCGTATGTTATACAGAAAGAAAAAGTTGTCCGAATGTTTTAAACTGTTTATCTATGTATTATTTTTTTGCTATCCAGTGCTGAATTTGTCGCACTCGATGACCTATTTAGTTTCCCAGAAAAAAAAGAAGGGTTAGTAACTGACAGTAGTGTTTGTTTCCATTTGATAATATGCAAAACCTACATCCACGACGATGAATCGTATTACCGTTAGCGAGTTGTAATTTGTAACGTATTCTCGCCAGGCCTGTCGAAGGTGCAGTCGAACCCCGGGCTGGTAGTGTTCCACAGCGGCGTGGGGCGCGGCGCCAACGGCTCGCTGGTGACGTGGGGCGGGCGCGTGCTGCTGGTGTGCGCGCGCGCGGGCTCGCTGCGCGCGGCGGCGGCGGCGGCCACCGCGGCCGCCTCTGTCATTGACTTCCCCGGCGCGCAGTATAGAAAGGATATCGCGCATAGAGCCTTTTCCAAGTAAGTTTTTCTTGTTGTTTTGTTATCTGTGGTGTGAACAATAAAGAGTTTATCTATCTATCTATTTATCTGTTTCTAACTTTTTTTTTTCTCGAAAAACGTAAATTGATAAAAAACAACATTACTAATGAATTGAATGATTAGACACATTTTACCAGTTTTCGCTTATCGCTTTTTATGTTCACTGTTTTGTTTCTGTGTCTTCGAAAAAACAGTTCCTGCACTAGCTGAGGAGCATCTAGAATAAAGAATCTGGAGTATGTAGGTACAGACTGCATTGAAATAGAGTTCAGAATGTCTAGTTCAATGAGGTTTGTAACTATGTATTTAATTACAACGTCCATCATAAGTTGAATGCTTTGCTTGTATTAAATTGAGATTTCAAATTAGTTTATTTTCGGTTTGTAATTTAACTAGTGGGATGTTTTTGCCTAAAATCCACACTAATATTATAAAATCGCAAGTAACTCTGTCTGTTTGTAAGATTTTCACGGTTAAACGGCTTATCCGGATTTTGATGAAGCTTGATTATCAAGTATATCACGAGAAAGGTTTTTAGATACAATTTTTTATGAATAAACGCGAACCAAGTCGCGGGTAATAGCTAGTGTTTTTTAATAATATTATGTTTGAGCACAGTATAAGAGGTTATAGAAGATAAAAATAGTGGTTTAGTTTGAATCGTAACATTTCTTTTATAGACCTGTCTTATTTTGAAAGAGATCTCTTACTTTTAAAGATAAACATAATATATTTCATCAATTTTCTTAGGAAAAAGTCTCGCGTGTAATTTTTTAATACTGATAAGTTTGGGATGAATTATCATTTTGTTGTCTTGTGTGATTGTCATTGTGTTTGTGTGATAACCATATGCACGTTTTGTTTCAGCATGTGATTCCATGGGCATATAACCGGGTTTCCATATACGTAATTGTACATACATATTTTAACTATTTTACTAGTTTTCTAAAGACAGATTTTGCATTTTGTAGCTTGCTTTATTGTAAAAGGAAGGTTAAGACCGGTAAGACTTACAATTGTTAAAAACAATTATTTTTTTTGTTCAATAAACATCATTGTGTAATTCTGGTTTTCACTCATTTACCCTTCATTAAGTTGATAAAAAATGCATCAAGCTTACATTTTGTGTTATACCTACTGTTCATATTTTTAACAATTATTGTAAAATGTCAGTAGTTATCAATCATCAGCTTTATTATCATTTTTACTGTCACGATGTTACAAGTATTAAAACCTAGGTAATAAAAGATTTGCAGATCTAAATGCACACTTAAAGATGCATAATCAGTGCTAAATATAGTTATGCAACAACAATACAATACAAAACTCTCTATTGACACCAAATACAATGTAAAACTAAACTTGATCAAACTCACATATACTCGTAGAAGCAATGGGCGGTCTTATTACCCATTCAGAAACGCAACAACGTTATTATTTTGATAGTTATGCTAGAGCAGTGGACTAAGCTTAATGAGTTTTGATCCTATAACCAAAAACAATTCATAAAAAGATTCTGAACTCGTATTACGCTGCGTTTTTGACGCCAATGGGCTGCCTGCAGCGGCGGGGCAATCATACATTACTTATTCATTGTATGGGGATGAATGAGCGGGACACTGGCTTTTATTCATACGAATAAAGCAGCACTCACTACTGGCCCATCCATAATATCTTCACCGCAAACCATCAAGAATTATAACCACCACATCTTGCAGAGTCAACGGTCTATCGTACCTCCAAAGTGGCGTAGACATCGACGCCGCAGCCACCTTAGTGAGGCAAATAGAACCCCTCGCCACCGCGACACACAGGCGCGGGATACTGGGCCGGCTGGGCTGCTTCAGCGGCCTGTTCCAGCTGTCGGCCATGGACCCCAGTCTTAAAGACCCTGTGCTAGTGCAGGGCACTGACGGCGTTGGAACTAAACTCAAGGTATTAAAGTTTATTTTGAAGGGAACTGTTAATTAAGTAAGTGTTTTCTATTTTGGTGATTTATATTCCGATGTTATGTAGGTTTGAAGGTATCTCTTTATGTATGCAACAGTGTTCAACCAGTCCTCATAAGTAATTATCCGCTTTCTGTTCTTTCTTTTCATAAAACGATTTTGAGTACGGCATTCCACAACGTATACCAAATTAACAGCATTCATTTGAAACGTCTTAGCGGAGGCATAAACGCGCGCGCATCCACAGGCGGCGAGCGTGTTTTGGACTGCGTACTGCGTAGCGGTAAATCGCGAAGATGACAACCGTTTTAAAATGTGTTCAGTGCAATTTAATAGTAAACGAGTTATTATCGTATGTGCAGAACAAAGTGTCCGTGATTGACGAAGAAACACTAGTTCGTGTGTGTACGTCGGCGTTTGATGCCAGTGATATTAAAAGCGCGAAATCACTTCTTTATGATGCGATCCTCACAGACAAGCGAAGAATAATTCGTAAAAATGCAGGAAAAGAAAAACGTGACTTAAACGATATTATAAATCTTTTCAAGTCTACCGAGCCGGACGTCATTCCGATCTTTGTAGCAAAAGATTTAGACAAGCTACCGCCGATCACTTTTGACCACTTGGATTGCACCAAGTTACTCAAAGATATGCTGATTATGAAAAGTGAAATTGAGTGCATAAAGTCAACGTATGTAACACAAGACGAGGTGAATGATCTAAAAGGAGAAGTGATTCGTTTACAGACTGATTCCTTGCCACCTACGTCTGCGTTTAAAGTAAACACAAAACGCGGTGCGTGGTTTGACAGTGGACCAATGGGGCTGTCTCATGATTGTCATGTTTCAACATTTAACGAGTCTCAGAAAGATCACAACAAATCTGTAGACTCCGCTGCGCCTTCATTAAACTACAGAGAAGTGAGGGTAGATGTAAATAAACATGCAGAGCGTGAATCATGCGACCGACAACAAGCGATGGTTTTCGAGTCAACAAGCATAGCAACAGGTGCGCCCGCTGGCTGCGGTACGGGGGGAGCGCGGCCGCCTCCATTGCCGCTTCTTGAGCCATGCGCTCAAACCGGTTCTAAGGTGCGCGTGGAGGTGGCAGCGATTACGTCACAGCAGCGCACGGCACAAACAATAGCGCAGGTGTCTAACGATAAGGTCGGGAACAATGCGACGGATCAATGTGCGGTTGAACTATCGAGACGAGTACTCGATATATCGCCGAATAGTAACAATGAAGGCTGGCAGACAGTACGACGGAAGAAGCGAACTCAATATCGATTTATTGGAAAATCAGGCATAGCTAGAGATTCAGATTGTAATTTCAAGGCAGCTGACAAGAAAATACCGATTTTTATTACAAATGTTCATCTCGACACGAAGGAGTGTGACATAATTGATTACATACGGAAAAAGACAAACGAAACAGTTGTTTTAGAGATAATTAATATGAAGAAAGAAAGGGGGCACAAAGCATATAAGTTCTTAACATCTGAGTGCAATGTGTCGTCATATTTAGACGAAGAAATATGGCCTGCTGGTATAATCTTCAGACGCTTCGTTTATTCTAAGCATAAAAGATCGAACGGTCCATGGACTGTTAACGGCCTAAATGAACTTCCTAATGGATAGCGGCCTATATCGTTTCGCGAGCTACAACTGTAAGAACGTAAAGCGATCCATCGATGACGTCAGAAGTTTGTGTAGGACGTGTGACGTGGTGTGCTTACAAGAAACTTGGTTGTTGCCGCATGATGTACCATATATCAGCACTATTGATAGTGGTTTTGGATGCACGGGAAAATCGGCTGTAGATACGTCGGCAGGTATTCTGCGTGGGCGCCCTTATGGAGGAGTTGCGGTACTTTGGCGTCATAGTGCTTTTCCACAAGTAACAGTGTTGCCATGTGAGAATACGCGTATGTGTGCTGTGAAGATTATTACTCGCAATAGGATTTTGGTTGTGATAAGTATTTATATGCCGACAAATTCGACTGAAAATCTAGAGTTATTTAAGGACTGTTTAAGTGAACTATGTGCTATAGTAAATGCGCACGGTATTGAGTCCGTGTTCATTTTAGGAGATTTCAATGCGGACCCTCGTGAATTATTTTTTAAAGAGTTGACCAATTATTGTGATGAGCAAAATTTGACGTGTCTCGATATAGATGTACTAGGGGTAGATTCGGATAATTATACCTACATTAGTCAAGTTTATGGGACGTGTAGCTGGCTGGATCACTGTGTAGTGACTCAATCGGCAAGACAATGTGTAACTAATGTACAAATAAAATACGATACAATGTCCTCCGATCATTTCCCGCTTATAGTTGAGTGTAAACTAAGTTCATTGACCCCTAAGATATTTCAAAGCATTAAATCTGACAAACATGTTATATGGGGACAAAGAAATGACGAGCAGATTGCGAAATATACGAATGAGTGTAATATATTATTAAAATTGATCGATTTTCCAGTGGAATGCATGAGTTGTGCGGATTATTTTTGTAACGATCCGAATCACAGGCGTATTTTAGACAAAATGTACTCTGACATTGTCACTGCCCTTCGCAGCGCGGCAACGACGGCAGCGGATAGTCGAGGAGGCGGTCGGCGGCGCCGGTGTGATAGTGGCTCACGCGTAGTAGGGTGGAACAAGCACGTCGCCGGGGCTCACGGAGTGGCCAGGGCCTTGTTCAGGGAGTGGGTACTGTGCGGGAGGCCAAAGTCCGGTTGCGTTTATAATGATATGTGCGATAGTAGAAGGGTCTTTAAATCGAAATTGAAATGGTGTCAAGATCATCAAGATCAGATACAAATGGACGCTCTCGCTGAAAAGCATCGTAAAGGCAATTTTGGTGATTTTTGGCAGAGTACGAACAAAATTAATGTACGACCTGGACTTCCGGCGAGCGTCGGCGGGGTGAGTGAACCTAAAGAAATTGCTAATGTTTTTAGGGAGCATTTTACTGTTCAATCACCGCGAGGTCCTGCTGTGAAGGTGCTCAATACTGATATGAGCGGTCAGCGTGTTGGGACAAGGTTTAATGCGAAGGATGTTGCCATGGTAATAAAGCATATGACTCGGGGAAAATCACCAGGTCATGATGGGCTCAGTATTGAGCACCTCCTGCATGCAGGGCCCCACGTCTCACGTGTGTTAGCAATGTTTTACTCCCTATGTGTGAGCCACTGCTATTTGCCGGCTAAGTTTATGCAAACTGTGGTAGTGCCTGTAGTTAAAAATAAGACGGGCGACCTAGCCGATACAAATAATTACAGGCCTATCTCTCTCGCTACCATAGCCGCGAAAGTTTTTGATGGTCTGCTCAATGCACAGTTAAACAAGTACGTGACTCTCCACGACAACCAGTTTGGGTTTCGTCCGCAGTTATCAACTGAGAGTGCAATACTGTGCCTTAAGCACACCGTCAACTACTACACGGAAAGAAAAACGCCGGTGTACGCCTGCTTCCTCGATTTGTCCAAAGCGTTCGATTTGGTCTCGTATGATGTCCTATGGAGCAAGCTGGAAGACATTAGTTTACCTAGGGAGCTCACAAGCATGTTTCAGTTTTGGTATGGGCATCAACGAAATTGCGTAAGATGGGCAGGGGCGATGTCAGAGCAGTATACGCTTGAGTGTGGAGTCAGGCAGGGTGGGTTGGCCTCTCCTACGCTCTTTAACCTCTACATGAATGACCTGATCGTCGCGCTTAGCAGCCAGCATGTTGGCTGCCATATAGACGGAGTGTGTGTTAATAACCTTAGTTACGCAGACGACATGGTGCTGTTGAGCGCGTCGGTATGTGGTCTGAGGAAATTGTTGCGTATTTGCGAGGAGTATGCCCGTGATCACGGATTGAGGTATAACGTGGCGAAGAGCCAGTTCATGGTCTTTGGAGCTGGCCCAGTGTGTCCCCAAGATGTTCCTGCTTTAAATCTGAACGGGATTCCCCTGAAAAGGGTAAACAAATTCAAATACCTGGGGCATATTATCACGGCTGACCTCAAGGACCATGAAGATATAGAAAGAGAACGAAGGTCACTGTCAATAAGAGCCAATATGATAGCCCGCAGGTTTGCCAGATGTTCAAGAGAAGTTAAAATAACGCTATTTCGGACCTACTGTACGTCCCTTTACACCTGCAGCCTGTGGGCTAATTATACACACAAGAGCTACAGCGACCTCCGGGTTCTTTACAACAACGCGTTCCGAATTGTGGTGGGGCTGCCCCGATTCTGTAGTGCCTCGGGCATGTTCGCGGAGGCGCGCACCGCATGCTTTCATGCTACTATGCGCAAGCGTAGCGCCTCCCTGGTGCGCAGAGTTCGGGCCAGCTCCAACGCAATTCTGGAAATGATTGCCGGTAGATTGGACTGCCCCTACTTGTGGCATTGTTGTAAGAGACATGTTCCGATAGTGCCATTTGTGCGGAATTATTAAGTCTTATTTTGTTTTGTGGTGTTCTGTTTGTTTGTTCGTATATTGTTTGTTTTTTTTTATGTTTGTATTAGTAATTTGTAATTTTTTTTTTTTTGATTTCACTATTTTTGACATTTTGTAAATTATTATTATTATTATTATTATTCAAATTTCCTGACTTTTTTAGTAATATTTTTTTTTTTTTTAATAATAATTTGCTTTTTTTTTTTTTAATTATAATTGTATGGTAAAATTGTATAGTATATATAATTGTATGGATCTAAAGTTATCTGAAATAAATGAATTTTAATTTAATTTAATAAACATCTTAAATCAGACAAGACCAATAAAACTTATAATTCAATACTTATGCAGTTTAATTCCTTCACAGATAGCTGAAATGATGACGAAATATGACACAATAGGGCAGGATCTAGTGGCTATGTGCGTGAATGACATTCTGTGCGCGGGCGCCGAGCCGTTCGCGTTTCTGGACTACATGGCGTGCGGCAGACTGCAAGTCGACGTCGCCTGTACCATCGTTAGAGGGATCGCTGATGCCTGCTTGCTTTCTGGCTGTGCGCTGCTTGGTAAGAAACTGTCACTTTTTTGTTTATTATTCTCTTTTCTATCTTTATCTATGTTGCACTGTTTTTGTTTATTTTCTCTTTCTATCTTCATCTATTTTGCACAGTTTCCAGAGGACGTAAAGAGCTGTTCGCGCATTTAGGCTACACGTATTGAAGTGTTTAGTTAAATGTTGCTAGTTTTAAATATTTGTTTATGCTATAGGACTATAGTTAGATGATAGTGCTGGCACTAAACTTCTTTTGATGACCAAGCTAGCGGGAAGCGTCTCCTTTTCAGATTGGGCAAAAATGCTTTCGAATGTCTGTCCGGCTGTTATCCTGTGCGGGCCGCATTACCGATTCTCGTGAAATTTTGTGTGCAGGTTCAGGTGCAGGATAGTCATACGGATATATTTCGTCGGTTCAATTTATCGATTTTAATTTTCAAAATGGCGGAGAAATAAGAGAAATAGACTCGCAAGGTCTTCAGCTCACAGGCTCACAATTCATAAGCTTATTGGTTTTTATACAAGTAGTTGAATGAATCAAGCTACACTACTAATTTTAAATACACTAGAGATGTATTAAAGTAACAGTTTTTTTTTTTACAAATCCCGTGTTTCGTGACCCAGGTGGTGAGACAGCAGAGATGCCATCAATGTACGACATTGGGAAGTACGACCTCGCCGGGTTCGCCGTGGGCGTCGTAGACAACCTGAAGCAGTTACCGCGCTCTAACGAGATCAAGGCGGGAGACGTGGTGCTGGCGCTGGCTTCCACTGGAGTGCACAGCAACGGATACAGTCTCGTGCAGAAGATTATGGCTGAAGCGGGACACAGGTACTGTTTCTTGCATGCAAGAAAGAGAACGAAAGAGGTTGATTGTCGTCAAGATTGTTAAGAGATGTCTTGATAGCACAGGCGCCCTAGATTAGTTGCAATCGCTTCTTCAGCTGCTGATTGGACGAATTACGAGCTTTAGTAATGTCACGTGATCATTTTGTCAACTCATCCAATCAGCAGCTAGCGTTTGAGCGTGAGCGATTCTAGAATCGCTTGGAAGCGATTGCTACTTGTCCAGGGGCCCCGAAAAGGAATTGATGGCGCGATGAGGTAGAGACTCGAACTCGACAGTAGGGGAAGAGGGGTGATAGAAACGTGTACAGAACGCGCTACATAACTAGAACCAAGATGGCGCCGACTGCGCACGTAAGCGTGCGAGGGAGAGAGGCAGACTATGTAGTGCGCGGGAAAATACGCTGACGCTTTGCGCAACCTCGCCCCCGTGCGCCCCTCTCACCTCCAATGAGACCTAAAACCGATCACTGCTCAGGTTCTGGTTACGTGGCACGCACTGTACGTTGTGGTAAATGTCGAATCTGCTTGTATAACAGTTTGTGGGACTTTAGCGACAAAGTTTGCGCTGCTGCACCAGATCTGTCAATGTGGGACACATATTGTTATTCTCCTCAAATCCAATGTCTGTTGGGATTTTTAAAAATATGCCAAATTTTCTAATATCGAATATCTATCTTAGCTAATATCGATCCCCCAATAAAAGATTTCGACAAAATCTTTTTTGTCAATACAATTTTTCGAAAGACTTATTGTTTTTTAACCGATTTAAAACCACAAGTAATTTAAGTTCTCATTTCAACTGTATGCTTTTAGGGTTCCGTACACAAAGGGTAAAACGGAACCCGATTACTATAAGACTCCGCTGTCCGTCCGCCTGTCACCAGGCTATATCTCATGAACCGTGATAGTTAGACTGTTGAAATTTTCACAAATGATGTATTTATGCTGGCGCTATAACAACAAATACTAAAAAATAGAATAAAATAAATACTTAAGGGGGCTCCCAAACAACAAACGTGATTTTTCTACCGTTTTTATAGACAACTAGCTGCGCCCGGCGGTTTCACCCGCGGTTAAAAAGACTAATAAGGTTAATGTGGTTATGTGCTATTCTAGACTATAATCTATCTCTGTGCCAAATTCCATTCAGATCTGTTCAGCCGTTCTGTCTCGAAAGAGTAACAAACATCCATCCATCCATCCATTCTTACAAACTTTCGCGTTTTTATATAGAAAGTAGAATGGTACGTGTTGTGGATCTCTTAGTGGACTGTATTTTCTTGCTTATGTTCAGGTCTTCCTACGATGGCTCAGGTAGCTCGGAATGAAACGCTCTCGTCGAAGTCAAGTAACAGAATGAATTTATTTACAAAATGATCCTATCTATATACAAAACAGTACTCTGGCAACTATAACTAGGTTGAGCGAGTAGTCGTCGTTCGCGGATGTCCTATGGCGCGGCGCTCGATGCCGCGCTCTCGCTTGTCTCGGTGGGCGAACTAGCTGTCCTCAACAGCTCTCCCCCCGGCGTAGCTTGCGTAGCCTCTTCTTGCTTCACGAGGACTGCGATCTTGTTCGCCGGACGCCGGAAAGTTCCCGTTTTCGTTCGCAGCTCGACGACTCGTACACCGCCGTCTGGTCCGGGGAAGACGCGCTCGACGACGCCGACTGGCCACACGTTCCGTGGCAAGGTGCGGTCGATCACCACCACGACGTCGCCGGCTCGCAGTTTGTCTTCATTGTTCGTAGGCTCGCCTCGCGGTACCAGGGTCGGCAGGTACTCGCGTACCCAGCGGCGCCAAAATGAGTCGGCGAGCGCCTGACTCACTCGCCAAGTCCGTCGGTCGGCCGCGCTGCAGGGACCGGTGCTTGGCAGGCTCGTTGATGATCCCAACAAAAAGTGGTTGGGGGTGAGCGCTTCCGGATCTTGCGCGCTCACGCTCACGTAGGTCAGAGGCCGAGCGTTGATAGAATACTCGGCCTCGGTGAGGAGGGTCATGAGTACCTCCTCCGACGGCGCCTTTTCATGCAGCGTCGTTGTCAGTGCTGTTTTCACAGAGCGCACCATACGCTCCCAGCTTCCACCTTGGTTCGGCGCTCCGGGCGGTATGAATCGCCACTCCATTCGATGCAGCAGTGCTTCTTCACGAAGGAGCGGCGCCCATGCTTCATACGCCGTTCGTAGTTCTTTGTCGGCTCCTCTGAAGGCGGTGGCGTTGTCGGACCACATTTCACGCGGCCAACCGCGTCGCGCCGCCATCCGCCGGAGAGCCATGATAGCCGAACAGCTGCTCAGGGAAGCCACGATCTCGAGGTGCACCGCCCTTGTCGTTAGGCAGGTGAAAAGCGCGACCCAGCGCTTTTCGCGGCGGCGGCCGATTTTCACAAACATCGGCCCGAAATAATCGCAGCCGCAGTATGAGAAGGCGCGATGAAACGGCTTCATGCGGGCTCCTGGCAGGTCTCCTGTAGTCGGCGTGTTTGGCTTCGCTTTTCTTACGCGGCAAAATGTGCAACGATTCTCGATCGCGCGTACTGTCGGTCGGAGGTAAATGACCCAGTAGCGCTGGCGCAGGTCGTTGGTCACTCGTTCTCTGTTTCCGTGCCCCGCCGAACAGTGCGCTCGTTGTACGATCAATTTTGCGATCAGATGTCTTCCATCCAAAATAATCGGTCGCTTCGTCTCGTTGGGCGCGTTTGATGCGTCGATGCGGCCGCGGACTCGTAGCAATCCCTCTTCAAACACGGGATCAAGCTTGTAGAGGCGGCTCGCCTTAGGAATAGGGCGTGCGTCTTGTAGCTGCCTTATTTCGACGCTGAAGCTATCTCGTTGCGCTTTTTGAAGAAGCAACTTTTCCGCTCGTTCAATGTGTTCAAGTTCAAGGCGCGTCCTTCGGCGCCTACACATGTCGATGAACGCCAGTACTCGCGCTACCGTTCGGATGAGTACTTCGTAGCGCGAGCAGCGGGCAGGATCGGGTAGCCAGTCGTAGCTTGTCTTGTCTTCATCGTTGAACAGGATTTCGTGCTCGGCGACTTCGGTCTCGGAGTTCGATGGCCACTGGTCTTCAGGTTCGCGCAGGAAGTTCGGCCCGCGAAACCAGCGGTCTTCCGACGTTATAGTCGTGCCCGAAAATCTCGTCGCGTCATCTGCTACGTTCTCAGCGGTAGGTAGCCAGCGCCACTGATGCTTCTTGGTGCTTTCTGCGATTTCGCCGAGTCGGTGTGCGACGAACGGTGTGTATCGGCACTGATCGTTTCTAATCCATTGAACGACAGTTGACGAGTCGGTCCAAAAGACAGTGCGGGACACCTTCACACGATGCTCGGCCAAAATCGTTGCTGCCAGTCTCGTTCCAATCACCGCGGCTTGTAGTTCGAGCCGCGGGATACTCTGTGTTCGTCGTGGCGCCACTTTCGCTTTAGCAGCTACTTGTGTCACGACGATGGTCTTGTCGGGTCGTACCGCTCTCCAAAAGGCGATCGTAGCGTAGGCCTGCTCGCTGGCATCGCATAGGACGTGTAACTCGATGTCATGACAGTTTTGCAGCGCGTAGCACCGTCGTAGCCGTAGAGCCTCTACGTCTCGCAGCTGTTGTAGCCACGTAGCGAAGTTCTCGGCGTGTTCCGCAGGTATGCGCTCGTCCCATTGCGTCTCTTCTCGCCATAAGTTCTGGAGCAGGATGCGGCCTCGGATTGTGAAGTTCGTTATCAATCCGACCGGGTCATACATTGACATGACCGCGCTTAACGCTTCTCTCTTGGTAGGTGCGCGTGATAGCGAGCGCACCTCTGCTGGTACTCTGTGCATGGCGGTGTTGAATCCCATTTCGTCTCGATCGGAGTCCCAGAAGAGCCCGAGTATTTTATTACTCGGAGCTCCCCCCAGTGTTGTAGGCGCGTTCGCTCGTAGTGCCTCAGGAATAGGGTTCAAAATCGCTCGTTCGTTGGAGTTCCAGCTTCGTAGTGTAAAACCGGCTTGTGCATGTACTTCTCGCACCTCGCAGATAGTGCGATGAGCTTCTTCAATATCGTCGTAGCTGTCGGCGTAGTCATCCATGTAATGACTTTTCGTGATAGCTGCGAGCGCTCGGGGGTGCGTATCTTGATGCACGCGTGCGTTGTGATCGCGCACGCTATGCGCGAGAAAGGGTGAGCTTGCCGCGCCGAAAATCATACTCTGCATTTTGT
The DNA here is from genome assembly GCA_911728515.1 of Peribatodes rhomboidaria. Classification (NCBI taxonomy): domain Eukaryota; kingdom Metazoa; phylum Arthropoda; class Insecta; order Lepidoptera; family Geometridae; genus Peribatodes; species Peribatodes rhomboidaria. The sequence continues at coordinate 14,408,104 of OU452182.1, forward strand.
AGGCGCGCGGCGGGTTCTCTCGTTCATTTCCTCGCCATAAAAATTGCTGCGCGGGCTGATCTTCTTTCCTTATCTTGACGCGCAGAAACATCTCTTGGATGTCGGCTGTTACGGCGACGGGTTTCTCCCGGAACCGGAAGATGACTCCGGGCAAGGACAGCAGCAGGTCGGGGCCCTCGAGCAGTCGGTCGTTCAGGCTGACTCCGTAGCTCTTGTGCGCAGCGTCGAAAACGAGCCTTCGCTTTCCGGGCTTGTTCGGGTTTTGTACTGCGAAATGCGGCAAGTACCAGCTGACGGGACTCTCGTTCTCGGTGCCGTCGCAAGGCGTCGCGTAGCCTTTTCTCAGTAGGTTTTCGATCTGCGCCGTGTAGTCGGTTTTGAAGCTCGGGTCGCTGTCCATTTTCTTTTCGATGCCCTTCAGTCGATTCAGTGCGGCGCCGTAGCTCGGGGGCATAGTGACGTTGTCGCTACGCCACGGAAGGCCCACTTCGTAGCCTCCGTCGATCTTCTTAATAGACTCGTTGAATATCTTCACAGCTCGTTGGTCGGCGTCGCTCACTCGCGGCTTTTGTGATACGCCGAGTGACTCGATCTTGAACTGTGACTCGACTAGTTCGTGTAGTCGACGATCGTGCGTCTCGCTCTCACATACACGCGGATCGGGTGCGTATATGTGCAGGACGCTCTCGCTTTTGTAGATAACGCTGCGTGGTGCGGTGCCATGTATCACCCATCCCAGGTGCGTTCTCGAGGCGGCCGGCTCGTTCGATGCGCCGACTCGTAGGTCTCTCGAGACGATCAGCTCCCAGTGGTCGGCACCCACCAGGATCAGCGGACGAGCTTGGTTGTAGTATACGTCGCCGATGTCGCGCAGGTGTTTGTGTCGCAGCAGCGCTCGCGAAACCGTTTGTTCCCGCAGCCGCAGATCACGTACCGTGCGCGCCTTCACGTCGTATAGCGCTGTCTCGCTCTTCCCACGCAAGCGGATCGTTACTAGCTTGCTATCTTTTTCTCTTTGTGACATGTTGACGCCACTCATCTTGAGCGGCTGGTTCGGTCCGTCAGCGCCGATGTTCGCTGCCAGCTCTTGATCGATGAGCGTGATCGTAGCTCCCTCGTCCAGCAGCGCGTAGGTCGCAACTTCACCCTTGGGACCGGAGACGATGACGGGGCACACTTTCAGTAGTACTTCTCGGTCGGTAGCGTGTGAGGTAGCTACCGATAGTACCACGCCGGAGTGACTGGACTTCGATGGTTCGGTGGATCGCGCGGCCGGTTCGGATGCGGGCGGCGCGACCTTCTCTTCCTGGTGTAGCGTTGAGTGATGCGGGCGGCGGCACTTGTTCACGCCGCAGCTTCGCTCTTTGCAATGTATTCTGCGGTGCTTCTTCGTCGCGCATTTGAAACAGAGACCGTTGGATTTCACATAGTCCCATCTCTGTTCCACGTTCATTGCGCGGTATTCTGGGCACTGGGGCAGCTTGTGCACTTCGTTGCACTTTGGGCAGCGGTCGATTTGTTCGGTATCGGCCTCTTCTTCAGTGTTGTAGACGGCGGGCTTCTTCTTATACAATGCGCCCGTGTTCGCTCGAGTCTCGTTCTTACTTGTTGATGCACACGTAGACGGCTGTTCGTAGGCGTAACGCAGTGCGATCTTCGCTTCGCGCATGAGGAATTGCGATAGTACGACGATATCGGGTTCTTTGGTATCCTCGTGCGCATGCGCGTACTCGTACCATTTGTTGCGCAGCGTCGGTGTCAACTTTGAGAGTACCTCGCGGGTCAGCTGCGGGTCGTACAGGCAGCCTCGTCGGTCCATACTTTGCAAGGCACACACTGCATTTTGAACTTTCACTGCTAACTTGTTCAGGTCTCTGCTTGAGAGGCCTAGCTTGGGGATCTTCCTCACGTCGTCGCTGATCTTGTCGACGATCGCCTCGGGTGAACCGAAGCTCTGCTCCAGCGTCTCCATGATGCGGTCGGGGGTGGAGTCGGTCATGAGGTGGGCCGACACCGCCTCTAGAGCATCGCCGGTGAGCGCTGTTTGCAGACGCAGCACGTTCTCGACGGGGGGTATTTTGAAGAGCGTTGTTGACTCACGCATCGCAGCCTTGAAGCGCAGCCACTCGGTCGGGTTGCCGGAGAACTTAGGCAGGTCCCCGTTGTAGCGGCGCTGTGGTCTCGACATCCTGTCGAGCGCCTCGGCGATCTGAGGTCCGTAACCGCGAACTCGTGCGGGGGTCAACGAGCGGTCTCTTGCATCAAATCTTGCTCGGTGCTCTGGTTCTTGTTCAGGTTCGGTGGGACGCGATGGTTCGCATCGCTCCCCCCGTGGAGCAGCCTTGCGCAGCCACTCGTTGATGCGCTGATGTTGCTCCTCGGGGTTCGTAGTTGGCTCGTCGCGCAGGCTGCCTTCGTTCGTTTCGGCAGCCGCAATCTGCACGGCGAGTCGCTTCTTGATGAGCTCAGTCTCAATCTTGAGCTCCTCCTTCTTGATCGCGGCGAGCTTCTCCGCAGCCTCCAGTTCAGCCAGTCGCACTTGCAGCGTTGAGTTCGTCGTGCGCCGCGATCGATGCGAGTGGTTAGAGGGTTGCGGGGACGGTACTCGCTCCCTTGACATGGTAGCGGCAGAGGTCTCGGCGTGCGGTTCACCGGCCCGGATCGGTGGGCCGGCTGCAGCTCGAGCCTGCGCAGCCGCCAGCATGGTAGGTATTGGTGGTGAAGCTGGTGGCTCGCGGCTCAGGCGGCGCTGCCGCTCTTGCTCGAGGAGCCGGAGCTCTTCCGCGTTCAGCTTCTCCGCTTCGGATCTGGTCACTACCATGCTGGTTCTTGGATCTTGATTCGCTTGACACTTCGATTTTCTGGTTCACTGTTCTTCTGATCCGGCTTCTGAAGGACCAAATGTTGTGGATCTCTTAGTGGACTGTATTTTCTTGCTTATGTTCAGGTCTTCCTACGATGGCTCAGGTAGCTCGGAATGAAACGCTCTCGTCGAAGTCAAGTAACAGAATGAATTTATTTACAAAATGATCCTATCTATATACAAAACAGTACTCTGGCAACTATAACTAGGTTGAGCGAGTAGTCGTCGTTCGCGGATGTCCTATGGCGCGGCGCTCGATGCCGCGCTCTCGCTTGTCTCGGTGGGCGAACTAGCTGTCCTCAACAGTACGGAATCCCTCGCCGGCCAGTTTTTTAAATCTCACCATTCCATTGTAGGTACACAGATAAGGCTCCATTCAGTACTACGAACAAGTCGTTCGGCGAAGAGTTCCTAGTGCCGACCGGCATTTACGTCAGGGAACTGCTGCCGGCTATCAAGAAAGACCTCGTCAAAGGCTTGGCGCATATCACTGGAGGCGGCTTACTGGAAAACATACCGAGAATCCTGCCCAACAACGTCAAAGTCACTTTGGACGCTACCAAGTTCAATATAAAGCCGATTTTCGGGTGGCTCCAAGCTAAGGGTAAGTTTATAAAAATTGTTAAAATACACTTTTGCGTGCTCCAAACTCTTAATTTGTTATCGATGTTTTTTATTAAATGTACATGTTAGTAACTGTACAAGTTGCAATCGCTTCCAAGCGATTCTGTTTCTAATGAACGTCAGCTGCTGATTCAACGAAATACGGGCTTTAAAATTGTCACGTGATCAAATATTGTTAACATGTCCAATCAGAAGTTAGCATTCGAACGTTAGGCATTCTAGAAACAACATTCCTTGGATTCGATTGCAACTTGTCTAGGGTCCCAGGGCCCGTACCGTAACATCTTATTGCGATGATTGCAAGGTTCAGCCGTCGACGCTGCGCGACCTTGAACTTTATTGGGTGGCAATACGATTCGCGATTGCGCAACGTCAGCTGCTGCAACGAACTATCATGGCAATATGCACGTCATGGCACCTTAGCTATTCTAGAAACACAATCGTTTCTTGTCTAGGGCTTACTCTTATTTATTTATTTAATTATACATTATAACAATTCAATTAAAGTTAAATAGTTGTCTTAAAACCCAAATTAGGTGTATCTAGACAACTAGTTCTCGAATAAAATACTTACAAAATACAACAATATATATATAGACTTCAGCAATGCATTTAATAATGTTGACTTTGATATCCTGCTGGAAATCTTGCGCTCTCTTAACATATCTCCAACGGCTATTGATTGGTTTCGTAGTTACCTGTTTGGACGCCGACAGCGGATTAGTATTGATGACTCATACTCCTCTTGGTGTCATATTTCTGCCGGTGTTCCACAGGGCGGCGTTTTATCTCCTCTTCTTTTTGCAATTTTTATAAATTCAGTATCTCAACAGCTGACTTCTTCCTATCACCTCTATGCGGACGACTTGCAAATTTATACTCAAGCCCCTCTTGGGCAACTGCATGAGGCGATTGTGACCACGAATTCCGATCTTAGACGCATAAGAGACTGGAGCAAATCATATGTAGTCCAGTCATTTCGTCGGAAAAATCGGGTTAGAAAAGAAAGTGAACCGAGAAAGCCAAATTTTTGATATGACGTGGGGGGTGGCTAGAAAAGCTTAAGTTCAAATTGTCGACCAAAATAACCTTGTGCGTTTTCTGCCATCTTGAAAAGAGGGTTAAATTCAGTTTTTTCGTCATAACTCGGTTCCCCGTTGAGATACGAAAATTTTGATATGATACTTTTTTGTTGCTTTTTGTACGATCTACAATTAAGGTCTTATACATTTTTCACGTATCGACTATCGTTTTCGAGATATCGATCAAAAAAGCCAACATTTTGGGGAGAAAAAATTGTTTTTTGTTATTTTCTCGTACAAGATATCGAAAATGTCCGAAATGAAACTTGTAGAGCGGGTTTAGACCTACAATTTCGTTTTTTTATTTTTTATTTTCGACAAGAATTACGACTTCTAGCGCGCCACCAAGTCGGCCCCAGTCGGAGTAGTTTCAAGCATGAAAAGTCTGTTCTTGAGAACATTCTTTCTTATTCATGCTTTCAGCGGTTGTGACACCACGTCGTCTTTGTACAACATCGGAGAGTCGAAATTCATCAGCACCCTCGAGAAGAACCCGAACCTCCAGTCATCGGTGGAATTATTCAAGCAAGAAAAGGTCGATCCGGAGAAGCTAGCTTGCGCGGTGTTAGGTATAAGTCAAGCGCGGCTGCGACCGCGCCGCGCCACCTTTGCTTGCAATAAACCAGTGCGCAAATAGCCAGCGGTTTGATTTGACGTGTCCCTGTCCGCATACTTAACACTGGCGACGAGCCAACCTATTCAAAATGGCGACGGCCACGTTTGGAGTGTTAGACACTTTCAACCATCTACAGCAAGACTGGCAGACATATAGAAGCAGAATATTGCAGTTTTTCATTGCCAACAATATCGACGACAGCACAGATAAGTCCGGCGTAAGGAGAAAAGCGATTCTGCTGAGCGCACTCACTGAAAGCTCATACAAATTGGCAAAAGATTTAGCTTTGCCTAAGGATGTAGCCGATTTGAATTATGAAGCTGTACTGAAGATTTTCGACGACCACTTTACCCCGAAACGATGTGGATTTGCAGAACGACACCGTTTTTACTCCGCGATGCAGAATACGGGGGAAGGGCACTACGAGTGGGCGGCTCGCATCCGAGGGCTTGCTGCTCATTGCGGTTTTAAAAATCTCGAAGAAGCCTTGCTAGACCGTTTTGTCATGGGCATGGTAGCAGGATACGAACGCGACAAGCTTTTTGCCAAGGACCTGCAAGATCTCACTCTCAGTAAGCTGTCGAGCTGGCTGAGAGCGTTCGGTGCGCGCGCGAGGGCGCGGCGGCTGCGCCTGCGGGCGCCGCTTCCGGCTTGCGCGCCGCCAGCGCAGCGCAGGATGTCGCCGTATTTAATATTTCGGGAAAAACTACGGATAAGTGCGTTGTATGTGGTTACACTAATCACAAAACCATACAGTGTCGTTTTAAAAACTACAAATGCAAAAAATGCGGCCAAAAGGGCCACTTGCGTAAAATGTGCTCAAATAATAAGATTAAGCGTGTCGAGGAAGGTGATGTGGACGAGGGCGATGACGGTGAGTCTTTTTGTAATATTAAATGCTCGCGGGACGGCCCTATGACCGAGAGTGTAGATGTCGGTGGTGTTAGTTTTGAATTCGAAGTAGACAGCGGTTCACCAGTAAATGTAATTTCTCACAACACGTACACAACATTTTTCAATCATCTGCCGTTATCTCACACTAATAAAAAGTTTAATAGCTATACAGGAGAGAAAATGCATGTAACTGGTTTTATTAACGTCCCACTCTCGTACCGCGGAAGGACACTTGCGCTTGATATCTATGTGGTGCGTCACGGCGGCGCACCGATTCTAGGTAGGAGCTTTTTATGTGCATTCGATTTGGAGATAGCGCCCGCGACAGCTAGTATTTATTATTGTAACGCAAAAGACCGACCGCTTATCGCGGAATTAATCTCTGAATTTCCTCAACTTTTTTCAGGTGACCTAGGTTGTTTTAACAAATATGATGTCAAATTATACCTGAAGCCAGACAGTAAACCAATCTTTTTCAAAGCTAGACCGGTTGCTTTCGCCTTGAAAGATAAAGTAGACAAGGAACTCGATCGGTTAGTGTCCTTAGGAGTCTTGAAACCAATTGAATACTCAGAATATGCCTCGCCTATTGTTCCGGTACTAAAGAATGATGGCAATGTAAGGTTGTGTGCGGACTACTCTATAACAATTAACAATCAATTGGTAGTAGAAAAATACCCATTGCCCAACATCGACGAGATGTTCTCTAAGCTACACGGGGGAAAATACTACTCCAAGGTAGACCTTTCTATGGCCTATAATCAGCTGTGTCTTTCAGAAGACTCACAGGCTTTAACGTGTATCAACACCCACCGCGGACTATTTAATTTCACTCGCTTAGTGTTTGGGTTGACAAGCGCAGCAGCTATATTCCAGCGGGCCATGGAATCAGTCCTAGCCGGCATGGAAGGAGTATGGGTTTTCCAAGATGATGTCTTATGTAGCGGAAAAACTAAGTCCGAGAATTTAGAACGTTTACGCAAGGTTTTAAAACGACTGCAGGACGCGGGTCTAACAGTGCAAAAGAGCAAGTGTGAATTTTTAAAAAGAGAAGTCCGCTATCTTGGTCATGTTATCGATGCGCAGGGAATTCGTAAGTCGAAAGATAAGGTCGCGGCAATCGTGAACGCTCCGATGCCTACCAACGTTTCACAGTTGCAATCTTTTCTAGGGCTCATTAATTACTATCGAAATTTTATTCCAGACGCCTCCACCATTCTTAGTCCTCTGTATAATTTGTTGCACAAGAATGCAAAATGGGCGTGGACATCAGTCCATACGGACGCGTTTACCAGAGTAAAGGATATTCTTGCTTCCGATCGAGTTCTGACTCATTTTGACCCTAATGCTAAATTAATTTTGACCTGTGATGCTTCGCCTTATGGGCTGGGTAGTATTCTGTCCCAGCTATGTTCCGATGGTCTAGAAAGACCAATCTCCTTCGCTTCGCGGACATTAACGCCCGCAGAAAAAAGCTACTCACAAATTCAAAAAGAAGCCACAGCCATTATCTTTGGCGTAAGGCGTTTTCATCAATATCTGTATGGGCGATCTGATCCTTTTGTTCTCCGTACAGACCACAAGCCTCTTATCACGATTTTCGGTCCGCACAAAGGTATACCGGAAGTATCGGCAAATCGCTTGCAAAGATATGCAATTTTTCTAGGAGCGTACAATTATACTATAGAGTATATAAAGAGTGCTGATAACAGCGCTGATTATTTATCACGCGCCATGCTGCCATCTTGCAACGAGCCGCCGGCGCAGAATGTCGAGCGCGCTGTTTACGTAAACTTTGTCGTCGACGGGAGTTTGCCTGTCACTCTTAAAGAATTGCAGGATGAAACCAAGCGTGACGAACTGTTAAAAAGTGTCACTAGGTATGTTCAAAATGGGTGGCCTAGAAAAATTAGCGAGCTGTCATTAAAGCCTTTTTTCGACTGTCGATTACAATTATCTTGTGAGAACGGCTGTTTAATGCGCGGTCATAAAGTTATTATCCCTAGCCGGCTTCGTTCTAAAGTTTGCAACGAGTTGCATAGTTCTCACTTCGGTATAGTGAAGATAAAAGCTGCCGCTCGGGCTCGCTTTTGGTTTCCCGGAATAGACGAGTACCTACATCAGCTGGTGAGTACATGCCCCGTGTGCGCGCAGCTCCGCTCCTCGCCGCCGCGCGCGCCTCTCACACCGTGGCCGTTCCCCCCGCACCCGTACTATAGGATTCATATTGATTTTTTAGGGCCTATTCACAACAAAATGTACTTGATAGTCGTGGACGCTTACTCCAAATGGGTAGAATGCTACTGTATGAATATGAACTATGGTTCGAAAGCTGTCATTGATAAGTTGAATGACCTCATGTCACGTGTAGGTGTCCCGAACGTACTTGTGAGTGATAACGGGACGTCTTTTTCCTCTAAAGAATTCGAAGATTTTTGCAAATGTAATGGCATTAAACATGTCTTCAGCCCCCCGTACAACGCCGCTAGCAACGGCCAAGCCGAAAGCATGGTAAAAGTTGTTAAGAAGGGCATAAAATCGATTGCCCTTTCCAACAACTCCAAAGTAGTGTCGGACGAAAAAATATCGAAATTTTTATTCGACTACAGGAATTCTAAGAATAGCACCACTGACAGATCCCCGGCTGAACTGTTGTACGGCCGTCCCTTGCGTACCAGGCTTGACCTGTTGAGCCCCTCGAACGTCATCGTCCCTTCGACCACAGATCTTTCTCATGTGGTGAAATTTAAACAGTGCTCACAGGCTAAACATTATAGAGGAACGGAACGGCCCGACTTTAAAGTCAACGATCTTGTTTGGGCAAAAAAGTTTGTTAAAAATAATAAATTCCATTGGATACAAGGCATTGTTACGGAGCTTCTAGGAAATGTGGTGTATTTGGTTTATATTCCTGAGTTGGATGTGGTAGTGAAGAAACATAAAAACCAATTAATGCCCAGAAAAGCAAACCAAGACCTCCCGGCGCCTGATCAGAATGCTACTTGGTGCCCGGGTTCAGTAAATACAGATTCCTACTCGAGCGATGATGACGCATCAACAAATTCTCCGAATGCAGAGATAACGGCGAGCGACGGAGTTAGCTCGGCTGTGACGTTGCCGCGCGACGCCGGCGCCGCCGATCAGCTGGAAGGGGAGGACGTAGCAAGGTCGGACGAGCTTCAAGTTTCCGCTGCATCCCCGCCCCGCACGCCTGCGTCACTACGATCGCCGAGACCACTCGTTACAGAAGCGTCTCCGGTTTTTCACACTCCGATCAATAACCAAACACCAACTCAGGAACCTTCCTTAAGAAATAATCGTAACAGACCACGGGTCAATTACAGAAAGCTTTTTTAATATGTAGTACCTACATACACTTCAATCAAAGTAGGAGGATTGTTAGGTATAAGTCAAGCGCGGCTGCGACCGCGCCGCGCCACCTTTGCTTGCAATAAACCAGTGCGCAAATAGCCAGCGGTTTGATTTGACGTGTCCCTGTCCGCATACTTAACACGCGGGAAGGCTATTTCTAATCGCTCTGTATGGTGGGCGTAAAGAGGATACATCAATGGATATTTTGCGATTCCACCGCTATGCAAAATCAATGACGACAAATAAGGTGAATACTCTTTCACTACTCCCACCAACAGATAGCGCAGTCCGCCAACACGTCTTCCGGACATATCTGCATGTGCAAACGTGGCTCGGTATTTTCCAAGATCCTCTGGAATGGGGTTGGCGAAAGACCAATAACGGGCTTGAACCCTCCATCATGAAAATATCCATTGATGTATCCTCTTTACGCCCACCATACAGAACGATTAAAAATAGCCTTCCCGCGCAAGCTAGCATCTCCGGATCGACCTTTTCTTGCTTGAAAATTCCACCGATGACTGGAGGTTCGGGTTCTTCTCGAGGGTGCTGATGAATTTCGACTTTCCGATGTTGTACAAAGACGACGTGGTGTCACAACCGCTGAAAGCATGAATGAAAAGAATGTTCTCAAGAACAGACTTTTCATACTTGGAACTACTCCGACTGGGGCCGACTTTGCGGCGCGCTAGAAGTCGTAATTCTGGTCGAAAATAAAAAATAAAAAAACGAATTTGTAGGTCTAAACCCGCTCTACAAGTTTTATTTCGGACATTTTTCGATATCTTGTACGAGAAAATAACGAAAAACAATTTTTTCACCCCAAAATTTTGGCTTTTTTTATCGATATCTCGAAAACGATAATCGATACGTGAAAAATGTATAAGACCTTAATTGTAGATCGTACAAAAAGCAACAAAAAAGTATCATATCAAAATTTTCGTATCTCAACGGGGAACCGAATTATGACGAAAAAACTGAATTTAACTCTTTTTCAAGATGGCGGAAAACGCACAAGGTTATTTTGGTCGACAATTTGAACTTAAGCTTTTCTAGCCACCCCCCACGTCATATCCAAAATTTGGCTTTCTCGGTTCACTTTCTTTTCCAAATGTATATAATGACTGGACTAATGGCCTTACAGTCAATCCCGCCAAAACTAAGACAATTAAATAAATAATAATAAATTCAACAGTAAAAAATCTGGGAATACTCATGGACCGACAGTTTTCTTGGAATCCACAATTGGCTGAAGTCAGTCGGAAACTCTTTGGTTCTGCAGCTTCCCTTAGAAGGTTGCGTAACTTCCTTCCTATTACTACCAAAACTGCACTCGTAAAATCTCTCCTTTTCCCAATATTGGACTACGCAGACGTTTGGACTTAACCGAAGAGCAACTAGACAAACTTGAACGTCTTCAAAATTTCTGTATTCGGTTTAAGGAAATATGATCATATTTCTGAATTCCGCCAAAAGCTCAAATGGTTACCAATTCGCCTTCGCCGTAAATCTCACATCCTTTCCTTCCTCTTTAAAATCTTGTTTTTTCCAACTATCCCTCTGTATCTCAAGGAGCGCTTTGAATTTATTCAAGGGCACTCCGGTTCTTTGAGATCTTCTCGTGACCTCAAACTTAAGCTCCACACATCATCCCACATAAATCAATCATATAGTAAAGGGTTTACTGTGCAAGCTGTCCAGCTGTGGAATGAGCTGCCTGTTGGCATCAGGCAGGCCCAATCACTGCCCATTTTTAAAAATCTCGTTTATAATCATTATTTCGCTCTTTAATAATTCAGTACGCATAATAGTAAATTATATATTTGTATTGATAAATTATTATATTTATTTATAATATTTATGATTATTCATATATATTAGGTCCTTACGTATGAAATTAGCGTTTTGTCGTACTGATCAATTCGATCTGGAATATCTCCTCTTTGGTTAAGAATTCAAAATTCAAATTAATAAATTCATTTAGCTGGTTTTTTTTTTCTTTGGAATACAGTCATTCATTTGTTATTTTCCTCATTATTTTTTCTTTGGCGTCGCTTATTACCGCGCAATGGAAAACATGAAATATCGGTATATTTACGAGTACGAGTTCTACCGTGGCACCAGTGCTGCAGAAACAGCTCGAAGAATTAATGATGTGTACGGCGCTGGTGCCGCTAAAGACAGCACGGTACGTTTTTGGTTTCAACGTTTTCGTTCTGGAAATTTCGACCTTAAGAACCAACCCAGTGGACGGCCGGAGATCAAAGTGAAAAACGAAGAATTAAAGGCTATTGTGGAAGCGGATCCATCACAAAGCACTTCAGAGATAGCAGCAGGCTTCGGGGTAAGTGACAAAACTGTATTAATGCACTTGAAGCAAATCGGGAAAGTAATAAAACTCGAACGATGGGTACCTCATGAATCGAGTGAATCGAACTTGCAAACACGGGTCGCCTGCTGTGTTACTTTGCTCAACCGACACAATAATGAAGGGATTTTAAATTGAATCATTACTTGTGATGAAAAGTGGATATTGTACGATAATCGAAAGCGCTCATCGCAATGGCTGAACCCTGGAGACCCAGCCAAATCCTGCCCTAAACGAAAATTGACTCAGAAAAAGTTACTTGTAAGTGTTTGGTGGACTAGCGCCGGTGTCGTTCACTACAGCTTTCTTAAATCTGGCCAAACGATTACGGCAGATATCTATTGTCAGCAACTGCAAACCATGAAGGAAGAACTAGCTGTTAAACAACCAAGATTGGTCAATCGTTCTAGGCCACTGCTGCTTCACGACAACGCAAGACCACACACTGCACAACAAACAACCACTAAGTTAGCTGAGCTACAATTGGAATATCTGCGACATCCACCGTACTCCCCAGACCTTGCTCCAACAGATTACCATTTCTTCCGGAATTTGGACAACTTCTTACAAGGAAAAAAATTCCACTCCGATGCAGCAGTCCAAACCGCCTTCAAAGAGTTTATTGATTCTCGCCCCCATTGTTTTTATAGTAAAGGGATCAATGAACTACCCATAAGATGGCAAAAGTGCATAGATAACAACGGTGCATACTTTGATTAATCAAATATATTTTACAAAAAAAAAACGACTTTTTATTCCTCCCGTACAAAACGCCAATTTCATACGTAAGGACCTACTTATTTTTGGTTATTTATTTAAGTACTTACTTATTTATATTATTATTATTTTAATTTAGTTTTATGTTCACCACCTACCCTTTTCGTATTTCCATAAGTTCCTGTCCATCCAAAGGTTACCTGGAAGAAATCGCTTTAGGCGATAAGGTCGCCCTTGTACTGCCGAAACATGTATTTTATAGTTTTTAAGTTTTTCATGTAGTTTTTGGTGTGCAATAAAGTTATATTGTATTGTATTGTATTGTAACAATAACAAATACCTAGATTACACAAAAACGATGTGCCCATCATACAAAACTGCTGTAACTAAAACAAAAGATAAATAAATATATATTCTATAAGTAAATATATCTATTTTCTATAAATATACATAAGTAGCCAAGGTTAGCCGTTTACGATAACCTCGGCTACTTTCACTCCAATTTTTTTCCTATCAAGCAAGACAGATCCCTGAATGTTCACCAATTTTCCTCGAAGGTCTGGTGTCCGACTTCGAAATGCTCCGCACGTTCAACTGCGGCGTGGGTATGGTCATCATCGCGGCGCCGGCGCACGTGCCCGCGCTGCTGGAGCTGGTGGAGGGCGCCGCCGTGGTGGGCGCGGTCGAAGACATGGCCCGGGAAGGTGGGTCAAGTGCGTATTATTCGCGTACTTACTGACTTTAACAATTTTTTTAGAGACTTTCAGGTAGAGAAAATCGCGCGGATCGACGTCCACACGTTGGCGCAGATTTCCTTTGAGATAACCGACAGGTGCCAGCCAGCTTACATTGGCGCCAACGTTGAGGCCAATTTCTTTTTGCCCCAACCACACTTTGACCGAGTGACGTTTGCGCCAACGTTGGGACAAACGTGTGGAGCCGAGGTCTATGTCAGCCACATCGTATCCTTACATCTATGTATTAACTTTTACACTACAAACAAAATTCTAACCAATATTATAAGAAAGTGAGTTTGTTCGTTTATTTATTTGGTTGGATATTTGTTGTTATGAAATTTTGCTTACACGTTGTGTTACAGAAACAGAAGTACACCGCCTCTCGGTGTTATCCGTGGTATAGAAAGCCCATGTGCGATTCCAGACTATAATCTATCTCCGCCGAATTTCATCCAGATCTGTTCAGCCGTTCTGGCGTGATTTGGTAAACATACATCCATCCATCCAAACTTTCGCATATATATTAGTGTGATGATGCCCGACAGTAAGTAATTTAAAGCAGTCGACGAAGCAGTCTTCATTTTTCATCTCCATAAATTTGCACGCCTCTTCAGGCATAACATTGCAGGACATAATATCTGAAATTGTATACCACCAAACGCATGCTATACCATTGTTATTGCAAATAAAAATATCTTTATCTTTATCTTCAATCGTTTTTACAGGAGGCCACCAGGTTGTAGTAGATAACTTCAAAGAAGCAATGGAACCGCTGACTGCGCCGTACATTGCGGGCGAACGTGCTCCGCTCAAATCACTCTCTTACAAGGACAGCGGCGTGGATATCGAAGCGGGAGATTCGCTCGTTAGCATGATCAAGCCTTTAGCCAGGTGAGAATGAGGTTTTATTTATCAAAATTATTTGAAACTTAACGTGGGAGTTTTGGTTGTATCAATTTTTTATAATTTTTGAAATCATTGATAAACAAAACTTATACCCCTTCCTATGTAACGTATAGTAGTCTCGGAATAGTTATTCCGTGTTTTGTCTTTTTCTTTCATTGAATTTTTAGACTCGATCGAAAAAGACAAAACACTGAATAACTATTCCGAGGCTATACAACAAAAGTTATTAGTAACTTTAATTTGTGTCAGTGTTCCGATGGACACTAAATTATAAATTTACTCATTTTTATGCGCAATACAATGAGGATTTTTCAGTGATTATTATACATTGTATTAAGTAAATGTGTACAAACATAATTATTTTAAGAGCCTCTAACGGGCGTATAGCTTTCTCGCTCACACAATTCAACGTTTTTATAATAAAAAATCATGACTGGGTGTGCAATTGTAATATGTTCTCTGAAAACTTTTTTACTATTAATGTAACAGTTATTTTAAACTCATTTTAGTTTTCATACCTTTCTCTAAGACGAAATATTTGGATTTTTTTTAAGTTTTGAGTTTCTAGCTCTCCGCCTAAGAGAAAGATATGAAATCTAAAATGTGTTAAAAATATGCGTTGCATTATTAGCTAAATAGCTGTCAGAGAGCAATTTTCACATCTAGTCATTATATTATTGTTAATTTTTAATAACACTAAACTGTGTGAGCGAGGAAGCAATAAGGGCCGTTTGACTGCCTTGGTGACTCAGTTGGTAGTGAATCTGCCTTCAGTGCTGGTAGGCATTGGTTCGATTCCCACCTAGGGCAAACATTTATGTCGTGAACATTTGTGTTTGTTCTAAACTGAACTGTTGTGCCGTTAATACTATATTTAAGGATGTATTTAAAAAAAAATACATATCGTCATTATAAATCGTCACGCCTTTCCCCCGAGGGGGCTGGCAGAGGTGTAATACAACACCCACACTTCGCCGGACGATATTCAGTCCCAAATGTGCCAGGGGGCGAGCCTGTCGCCATACACCGGGCTCCAGTCATGTAGCAGATGACATACAATACGCACATATGTTCACACAAAGAACAAAATGGCGCGTGCCGTCGGCTGGTTTCGAACAAACTCTCTCTGGCTTGAGCGGCGGACCTGCTCCCAACTAGGCTGCCATCGCTTTTTAAAAATATATATGTATGTGTATGAGTCTGTGGCAGCCATAGTACAAGCTTTGCTTAGTTTAAGGTCAGAAGGCCGTGTGTGCAAGTATCCCAAATATTTATTTAATATTGTTTTCAATACATATGACACAGGTCTACAACTCGGTCGGGCGTGCTGGGAGGGCTGGGCGGGTTCGGCGGCTGCTTCCAGCTGAAGGCGGTCGAACAGGACTACAAGGTTGGCCTTCCGTTTTGATTAATACAAGTACTTGCCTTTATTTTTGATGGGTTAGTGATTAAAATCAAACTCCAAATTAATTTATTTTAGACAAAACAACTATACTATCATACAACATGGTTTAGATTCAATTGCATTGGATAAGATTACATTTAAAAAAAAATAAGGTTGTACCTACATTGTGATTTTTTGAAATCTAATACTGATTGGCAAATTATCAGCAAATAATTTGCCAATCAGTTATATTTTTTTCGCTCGAAAGGAATGGAACTAGATGGAGATTTTCATAACTTCTAAAGTCAGAACGCACCGCGTATCGCCTGCGATCCTCATCAGCATTTAAAATAAACTAGACTATACATAAAGCTAGCAATTACTATACAGGTGTACTAAAACTTACTAACAAAACATACTAACTAACTAACTTACTAACTTACCAACCCGTTCATGACAACATTTCTTCTCCAGGACCCAGTGTTGGTCCTGGCCGCAGACGGCGTCGGCACGAAACTGAAGATCGCTCAAAAAATAAACCACCACAACACTATCGGAGTCGATCTCGTCGCGATGTGCGTCAACGATATACTGTGCAACGGAGCCGCGCCGCTGACGTTCTTGGACTACTTCGCTTGCGGGTCTTTGGACGTCAATGTTGCCAGGAACGTGGTTGCGGGAGTCGCCGAGGGCTGTAGACAGGCTTCGGCCGCTTTGATTGGTGAGTTGAACCTTATTTCTTTTCTTACAAGTTTGTGAATGCTCTGCATATGCCGTGCTTTAGTGAAATTAAAAATTTGAATTGACCACTTGCGCCCCGTCGTTTCACCGGCTAGGAACCATTCAGTTCTTTCTATGTCTAAAGTAGCCTATGTGTTTATTCTAACCTAACCTAACTCTATACCATACTTCTATCGCAGTATTATATTAGCCCGTTTTGTCCCATTGCTTCGCATATTATGCCTCTCTTCCTTTCTTCCAGCGTATCTGTTCTTTGCTCTGAGCCAATCCTTTTAGTGAGCGTCGAGCTCATCTTTCCAGTGGGTCGGCCTAGCGGCTGCTTAACTTTCAGGACCATGTCAGCCAGTTTTTGGGTTGCGTTCATGTAATTAATTTTAAAAGAAATTCTTTAGGTGGCGAGACAGCAGAAATGCCCGGCATGTATGAGCCGGGAGTGTACGACATCGCTGGCTTCGCGCTCGGCGTCGTTGAACGCACTCATATACTGCCCAAAATCAATGACATCAATGTGAGTGCACACAAAAAACATTTTATTTCAGGCAACTAACATATTACGAAATTTTACACCACATTGAGCTAAGTAAATCAAAAAATTATTCAAGTCTGTTACAATACAATACAATATATCTTTATTGCACACCAAAAACTACATGAAAATCTTAAAATCTGTTGTGGATAATTGTAACCTAACGTCAGTACTTTAAAAAAAATTTGTTAATTTTTAGCGAATGGATGTGTATTTATGTAATTAATGACCAGCTTAGTGAACCATTTAGAAAAAAAAGCAAAACAATGGTAGTGACGAACCCTAGTATTAACTGACACGATAAATTAACACGAACCCAATTTGCTTTACTGACTTTGCAGGGCATATCAGCCCCAAGTCACAAGCCTCGAGCTTAGTTTGAGGCTCACCGTCATAGCCGTGTCTTAAACAAAATTCTGTCATATCCCAAAAATAGTTATAAGCACCTGTAATTTTGTTTTCGTTTAACAAATTATCTACATCTTTAAAAATTAAAACTATTGGGAAATATTGCAGGTTGGCGACATCATAATAGGTCTTCCTTCAAACGGCGTGCATAGTAACGGCTTCAGCTTAATACATAAGCTCATGAAGAAAGCAGGACTTACTCTGTCGGACAAGGCTCCGTTTAGCAAAGAAGGCCACACGCTGGGTAAGTGTTAGAGATGTACTTTTTGTCAAATAAGACCGATTTTAATCTTACAACGTCCCGATTTACTCGTGACCTGAAAGCGCTTTTGATTTACTCGTGACTTTGACACGTATCCAATTCACACAGGACCTAAAGACGCTCTCAATTAACTCGTGACCTGAAGCGTCCACTTCCCATATGACCTGAAGACGCTCTAAATACTTGTGTTCCTAAAGCCTTCCCAATTTAATCGTGACCTAAAGACGCTATTAATTTACACATGACTTAAAGACGCACCTAATACCTGAACACTCTCCCAATTAATTTGTGACCTGAACACGTTCCAAACTCAACATGATCTGAAGACGTTCCCAAATTAATCATAACCTGAGGACGGTGGTAATTAACATGAACTGAAGATGTTCCTAAGTTCGCTCGAAACCTCAAAACTCACTCAGTTGACACAAACATGATCCGAAGATACTTGCAATTCATACATGACCCGAAGAAGCTGCCAATTTGTTCGTGACTTTGAAACACTCCCAATTCACATATTACCTGGAAATGCTACCAATTTACTCTTAACCTCGACATTCTTGCAATTTACTTCTGACCTAGACACGCTTCCGATTTAGTCCTGACATGTAATTAGCCCCAGTATTTCTCTTAGACCCTGCTTTCCCTCTCCAGGTGAGGAACTAATAAAGCCGACGCGCATCTACGTGAGCAGCGTGCTGCCGGCGCTGCAGAGCGGCCGAGTGAAGGCCGTCGCGCACGTGACCGGCGGAGGACTGCTCGAGAACATTCCGCGCGTCGTGCCCGACGGAGTGCGCGCGCGCCTCAACGCGCACTGGTGGCACGTGCACCCGGTAACTACACCCACACTACTGCTGGAGCACATGTAACTGTACCGACACTACTGCTCGAGTACATATAACTGTACCGACACTACTGCTCGAGCACATGTAACTATACCGACACTACTGCTCGAGTACATGTAACTGTACCGACACTACTGCTCGAGTACATGTAACTGTACCGACGCTACTGCTCGAGCACATGTAACTATACAGACACTACTGCTCGAGCACATGTAACTGTACCGACACTACTGCGCGAGCACATGTAACTGTACCGACACTACTGCTCGAGCACATGTAACTGTACCGACACTGCTGCTCGAGCACATGTAACTGTACCGACACTACTGCGCGAGCACATGTAACTGTACCGACACTACTGCTCGAGCACATGTAACTGTACCGACACTGCTGCTCGAGCACATGTAACTGTACCGACACTACTGCTCGAGCACATGTAACTGTACCGACACTACTGCTCGAGTACATGTAACTGTACCGACACTACTGCTTAAAAACATATAACTATGAACTGTATCTTTGTCTTTGCGGTTTTGTCAAACTCGTATATTTGTATTTATTTTTTCTTTCACTTCAACTTGGCATGTATACTATGTTGCTTATGATCACTAGCACTATGTTCTTGTTTGAGTGATGACCTTCATATATTTGGCCTATGTGTTTGTATTATTGTATGTTTTACGTTTAATTAGGCTGTTTGATTATCCAAATCACATCACACTGATATTATAAAGGCAAAAGTTTGTGAGGATGTAAGTGTGGATGTTTGTTACGTCTGTACGCTCAAACGGATAGACGAATTATGATGAAATTTGGTATGGAGTATTGAGGTAGCTAGGTATACCTTGGATTTTCACATAGGCTACTTTTTAACCGCAGATTGCAGATAGTAAAATAATGCAAGTGTGTTGCGTTGGCAGGTGTTCGCGTGGATCGCGGATGCAGGTTCAGTGTCTGACGAGGAGATGCTGCGCACCTTCAACTGCGGCATCGGGATGGTGCTGGTCGTGGCGCCTGAGGACCAGGCTGATGTCAGTATACTAAACCTTAGAGCTTTTCACTTTTTTGTTTTGTTTTTGCTTCGTCAACAGTAGGGGGCGGGGCGAGGTCCCATTTGGGACTGAATATAGTCCGGCGAAGTGTGGATGTTAAATACACCTCTGCCAGCTTCTTAATAATTCCTCTGAATAACGTGGCGATATGTTATGTTATGCAGAAAACTATAAATGACTTCTTTAAGACTTTTGACACAGTTTTTAAACAAAATTGTATTGTTATTCTATCACAAAATTGAATAATACATTTCAGTTTTAGATTCTTTAATACTTTAACCGTACAGTAGATATGATGTTTTAGTACACAATAATGCGTTAGCTACAAAAGTCCAACGGACCCCGTCGGGCACAGCAACTAGAAGAGAGGAGGACGGTTGAGTCATGATTAATTTTATTTTGAACCTAAGTGTTTGAACATTGTAGTAATGAAGCTGGCATGTCTTGATTTTTTTTTAAGTTTATCAAAGTAGTATATTTGGGTAGGGTACTGCTGTACTACTGCTGGGTACTACTGTGTGCTTATCGGAGCACAGCGTCGTCTAAATAAACTAAATTTAGTGCACAATTTTCGCACTGTTGTCTTTACGAAATCGACATTTTATTTGGTTAATAACTAAAGCGGCAACATGGCAATTACGTTAGTAAATGAAATAAGGGAAAATAACAACAAGTCAATAAGAATAAGTTAATAACAATAATTCAACATTGAATTGTAAAAACATGTCACTATTAATATTACGATAACAAATTCAAATCAAAAATATCTTATTGTAAATAAAAAAAGTTAAAAATTAAATATCAAAATAAATTTAATGTCAAATTAAATTAAACTCTATGTCAAAATCAATAAAATTATACTGTAAAATCGTACAGATAAAAGTCATAAAGAGGATGACTTTTATCTGTACGATTTTACACCTCACTTACCTCGTACGCCATCTTCTCACAGTACCTACCTGAGTGACACAGAATACCCTTCCTTGCAATTACATGAATTGAAATAGTACGTTCATCTATAATTGACAGATTATTGACATGTTATGTTATTTTACAATTCAATGTTGAACTATTGTTATTGGTTATTGAGACTTAATACTATTGACTTGTTGTGATATTCACTTATTTTAAATTAACTGATGTAATTGTTATGTTGCCGTTTTAGTTATAAACAATTAAAATTAAAAAAATAAAATAAAATTAGGTGATGAACCTGACGCGGTCGTTCGGCGCCATGGTGATCGGCAGCATCCAGGCGCGGCCCGCGGCCGGCGCACGCGTCGTCGTCGACAACTTCGCCTCCGCCGTCGACTTCACCAGGCGCATGCCGCTGCTGCCCAGCAAAAAGGTACTTTATACTTGTGAGACAAGAGTTATAATTGTATGATGAACCTGACGCGATCGTTAGGCTCGACGGTGATCGGCAGCGTGACGGGCGCGCGCGTCGTCGTCGACTTCACCAGGCGCATGCCGCTGCTGCCCAGCAAAAAGGTACTCTATACGTGTGGGACAAGAGTTATGATTGGGTGATGAACCTAACAAAGTCGTTCGGCGCGATGGTGATCGGCAGCGTGCAGGCGCGGCTGCGGCGGGCACGCGCTTTATCGTCGACTTCACTAGGTGGATGCCGCTGCTGCCCAGCAAAAAGGTACTCTATACGTGTGGGACAAGAGTTATGATTGGGTGATGAACCTAACAAAGTCGTTCGGCGCGATGGTGATCGGCAGCGTGCAGGCGCGGCTGCGGCGGGCACGCGCTTTATCGTCGACTTCACTAGGTGGATGCCGCTGCTGCCCAGCAAAAAGGTACTCTATACGTGTGAGACAAGAGTTATGATTACGATACAGTGATTACTACACAATTCTCTAAGTTTTGAAAACAAAATTTGAGTGCCTCGGTGGCTCAGTTGGTAGTGAACCTTTCACTTCGCCAGGCCTTCGGAACCTGAGGGTGTGGGTTTGATTCCCACCTAGGGCAAACTATTATTGTGATGAAGATTTGTGTTTGTGATTTGTTTGTTATTATTATTATTATAAATTTCATCCAGATCAGTTTAGCCGTTCTGGCGTGAAAGAGTAACAAACATCCATCCATCCATTCTTACAAACTTTCGCGTTTATAATATAAGTAGGATATGTATGTATATTAGTCCCTGGCCGCCATAGTACAAGCTTTGCTTAGTTTGGGGGTAGTGCAGTGTGTGCAAGTGTCCCGAATATTAAAATTGCGTCCGCCAATGTAGTGTGAGTGTGATGTGGTGGTGATACCTATGAAACTAGCATCTGTGCGATGTGTGCTACATACGAGTAATGTTCCCTGCAGGTGGCGGTGCTGGCGTCGGGCGGCGGCAGCAACCTGCAGGCGCTGCTGGACGCGACGCGTGACGTCACGCAGTGCATGTGCGCGGAGGTGGCGCTCGTCGTCTGCAACAAGAAGGACGCGTACGCGCTGCGCCGGGCCGAGGCGGCCGGCGTGCCCACCAAGGTAACATTACACGGGGAACACATAACATACTCGTATCTCTCGTCACGCCTTTCCCCCGAAGAGGATGGCAGTGGTGTAATACAACACTCACACCCCGCCGGACGATATTCAGACCCAAATGTGACAGGGGGCGAGCCTGCCGCTATACATCGGGCTCCAATCATGTAGCAGATGACATACAATAAGTCAAAAGTCAAAAAGTCAAAGTCAAAATGTTTTTATTCAATTTAGGTATCAAAGATACACTTATGAACGTCAAAGTTATTTAAAATAGACTCGACCGCCTTGTTCGGACAAAAAGCCTCTACTCAGAAGAACAGTACAATACGCACATATGTTCACACAATGAACAAATTGGTGCGTGCCGTCGGCTGGGTTCGAACCCGCTCCCTCTGGCTTGAGAGGCGGGCTTTCTCCCAACTAGGCTGCCATCGCTTTTCCACGTGGAACACAAATACAAGTAAGCGATGATAGCCCAGTTGGAGAAGGGCCGCCTCTCAAGCCAGAGGGAGCGGGTTCAACCCAGTCTCATCACCGTGCCACGCCCTGTTTGCATCGGGCCTAAAATCACACCAAACTTTGAGCAAGCCCACACCAGCCTCTCAGTCCCTTTAACACAGCTCCAATATGCCTCAAATGAAACCATGTCTCCTCCCCAGGTGTTCAACCCCAAGGAGTACCCGTCCCGCGAGGCGTTCGACCGCGCCATCTCGGCCGCGCTCGAGGAGCACAAGATAGACATCGTGTGCCTCGCGGGGTACATGCGGATACTGTCCACAGAGTTCGTTAAAAAGTAAGTTTACTTACCCATTTAAAATGTTAAAATAGTAGATTATGCACCGAAGGGACAAAGAAAGAAAGAAATAAAATATATTTTGAAACACATAGGTACATACAGTTGATTGAATCAGGCGTTACTTTGCGGAAGTTCATCTTCAAACTTGTTACTTGGACAATATCTAGTGTAATTCCGCTTTAACGTCGCATTAAGTACATCAAGGAATATGAATTTTTTATTCTATTTTTAATTTTGAAATTAAAAAAAAACTAATTTAATGAAATTTACTAGAAACATTATACAAATTGATATTTGAATCTAATTTTAAACGTTATACAATGTGATATTTCAACTAACGAATTTAAACAAACCTGAAAAAAAAAACTAATAACGAATTTACCTGAAAAATTAAAATTTAAAAGAATTAGACAAACCTGAAAAAAAAAATTATATAATAAAAGAGCAATAAAAACATACAATTAATAATATACTCGTAAACGATAAATAAAAGCAATAAACAAAGTAGATACATAAATAAATAATTACAATTGCCTGCCTCGATCCTGCCTTGTTCTGCCTGACTGCCTCGGTGGCTCAGTTGGTAGTGAACCTGCCTTCTGAGCTTGGGGGCGTGGGTTCGATTCCCACCTAGGACAAACATTTATGTGATGAGCATTTGTGTTTGTTCTATGTCTGGGTGTTAAATATCTATTTTAAAATATATGAATGTACTCGTATATCAGTCTCTGGCAGCCATAGTACAAAAGTGGCTGGCAGAGGTGTAATACAACACCCACACTTCGCCGCATGATATTCCATCCCAAATGTAACAGGGGGCGAGCTTGTCGCTATACAACGGGATACAGTCACGTATCAGATGAAATACAACCTATAAACTTCTCGATAAACATCTAAGAATGCTCCTAGACGGGCTTTATTTTTACTGCAATGTTGGCTCGGAAATACTGGCAATATAGCCGACTGCAGCCCGACCATTATCAGCCCTACTAGAAATGTATGGTTTAGGAGTTAGCGGTTATACAGACAGAAAAAGAGACAGAAGCAGAAAGCGACTTTGTTTTATACTATGTACATATTGTACATATTTATGTATATATATGTATTTAGCTTTCGTATGTGTACTTAAATTCCGAAGTAGACAGCGATAAATAATTGTTTCTACCACTTCCGCTTTGACCAGTCTGACCGGTGTGGTCACTAGGAATTATATTTTATAGTTTTTATACAGTTATAAAAACGATTTATACTTTACAAAGAGTGGAATTACTATGTTCTAGGTTCCAACGTAGCTTATTAAGAGTGCAATATACTCGTATCTTCGAATTTTAACATGGTTCCTGCGTTCATGAGTTGGCCTTACGAGCTTTTATTTTTAACGAAAACTTTCGTTTGGCTTTCAACATTTAACCTAATTCCCGCCATGTGCGCTTTATTGAAATGTATGCAGCGAAACGAAAACGAAAAAGTTTTCGTTGACCATCAAAACTCGTGTTTAGGGTGAAAGACGTCACCATTGTCAAAATGGTTTCTTTTAACTGATTTGTTGAAGAAACAGTTCTGAAGGATGAACGTCCGCAAAGTAACGCCTGAGTCAATCAACTATCGTCACAATTTGAAGTTCCCTCATCGTCGCAGATGGTACGGGCGCTTGATCAACATCCACCCGTCGCTGCTCCCGCGGCACCCGGGGCTGCGCGCGCAGCAGCAGTGCCTGGACGCGGGGGACACAGAGAGCGGCTGCACCGTGCACTTCGTCGACGTGAGTACACGATACACGATACACACTATACATGGTACAACATCCACCCGTCGCTGCTCCCGCGGCACCCGGGGCTGCGCGCGCAGCAGCAGTGCCTGGACGCGGGGGACACAGAGAGCGGCTGCACCGTGCACTTCGTCGACGTGAGTACACGATACACGATACACACTATACATGGTACAACATCCACCCGTCGCTGCTCCCGCGGCACCCGGGGCTGCGCGCGCAGCAGCAGTGCCTGGACGCGGGGGACACAGAGAGCGGCTGCACCGTGCACTTCGTCGACGTGAGTACACGATACACACTATACATGGTACAACATCCACCCGTCGCTGCTCCCGCGGCACCCGGGGCTGCGCGCGCAGCAGCAGTGCCTGGACGCGGGGGACACAGAGAGCGGCTGCACCGTGCACTTCGTCGACGTGAGTACACGATACACACTATACATGGTACAACATCCACCCGTCGCTGCTCCCGCGGCACCCGGGGCTGCGCGCGCAGCAGCAGTGCCTGGACGCGGGGGACACAGAGAGCGGCTGCACCGTGCACTTCGTCGACGTGAGTACACGATACACACTATACATGGTACAACATCCACCCGTCGCTGCTCCCGCGGCACCCGGGGCTGCGCGCGCAGCAGCAGTGCCTGGACGCGGGGGACACAGAGAGCGGCTGCACCGTGCACTTCGTCGACGTGAGTACACGATACACACTATACATGGTACAACATCCACCCGTCGCTGCTCCCGCGGCACCCGGGGCTGCGCGCGCAGCAGCAGTGCCTGGACGCGGGGGACACAGAGAGCGGCTGCACCGTGCACTTCGTCGACGTGAGTACACGATACACACTATACATGGTACAACATCCACCCGTCGCTGCTCCTGCGCTGTTGCCCGCAGTTTAAAAGTAGCCTATGTAAATCAAGCCAGTTGGTGGTGAATCGTTGACCGATCCTAGTTTTTTTTTTTAGTCCGAGATATAAGGTATCTCCGTTTTGAATTTTACCCAAATATGTCCAACCGTTTGTGCGCGAAGAAGTATCAAACTGCAAATATATTTTTCTCATCTATAATATTCGAAAATAGTGTGGCCAAACGTTTGGCCGTCATCTCGCCTGATGTTAAGCAATGATGCGGCCGACGATGGAGCACGCTTGCCTAAGATAAACCCATTCACTCGAGACTTGAAGACACCCAGCCTAGCTTAAAACTATCCTACATCGTCTCTTTCCGGAAGCAGGCGAAAGGTACTCGTTGAATTCCAGTTTTGTCTAAAACGGCATACAAAATCGAGTAGGTGCTTGTTTCTACATGCCAACTTATACTGGGGAATCCTTACTAATATTATAAATGTGAAAGCGTGGATGTTTGTTACGCTTTCACGCAAACACTACTTGACGAATCATCATGAAACTTTGTACACATATTCTGGGAGGTACTAGAAGTAACATAGGATACTTTTTAACCGCGGGGTGCAGCTAGTAATTAATATTCGGGACACTTGCAGACACGGTCGTCTGACCCCAAACTAGCTAATTTGGGGCCAGAGACTACTAAACTAAACTAGTACTAAAATGAACTCTTCGACATCTCCAGGAGGGCATGGACACGGGTCCGATCATAGTCCAGGAGCGCGTGCCCGTGGTCCCGGGCGACAGCGCCGAGTCGCTGGCGGCGCGCATCCTGCAGGCCGAGCACCGCGCCTACCCGCGCGCGCTGCGCCTGCTCGCCACCGGCCGCGCCAGGCCCTCCGCCGCGCACGCCTCCTAGGGCGGCTGCCGAGAGGCTGACACTGGGACGGAGCGACAGAACCGACAACCGAGCGTCAACACTGGCAATCGAGCTGCAGAACTGGTAGCCGAAAGTCAGAACTGGCAACCGAGCTTCAAACCTGGTAACCGAGCGTCAGAACTGGCAACCGAGCTTCAAACCTGGCACCCGAGTGTCAGAACTGGCACGAACTGCGGAATCGACGACCTTCTTAGTACCGACAACTGACCGTAGAACTGATAACCAAGGTTCAGAACCGACAACCTTCTTAGTATCCACTATCAAACTGCTGAGAACCAGCACCCGAACTTCTTAAAACCGGCAACCAAGCGAAAGAACTAGCAACCAACCGACAAAAGAAGGTTGAAGTGAGAACCGACAACTAAGCTTTTAGGAGTCAGCAACCAACCTTAGTAACCGTCGTTGAAATGGCATCCACTATACTCTGATAATGGTGTGACGTAAAATGTAGTAGAAGTCTGAATACTGTGTTCAGTTACAGTTGGAAATTAACTATGTGTGAAAGGAAAACCGCTCATTTCCTTTATAAGCAAGGTGCGCGGTTCCCTCGCCAGCTCATGCCTCATCCGGCAAAACGTTTTAACATAATATGGCATTTAAAACAACTTTGTTACCGCTCTGGATATTTAAAAGAATCAAATTCCATTCCAAAACAAAGCCACAGCATTAGGTATTGCTGATAATTTTATGATTATATCCTAGCTAGATAATACGGTAGGTAGATTTATGAAATTTAATCAAAGATGGATTCACTAGTAGCTAGCAAGTAAATTAATCTAATTCCAAAATGGGGACCTACTTTAAAAGGACTGGCCAATTTTTTTTCTAATTCTCCTTGGTATCAATCAGGGTGGAATATTCATTTCAGTCAATTTTTTTATAAGTCGTTACTGTTTATTTCTAGTGGAGCTTTTCTAACAGGATGTGCCAAACTCGAATATAATGAACTGTCTCGAATGACCCTTGTAAATATTTACTTTTATAAGAATTACTGTTATTTACTGTTATTTCCTATATTTTAAGCTAAGTTTATCTATAAATAAATAAAATCTTTTATATTTTATAGTAAACATTCCCTAAGTCAGTTTAAAAAAAGCATTTTACAATTTTCTACCCGTGTTAAAATTATATGATAACATTGTTATATTATAGTTGTAGAAGTTTTTTTAATTAATAAAATTCTTTGTATGTTACTACATGTTTTATTTAAAAAGTATTTTTTAAATCTCACATTTTACACTAAATATTTAATTTTAATATTATCACAGACGAGTTTATTAAAAACACAAGTAATCAAAATACATTATTAAATTATTGGTAATAAAACAACAGCAAAAGTAGGTATCTACCATATTTTTTTTTTTCGATGTTAGTTCGGGTGGCAATATAATTATTAAGGCGGAGACTGATTCGCGATGTTTCTTTGCGTACGTAATGTAACAATCGCGTCGAGCCTTGATACAAAACGACGATACACCACTCTTGGCGAACGGCTCGCAACAAGCACCTTGACTCAAGAGCACGAAAGGAGCGTGTATAAAAGGGTACGTAAAAAATCGACATGCTAGCGTACGGTTCGGCCCGTTGTACTGACTTGACGCCAATACGTAAGGTACACCTACCTACGCAAATTCGATACGTTACGAAGAAGCGTTGAAAGTCAGTCTCTGCAAGTGCAAGAACGAACTATACATTAGGAGCAAATCATAGACACAACTACCATGGCTAGAGAGTTCATTTTAGCAAATGGAACTTGAGTCTTTCAAGACATTTTTTAAGATTTGGCTTAAAGACAGCATTCCATTTATATGCCAAGCAAGTCACTCCATGAACAACTTTAAATTTTCAACCTTGTTACAGTTTAAAGTGTTCTAGTCCTATTTAAACAACACAGGAAAAAGCAACTGGACTAACATCGACTTAGATGATGTACATAGTGACTAACAAAATCAAACAGAACAAAAAATTTGTGCCTTTTTTGACTAGATAGATATATTTGTCTAGCTTTTCTTTTTATTGAAAGTAAATAAACCTTCTATGCTTTTAAATAGCATACTAAATATGTCTCCGCTTTCAACATACATGTCTTGTTCTTTTATCTTTGGCTCTACAACTTTTTTTATCACATTAAAATCACCATTTTTCAAAATGTCTTCACATATCACATCAAAGGGAACATGAAGTTTTTGCTTATTAAGTAGAGGTACTATTAAGTTGTACTTATTAATTTTCTTGTTTATAGTGTCTGCTAAGTATTTGTTTTCTTCATATATTTTACTCCATTTTTTCTGATCAACTTCATTCAAAGGGTGAGGCCCTAGGTGACTTCTTTCAGTTTTTATATCAGTTTTCAGGAATTGTATGTCTTGATCTATCTCCTTGCTCATTGTTATCCATTCTGGAATGAAGCCATTGTTTATTAAAACCTGAAATAATATTATAATATGTATTAGTCATATTGACATAGTGTAACAGTGCAAAATATGAAAATTGTTAGAATCTGTTACAGAAAGAAAGTGAATGTCTAAATCTCAGAAACATAAAAAACAGCAGGAGTTCATCAAGACAAGGTATTCGGCCCAGGCTTCTATACTCTATCCCCCTTACTAATAAACATTGTACGGCCCCAGAATAGTTCAAAAGGTGTTTTGGCTAATCTTTCTGTAATTTTTTTAACTCAATTAAAAAAGACAATTGACTGTTTAATTTTTCTGAGGCTTTAGAACATTAGGAAGGGGATATCCAAACTATAAGCAACTGAAATACTGCAGTCTTTTGACAAACACTGTTGTCACATGATCAACTCAAAGTAAAATTAAATAATCCCATACTTTACCTCATTTAACTTATGTGTTGTAAAATCAACATAAGGGTTATTAGCATTTTGGTTTTTCAATGGCTTCCCTTTTCCGCTTAGATTATCAAACTCTCCTTTGGACATAGACTCTTGTATCAAGTCTTCTACAAGTCTATCAAATCCATACTTAGTTTTGATATCATGTTTCTTTTCATATTGCCCCATTTGCATGAGTGTGCTTTCGGAGGCAATGGCTTTGGACATGCGGTGCTCCAGAACATTGGACGCAGCTTTTTGGGCTCGTGCTTGAGACCATTGTTTTTGCCTTTGGTATGGAGTACCATGACCAACACCCTCAAAGCTGAGATATTGACGGTGTTGTGGTGCTGTATGCTGAAATTAATAACTAGTTTTAAAATACTGATTGAACTAGCAAGAGTTGTGTCCATTGAACCATTAACAGCACTCAATCATTCACCTCAATGAATTACCTTTATGTCGTAAACTATTTTCTCCACCTCCTCCTTGCTACTATTCCCTGTGTTAAATTTGCTGAGGGTCCTGAAAGCCCTCTCTATCGCTATGAATTTGTCCATGTCAGCTTCGGGCGAGCCCGAGTCCGGATGGTATTTCTTAGCGAGCTCAAGGAACGCTCTGCGGACCACATGTTGCTTGGAGTCCACTGGTATCTCAAGAATATTATAACATTCCTGTAGAGTAAATCATGCAGATATTTAACGTTTAAGGTAATATCTAACACGATACTGGTAAGAAAAACGCTAATATACTGTGACTTACTTCAATTCTTTTTTCGGCACATTTAGTGGAAACTGTTCTAGCGAAATTTTCACGTAAGTATTTATTGGCAGTAGCAGCACGGTTCAACTGGATTGGATAAAAAACAATTTTATTCATTTTGATGTACATTGAGTAAAATAAAATTACATGCTTAGTATGTTTTTGAGTTACGTAAAAATTAAAAATGTAAATATTTTTGTTTTGATTTAGTAATGACGTTGACAACTGAAATGACGTGACAAATGTGAAATTTTTACTCGAAGCGACAGCAAGCAAATGCATAAGACGTGAGATGTCAAATTCCTTTTAAAAAAAAAGGAAAAAATGAAATGTAGATGTGTCACTTACTGATAAAGACAAAGACATTTATTTTTAAAAATGACTTTGACAATCAAATCAAGCAAACCATTTGTTTGATCTCAACTCAGCCAGTGATGCTAGCTTGGTTTTGTTTTTGCTAGATCTAGCAGTATCTAGCACTATCTACCATATAAAAATAAGTCGGGTTGTCCTTCCTGACGCTATAACTCCAGAACGCACGAACCGATTTCCACTCCGTAAGGCTCCGTGAGGTTTATAGCAAAGAAAATTATTAAAAAAAAACGGTTCCTATGGGATCGCGGGTGAAACCGCGGGGCGCAGCTAGTTCGTTTATAAGCGTGACGCGACGGCGGTGACACGACTGCCAGCGTTGCCAATATGTGGGGTTTTCCCCAAACTGTAGGGATTTTCAGTCCGATAAGGTAATTTGTGGGGAGAACATCTAAGTGTGGAAAACGTGGGGAATCCTCACTCCGGGCAGGCGACCCGTATCGAGCTAGTCAAAATTTGGAAGGCAACCCGTTCCAGGTCGATGGTTTATGGCCTAGCTAAATCGTTCAGTACACAAAATACAACTATGTATTATTAATATATTTTTTTACTATATTTTATTTAATTCTTGTTTTATATTTTATTTCGGACTATTGTATTTTAATTTTAATCATTACATAATTCATTTAATAGTTAATAAAAAATTTGATGGATGCAAATCTGGAAATAAACAATTTCATTTCATTTTCATTTCATTTCATATGTTGCCATACCATAGCATAGTAATATTCTTGAGCATCAAAAGGTATCGGGAAACAACGGTTTATTATTTTACTTATACTTTGTAATAAACTACCTACATTATACTTACATTACAAGTATTGCGTGCAGTGCAGACAACAGACAATAATCGAGTGAACTCTAGTGTCGACTGTAATTGTGTTCAAATAACAAACCTACCCCAATGTTTGTTGTTTATTTCATCTACTAAAATAATAATTGCAATCAAGATTTAGAGCAAATATAGACAAGTGGTTGTTAAAATGTAAAGAAAAAGCTCAAGATAAAAAGGAAGATGATTATTCTAAGGTATTTCTTTCTCAAATGCATTGGTAGAAAGAAAATTTAGGGTCCTGACGAATTTAAAAACAGAGAACCGAAATTGCCTACACACCGACACTGTAGTAGTGCTTATGGCCGCTAGAGAAGGTATGAAGAAGAAAGGAGCATACAATTTAACCCTTCAAACAATGTGTTGACCAAAAAAGTTTGGCGTAATAAAAGCTGCACAAGGTAGATAAAAATCATATAAATTAGTTGATACAATGTAGTAGATTAAAATCGGGTGTAAGGAATTCAATTTGAATTTGAATTTAATTAATAAATTTTATTAGTATCATAATTTTTGTATGTAATAAATAAGTTTGATTTAAACAAACACGACTTTTAAAAAAATCAAAAATTGTGAGGAAAATGTGGGGAATATAGATTTTACTTTACCCAAAGTTGGGGATTTTCAGTCCGATGCTTGAGTAATTCAGACCACGGACATTGGCAGCACTGCAACTGACACAGAATTTTAACGAACTACTAGCGCTACTTTTGAGTTACAGTAAAACAATCAACACTGCCTGTTACAAAACGATTTAGCTATAACGCTGCATTTGTGACGAAAATAAAAGCAACTCAGTCAAAACATTGAGTTTGTTTCATAAACATAGTTTTGACCCCTTGTCGTTACTTTCTTCTGTTGTAACTTACAATAAATCTATCATTTCGAGATTTTAGAATTTCAGTTAAAAATAGATTATTCCATTAACACCGTGTGGAAATTTTTTTAGCAAACATCAATGGTAGTACGTTGGTAACCCTTTTTTCATTCATTCTAATTTTCAAGAAAGATACTGCACCAATTTCGAGTTGAGACGGTTTTTTGTTTATACATTTTCTTTACAATTAATCAGTGCTTAACGTCTAACTACCGTTAATTAAGCAGTGCTATGCCTTTAGAATAAACCAAGCTTTTTAGACAATCAGAATACGCAGTTTATTTTGCGAAATGGCGTTAGAAGCAGACGACGTGAGCCGCCGCTATCCTATCCATTGGCTGGTTTGGCACAATGAACACGAAGCTCTGAAGATGGGCTTTGAAGCCAGAAAGGTGAGAACAAGACGATACAATAAATTTCCACTTATCAATATAATACTACGGTTGGTCATACTTGGATTTAATTCTAATTATTAATTTTATTGCTGTAACATGATGCTTGACTCTTATCAAATCTCAATTTGGGCTACTAATTAAACAGGTTATACCTATGTATCAAAAATATTGTAGTAGGTCCTTTTCCATCAATACATGTTTTTTTTTGGCAAATTCTACATATCACTTGGTAATCCAATTGGTTCATAATCCTACTTTTATCTCTGACTCACAGTGAGTCATTGTACTTAACTATGTATCATGTGAATACTAGCTGTTACTAAATCCAGTGGTGTGAAAATATAGAGAGAATACATCGTAGTTAGGCTGTTTAAACTCTAAAACATGTCATATTTAATTCCACCACTCGAAGAGTGTTTATGGTCTTGCTGGACATTCTACAGATGTTAGAGCAAGAGAATGAGAAATCGAGTCTAATCAATCTGTCACCAGTTGCAAATCACTGCCTGCCACCGTCAGAATGACCACGAAAAGCCATTTTTTAAGCTCATTCTATCAAAGTCAATTTTCGCATCAGGTCGCCAGTAGTCAAACTAATTTTTTTTTGTCCGTAACATGAAACCTACTGAATGACATATTTTCTTTGATGACCAGACTTAGAATAGAAATACTATATTAGTGATTAAGCACACCACAAAGCCATGGCATAACATTTTTAATTTATGTCAAAACTTGTTGAACAAAAATCTACTCATTTTCTACTATTACAAGCTTAATTTTGACCATGGGCCTATTCTTATGTGTGAGATATTTTCTGGCCAGTCTCTCTCATTTGATAAGTCATAGGAGTGAGAGTAACCAATAATAACATCTCACAAGTCAGAATAGGAAACCTTAGCTAGTGTAGGTATTAAAAAAACAATTATCTTATCTTACAAAGCATTATTTCATGCACACTCAATTGTTCATTCTTCTACTTAAAACAATAAGAAAATAAAATCTTTGATAAATGTGTTCTCATCATCTCAAAAAGGATAATTAATTTGTGTGAAAATATTACATGAACATTAAGAGCTCTGTTAGGATATTACCTAGGAGAAATACTGTATTTTTTGTTAAAAAGGTAGGTACAGTGCACCAGAGCTTATATTATTTTCATCTTATTTTGTATTTGGTAGTACAGAAAAAACAACATAATACAAGCTTCTTTAGTGCCTTTTAACACATTTATTATACATATGGAACACATGAGTTACACTGCTTAATAAATTAGTATTTCTAATTATAAAAATATTGAATCTATACTGCAATATATGTATAGCTGTCTCAGTCTTTATTTCTGTCTCATAAATATTAATTAACAGTGAACTGCCAGGCTTTAATGAAAGAAGCCTGAAGCCAGACAATCAAGTGAAAAATAATCTCATTTGTGTTTGAACCAGGAAACCATATAAGCAATCCAAGGCTTAAGTTAAGTTCTCCAAATAACTTTTATCAGATTATGTGCTTTTTTATGTATTACTGTATACTTCAAATAAATATTATGTTACTGGATTGTTGACAATCAAACTTATGTTATAAATGCTAAAGTCTGGATAGATGTATGAATGGATGGATGGAATTTAACACAGACATAGAATCTGGAATAGCATAATAAGGAACCTTTGAAAGAGACAAAGAAAACGAATTCTGTATTCTTCAGAGTTCATCAAATGTTTAAATCTCAGAAGTCAACCAAAACCCAAATACCCAAAGTAAACTAATATTATAAAAGCAAAAAAATGTGAGTTTGTTTGTTTCTTTGTTACACGCTCATGCTTCAACTCATTAACTGATTGCCATGATATTTCATACCTACATGTTGCCTGAGGAACAGAAAAGCACATCAAATACATTTCATTTCGAAAAAGATATTGGTCCCTGTTGAACCGCAGATGACACCAAGGGCGCAGCTAGGAAGTACTGAAAGGAGTTTCTTTCATTTTCTAGTACACGACTGAAGATGTAGAACTGAAGGACAATCGAGGCAGAACGCCGCTCCTGCTGGCCGTCACCCTCGGACACACGGAGTGTGTTAAAATACTGCTTGAGGAGGGAGCTGATGTCAACTGCGAAAAGGATGGCTGGACAGGTCAGACAAGATATACCTTATACCCTATACCGTTATTATGCCTACGGGCACAAGGGACCCCATTGCAATTGCTTCCAAACGATTCAGTACGCTTACCATGACTTTTGATAGACAACAAAAACTTTTTTCGTTCTTGCTTTGTTTGCTCTGTACATTTAATTTAGTTCCATAATATTTGCGCCACATAACTATCAGAAGTTTACATAACTACCTATTTTAATTTAAATTTAAAAAGTTTACATAAATATCAGAACTAATAGTTAGTTATGGGTACAGTTTCTAGAACCTGTAACATTTAAATGTCAGCTGCTGATTGGACAAAATACGACGCTTTAAAAATTTCGTACAAATTTCGTAAACTCGTCCAATAAGTAGCCAGCGTTCGAGCGTTAGCTATTCTAGACTAGAAACAGAAGATTCTAGAAACAGAATTGCTTAGATATGATTGCAACATGTCTAGGGGCTCCTGAGATCTTGTTTGGCAATCCAAGTTAGAAATCCAATTTCATCCATTAAGAAACAATCTAAATTTCTCTAACAGTTTTAACAGGCTGTTGTTGAGCTTTAGTATAAGCTACAATTTCAGGCCTCCAATTATTTGAGGACCCTCCTGGCCTAGTTCGTATTTCTTATTTGTATAATATTGTTGCTATCAATGGACATTTTCAATGATTTTTCTATTATTTTTATACCCAACTGCGCAAGAAGGAGGGTTATGTTTTAGAGTGTATGTATGGATGTATGTGGGTATGTATGTATGTATGTGCTCAGATCAACTAGAATATCAGATGGCGCACGGCGTATGATGTAGGTGAAGCCACTTCTTGTTACATGTGTGCTGTGGAAGTGTTGCCATGAAAAAAAAATTACCCTGAGTATTGTAGTTTTCCAACGTATGTATCCGCATTCCACTGAATTCATGTAATAGTTCCCAGGTTAATTAATCAAATGTTTGCCAAATATCAATTGCCAAAAAATCATCATCATACCTTTATCATAATACCTAAACTGGACGACAGTTTTGAAATAAAGATTTTTTAAAATTATTCAACGGAAGGCAATATAGTAGACTTAGTATTAGGGTTCTGGTAGCACCCCTTGAGTATGGAACCATAATACGTAATCAGAAAAAAAAATTATACGCGTTGAATTGAAAACATCTTTTCGTTGGTAAAAAATTAAAACTTACCCTGATGGGATACGCAGTCCTTTTCAGACGGCGAAGGCCAAGCTTGGTCAGGTAAAAGTCTCTTTCATTAAAATGGTCTGAAAATACAACATCTCTTTTTGATGGTTGCCATTTTTGATTATTTCGACTTTTTTGTATGGCAACCACCCATTCTTTTAATGTCGCTTTTTCAATCTTAATTGGGAACCTAAAAAAGTCTTAGGATTTAAAATAATATTTTGGAGAAAAAAATGCGATTAAGACAACACTGCACGACATTCCACAAATTCATGTAATGTCATTGTCAAGTCCTAAAATGGCATTAAGGACTTTGTATCCAGTTGCCAATAAAATAAAAAAAAGCACTATAGGTATCCGAAATTATAACCTAAAACAATGCTGTTTACTATATAATGAGATGTTATTAACAATACTTACACATTTCTTTTTCACTTTCGTGTAGTTAGTGCAGTGTTTCACAGCACATGACGGCATCGTTCCAGAATTTTTTTGTATGTTCTCAGCGTGACGTCCAGGTTAGTACTGAGGAAGCGAGTAGCGTAGTTTTTCTGCGTCAATGTGTGAGTGTTGTGTACATATACGACAGTAGCGTAGTTTTTGGATGGTTCTTGGCTTCACCTAAATCAAACGCCGTGCGCCATCTGATATTCTAGTTGATCTGAGTGTATGTGGGGATGTATGAGGTTTCTTTAGTACGGCCTACAGCCTAAACAGCTTGATTGATTTCGACATTTGAATCGTCTTGATAGCGGTATGACATAGTGATAGTGACATAGAGTAAAACATTTTGCAGTTGGGTTTTGTTTTTGTTTTGTTTCTTCATGTGTATAACTTATTGAAGTCGATAATTTCCCTAAAATTCAGTAAATAAATAATGTTTAGCTGTACAAGAAGCCACGGCGACGGGCGACTTCGATCTGCTGTCGCTGGTTCTGTCCCGGCGCGACCACCAGCGGCACGCGGTGCGCGCGGGCGGCATCCCCGACTTACTGCACCGGCTGAGCCTCGCGCCCGACTTCTACGTCGAGATGAAGTGGCAGTTCACCAGCTGGGGTCAGTTATAGAAACTGGCTAATCTCTGCTAGCTAAAGACCTCGCGGTCGGCGTCTGCCCTCCTCTAAAGAATGGCGGAGGAGGCAAATCATATTATCGGTTATCGGCGATGTTCTTGTCTACATTAGCGGTCAACTCGTCGCCTTTCTGCGGAGTTGACGTGGGCGATAATTTGCCCGATATATCGCCCAGTGGCGATGTATCGGGCACACTTGTTGCAATAACCCGAATTATCGCTAAAGACCGCTAATGTAACCGTTGCATTAGCAATAAACGAAGTATAGCCTCGAAATTGTTTTACAGTATTGTCTTTTTCTTGCTTTTAAATTTTTAACTCAATTGAAAAAGAAATAAAAGAGACAACAAGAAATTAATTGAAAATAATAATAGAAATTAATTAATTGAAAAAGACAAAACACTGTAGAACTACTCTAAGGCTATACATAGCCTAATAATATAATATTGCTAATGTTTATTGCTGAGAGGGCTAGAGTGTGTTTAAATATAGTAGACAGTAAGCCACTGACTAGATAGTCAGCTAGCTAGCTGGATAACTGGTAGCTTTCAATCTTTTAAACCGCTTTTAATATAGCTAAACAGTATCTGCCGGCGTAGCGCCAGCACCTGTCTTTGGTATTGGTACTGCTAAATTTGATGTAACTATGTTGCAAAAAGCTCGTCCTAAAGTATGTTTATCTCATTTTCAGTGCCCCTAGTATCAAGAATTTGTCCATTTGATACGTACAAGGTGTACAAACGCGGAGGAAATGTTCGTGTGGACACCACTCTAGTTGGATTCGATAATAACAAGTGGCAGAGAGGGGACAGGACGTACATCTTTAGAGGACAGGGTAAGTGCCATATTTAGGAATTATATGCTGTAGTTATGATTTTATGATAAGGGAATTACTAGATTATTCCGATTATTGTTTCAACCGCATTCGGCGGTTTTTATTCAGTATCATAAAATCATAGTGTGTGAAAACCACGTCAGTTTCCATTATAAAATATGTGCAGTCTTGATTATATAACAAACGATCTTGTTAGGTTCTATGATGCAAAATCTGAAGCGGGATAAGTACCCACTATGCTAATGTTTAGTTTAGAACTGTATTTAGCATGAAATATGGTTCTTTTGAGCGAAATCTATTTTCAATTATCTCAAGCAATTGGTACGAAAAAAACGGACTACAGGTCTGTTTGTTAGCCGTTGCCAAGGTATTGGTTGTGTTAATCTATAATAAATCGTTTTCACGGGGGGTCACTCGACAGTTTAGGTACGTTTGTCTGGTGCACCTCCCGGATAGGAGCATGGGAGGAGGTTGTCGCTCGGGTCTCGGCAGCGCGATAGCCACGTCGCGCTAACTTTATAATTGCGCAGTTTTGTAGTTACCTAGCGATACAATTATTTCATTTGTTGATCAGAAACAATAATTTTAGGAACAGACATACATGTTTTGCCAATGTAAAAGTCGTTTAAAGGTAGACAAGGAGGTTATCATGTGTGTAACTTACTACACTTACTAAGTTAGTAAAAGTAGTTTATTGAATTAATAAACACTGTTATCTTTCTTGATTAATATTTTGATATTTACCAATATGTCGGCAAGTAGGAACCCTGTGCTCTTGCCGTCGGTTTCGAGTCAGTGGTGCCAAGGGGATTATGAACGTTCGTGTCACACGATAAGTTTTAATTTCGCGTAACGGTAAAATGAATTCGTGAATTTTACTGTACGTAGTATTTATTCTGTTCTTTTATATTAATTACATGATTACCAGGTGATAGCACAGAGTGCGTCGTAATCCGCCTGGGCCTATTAATTGTCGATTACAGTAGAGATTGGTATACGGATAACTGCTATACAGCCTGAAATAGAATTCAGCCTACAATTTTTATTTAGCGAAAATGAGACCCGACATGTTTAAATATTCATAGGTTTGCAAGTTTTTGACCGAGGTTTCGGATTATAGAGAAACAAACTGACTCTTGTGTTATATCTGTGGCGCGATAAATTACGAATTATCTCAGTTATTGCAATTTTCGTATGATCGTTATCGGGGTTTCGGCTAGCTACTGTAAGTGCGTTTAGGGCCTACTGTCTTAAATCCGCATTTAAATGAGAGTTCAATTATGGAACTCGTGTTTTTTGTAGTTCATTAATTTCGTTGGGTATGCATGATGATTGTGATCAAGTGATGGTTTCTCCCAGATCAGATTAGCATAGTCGAGTTGGAATGTGATGGGTATACATCGTGATTGTGATGATGATGTGATTTGCTTTCCCAGCCCCAAGGCAATCGGCTGGCATGATGAAGCCAGACCAAGTTAGGCATAAAATTCCACTTAGTGTCCCCAGGTGATATCACCCAGGTGAACAAGGTGGAATAAACCTATGTCGTAAATACATTTTGGTGATGATGTGCTCGCTTCCCGTGCCATTATTTCAACATAAAATATACATGGTAATTGCGATCATGATGTCATAGCTTCTCTTGCCTTACAGGCTAGCTACTTGGCATGGGGGAGCGGCCCGAAAGACCGGACCAGGATGGGTATACATGGTGATTGCTAATGATGATGTGGTGGTTTCTCCCAGGTCAGACAGCCAGCATGGTGGAATTAGACCACGAGGCAGGCACGCGGTGGTGCGAGTACGTGCAGGCGGCGGAGGCGGACCGCGCCGCGCCCGCGCCGCCCGCGCCCGCCGTGCACCAGCGCCTCGCCGCGCCGCTCGCCATCAACTACCTCGACACCGACAAGATCAGCTTCGAGCGGTGAGTACTAACACACACACACACACACACAAACACACACACACACACACACACACGCACACACACACACACACACACACGCGCGCACACACTTCTCGCCCTCACTCTCATGACTTGTTTCATGAGATATAGTGACCGATATAACATTGCATTCCCCAGAGTAGGGCATAGGTATAGATAGTAATGTCATTCCAGTGACACCTCAGATCTCATTAGATACTCCGATGAAAAACCCTCAACACTCTTAACATTGAAATAACACACACACACACACACACATCACATTGAATAATTTAAACCAAACAACCTTTTCTCTTATTTTTTGGGCAGTTTTAACAGAAACCTTTAGTCAGCCCAAACATTCTAAAATTAATTTCCTTCAACAGAAACAAAAGCGGCATCTGGGGCTGGCGCCAAGACAAGACCGAGAACGTGAACGGCTACGAGTGCAAAGTGTTCAGCGCGAACAACGTGGAGCTCGTGTCGAAGACTCGGACGGAGCACCTTCCTAAAGAGAAGAGGCACGTGGCTCAGAAGGCGCCGCTGGCCGGCCTGCTGGCGCTCGCGGACAGCGAGCCCGCCACGCCCACCGAGCCGCTACTGACACCCGACACGGTACGTACACGGACCACTGTTTGTTGTAGCGGCCATCTTCATTTGTGGACGCCATATTGTTCAAAGCATCTTCCTGATGAGAAAAAAAGTACCTGGCTCAGAAAGTGCTGCTACTCTCGCCTGACACGGTAGGA
This sequence comes from Peribatodes rhomboidaria, assembly GCA_911728515.1. Classification (NCBI taxonomy): domain Eukaryota; kingdom Metazoa; phylum Arthropoda; class Insecta; order Lepidoptera; family Geometridae; genus Peribatodes; species Peribatodes rhomboidaria. Next base: position 14,448,299 of record OU452182.1, read on the forward strand.
TTACTGTTTGTTGTAGCGGCCATCTTCATTTGTGGACGCCATATTGTTTAAAGCACTTTCACATAGAGAAAAAGGGAACCTGGCTCAGAAAGTGCTGCTACTCTCGCCTGACACGGTAGGATTACTGTTTGTTGTAGCGGCCATCTTCATTTGTGGACGCCATATTGTTTAAAGCACTTTCACATAGAGAAAAAGGGAACCTGGCTCAGAAAGTGCCGCTACTCTCGCCTGACACGGTAGGATTACTGTTTGTTGTACTTGTGACAACTTTTGTGTTGCATTAGAAGTTTCAATAAAAAAAAATGGTTCCTCTCCCAGTTCCAGGAGAGCCGGTCCCGCAGCAGCTCGAGCGAGAACCTGTCCCCGAGCGGCCCGAGCCCGGCGCCGGCGCCCGTGAGCTGGCAGGAGTACTTCTCCCCCGCGGAGCTGGCGCGCGAAGTAGGCCGGCCGCGGGAGGTCGCCACCAAGGTGCAGAAGTTCAGAGCCACGCTCTGGCTCTGTGAGGACTATCCGCTGGAGGTGAGTGCGCTCTCACCTAGGTTGTGATAGCTGTAGTCTCCTCGCTCTGTGCTCCGTGTAGCCTGGGCCTCGGTGAGTTGGCAGGAGTATCCGCTAGACGCTAACTAGAGGTCAGTACAACATATCATATATCCATGTTAAACCCCGCCCTTGTACTGCGGAATGATATTTCCTTTATTTTTAATATTCTCTTTATGTTTGTTTTACTTTGTATTTTTGGTGCGCAATAAAGATGTATTGTATTGTATTGTAAATCTGTCGTCTGCTACGTTTGACCTGCAGGCTTATGCTAGTGAACTAGGAATCTATTGGCTATGTAGAGTGCGTAGTGACCTGTCCTACAATCCTAGAATATGGATAGGTAGTTGACAGTTCAAATGTGTATGCGTGTGTGTGTGTCTGTGTGTGTCTGGCAGAGTAGCTCCCAAACGGATGAACCGATTTTGATTTTGTTTTTACTTTGTTGAATTGAAAGTCGGCAATGGTTTTTTTTTTAAATTTTAATTTATTTAAGCAATTAGTTCATGCAAATACAATTTAAAATTCAGGGACACATCAGAACAGAAGTTGTGCAGATATAAAGGACCAAGGTCTCAGCTCCAGAATTACTAGTAATATATTAGACCGCTAATCTCATGCAAAACTGTTCAGTATAACTTTGACAGCTATAATATTTTCGTTGACAGCTACAAGAACAAATAATGCCGATCCTGGACCTGATGACGGCGATATCGTCCCCGCACTTCGCCAAGTTAAAAGACTTCGTTCAAATGCAGCTGCCTGCTGGGTTCCCGGTTAAAATAGGCAAGTAAATTATCACACTCTATCCAGGTAAAAATGATAATTAATAATTGTCTGAGCGAGCTCCTGCTCTCTACTTCAGCTTGAGCAAAATTCGGTTGTTCTTCTCTACGGGGCGCGTTTCTCAACCGATTCTAGTCAAATTTTATTACATTAAATTATATGGATTTTTTGTCTATTCCGCTTTTGCATTCAGTTCAGTCTTCAGTTATCACGACCACTAGTTAAATACAAGATCTTAAGTGTTCCGCGAAGTTCTGAATTTTCCATACAAACGCGCTTGTCGAATTTCTTATTCGTTAGATTGTAATAAAATATATCTCCGCCCGATATACATGGTTATTTGTAACTTACCAGAAACCTCTTAAGGGTTCATTGTACTCATCAGTACGAACAACTTTTACTATGGGGCGAACTCCGAAATCGCGAAAACAGAAAATCAGCTGTTCCATACAAAAAGTTCAATCACCTTTGACAAAATGTATGGAACAGCTGATTTTTTTTTCGCGATTTCGGAGTTCTCATAGTAAAAGTTGTTCACATTGATGAACAATGAACTTAAGAGGTTTCTGGTAAGTTACAAATAACCATGTATATTGTTTTCAATATATCTATATGGCGGAGATATATCTCCGCCCCTATGTTCTTGGGCTTTTTACAGAACGGCCTCAAGAGAAAATAAAGCTATGAAAAATATCCGCATTTTTAAGGGGTCACGTTTGATTGATTTATTTAACAGATAGACAAAGCCAATTTAACAAACTCTGTAATCCACTAGAGGAGTGCGAAAGTCATAAAAAAATATATGAAATTGCAATTTGTAATTCTTTGGATAACTTTATAGGCTTGTCAGTATGTTTACTTGCTGTCTTTGCTCGTCGTCTCCTTCTAGATAAAACGGTAGCCGAACCCTTAAAACAGTTTCTATTCTATCAATCTCTATAGAATTTCTAATCTCTTTTTTCATTTCTACCATCGACAATTCGTTGCAGAAATCCCCCTGTTCCACGTTCTGAACGCGCGCATCACGTTCGGCAACATCTTCGGCATGGAGAGCCCCGTGCCGCTCGTCGAGCACATCCGCGAGGGCGAGCGCCTCGCCTGCCTCGTCGACGACCGCTGCTTCGACATCGGACGGTAATGTGCTAGCGGACTTATTAAAAAAAAAAGAAAAAAAAAAGTTGTCTGTCAAGTCGGTTTGCGGACGATAATTTAACGTGACAACGTCATAAACGCTCAAGCCGATCGTGCCTTTCGCTCGTGTTGCGGTCTCGCTCCGATCGTAACGTTACAATGGATGTAACGGGACAATAGTCATCCTTTTTTGTGCGTGCAGCCGCGTTTATCAGTTTATTAGACGTTGTCACGTCAAAAATTGCTATTTTTTTTAACTCAGTAGTTAAAGTTAACTAGGTACAGGCCGATTGAAATTTAATGGCGGTTGTGGAGTTAGGCGTGAAACGCTGAGCAGTAGCGGAAACGAGGGTAGGTGCGGGCGTCAGAGAGGCAAGACGACAAAAAGTTGAGCTTGCGGCGCACGCGCACAGCCGCCGTTCAGTTTGAATCAGTCTGTAGTAAACGTAAACTAGGTAGTAAGTATTAAAAAAGTACGATTAAAAATCTGCTGTGCATATCAAAAAAGTAAGTAGGGGTAGGTACTTACTACTTACAACTTGGGATTTTTAAACCAGTTTTAGAATAAAAACTGTTTTTGTTAATCAAAGCTTCGAAAAGTATGATTAAAATAATAAAAAAAAACTTTTTTAATTGAAAGTATATTTTTGTAAAAACTTATCTATTAAATAAGAAAGAAAAAGACTTATTGAAAAACATACAATAAATACAACAAAACTTAAATAAAACAAAACTAAAAAATTAAAAGAAAGTCTGATCGAAAAATATATTTTGAAAAATACTATTTACTAAAAAAAAGGATAAGTACTTACAACAATTATTAACAAAAAAAATGTAATGAAATTGGAGCGCTGTGAATAATGATGGACTTGTTAAGCCGCATATCCACCGGAGATGTGCGGTGAAAAGGAGCAGTGTTGGAAAAAATGCACCAATGGAATCACTTCGCTCTGTAAATGGTGTAAATGAAGTTATCCTATTGGTGGATTTTTTCACCGAGCCGCTCGTTTCCTCTCGCATTTTGGATGGATACGCAGCTTTAAAATGGTGCGTACAATCACATATTTCTGTTTAATACACCTTTCCAATATATCCCTGTATAAATGGCTAGTTGCGCTACGCGGCTTCACCCGCCATCTCGCTATTTATTCACTGTTATTCAGTATAAAAGGTAACCTATGTGTTAATCAGAGTATAGCTATTTTCATGCCAAATGTCATCTAATTCTGTCCATTCAATTCTGAAACAGAACAGAGCACCTTATCTGCTATATTATGAACCATTGAACATGTAATTTGCTATTATAAATCAATGACAATGACGGTTTCTAAAAGAGGAAGACGAGTGATATTCTAAAGCCCCGGCTACACGCTCAATCCTACTTGCACAAATTCCAATTCGCATAAGCAAACATGTACGTGTAGACGGCAAAACGGTATAACGTACTCGTACAATGGCTTGAACTAAACGCTAATTTGCACAAACTTACGCTATAACTGTTTGCACTAGCAAATCGCTGGCGTGTACAGCATGAGGCGATACAGCAGGAGAAGTGAAAATAATGTTTTTAACCATACTTGAGAGTGAAAAGTTATGTATTTTGCTTCCCCGATTGAAGCATTTTTTAATTTTTTTTACATACCATATCGTCACGCCTTAACGCCAGGTGTAATACAATACCCACACTTCGCCGCACGATTATAGTCCCAAATGTGACAGGGGGCGAGCCTGTCGCCATACACCGGGCATCAGTCATGTAGCAGATGACATACAATACGCACATACTCGTAATTATGTTCACACAATAAACAAATTCGCGCGTGCCGTCGTCTGGGTTCGACCCCGGTCCCTCTGGCTTGAGAGGCGGTCCTTCTACCAACTAGGCTATCATCGCTTCCAAGTAAATTCTTCTTACAAGTAAATTAAAAATGGGTACCTTATGTGTCACTGTACCCTGCACTTGTCTCGTCAGAGACTGTATTGCAGGGTACAGTTCCTTTTGGCCCTCTGGCCACTTTATATAATAACAATTATATACATGCAGACGAATCTAAAGTAAACCTAAAAATATAAAATACTTAATAAATACATAAGAAAGCACTTTGATAAGTTTTAGGTCTTTACTAGTTTACTAAGACCCTAGCGTTCGCGACAATATTCCAAGCGCGACTAAAGCACAAGTGTGTCAGCAGACACAGCTGAGAGGAACAGCTCTGAAAATGTGTCACTCGTCTTCTCTTTTAGAAGCCGTCATTAATTATGTTATAAATAAAGATCTCAATTAGATAGGAAAACATACATATGGTGACAGGTCGGCCACTCGAAATATTAAAGGCAATAATTCGTGATAATTTGTAAGTTAAAAAAAAACCATACAATACCAATGAACTACAAAGAAAACCTTACTTAAAAGAATGTGCCAGCGGGCCTAGCATACGGGCTGCGACAAAATCTTATTATTATTTTTGTCGTGTGAGAACGGGACAAGGCTACGTGTAAATATACGTCTGTATCTATAAAAAGAGTCGACAAATGATATGGAAGATATGGCACAGTACGGTTTCGAGCGACGAGGTCGTCGTAAGCTGATGAAACCGATTTGTCCGTTAGAATTTTCGGTTTCCAAGCACGCGTTGCGCTTGTGATCAAACGTATTGCTTTTGTTAAGGCCCGGCTACGCGATCAATCTTACTTGCACAATATACAATTTGCACAAGCAAACATGTGCGGTAAGACGCTAAAATGCCTCACCGATGGCTTGCACAAAAAGCCAATTTGCACAAAACGCTAACTTGCACAAACTATTGTTTGCTCATGTAAGTAGCTGCGTGTAGCCGAGCCTTTAGTATGTCAAATTTTATGCACCACTTTTTTTACGTATTTCAAAGATAGTACTGAAACTGAGCACCCTTTATCAAAATTTAAAGTGTTCAACCTAACACTCAGTATATAATGCATTTTAGGAGTAGTTGATGTCCCTAGCCTAGTCGAGGTACGACTGTTTTCTAAGCATGAGGTCCTGGGTTCGATTCCCGGCCTGCAGGTATTTGAATGATGAATCCAATCTGTTCTGGGTCTGGGTGCTAGTTGTCTATGTCTTTGTGTGTGTTCCATGGCATCCTCGATACATAGTGTGGAGCTGTGAGTGTTGAACGCGAGTGTGAAATGTTAGTTCCCATACATATGACATAGGGCTAATTCTTTTTTTCAATGCGCCTCCTCGTGTGTGGTATCGTTGAGTAGGGGTTATAAAAAGAAGGTAAGGTTTCATGTCATATCGTTTAAATGTACCATTTGTGTGATATATGCCATCGAAGTTGCTCTCATGGTATCCATCATCATCTCCTACCCTCACCCCACTCAGGTGGGGTCGTTACAGTATGTTCGCTTTATCCATGTGTCTCCTACCCTTCAATTTGTGAACTATTTCTATATACTTTCTTAGAAATTCTCTAGAAATTATTTTGAGCATCGGTATTGAAACTTTTTGAGTTTTTCAAAGGAAATCCGCAGTGTTTTTTTAAGTTGGGATGTAGGTGTTAGATGTACCCTTGTTCACTGTTCATTGTTCATCTTAGAAATAAATGGTCTAGTGGCTTACCATCTAGTTGCATGATAAAAATTAGGGTCTACACAAAGTCCAATAAGTTTCATTTGAGCATTTTAGGAAATCTACGTTACCCATCTGCATGTCTCGACACGGTCCACAGTGTAATATGGGATCTAATCTTCGGACTTGTCCATTTTAGGGCGATGTTAAGCTAGTTGAAGAAGGCTCGCCTCTTCCAGAGGCAAGCCCTACGAAGAGGCGAGTTTCTTCCTGGCCCAGAGAGAGCGGGTTCGATTCCAGCCTAAACCACGCACCAATTTGTTGATAATACGTCCACATAATGAACGTATAATGTGCGTATTTTATGTCATCTGCGACACTTGTTGTATGGCGACGGACTCGCCCCCTGTTAGATTTGGGACTGAATATCGTCCGGCAATGTTCGGGTGTTTTTTTTGTATTATTTTTAGAAAACGATAGTCTAATCTTCTTCATGAAAGTCTTACACTTGCACTTAAATTATTTTCTAAAATGAAAATGACATGTCCGAAAATTGGGTCCTATATCACACTGTGCGCTCGTGAAAAACTATTTGTTGTTGAAAACATGTGTTACGCTGAAGGAGAATCGTAGAGCATCTGTGAAAAAAAGTTGTACTTAACGAGTAACGTTGTGACTAGATGGGAAGAATTCCCAACGATTCACAGTGTAACTTGTATGGGGTCGTCCAATAATTACGTGAGGTGTTATTGGCGAACACAGCGGGGTTAAATGAAGTGTAAATTATGTTACTATACATGATTTATGCTTCATTTAACACACAATTATACACTGTTTTTGGGGGCAATAAAAATACGTGAGATTTGCCGAGACTCCCTCTTTCCCTCGCGTGAGATTGGGTGAGAATATCACCAAACCGAATCTTACCGTGAAATTACCCTTTCCCCTAAACGCCTGACATAATTAATGGACGACCCCTTTGGTGTGGCTGGTTGGGAACAACCCTTGTGTGCAAAGCCCGAGTGTTTAACCTTTTGAGCGCAAATGTCACCAATATTCGAAAAGCGATGCCGAGACGTGGGGGCCTAACTTAACATCTTATGGTCCTAAATGGTTATGTATTTTTGTCGACGTTGCGCGACCAAGAACCTTATTGTGCGACCATTAACCTTATTGCGCGGCGATACGATTCGCGGTCGCGCAGAGTCGACAACAAAACGTTACCATCATGAAATAATATGTCATGTTAGACCCCCTATACGCCAACGACTTCTATAGTGGACAATAAAAATATTTGCCTTGCTTGCAAATCGTCATTAAATAAAAATAAAACATTGCCTAGATTTATCCCTTAGTATGAAATACGTTTTTGGTTTGGCGCTCAAAAGTTTAAGAGCTGCCGCAAATAGGGCCACTGAACGCGGCCAAAACAAGGTTATTGGTGATCGCGACAAGCTGTGGACGTATCTTTTCATAAATTTTGTATGGTATCGACGCACACAAAGCGTTCGATTGGCCGCTTCCAAGCCACATGCTACGAGAGTGTTCAGGGCTCGTTATTTGGGAGTGCCACTGAACATAGTCGCCAGTGGTTAAAACCGCTAAACGCGACTTTAAACGTGACTCTCAGAGGCTAAATCAAGCCACAAGACGTGGCCACTATTGCTTGTACCCGGCCCAGAATAAGCCAGCGACTGTGGTCGAGGCTGGCGACAAAACGCGTGCACTCCCGCAGCCTGTGTCTTAGTTGCGTCCATTTGAAAGCTCAGTGCGCGTCGATAACACACCAACGAAGCAAAATTTAAAATAAATGTTCTATAGCCTTGGAATAGTTAACACAGTGATTTGTCTTTTTTAATCGAGTTCAAAATTTAAAAGAAATAAAAAGACAAAACACTGTTGAACTATACCGAGGCTATTCTACGTTTGTTGCTAAAGGGGGAAAATGTTAATCATTTTGTCTCCACTTGTAGCGGTCACTAGTCTCTTTTCAATGGCCGCGTCCACTGGCCCAATGTGCGTCTGTTCTAATTGTGCGTTGTATTGTTGGGTCAGAGGGTATCGAGATGCCGGCGCCGACGATCGCGTGAACTGCGAAGACGGCGAGGAAGGTCTGCTCCAGTACGCGATACAGCAGAGCCTGATGGAAGCCGGCACGCATGATGACCAGGTGAGGATAGCGTTACGACCTTCAGATGGGTTACTTATGTTTTTAGGGCCAAAGTATCAGTAAGATTTTAAGAGTGCTATGGATCGGATGACACATTAAATTGAGCAACTGTCAAGCGCAACAGCTGACTTTATTTCGCGATTTCAGAGTTGGACCCATAGTAAAAGTTACTCAGAATGATGAGTACTTACTCATGTTTTCGGCTTGGTACCCCTATTCCCTATAACCCCGTTTCCCGGTATATTGTTTTAGTCTTTTGTGTAATTTTTTATATATTTTTTTATTTTGTTCACTAACAGAATTATACTATTAACTAGGCTATGGACTAATAACTATAAACGAATAACAAGTTGCATAATTCCTAAAACAGTAAGCCAAAAAAATACATACTATGATATCTACTACTACATTTTACAAATAAACACTATTTAAACAACAAAAACAAGTTAAAATATTTGAAATTTATATAAACATACTTTCATAATAAAATATTTATATAGCCAGAAATTACTTGACACAAACAAAAATACCAATATGCCTACCTTACTTGAATAATTTTAGAAGTTGTGATTACACCGCGGGAAGCGAACTACAGCTAAATATGTCAAAAGACAGTCGGACATTATTCTTGTCATAACTCTTGCGCATGCGACATATTGGTGAACATTTCAGCTGTTTGTCCGGCACCTGGACGTCGCAAATGAATTTTTCGATATCAATCTCGCATGTGGAAGAGGGACTCTGAAATTGCCTTTTTCAAGGACCTCTGGACAGTCAACCAAGCCATTTATGAGTTTGTACAACATCAATATGTCCGCAATTTCGTTTATGCAACGTCATAACTTCATAATAGTCAAGTCCAGACTTATAAGAAATTAGTATCTTACATTTGTTCTGTACATATGCGAGATGATACAAAAAACACTTCTGAATTTTCTCTAAATCATCCGACGGATTTCTATACTACAGAACAATACTCAAGAAGACTCCTATCAGGCTATTGAATAACTGGATTAACAAATCTTCATGTTGGAAAGACCTGGCTTGTCTGGAGATGATACATTTTCCTAGCTTTCCGCGTCATAGTGGCGACATGTTCTACGAAATCCAACTGTGAATCAAATACCACTCAAAGATCGCGGATAGATCGTACCTGTTCTAGATTAAACCCAGTTATTGTATAGTTTGCCGGAAAAGATACTTGGTTTCGCCTAATCTTAATGAAAAAGCATTTAGTGACATTTAAACACATCTTGTTACGAAGACACCATTGGCTTACACGGTCCAAGTCACCCTGTAGGTCCTCAACGTCTTTCTGTTCTGTTATGCATCTGTATAGTTTTAGGTCACCAGCAAAAAGCTTAACTCGAGATTTCACTATCTGAGGCAAATCATTTATGAAGATCGGAAAGAGTAGAGGACCTGAATGGTATCCCTGAGGAACACCAGACGGTGCTGTTGTTAGGCGTGGTCTAAAACCCTTTGTAACTACTAACTGAGATCTGTCTCGTAGATAAGAATCAAACCAACGTAATAAAGTTCCATGTATTCCGAGTCTGTCCAGTTTTGCCAATAACAAGTCATGGTCCAACAAATCAAACGCCTTACTGAAATCTGTATAAATAGCATGAATTTCCCCTCCGCTGTCTAATATTTCAAGCACGTCGTTTGTACAGCCCATCAGCTTTGTGCAGGTAGATTTTTTAGGCGTAAATCCGTGTTGGTGCGTGCGTTAAATCCGTTAAATCTGTGGTAAATGTGGTAGTATAAGTTTAACAAATGTTCAGGTGGACGTGTGGGAGGCGCTGCGCGGCGCGCGGCCGGTCTCGCCCGCGCCGCCGCGCGCCGCCTCCAGCGAGCCGCGCGACCTGCTGGCGCACGAGGAGAGACAGCTGCAGAGGTATGTACCACACCTCTGTTTTGGGGGCTGAGCTACCCAAGTCCGTAGGAGTGTACTACATTCTGATTCCCTACACGTGGTCCCCGGGTAGTGCTAACCGGGTAGCAAACTCTGGTGGGAGGCTTCGGCCGTGGCTAGTTACCACCCACCGGACCAAGCCATGCCGTGTAATGACCTAGTCGTGTTTCGGGATGTAGTCCGGTGTAACCGTTCCGAAGACGGGTCTGAGCAGTAGCGCGCTTGTAGCTCCTCACTCAACTGCCGTCTTTGTACTTCTTCACTCTACAAAACTTCAATGCTAGAGTGAATAAGTACCCTATAGGTCGTCGTGCTCCATCTTAGACCACAACGTCGCTTAACATCAGGCGAGTTGGTGGTCAAACGCCGACCTATTTTACATTAAAAAAAAAACACACACACACACACACACACACACGCATATTCCGCGTCCGCTTTTTCCCGCTTCACGTATCATCCGCTTCTGTGGGTTCTTGCAACTCATTATCATGAGTTGCTAGAACCCACTACTTACTATTTTCAAAATGCTTTTCTATGTGATGGAAATACTACAAGTATGTATCCCAATTATCAATATTTAACAGGCACTGAAGTTCGAGCTGAACTAGTCTTTAAGTCTGTAACATAAAAATTATTTTTAATATTGGGCAGAATACGATGACGTCACACAACATTTATTTCAGATCGTTCTTTCGACGCTCTGGTAGATTTTAGTGGAGTGTTTTGTGTGATTTTACATACCTATTCACTTGTAATACATTATTAACCTATTCTTTTATATTATTTTCTGTGTATTGAAGCTTGAATACATTACCGCATTTATCGACACAGATGTTGCTTTTTCCGACCTGCTAATGTTAAAAATTCAGTCGTTTTGTTGCATTGTGTTTTCATTGAGAAATATTTTTAAACAGCTTTAAGGTTGGTGACTAAGATTGGTGACCTTGTTTGCCAATTTTTTTTGTAAGTTTTTTATTTATGATTGATTTCTAGTTTTTATTTTTATCGACTATTTAAATTAAATACTTACGGTTATAGCTTTTGTTCATAATATTCCCAAAAAATCCCATATTTTTTTTTTCTGTAATGTGTCTGTTTGTTACTTCTTCGCAATAAAACCACAGATGACTGAATAGTTACTAGGTGTAACGGATTTTGTAAATGTTCATACAATGGAACAAAAATATGATTTCACATATTTTTACCTGGATAAAAATAGCATACCTACCTTACAAGTTCGGAAAGATTCTGTTTAACATTCGAAATATGAGTGCAAAATTTCGTGTTATCCACTGGCGTGGAAAGAGTTTTTAAAATTCGAACCTTAGAATAATCACACTGGCCAGCACGACTGCATGCAAAAAAACATGATTTTACTCGCTGTAGTGAGGTGAAAAGTTGTGTTTCGCTTGTCAGCAAAGTTTCTCGTACTTTTGAAGCCGATACGCTCAGGATTTTATATTTGACCCATTCGGTTCAATCCTAGAATCCTCAATCCTCTTCATTTGTTCAGATTTTAATAAAAGTCCTCGCGCCAAAAAACAACTTTACCGCCTTGCATAACAAATAACTATTTTAAAAACGAGTGCAACCGCGGGGCGCTGCTAGCAATAAACCCAAATGAGAAATTAATGAAAAGAGTAAGTAAATACATTAATCTTCTCGCCGTCGTCTAAAGAATAAAATTTATCTAGCTAGCTGCTGAAGCCTTTCGGTTTCAGTCGCACTTTCAAAGTTTTTCATAATTATCTTTCGCAAACAAAAGTATTCCGACTTCTAATTAAAGTCTACTAACTACTATCCTCTATCTGCTATCCTAAAAAAAACCTTTTTTTAGCTGGGTTAAAACGTACTTCGTTGATCCAAGGTATCAGCATACCAAATCTGACTCTCGTTAATCCAAGGTTTTGGATTTTGACTCAAATTCGACTTAAATTCATTACCAGTTTCAGCGGGAAGGAGTAACAAACACACAAATAATGTACCTAATTGACAAAAAAAAAAATGTTCTCAGGAAGTTCACTAGCTACCGCCACTCAGGGTATCCTACCGCGGTGGCTAGTGACCCTAATTAAAATTTCCTTTTATTTGTAATTTTTTAAAAATGATTGTAATGTGTATTCAATGTAGCCAGAAATAAAATTATCTTAAATTATCTTACACACACACACTATCACACACTAACTCACATACTTTCACATTTATAATATTAATGTGATCATCTTACCCAACTCCTATTATTTTCGTCAAACCGTTAGCTTTCCTTAGCTCGGAAATGGCTAATACACAAACAAACAAACACACTTGCAAAAATAATAATGACTATTAATGTGATTACGAACACTATGTACTATGCAAACATTGAGAAACACAATTGGTACAGTTGTTTTAAAACTGCGTTCCCATAAGAATAATCGAAAATTCGAGTGAGTTTGGCTACCATGAGAGCTGTTAGGACGTCTGTAATCATCTGTACATGTCTAGTGGTTTTAATTACTATTGTGTCCGTATTAGTTTTTTACTCCCGAATATTCGATAACGATGTTATTCATAAAAATAGAAAGGTCCGAGAAGAAACAGAGAATTGGACGGGAGGTAATCCCACATCTAAAACCAAGCCAGCACTTGATACTCTTGTTAAATCTTTGACAGATTTCACAAAGATAGAAGAAAAAATTGGTACTCCGACAACGCAAGATCAAACTTCAATGGAGGATGGACAAATTGATGGAAGTTCAGCTATAAATTTAAATTTTACTCAAATGGCTGTAAATCTTGGATATGAATGCGTGGAATATGAAGTAGCAACACAGGATGGTTATTTATTGAAGATTTTCCGCGTTAAAGGATCAACGGAAACACTGCCAGTGTTACTAGTTCACGGGTTTTTAGATTCCGCAGATACGTTCATACTGAGAGGTTCCAACTCTTTGGTGGGGGCTTTGAATGCTGCCGGGCGGGATGTATGGATAGTCAACCTTCGCGGGAACAAATACTGTCGAACACATGTGACGTTAAGCGCTGCCACTGACAAGTCTTTTTGGAGCTTTAGTTTCCATGAACATGGGGTGTATGACCTGCCTTCCGTAATAGACTTTGTACTGAAAATGACGGAGCATGATCGTTTGCAAGTCGTCACCTATTCTCAAGCCTCGACGGCCTTGTTCGCAATGAGCTCTACGCTGCCCGAATACACCGACAAAATCGAGCTACTGCTGTTAATGGCTCCAATCTGTCATCTGGATAACTTAAAGTCGTTGATACCCAACTTCATTTTCGCCGATATGTTCCTGAATGTCATACTGAGTAGCTTAGGGAACGAAGAAATATTCGCCAGCTATTTTCAGTACGACAGCTTCTTGAAAGAGCTTTGCTCCTACGGTTTCATTAGCGACGAGTGGTGCCACGGATATTTATTAAAAGAAGACTCAGAAGAAATAAAATTGGATTTTCTACCTTTGATTTTGGCGCACTATCCAGCGGGCACGTCTATGAAGAATTTGAAGCATATGACACAGTTATATCTTAGGAAAAGTTTCTCGCAATACGATTATGGGTTTCTCCAGAACATGTTCGTGTATGGTTCCCCTGTGCCGCCTCGGTACGACTTGTCTGCGGTATCTATGAAGGTCGCCATGTTCGTCGCTCGAAATGACAAGATTTCCACGTGGAAAGATGCTCAGGTGTTAAGGAAGGAACTGCCACATGTCGCGGAGCACCGCGTTGTCCACAGAAGGAGATTTAACCATACCGACTATGTTTGGGGACAAAATGTTCACAAGTATTTGTATCCGCAAGTAATTCAGATTCTCCAAAAGTAATAAGTTGCAGGAAAAAGTTCTAGTGACTTAACTGCAAGTGAGTTTTGTTCCTAAATAAAGTTTCGCATGATCGGGTTTATAGGTTTTGCCTTTTAATTTGTTTGCCAATATTATGTACGAAATACAAATTATTTGATTAGAAAATGACGCTACCTTTAAACTTCTTAACATAATTAGTCATCTTTGTAAATTTTTTGAAGGTCATACTAAAATTAATAAGCACATATGGACGCACTTGAGTTGTCCTAAATTAACCATTGCGAATTTCTTCATTAGCAAGTTTTATTGAGCGCCACTTGTGTATGCAAGGACATGCGTAGACGCTGATATCATTTCTCGTAATACAGTATCATAAATTAAACCACCAGCTACCAACACACTTAGTACACTTTCAAAACTCGGAATGGAAACAAAGACATTGTTAGCACTTCTTATATCTGCAATAAATATAGCAGTAGTGACACCAAGACACGAACTTCTATCTATGCTAGATACGGACGAAATGCGAGGATTGGCGAAAAAGCTATCCCAAGTACCGATAGAAGGGCAGTTGAGGTTCCCAGAGCTCGCACGAGCGCACGGCTTGGAATGCATTGAACACGACGTCGATACTGAAGATGGATATGTGCTGAAAGTTTTCCACGTGCCAGGCAATAAGCAGTGCCCTGTACTTTTAGTCCCTGGATTCTTAGACTCCAGTGATTCTTATCTATTGCCCGACACGTCTTCTCTTGTCTATGCCCTGGCCAAAATCCGCAGATGCGATGTCTGGGTCGCGAATTTACGAGGAAATTTTTATTCTTGTCGCCACAGAACACTTAACCCTGACGGTGCGAAGTTTTGGGACTTTGGCTTGCATGAGTTCGGAGTCTACGACCTCCCCGCTATCATCGATTACATTTTGGCTGAGACGAAACAGGAAAGTTTACGAGCGGTCGCTCATGATGAAGGAGCCACCAGTTTCTTTGTTATGGGATCGATACGTCCAGAATATAATGGTAAAGTGAAGCTGCTGGTGGCCATGGCACCTCTAGGAGCTTACCCAGGGTACATTAACCACATGAGTGCTCCGATTCTACGATTAATACTCAGCAGCTTACAACAGGGAGAACTGTTCGGAAGAGAAACTTCCTTGATGATCATGTTCAGATCCTTATGCGCGATCCAAACAGAAATGACTTACAAAATGTGTAGTGTTTTAGTATCTGGCCTGTCTGGTGATGCAGAGTATTCAGGCATGAATAGTGACTTCCTACCTCGCCTCGTCGGCCATTACCCCGCTGGGACGTCGAAGAAGAACGCGTTGCATATCGTTCAAGTCTTGGAAAGTAAAAGATTGGCTCGTTTTGACTACGGGAACGACACAAACCTTAAGAAATACGGCTCTCAGTCGCCTCCTGAATATGATTTAGAGACAGTGACCATGCCAGTGGCTTTGGTCCATGCTAAAAATGATAGAATATCGACACCTGGTGTCGTTAAAATACTTCAGGATCGTTTAAAGATTGTGGACGTAAAACGTTTTGACTACGACAATGCGCATCACATGGACTTCTTGTGGGGTAGTCCTGTGTACACGGACTTGGTCAAGCACATTCTTCGCTTGATAAGGGAATGAAAGAAATTTAGGTGGCTATTGTCAGTATTTGCAACTACCAACTAAATATATTTGGTTATTATTAATTATACTTACATAGTTATATGGTAGACTTGTTCAAAATTGCATTTATAAGTACCTACACAAGTGTTCATTGTAGTGTGTATTAAACAATACCTATATTAGTTTGTTTTATAACCTTTGAATTTAATCCTTTCCTTTTATAGATTTGTTAGGCTGAGATAATTAACCTTTCACTGTAACTTTATGATTTAAATTGCTCACAACTCACAACACATTTGATTTCTTCGGCTTATTTTTTTTAAGTTTCGTAGGAGTTGTCAATCGTGTCAAACGCGAGAAAAACTTCTGCAGTCATCTAACTAAAACTCTTCCTGTAAATATTTAAATTTTGTAATAATAGTAATTGTTTTAACTCAATAGCTCTTTAGAAACTGGCACAAGTTAATAGAATCATTAAAACCATCTGTTCAATGTTAGATTCTATTTAGCATTCAAAGCAAAATAGATCATATTAAGTACATGAAGTAAAAAAAAAAAAATTAGTAAAGGCTTCCTAAGTATTACAAGCTAGACAGTACTCACTCACCCAGCACGTATGCTAGTCAGTTGACCGCTAGTCCCCCGGCAGAGCGATCGACGCATCTGTGTATCAGTTCAGTTTAATCTAAGCACTTGTAGTGTGTAACAAGTACACGCTACTCAGTACTCTGCACGTATGCCAGTCAGTAGACCGCAGTAGTTCCCCGGCAGAATCGAGGCGTTTATCTATCAGTTACAGTTACATACTTAAATATCTATTTAATTAAGTATTTAAAAATATATATGTATTTACATCAGTCTCTGGCAGCCATAGTACAAGCTTTGCTTAGTTTGGGGTCAGACGACGGTGTGTGTAAGTGTCCTGATATTTATTTATTTATTTATAGTTCAGTGTAATCTGCACTTGCAGTGTGTAACTACTGCACGCTACCCGACACATAGCACCTTTTCAAGTCAGTTGTCGCTAGTCCCCTGGCGAAGCGATCGAGGCGTTTATCTATGAACCTATAAGCACTTGCAGTGTGTAACTGTAACACGCTACCCAGTACTCTGCACGTATGCTAGTCAGTTGACCGCTAGCCCCCCGGCAGAGCGATCGAGGCGTCGCTGGCGTCGCTGTCGCTGCCCGACGCCGCGGACGGGCCAGAGTCTCGGTCGGAGTCCCCGGCCGAGTCGGAGCCCGACCCCGAGCTGGCGGCGGCGCTGGCCATGTCCGCGCGGGAGCAGGCTGCTATCGACAGGCAGCTGGAGGCGGAGCAGCGCGCGCTGGATGAGGCGCTGAGGCTCTCCTTACTAGACAAATAGCCGGTGAGTCTTCACATCTGATGGCTATTTTAATCGACTCAGTGAGCGAAGCGTTAATGCTTTAGCTGCGGCAAAAAGCTTGCGTATGTCCGTCCTACGTCTGTCAGGCTGTCTTTTCTACAGATCGCATTTCTCAACCGATTATCGGACCTGGTCACAAATTTTAACGAGAATCGATTGAGAAATGCGATCTTTAGGGGAGGGCAGCCGGACAGACGTCGGCTGCGAGGTCTTCAGGTCACGGAGTTCTAAAAATGTTTAACAACTTTTTACCCTATCTTCTTACAAAATCCTACGATAGGATTTATTTCCACCTTTATGATTATCCGTCTTTTCTTACTTAACCAAAGGTCAAATGTAATATAGCGGATTGACAACTAACCTGTTTATAGTTTTACTTTAAAACTTTTTACACCATAATATTAAAAAAAACCTGACGTAGCTAAAGAAAGATCAAAGTTTTAAACTCCTCCAAATTTTATCCAACGTTTAAGTTGGATTAAATTTACCTCAACTTTTTTTTTATGAATAGTGTTTAATTGATTTTATTGAAAATTTTCAGATCTCAATAGAAAAATTAACATTGCGTCAGCGTCCAACCAAAAGAAGACTCGCCTAATGTTTAGGTAAATATTTATCTAATTTAATTACCTGTAATATAATTATAAATAGGACAAACGGTTGTACTGTACAATCGGGTTTGTGTAGAGTTGTATTGTGTTGTATGATAACTCTTATAATATACAAATTGACGTGAGCTTGTATTAAAATGTGTAGGAAGTGTTTCGTTGAGAATCAAGTTAATTGTAATGTATAAAATTTATTTCTAAAAAAAGAAAGTTGAGAAACGAAGCAAACGTTTTGTTAAGACTTTAATCTGTAATTGAAAAAAAAAAAGAATCTTATTGTCTTTTGACACCTTTAACGATCGCTCGGAAAAAAAATTGCCCCCAAATATGTAATCCGCCTTGAAAATTTCGTAACTAAGTATTAAAAAAAATACAAAAAATTTTTCAACAAAATGATAATGGAATATTTAGTAGAATGTGTAACACTAGCAAATCATCTTCTTCATAGTAGATTTTCATACAAATTTGCACACCTGCGTATACTGGATATATTGCGCCGGATGTACATTCTCGCCGAGGTCGGAAGCAATACTTGTGCAGACGTTCACATTTCGTCTCGCTCGCTCGCGTTTCTCTCGGTCAAGTGCCGCGTGCTATCTCAGGAATTTGTCATTTGACATGGTCGCTGTCAAAACAACTATAGCAAATTAAAAAAATAATTAAACTTACTCTAACCTCTCTGGCGATTAATTATGACACTTCAATAGCAAAATTCCAATGAATAAAAAATAACTTCTTTTCTACGACTACTAGTATTATCTGCTTGTCTGCTACTAGTTTTATTCGCGATTTTTTTCGCTTATTGCTTACCGGTAGCAGCCGCTACCGTAATAGCTGTGTCAGTATTTTGTAAGCGAATCAATGAGACTCGACAATTCTCGCGATAAATACGAAAGGATTTCTCGACGAGAGTGTGCAACCGGGGTTAGATATTTATGCTAGTAAAAATACCTACTTCTGCCTTGTATATTTTATACTGTAAATAAGTATATTGTTTCAGTGGTGATTAAATAGTGAAGTAACCAAAAACGCTTTTATTAATAGTAGTGCAGGTATAGTCCAAGTATTTAGTCCAAAATAATGAAAAATTCACGCAGCAGTTTGCTATCAGCTGTTCAAGCATCAGGCAAGCTTCTACCTCGCTCTGGCTGCCAAGCTTACCACGCTCCAGACTGAGATAGAAACAACCAATATAAAATCAGCTATACACCCCTATTATTAATATACTATTAAACATGTATACCCGATTTTTTAGATGATAACAAACAATTACTAAGAGAACAACCCTGAAATTCAGCTGTTACATACAAAAAAATAATAATTAAACGACGACAAAACGCATGGAACTGCTGATTTTTTAGGGTTCCGTACCCAAAAGGTAAAACGGGACCCTATTACTGAGACACCGCTGTCCGTCTGCCACCAGGCTGTATCTCATGAACCGTGATAATTAGACAGTTGAAATTTTCTCAGATGATGTATTTCTGTTGCCGCCATAACAACAAAAACGAATAAACAGAATAAAATAAATATTTAATTTTTATAATTTGACATTTGTTGTATGGGATCTTTTTTGCCGTTTTTATAGATAATGGTACAGAATCCTTAGTGCGCTAGTCCTACTCGCACTTGGCCGGTTTTTGTTTTGCGATTTCTTTGTTGGTCTCATAATAAAAGTTGTTTGTTATGATGTAGAGAAGCAGGCTTTAAAATTTGGCTACTAATATTTTAAAATAGGGGTGTAGCAAATATGAATGGAAAACTGTTGTATGAATAACTCTTTACTGTTAAATTTGTAGAGTTTTGTATTTGTAGCAATAAATATGTTCTAGAATTAATATCATGTGCAATAAGAAAATATCTATTTGAATAACGTTATTAATCAGATCCTTTAAATTTAATCGAGATTTCGTGACTTCCCCTCGGAACGACCGTTAGTAAGGCCGAATTATACTGGAACTTAACAAGTCGATTAAACTTTAAACCATCTCTTTAGGTCAATTCTTCAAAAACGTAAATGTGAACTGTAAGCGTAATTAATATATGGTTGGTTAAAATAATAATTACGTGAAATTGTTGTTGACGTAGGCCTACAGTTCACAATTATCCAGTCAAGTATAGTCCGTTATTTTACTTAATAATTAAGGTGTTTATTTTATTGTTTTATTAATTAAATGTTGTAGGTGCAAAATCATGTGTCCAGAAACATTGTGATACATTTTACCTATTTTTCCATCGGAGTATTAGTAAGCGTTGTAACAAGTCCCAATGGAATTGTGATTTTTGTAAGTATTGTTAGCTAAATAATAACAGGCGTTAATTTTACAATCTGAAAATTAATACAATACATTTTAAATTGTACCTTATAATCACAGGAATATAGTCTGTTTTTGTTGACAGATATTAGAAGGTGCAAGACTATTTTTATACTACTTAACGAGGCGGTTACTAAAACAAACACCGTTTGTGAAAGTTGTCGTAATAAAATTGTCTAAACGATGGTTAAGGTAGGGCCTATGTTCACCGAACTATTATTGAGCAATTATTAGTGTCCACTGTTGACATTTAACTTATTGAAGAGCTGTCAAAACTGTCAAGGTTAATGTCAAAGTCGGTTAAAAATTTAATCGTTTGTTTAAGTTGTGATGAGCTTTGGCCTTAATTTAGTAACCGGCTCTTAAACAAACGGAAAATAATATTTAGAGGAAATAATATATTATGATGGCTTTTAGTTGTTTTTCATTTTTATATTTGTGATACTGTTTATAACAAATAAATGTAAATAAAGTCATTGTCATCGCTCACACCTTCCATCACATTGTCTATCCTACTCACACTATGGTGCATACATGTATAATATACTTAGATCCCTTACTGTGATTCCTAATAATAATATTGGCATCGAGACTGTTTTACTGAACTAAATTTTGACAGCAACGTTCTTAAAATCATTGTCATCTCTTTTTTATGTATTGCAAAGAAAAGAGATGGTAGTATTTTTACAGTGTCAGAATGATAGGGCTGTTAAACAGATTCGATTGCTATAGTATTCTAATAATTGTGTAGGTGTGTGTCTATAACCTATTTTATTTTGTAGAATTATTTTCAACGCCATCTAGCGGCGTGGTTTTGTGCTAGCTAGTTCTCGAGAGGTGACTAATATATTACCAAAGACTGGCAACGTCTAACAAAATAGCGTACTTCGAAGAACTACGCATTCTGGTCTTATCTGTAGATGGCGCTAATAAATAGCTTGATTTTGAATACGTTTTTTAAACTAAAATGGGATTTACTTGGGGCGTTAAAAATAATAATTAAATAAATAAATTCGGGACATTTTTCACACACAGTCACCTGACCCCAAACTAAGCAAGCTATGGCTGCCAGAGACTGGTATTCTTACGTACATATTTTTTTTTATTTGGGTAATTATTTTTCCACTGCTGGTTTTAGTCAAGTCTGTTGTAAAAAAATACGATCTTGGCGACATCTTCTGAAGTTACCGGAACTATTGATACGGAACTTTGGCGTTGCAAGGCTTTAGTATTAATAGTCTATGGTTGTAGTATTAATTAATACGTTTCAATATGTTATCTATGCTTCCTACTGCTGTTAGTACGAAGCATAGATAACACATTCAATGTTATCTGTTAAAAGTATAATAATATTTAGTAAAATAATCATTATTTATAGCAAAAGGAATAAACTTTACAAATCGAGTCTCAATATCCAAGATGATAAATATTTGCTACGGCATTCATATTCTCCTAATTACTAATAAACGTCGTATAGCCTCGGAATAGTAATACAGTGTTTTGTCTTCCTCTATCCTTAATATTTTAATATCAATCGAAAAAGACAAAGCACTGTACAACTATTCTGGGGCTATACAACGTTTATTCGTCAGGTTATAAGGCTGCGTTTCCACGAAGGATGTGCGAGAGTGCGTAGTGAGGGATGTGTTTGTTTAGAACCAATAGAATCGTTTGATTTAAGCGATGGCAGCCTAGTTGGGTGAAGGTCCGCCTCTCAAGCCAGAGGGAGCGGGTTCGAACCCAGCAAAGCACGCACCAATTTGTTCATTGCGTGAACATATGTGCGTATTGTATGTCATCTGTCTATCATTGTAGGGCTAGCCCGGTGTATGGCGTAAGGCTCGCCCCCTGTCACATTTGGGACTGAATATCGTCCGGCGAAGTGTGGGTGTTGTATTACACCTCTGCCAGCCCCCTCGGGGGAAAGGCGTGACGATATGTTATGTTACGTTTATCTAACCTTGGTAAATGAAGCGATTCTATTGGTTCTAAATAAATACATACCTCGCTACGCGCCTTTGCACATCTCTGGTAGCAACGGTTTCTTTTACTTTCGGTTTTCAAAGCATGGTCAATAAATTTCTTGCTAAGTGGCGCATGGTTGTAATTGAACGCCTTGCAAAAAAGGACCGCATCCTCTTGTAAAATAGAGCTCAATTTACTTACAAGCATTTAATGAAGAAGAGGTTTGCAACGTGATTGTTTATCCAAAAAAGCTTCATGCTGGTGATCTATCGCATTTTTGATCTCAATTTAACTATAAATTGATGCAAAATTGCATTTTTTGTTAATACCAATACTTATCCTATTTGCATTAAGTAGTTATTAAAATGGAGACGGATGTACGTCCAAACTAGGTAATTATCTGAAGCCCTCTTGCAGAAGATACGGAGTTGAATTTTCAAAAGCAGGATTATTTGACACTATAATATTATGTTAACTCAAAGTTAACTTCTAACTCTTGGCAGACGATGAGCAGTTACCTCAGAGTTTATAGAGAACCTAAGCTTCTGCAAGAGGCCCTTCTTGAAAAACCTTAAGTATAGACAAAGCGACCAGCTGTGAAGTTTGAACTATTTGTTGGCAAAATAATGAAACTATTTTATTTCTACAGATTTATTTAAGTTTGCTCTAAAAAATCGATGCTGGCTCCCTCATTAAAGTTTATAGATAAGTTAGTCGTACGTACGTTGCTAACCTTAGCTAACTAGATGGCACCACTCATGAAATTTCTTTCGTATACTTAAAGTGATGTCATCTAGTAACGTTATGGGTCGAAGACCATCCCATGAAGCATTTATGTACTTATGTATATTTTATTGGTTTTAAAATAAGCGTGACTTACTTTGCAAGTAAACTTAACTATTTTTATACACGTCAAGCAAAAAGGCGTTCAATGGACAAACGTAAAAATGTGGGACTGAGGCGGGAAAAAGAAAACAATTGAAAGCCTGTAGTCTCTTTCTCTTAAAGACAGGAATGCTTGTATAGGAAAAGGACAAGGCTATGTTGTTTCCGTCCAGCGATTATGTTTATTTTTTTAAGATTAGCTTACACTGTGACGATATAGACAATCAAACTAGTTGACTTTTGCAAAACCATAGGGCAGTAGTCTTCACTGATTGATAATCGATTTTTTTAACAAATCAACACCGATGAGGGAAGTCTACTGCCCTAATGTTTAGCTAAAGTCGACCGATTTGACTATATCTTCACAGTGTATAATTCTAAAATTCTAGACATACTTTTTTTCTGGCTAATGTTTACATGACGTTCGTCCATCGATGCCTAATTTGTTGCCACGGCTTGTGTATTACTTTCTCAAACAAAGCTAGGATACTAACTGAAATACAGCTACTTGTATTGTTCAGCGAATATTCGAGAATGTCAGAAAAAATGTCATTAAATTATACGAAATGTTGTAAATAAATTACGTCCTGTTAATAATAATGTATAGATGTGTCCTTTCTCATAATGATTTTGTAATATTGATGTGTAATCTTACAAAGTGTATAATATTGTCATTATATTTGTGTATAATTATTTTTAACTGTTGTTTTCATATTTTTACCATACCTAGATATCTTTAAAATTTCTCTAAAAACCTGAAGAAAAAATATTTTTCATATAGGACCTGGGCAATGACTTGCCACTCAATAGACACGTCTAGAAAGAGCATAATTGAGGCAACACATTGGCACTGAAAGTACCTATAGAAATGCTCCTACCAATAGCACGCCACTATAGATTTGGTAACTTTGAGTGAACTAATTCACCTAATCAGAGCTTAGTTTTCTATTCCGGCCTATTTTAGCCAGTTTTGTTAAAATGTTAGAGATTACTCACTTAATAAGTTTGTTTTTTAAACGAAAGTAAAGTCGGAGTATCGGACTTAATAACAGGTGACTAGTCCCGTGTTTCTAATAAACTTAAATTGTGACTAGTCCTGTGCAAGTAAACCAAAATTACTTAGAACCTCTTCAGTTTTCTCAGTTAGTTTGTAGTGTTGATTACATGTTTGTAGTGTTCTTGGTCCTACTTGTGGGTCCTGTAGAATCCTAAGTATGTTTTGGCTTAGTATGGTGTCTGGGTTAATGAAGTCGTTGGTTAGGTGTTAATGGAAAAACAAATAAATACACACAATGATTATCTATGTATTTAAAATTTAATTTTCATTACTTATATACAAATTACAACATTCACTATTATAATAGGTATTAGTTCGTCCTATATTTACACACGTAACAGTACACTTTAGAAGCGTAATTTCATTTATAAATTAGTCAGGAAACTTTTTGAATAATGCGATACTATGAACAACACAGATCTTACGGGGATTGAAAGAATCTGGGGCGCTGTTCTGGCGCGCTCCATAATTATTATCTCCGTCTCACTATCACTCTATAGTTCGGTCAAGAGAAACAGTGACAGACTTAAATCGAGCGCGACAGGATAGCGTCCCAAGATTTTACGTCAAATGGAATGTAAAAACACCGAAAGAGTCAAAAAATTATTTTGTACATTTTAGTGTACGCTAATGAAATTAATAATTAATGCGGTTCAAAACAGCAGATATAATTCATTTTGTAATTAGTAGAACAAAGGTCATTCAAAGATTTGCTTCTCACAGTTAACATCGAAACATAGTTTTTGATAATTTTATCAATCACATAAGGAAGAAATGCAATAGAAATCATGGCAACATGTTTAGTACAAAAAATGTCACTCGATGAATAGTCCGAAATATCTCGAGACTTAAAATTCAATTTAAATAGTCGCGGACTAGAACATGTACTTATACGTTTATTTTGAAGGAAATTAGAGACGCATATGGAACTATTTTAATGACGACGAATAACACTGATTACTATTTGTCTATAAACGGTTTCGTGAAATTTTAGCATGTCACAAATGTTACCTTCTAACTATTTTAACACAACACATGTATTTTACCCTTAATATTATAAATTTAACTGTTCCAAGGTTTTCTATTAAAATAGCGGCTTTCGATCCCCGTTTAACATATTGAGATAATAACTGTACTAAAACTACATCGATAAAAATTCCCAAGAAAATTAACGAGAACAATTAAAATCATCGTAAACTTAAAAAATAACGAAATAAATAGCCTTTTTTTCGTATAAGTAATAAAAAAATGTTAAACACCGAATTTGCGTCCTTATGACATGCATAAAATACTTATTAATAATATATAGGACACTTAATATGAAAAATATTGCAATTATGTATTTCTTGTAACAATTGTTGACGGATTTATCATTAATCTTATATAAATATATTGTTGAAGTCATAAAGACGTTATTCGAAATAATTAATATGATAGACATTAATTAACACAGAGTGACACTGGCTAAAATGAGAATATGACTCAACTATACTATATTTATTGAAACTGGAGAGTGGACAGAGACGGCATGGCATATGCAACTTTTCGCCGGTACTTTAAAATTTACTTACAAGTAGCGCCATCTTTTGTTGAGTATCGAAAAGCGTAACAATATTGCGTAAAAACATGCGTTTATTTTAATTTGAAATAGGGCGGCACCACATTGTACTCTACTCTCTCGACTCTCCACCGTGGTAGAAACACAATACGTACACTTCTAGTTAAAAGAATTACTACACATCTGAGAGCTAAACGAGAATTATTTGCATCATGACAGTTAGTTTCGACATTTAGCTTAAATACAACCTTTTAACAACTAGGTATGACTTATATTAAACACAAGTAAATATAATATAGTTCAGTGTAAAACTACATGTCATAAATAAGTGGTAAAGAGATCACCCTTGAACTACTCTCATTTTAACCAGATTTGCCGCAACCACAGCTCCTAAACTATAGACGAGGAGCTGTCGTTGTTACATTGTTCTATAAATATAACGGCTGTTGCAGACGGGATTTGAAATCGATCAATTAAACAATTTGCTCCTATCCTCTTCTATCTCTCTCTTCGACTCTGTCCTGCAAGCGGTACTAATTTTACCAAATTTTAATTTTTTATCTAAATCACGCTAACTAAAGAGTAAACCACATAACGCGTTGCAGATAAATGCAACAACGCGATACGGAATCTAAATCAATCGGTAAATTGGACAAAAAGTGTTCTCTGCAAAAAGTGATCAATTGCAACACGTATAGCGTATAGCTTTGAAAAACCCGGAAGCGATTAAAATTTCAAATCCGGCCTGCGTCGCCCACATACATAAATTAAATGCATCATATCTCCACGTAACGTTCTAACTACCATAATATACAAGTCCAACGTAAAGGCCTTCACACATCACGATACCTACACGTGCATCTATCTCCTAGTCATTGAGTTGCTGTCACAATGCCACAAAATTACATACAATTTTTTGATTTACCTAGATACTTAGTCTAGAATGTGTTCGTAAGTCTACTTGATTGCTTCCGGTGGAGCCAGTAGCGTTTCATGCTTAACAAAAACTGTTTTCCTTTACGTTATCAGATTTGGCCGCTCGAACATTTTATATGATTTTTGACTTATCTTTTTATCAGCTTTTTAAACCTGTAAGTATCGTAATGTGTAAATGTCCTAATACTCAGATGCGGGACCGCGTACGCATTGCGCTGGTCGCAACTAAATAGAAAATATTTTCTACGCATTGTACTGGCAAGTTTGCGTTGGTCCAAATAACTTTGACTGTTATCGAATCGTATACAAGCATATTTAACCGACTGTTTAAATGGAGAGTAATGTTTTTGAGTGAAGTGGAATTTGACATTTTTTCGCCTACATGACGACATGGCGTTTATGGTTAATAGTGTTTGGTCTTGGCGTTTTTTTTTTTCAGTTAAATTCAGTTTGAAGTTAATTGCCAAGTTGTACAATTAATTGAAACCCTAGGAAATACGAGCGCACATTATATGTGAAGCTCTTAAATTCGATCTGTCGATTTTGGAATTTACAACTTACTTAAAAGCTTAAAGAAATGGTTTTACTGGTTCTTCAAAATAATGTATAACATTTGAATCGTCCAGTATCATCAACGTATGCCAAATTGTTTTTTTTTTAAAACTAATTTAGGTGAAATCATGAGAATGTTAGTCCAAGTTAGAGAACCAACACAAACCAGCCAGTACGTAACTGTACCCGAATTACTCGCACCGTCGTCTTACAATTTAGGATATGGTATTGAGAGCATCCGCGTCTAGCTTGGCACGAGGTCCAGAAAAAATATACCTACTATAATCATCATTAACTACTTTCAAAGATAATTTTTAAATTCAAGTCATTGTCGTTGTTTACTTACATTTTGAAGTTAGTTAAAACAGATTACAATAATACTAGAAACTGGTCATGCCTCAGTTTAGGTAACATCCATGTATTTCCCAAACAATATAATCAGAGTCTTATAAAATACGCTTAGTTAGAAATCTTACAACATACAATTCTCTTAGCATCTACGTTTGTTGTTAAAAATGTCTTACAGAAATGAAAAAGACAACGTACTCGTACCAATGGCAGAGGCCGATGCTCAGGTGGGAAGCAATTCACACGCATAGGTATTGTGAACTTAACCGTATTTAGGTTATACGTTAAAGCTCTGTGTATCTCCACCATACGGGCATCATAAGAATAATGTTTAACGGTCTTGTTACAGAACGAGATTTGAGGAACTTTCAACTAGAAGCTCCTTGAGATATCGTTAAAGATTGATGTTTTATCATGTTACGAGTAATTCTAGACCTATATCTCGTTTTGTGACAAGACAGCTGCTACACAGACCAGTTCACATCCATGTCAAGAGGGAACAAATTCCGTAGGTGCCAATGATATTTGACAGGTATAAACGTCTGTCAGAAACTGGCGCCCCAGAATTTGGCCCTGGACGTCCACAGGGACGACCGCAGTGACGCGCCACGGGGGCTAACAACTTCGGACGGATCAATTCGTTCTCCTTTGGGGTCTTCCGAGGTTTCTGATTTAAGGAACCTTTCAAGATATATGCACCAACTATCTGTAGATTTGAGTGCCAAGAAACAATCGTAGTATTCTCTGACTAAAAACAAAATTACCGTGAAAATTTTGCCATCAATCGTTTGGCTCTCTACAGATGAGTTGGTGTTGCACTGTAAGAATGAGATTCAAGTCTTTCATTTACAACTTGGGGTTACATAAGTTTCAGTATAACAATAGTGTCCTTACCTACCTTAAAATGTTTAACACGATTAAGCAACTAACATGAAAGATAATTAACTTAACCTATGACACTCGACACAGAAACCGTTGCGATGGTAATTAGGAATAATGTACATTTAAGCGCTATTTCTTAGCCAATTATTTAAATTAGCATGTTTATTTCAGAGAAACTGTCAGTTACTTCACGAGTCTCGTACCTAGGTACTTGAATGTACTCGTTATAAAGTGAATTTAGTATTTTCCAATAGTGTGGTAAGGTAAAAGCCACTTTGCATGCAGGCAACAGGTTATCGTGGCAAATGTCAACAGAGGTTCCTCGGTCAGGATACGTCACAGTGCACTTTGAAAGCAAAATATTTAAGCAGCATTCATACTTAGATACCTACCTACTAGGATAGTACCTATATGTACATTCGTAGGTACCTAAGTAATTTTTATTAGGTTTTAGATACAATGACATTCCAAAAATATTGTATACTATAATACCTAGGTAGGTATTATGTATTAATTGTATTTGTACAAAAAACCAAGGATTCGTATTAGCATTGCTAACACCTAAATGTGGCAGCTTTCATAAAAACAATATGATACAAAAAAGCAATTAACTCATAATTCATTAGTTTAATTACTGTTCATCCCGCTACGCTTGTTAAACCGCCGTTAGGTTAAGACTTAATTAATTAATAGTAATGGTATAAAAAGATTAAAGCCGCCGACGTATTCTGAATCAGTGATTACGGTTTGTGTTGAAACATTCTAAGATAGAACAAATTTCTAGTTGGAATTGAAGTTTGCTGTCGAATTTTCTTTGAGTAATTTAAACATTGAGAAATTGAACTTTTTTAAAATACATAAATTAAGCAGTTTGAAAATCTTAATTGTAAAATAAGATACCTAGGCATAGATCTTTAGAGTCTTATTTAAGGCTACCAGACGTACCAGACAAAATAACTCTAAAGTTGCCATAGAAAATGTGCACACAAACAAACGTTACTGCAAATGCAGTAAGTTTACGATAGTGACGACAATCCTATTTTTTTTCCAAATAAATGTACAAAGGTCTTCCTAATAAATTTACAAAGAACCAAATCATTTATTATTTTATGAGCAAAACAGTCAAGTAAATAGGTACCTACTAAAGGTACATGGTTTGACCTGGCCGTGCGGTATTAAAGTGAACCCGGATAAAGTCCTAGCGATAATCCACACCTGTTCCTGCTGTCGTTAGCTAAACAACTTTTGGGGACTCTGCCCTACAGCAATCTTAATCCGTCACCCATTAGGTCTACAGTGGGAGTTCGAATTGGTGATTATTCGACAGCTAACTTGTGAAAAAAAACTCTCCTCTGTACGTTTAGGAACCTCTACAGCCTATAAAATACAATTGATAGACACTTATACGACATAAAACAATAGCCATCTAAAGCTCATAGAGACCTCTACATCCAGTAGGAACTTCACTAATCCATAGAAAATTCTTAGTCTTTAGAAGCTCATACAATCTTTAGAGATCTCTACTGCCATACATAGAACACATACATAGAATATAAACATTTGCCGTTATAGACAATATTAGGTACGTATTTTTCTAGAGCCAATTAAAACTTATGCAGTCCTTAGACTTAGAAACCGTTACATGCCTCAAAAATCTTTACAGTACCTACAAAGAAACCTCTACAGTTCTCAGTCATAGAAACCTTAGTAACCTTGCAGGAAAGGTCCAGTAATTTTAGTAACCTTACAGCAAGAGTCCATAAACCTCAGTAACTTTGTAGCAAGAGTCCAGTAATCATTGTAATCTTGCAGCAAGAGTCAAGAAACTTCAGTAAATTAGCAGCAAGAGTCCAGAAATCATAGTAACCTTGCAGCAAGAGTCCAACATTCTCAGTAACCTTATAGCAAGAGTCTAGAAAACTCAGTAACCTTACAGCATGAGACCAGAAATCGAAATCTTAATAACCTTACAGCAATAGTCTAGAAGTCATAGAAACCTTGCAGCAAGAGTCCCTAGTCAACAGAAACCTTGCAGCACCCCAATAAGTAGTTCTCGTGGTCTCGCTCTCTCCAGCCCCCCAGGCACGCTCAGTGCGGGTGCGCGGGCGGCGCGGGCCCGCGCGGGGCCCGCGGTCAGTCGCCCGTCGCCGTCACCGTCGTCCACGACCACGGGGATGAGTAGTTTGGCTTTTGGCTGGAAAAGAAGAAAAGGAGCGTTAGTTTGGTAGAAGAGTCTTCGTATTCTTAGGTTTTCTTTGGATTCGTTGATTCGGTTCGTATTCAGCGACAAATGCCACTTTGGATAAAATAAAAACCTATCCAAACAAACCTTTTTTATGTAATGTGTGTACTTAATGTAATCTGGTAAGTGATTAATAAACATACTTCCCTCACTAAAAAAAAAATTGAAATTCTGTAAGGGCCACTTGAGTCGCCCTTCTTCTTGTTGGCAAGAACTTAGATTGCCTACCCTGACCTGGTTGGATGTGAATCAACCTTCCATAGATAAACGAACGCCTTCGAGCCACATCTAGCTGTACCCAAAGAATGCGCCAGCTACTGGCGCGAGTGAGTGGAGCGAGTAAATAATTCATACCTCAGTGCAAGTTGCTACAATCGGGGTCAAGTTCGCGTGTGTCGCACGCACGGGCGGCGCGGCACCGTGGACTCGCGGAATGTGGGGCTGTGCCTGAGTGCCTATACCTTTAAACCACTCATTGTCCCTTTTAGGAAAGCTTCTTGAAAGTCGAGATTTTTTTTCCTTGTCTCTCTCTTTTCAAACGTCTTAGGAGTGAGAGTGACCAAAAACATCTCTCGCGATAAGAATAGGGGGCTGTACCTTCCATGTGGACGCTAGGCCAAAGTTCGCTTTTATTCCACGTTTGCTATTCCTAATACGCTCTTTGTGTCCTAACCCTTTGTACCTTTACGGACTTTTGATCGAGCTCTACCTGCATAATCTACATAATGACGTTTGTGTATTCTGTGTGCCCGTATTCAGAGTATTTAGTGTATTCAGATTAGGTACCTACCTAACATTTTTATAAATCATGTCCAATAGGAAAAATTAGCCCGCAAAAATTGTTACAGATTGTTTTAGATAGTAACTAAATATTACCTAATCTCTAAATGTCATAACCTACGCCAGTGGTCGGCAACCTTTTGGCAGGCTAGGGCCGCACAGTGCCGAAATAAGCAAGAGACTGGCCATACTTGTTCAAAAAATTTGCAATAGGTTTCTATGTACTTATACATATTTTACCATAGGTATCTATTGATTTATGTAGGTATTATCTGATCTCTAAAAATCAATGTTTATCTGTCTCTGGCAGCTATAGTAAAAGCCTTGCTTAGTTTGGGGCCAGACGACGTGTGAGCAAAATATCCCGATTTTTATTTATTTACAAAACCCTCGCGGGCCGCAAGGAGGGGGGCCGAGGGCCGCATGTGGCCCGCGGGCCGCGGGTTGCCGACCGCTGACCTAGGCCATAGCCATCGAAATAATATAGGGAAGAAGAGGCACGAGTCTAATTTCTAGTACACAGTGCGTGGAGTGGACCCAATTCAACTACAAGCAAATGGACATTGCAAAGCTTCGTTGACAGTACCTATTATATTTAAGTGTATCAATAACAGAGATATAGAGAGGCGTACAAATGACTATAGCGAGAACTAGACAACAACCATTATCATTGTTGCGGCTGGTTGCGTTTGTTTGTGACTACGGTAAATTGTGTGCAGCACCTGTTGTGTAGGTATGCGTTCCAGTTTTAGGTTTTCGTACCGTTTCTCCCCTAAATATGATCGAAGGCCATGGCTATTTTAACTGTTCAGTTATTTTAGGTACTTAAGTGAGCTCTTAAACAGTTTTAATGGCACCCCGTCAAACAGAACTCTTGACGGCGGCTGCGTAGTTTGGAGCTAATGTTTTTAATAAAAACACGTTTTATCGTAAGAGCCATTAAAATTTTATCGCCGATAACAAATGGTAGGTATTTTTCGAATATGACTCACTCGGAAAACTGTGGACTCTCCACGTGAACGGAAAAGAAATGACGCAAAACAATTGTTACCTACGTAAAAGTAGGCAGCTACCTATCGTTATTATTACAACCATGAATACAGTTCATTAGAATTGGGTACATCATATAAAAGGACATAAAAATATGGGTAAGTAACACTGTATTATACAGAAAGAGACTTAGCTATAAGTCCCGACAACCCAGAGGATAGTTACTCTCTATCGTGCTAAATGAGTTTCACAGTCGTGCCCCTTCAAGTCCGAACGACGGCAGAAAATGTCCCAAAATTTTTGTACAGAACTTAACTTAGCTCCTTTTTCCCATTAGTAAGATCGTCTTAAATTAGAAGCCTAGTCTAGTCTAATTACACCGCATTAGTAGTATTATTGTTGGCCATTGTAAGTATTTTTTATATGTACTAGGCATGTTATATGTATGACTACATTTGTGAGTATTTTTTTAATGCAAGTAATTATTTTCACATTAGTATATCTTCAAGCACGCTACTAAATAAGGACTTACTTACCTACCCACGCAAGTTAGATAGATACATACTTACGTAAGAATTTTTTTTTTTAAAATTATTTTATTTTTATTTTATTATTGGTCCGGCAAATACTGGCCCGGCAATATTGCGACAATATTTCGAGTGTGGCCCGGTCATATTGTCATACATTTCTAGCATGGCTGGGGGGCTATTCCTGCGCGTGAGATGAGATGAGATTTTATTGTGGTCACTCTCACACCTATAACGTTTCAAACAAGAGCAACAAGGACGAAATAAGGTGAGATGAGAATTTCAAATCTCCGAATAGGGCCACTGATGACGACCGGGCTACAGTCGGCAATATTGCCAGTATTGCGGGCCAGTATTGCAGTAAAAATATGGCCCGTCTAAATAGTTTAGATGATTTTGATGTCTACGAGCGCCCTTACTTACTTATTATTTTTGCAAACAATTGGTACTAACTTACCTAAGTATTTATGTGCAAACTCAGATCAACCTAGAGAATAAGATGGCGCACGGCGTATGATCTAAGTGAAACCAAAAACCATCCAAAAACTACGCTACTGTCGTATAGGTACAAAACACTCACACATTGACGCAAAAAAACTACGCTACTCGCTTGGTCATTCTTACCTCGACATTACGCACATTGGTTTATGGTATAATTTCGTGTACCTACTTAAAAATATAGGTACATAGTGCATTATAAAAGTGTGGCCAGGACTACATTTTGAGGTTCTTTTTAAAAACTGTGCAGTTTTTTTACAAGTCAATTTTGAAAAACGCCGTAACATTAAACTCTTACAAATATGTGCAGTTTTAAAATATTAAATCTCCTAATAGGTATACAAATATTGGAACGGAAATGGTTAATGTAGAGTTTGGGAATTGATATTAGTTTTCGTGCAATTGTAAATGTTTTTCATGGCAACATTACCACGCACACATTGAAAAAGAAGTGGTCCAGCGAGCAATAACGCAGTGTTCCATCTTTTCCTCTAGATTGATCTGAGTGTGCAAATACCTAGGTGTCAAATTGGTTAGTTTACCAAAATGTAAGATATTTCAAACTCATTGTAAGTAGGTACTTAGCAGTTTACGGCGCCCTTATATCCCAATCCTAGGGCTTAGACTTGGCAGAGTTTAGAGCAATTAACCTTTTGACATTTCGTTTATAACATCAAAATAATGTAGTTAAGTATATGAGCAGTGTGGTACGCTGGTATTTCACGCGAATGTCATAATAAAGGTAGGCACGGGTACTATGGAACCTTAATACCGCTTCGTGCCGATCAATCTAGCTAGATTCTAGACCTATTGTTCCGTGACCTATGCGTGCTTCGGTGGGAATATTCCGAAGTACAAGTTGGTATTTGTTTTGGTAAAATATTGGTTGTAAATATTGGGTTTCGAAGTCTAATTGTTATTGAATGATTTCAATGCTTAATTCGGTTTGGGATAGAACATAGCAAATATTTTGTTTACATAATTATAGCCCTATTCAAATTATCATTTTTGATGTTCAAGAAAGACAGGTAAATTTACAATACAATACATCTTTATTGCACACCAAAAATACAAAGTAAAACAAACATAAAGAAAATATTAAACAGTAAAATATCATTCGACAGTATAAGGGCGGCCTTATCGCCTAAAGCGATTTCTTCCAGGCAACCTTTGGATGGACAGGACAGAACGAAATATGACAAACGGTCGAAATATGACAAATTTCAGGTTTGTTTAGATTTAACAATTTAGCGTTCTAGGCCCGTGCCGAGACATCTTTTTGAAACGATTTTTAGGTTCAGCCGCCGACGCTGCGCGACCGCGAGTCGTATCGCCGAGCAATAAGGTTCATGGTAGCGCAGCGTCGACGGCTAAAAAACTCATCGCAATAAAATGTCACGGTTCAGGCCTGAATAGGGTCTATAGAGCATATAAAATGTTTTTTTTTTCAGAATTTTGGACATTGCTATCATTAACCATCAAAAATTTTGCTACATTTTATCGCACTACAAAGTTTTTATCCTTTATTCATATGCATGACAAAAATATAATCTAGATAATAAATCTTATTTAATGCCAAGTCGTTTCCCAAGTTCTTAGCCCCTATCTAGTCAATCTAACTTTACTCCTTTGGTCTAACAATTCTAAGATCATAAGTCAGTTTATGTACTTGCTTGCTAGTTTTTATTAGGGTGCTCCTAGACGAATCATATTTTTACTGCAGTACTGCCAATATTGCCGACTGTAGCCCGGTCACCATCAACCATGCTAGAAATGTATGATGATATGGCTGGACCACACTCAAAATATTGTCGCAATTTTGCTGAGCCATGCAGTAAATGTATGCGGTCCGTCTAGGAGCACCCTTAGATCCTTGCCGCGTCTCGCTGCGTTACATGTGTTTAAAAGTAGCCTACGTGTTAATACAAATATAAGCTACCTCTGTACTAAATACAAATATAAGCCACCTCTGTACTAAATACAAATATAAGCTACCTCTGTACTAAATTTGATCAAAATTCGTCAATCCGTTTGAGCGTGAAGAAGTAAACAAACACACACAAACTTCCGCCTTTATAATTGAAGAAGAATAGAAATAGGATTTAGATTAGGTAGGATAAATACATACGTACCTAAGTACTTGCCCGCTATGTACTAGCTCGTTCTATATATTCTGTGCCCTAGGTAAATTAAATGCCTACGTTAATTTAATTTGCGCTGCGGCTGATTCAATCATGCCAGGGACGTAATCAGGGCTACGTGGATCCGACGTACGCTATGTTGTTGCCAATTTGTTACTAATCCAATTTGCTAATTGCTATTTCGTTTACATCATTTATTATTCGCTTTTTTAATTATAGTTTGTTATTATCTGGTTATTATTTGAAGAAGTAATGATTCGTAAGATTTTATAAACTTTTTTATAATAATTATTTCAGAGTAGTCGTGTAATGTTTGTAATAAATATCTTATT
Organism: Peribatodes rhomboidaria; assembly: GCA_911728515.1. NCBI lineage: Eukaryota > Metazoa > Arthropoda > Insecta > Lepidoptera > Geometridae > Peribatodes > Peribatodes rhomboidaria. The sequence goes on from OU452182.1 coordinate 14,483,814, forward strand.
GTGTTTGTCTTTTCTATTTCTAACAAATGTAATGTTAGATCGTAACTAGGTAGATATAATCAATCTATCTCTGTGACGTAAGCCGCAGAACGCCGCGAGCGGCCGGGGCTCAGCTCAATTGAATCAATTGGAGGCGACCCTAGGTCAGGCCCGGCTCTAGGGTTGGCACGTAGCAACTAAAAATATAATCTAGGTCAGATAAGGTTACTTGTAGCCATGAACCGCAGTTTATTTGCAACAAGCGACCCGCACCGGCTTCAACCGGTACCTATGAAATGAAATGAATGTTTATTGGTGGCAACTAACGTCACATATCAATAAATTAACAAATAAATCTTACTTCTTAAATTGTTCAGTCTCAGTGTTGAGAAGCATTACTATCTAAACGAGGAATTAACCTGTGTTTTGGAATAGCAAATATAAATAACTATAAACTTTTCGTGACAAAAGTATGTGTATATAACTGATGGTGAAAACCGCATCAGAATCCGTTGCGTGCTAGAAGCAGTTAGCGGACATCCTGACAGACATATGCGAAAAGCGACTTAGTTTGATCTTTTATACTATGTAAAGAAGAGGTAGAGAATAGAAAAAAAGATGTTTTGTATAATTTATGAAATCAATCAGAACGATGCGATGCCCTGAAAATGTCAAAGAAGTTCGTAACGCCTAGTAGCCCTAGCTCAGCATAGATACCTATATAGAGGTATATTAATGGAGATTATAGTAACAGTATAGTAAATTGTCTATTGTTGCGATATTAAATACCTACATCTGTTGGATCGTATTCGAAATGCGTTTGGAAAATGTTACGAGAGAAACATTTATCTTTAAATGTGTTACATGTGTGGCGATAGTACAAAATGTGTAGAGACATTACAGAAATGTGCATGTGTTTATCTTGTACTAATTAACACTTACATAATTATGTGGAATAGAATACGTACCTACATATATACATTTCTTTTTCTTAAAAAAAATGTTTTTATTCTCTCATTTTCATTGCGTCTAATGAAATAACAGAATAAATACGTTTTTTCCATAATTTTGATTTTTAATAATGTTAGAAAAATCAAGTATAATAAGTAGGTATATACTTAGGTAGGTAGGTTAGTAAGCTTTCGTAAAAATTTTTAAGTAGACACCTACGTAATTAATTTTCACGTGCAGGACGTTTGCTCCAAAGAAATATTTTAATTTTGCAAATGGGGCAACAAAAAAAGTATTCATGCAAAAGTAGAGCGCCAGATGAAGTAATTCAGCAAAAAAGCGTCTAAAATTTTCTGCGCGAAATTCATCAAATTACAAAAAGTGCTGGAAAAATTGTCGCCTACAAATTTTTCCCTTGGTCGGGCTTACAAAATGTTTTTCGGACCGAGTGTGCCGGGTTTCACAGCTATGTTATATTTTACTAAATTGCTGGAGCTTGAATAGGGAAGCATTGTGTAGTTTGTTGACTGCCTACGTGTAATATTCTGAAATTATTGGCTGGAAAGGTAGGTAGGTAAAAATAGATTTGTGCTACGAGGAAAACAGATTAAAGTTCAGTGAAGGAGAAAATATGGGAGACGAAAATTTGCTCTATTTTTCGTTTGCGAGTTGTAGGTACACGTCTATGTTAATAAATAAAGTAAATTTCAAATCTGAATTTCAAATATTAAGGTAGGTACCTAATTCAAGATATCTGCAGTCGACACACATGTAGATGTATCCGTGTTTGAGTTAAAATTAGGCACGGCGCGGGCGGTGCATACACCAAACTTTATGACGTTAGTGACGTACTGGCGAGTACGTCATGTGTAATCAAAAACACGTGTGATGTTAAAGTGGACCGGACAGAGTGCTGTTAGCAGACTGCACTTGGCACGCAATTTAATACTTAAAATATACGACTTGAGTATTATCAAATTGCAGAAATTATTATGCTTATACCTACGCTAACTTTATGCTTAATACCAATCTATGACTTGTCTGGCTATAGCTATGGCTGGTAATATATATAAAAATTAAATAACACTACGTATACTGTTAGTTAATTTTTACTTATCGAGAACTAACGTTGAAGGATTTCTTTTTAATGCTATCAATAGCAATTTTCTTCAGCATGGTTTTATCTTGTATTTACTTCTAATTAAAGTTAATGATTAAATGGTAGCTATTTATAATTTCTTCTTAAGAAATGGGAAAGTCTTGTACTTATCTACAGCCAACTCCTCTTGTTAACTCGCCTAATTAGAAACACGGCTCGTAAATAAAATACTTTAACACAAGTTACAGCTTCTTACAAAAAGTCTAATTTTAAGAATATCCGGCAAAAAATCGAGAATCAAGGAAGGCGGCCAATTCGTGCACGCACAAGGGGTGGAGGGTGGCGACCGCCCCCTACTAACGAGGGGTGGTGGCTGGGTGGCACCTCCCCCTGACCCAAAAAACCACTCCTTGCGTACCCCACCTTACGAGTGTAGTGAGTAGTGCACAATAGGTGCTAAATAATGTAGTTTTTGTCATAATTTGACAAGTTAGTTAAAGTAATAAGGGCGAAAAAGTTTCATTAGGTATACGATGTTAGAAATAAATACACATATGTACATAATTATAATCACGTCTCTTGTCTATGAGGGTGGGCAGAGACCACTTCTCTCCACTTGATACGATCCTGGCATAAATTTTTCGCTCCTTCCACTTTTACGAGTAGGTATGAGTCTTTTCATATACGCTCGTCAGTTTCGGGTAGGAAGCGGTACTCTTGACCTGGCCTAGAAAAGCCAGGTCTAAAGAATTAAAACATTTTAGAAATAAAAAATAACAAAATATTATAAGGGTTGGTTGGGTAAATATGTTTAATTTTTAGTTTTTATGGGCATTAAAAGTATAACTTTAGCAACCTACTATTATTTACTAAAAGAAAACATTATTTAGAAACGTAATTTAATTCGAATAATTTTAACTCCTCTTACTACTCGCATACTCAGGAAATAGATTTCATAACAAAAACAGCTGTGGCATCAGCTGTCAATTTGCGCAAACCCAAACAATATCTGCAAGGGGAGCATTAAAGAGATTCAATATTAATACGGAACAATGTAATAGGGCCTCATTCACCAAATAAACGTGTAAGTTTTTTTTTTCATAAATTGCAATGAATTAAAAAAAAATTAACTAGTTACTAGGTTGTTATTCAACATTTACCGAATGTAAGTGTTAGGTAAGTATATGAACACTTAAAAAATAACTACTGAGAATCCTATCTTATTATTTTCTTAGTAGACAATTATTTTAAGTATTGCATTAAATATTTACTTAGTCCTCAAATGAGTCGGAAAATATTGAACAAGACGTTTACCTGCCACTTATTACGTGTCACGTAGAAAAAGCTGTTTCAACAAAGATAAAGGAAAGTTCTAAAAATATGACGCAATACATTTCCAATTTGACATCATGTGCTCAAAGCGTGTCATTCCCGTAACATATGGTGCGTCACGCTCACGCGTCACGTCTGGTCTAACAGGATTACAGACGTGACAGGAGGGCGCCGGCGGTGTGCGCGCGGCCTTACGTCGTAATTAATTAATTTGCTCCTTTTGTTTTATTACTTGAATGGCAGCCCGTTGTACGTCAAGACGGTAATTAAGATAGATGGTAATTATTTTAATGGATAAAAGGAAAAGAAATAAAACGTAAGTAGTGGTTGTATCTCGGGATTTACCAACCAGTGCCATATAGGTAATAAATCCTTATTCCTTGTTGGAATTATTTCGTTTAACTTTATTATTTTCACTGTTTGTAATAATAATAATTATAATAATTATTATTTTTTACAGTTACTTCCATCTGAAGTGTTAGTGTTTTCCATATTAGCAAAAATGTGTATCCATGACACATAAACCGATGTTTATACTTCAAGGCGAATAATTTATTATTTATTTTAAAATTATGTTCTTCATATAAAAAAAAAATCTAACGTCAAACCTGTCATGTCACGTCATACGCCGTCACGTCCCCCAAAAACACTCATCCTAATACGTCCCTGCATCAAACTTAATACGAACTTCGTTTTCTAGGTCAAGGGGACGTAATGTGAAATAAAACTATGAAAATAAGTTTTATTTATATCCTACAATTCTGTAAGGTATATTGATCTTTTTTCTTTCATATTTCTTTTGATAAGAGATTATGACATAATATTGTACATAGGTATTCAAAGTTTGAGGTAGGTAGATGCATACATTTTAGCAGGAAATCATTCTTGTTGAATGTGTTTTTAGCAATATTTGCTAACAAAAAAGGTAAACGTTGCATTTTGTGTCAAGAAACTAAATTTTTACATTACATATTGAAGAAAACTAATATTAAGATCAAAGAAGCCTAAAAACGACCAATCATATTTTTTATACTGAATCAGTTTACGTATTATGTAAATGTAAAATTGAGCCATAATTACTACTTCAATGCTGTGTTAAGTTTTTGCAACATGGCTCCATTTTTACTAGAATGTATGTTTTAAGGTTTTAACTTATAGGGAGCTATTTTTACTGCAATACTGGCCAGCCAATATTTTGAGAGTGTGGCTCGGGAATATTGTCATATATTTCTAGCATGGCTGATAATGGTCGGGCTACCGTCGGCAATATTGCCAGTATTGCGGGCCAGTGTTGTAAGCAGGAAAAATAGGGTCCGTCTAGAAGCGCTCAGCAAGCCAACTAATTGCTGCAATTCAGTAAATCAGAAACAAATAGCAATTAATAAAAATAATTCGTACTGGTATGATTTTCCTATGAGCAAAATGCGTTCCGGAAACGGATGTCATTTATAACGCGTGCTATCGCGTGAGAAACATACCGCGCCTCGCGGCTGCGCCTGCACTAAATTAATATGCACGACTGGCGAACTTGTTTGTTTGTACGGATATAATAATATGCTATTGGTTGTTTGAGCGATGATGGTAAATGTAAATGTTTGAGGGGACTGTAATAATGCTAAAATCAATACGGTTGCAGTTACATTGCATTTTGTTACCTCGAATCGAACATGGAAACGATTGGCAATGGACCGAGGCAGATGGCATTGTAAAAGAGGCTCACATCCGCAGCTGTGGGAGTAGGATAAAAAATACTGTTGATGAAGATGATGATGATAAATTCCAGGGTGGCCTTGGGACTTGAGTTGAATGACTCCCGACCCTGATAGCTCCGTCTCCTTCGAAGCGGGAAGCCAGACAGAAAAGACGAGGACGAGACACGGACGGGACGCAGACGCGGCGTCACTTTAATGTCTTTTTATACATTGATTCTCTTTTATATATATTGATGTGCTGAAGAGATGCGACGCAAGACATAGACAAGACAGGCCGCGAATGCGACGCTTCTCGTTTAGTATAAAGGTGCTGTTGTTCTCCGTCCGTGTCTCTTCCCGTCTTACGTCTTTTCTGTCTAGCCAGCGCCGTAGGGTTCCGTAGTAAACTAGGAAAACTTTCTAATTTTTTTGTGTCCTATCTGACCGTCTATATTTTAAGCTTCTTTTTTATTATATGTCATCTGCTACATGACTGCATGGAGCCCGGTGTATGGCGACAGGCTCGCCCCCTGTCACATTTGGGACTGAATATCGTCCGGCGAAGTGTGGGTGTAGTATTACACCTCTGCCAGCCCCCTAGGGGGAAAGGCGTGACGATATGATTTGTTATATTTTTTTAAGACTATCTGAAATGACGAAACCAGACTACGTCGGGAAAGCTCCGTTACGCCCCGCCGTTCCTATTGGTAAAAAAATGTAAACATCCAATAGGCACACTTTAGGCAATAGTCTGATTCCGGCTTAAGGAGCAGAGATGATGACGTAATGATTTATTACTAACATAGTTACGGAACCAGTCTCTAACCCTTCGCGATCTTACGCAATCTTCCCCGTCCAGACCGCGGGAGATCCCAGGGGATCGATCGTGTCCTATATTGGGGAGTAGGGGATCAACGCTGTGTCAATTCCGTATTTAGGGGATTTAATATATCGCGGGATTTTCGTACAAGGACGAGCGGGTGATGTAAGGCACTGATGTCATGTTAGAAATCTGACGTAAGAGCAAGGTAAGGCTGTGTTTCCACTAAAGATGTGCGATGATGCGTAGCGAGGGATGCGTTTCTTAAGAACCGATACTTCATTTACCTAGCCTCGTTCAGCGCAGTTTCTGTGGAAACAGCGAGCGAGATGTTTGTACGTACAAAATAGTCGAGGGATGGCGAGAGATGTGTTTTTTGTGAGATAGATATGTAAAAGAGCCCGCTACAGATCTTCGTACCGCTCATCCTCACACCGCTCATCTACCTGGACATCTCTGGTGAAACGCAACCTAAGACTGAGTTTCGGAATCACTATTTCATTTGGTTAGCTAAAGCTGTGCCCGCAGTTTTATCCTATCGATCAGATAACAATGTTCTAGTAGGTACTCGACATTTGGGGGATGTCCGTGGAAGCACTTCAGAAATGTCAAGTTTCAATGAAATATCTATGTAGTATACGTAATATATTGATTACCCTAGCGGAATATACTACTCGGACTATACTGTAGGGACGAAGGTTAGGAGACAATGAGACCTGGCGAGAGCGCGCAAGACAAATAAGACCCAATAACAGCACCAGCACACTCGCTATTGTCTTGTCGGGAATATTCAGTCTCTCAGCGAGTGTACAATCCGCATTAGGCTGCATTCGCTTTGATCGGACCGCAGGAGTCACAGAACGCATCCAGCGTGACAAATTCGCGGACGCTGATTGTACTGTATCTAAGTGCTATCCTACGGTGTTCCCTAGGGATCGATCGGATCTGGGCAGTCCATGCGATCTTGTCCGACATCTAAGCCGATCTTGTCCGACGTCTAAGCGAAAGAGGATATCCTCGAACGTAGGTAATCCATCCTACTGTTTAGTATTTTGTTTTGTTGCTTCCGAGAATCTTCCGAGTAATGCGATACCTAAAGCGGAGGTGTAGGTTTTTTATTTATACTAATCTACAGTATCTAGCTACTTACTCCCATGTACCTGGCTATATAGGTACGGTAGATGTTAGGGGTAAATTCATAGCGGTATATCCACTGGAAGTGCCTACTGTCTCCGATTTCTAACTAAATAAATTCGGGACACTTGCACACACGGTCGCCTGACCCCAAACTAAGCAAAGCTTGTATTATGGCTACCAGGGACTGATACACATACTTAGATATTTTTAAAAACATACTTACATAGATATTAACACCCAGACATAGAACCAACACAAACGTTCATCACATAAATGTTTGCCCTAGGTGGGAATCGAACCCACGCCCCCGAGCTCAGAAGGCAGGTTCACTACCAACTGAGCCACCGAGGCAGTCAAAATCGAGTCGAGGCACTTAAATTCTATCTTCAGTTTTTTTATTTCCTAATAAAAATCTCTTACGTTATCATTCGAGTACTAAGAGGTGCTGTGGTGGGTTTTAATCTAAAATTTTAAGTAGGTAATCCTGGCCGCTACCTGAGAAGTGTTGGTACGTAGATATGAGGGCCTACCATGATTTTTATTGCCAAATCATGGCAATATGATAACGCTATAACAATAATGCTGCGCGACCGCCAATCGTATCGCATCGAATCTTTTATCTATTATTTATGTGCCGAATAAATAGGCATACTCAATAACAAAAAAACAATAGCCTGGTTCAAAATTTTTGGTTCCAGTCTAGTCCACCAACCTAACCTAATTTTACTAGGTAACTCTACAAAAAACGTTTAGCCTAGATTCGACAAGATAAAAAGGCACAGCTCACTGGGAGTTCCTTATCTAAACTAACCTAACCTGCTACTAAGTAGACCCTAGGTACTAAGAATAGGTATATCTATCCAGTTCCAGACAGAGTTAATGCCTAGGCCGGCCCCTCGTGATAAGGCTCGATCCAAACTTTGTCCCAGTTGCGCTCCGAGATTAAGGAAAGGTTTTCATGTGAAAGAAGATTATCGTCTAGGCTTAGTGGAAGAAACTTATTCATTTGTATTGCTTTTGTTCTAATGTACGAGTATGGGCAACTAGCAACACTGTTAAGTCCAGTAATTTAGTTTTTTTCGTACTTATTCCTTTTTTGAGAGCGCTTTTTTGAATTAGAAGCCTTTTAGCTCTTAGCTTCTCATTCTCTCTTCTTCTTCTGCGAACCTTTTAATTGAGCTTTTTGCCATGATGGTTACGTTTTTTTATCGACGCTGCGAGATCCGCTGCGAAATCGCGAATCATATCGCCGCGCACTATGGTCCAAGGTCGCGCAGTGTCAAAGACAAAACGTCTGCCCTGCTAGTCTGCATTCGTAATTATTTGTTCGTACCATTGCTTTTTTTACAATTTTAAAAATTATCTATAATTTTATTTTGATATGGTATTAAAAATCGAAATAAATGATTGTAATTGATTTGATTGTCACTTTTAGCTACTAATATTGGTAGCCTGTTATTGATACCAGCACTGCGATCAATTAACATTTCCTATAAACATTTAAAAAGCATACCAGGAGGTTTCTATTTATGTATTTTTGTTTTTCATTTTAATGTAGAATTTATATGTAATTTGCTTTTTCTGTTGTTTTATTTTGTTGTGTTTCATTGTTGAGATTTATTTAGAGGTTGCTGTTTGTATTTCATGTGTGTGTCTTGTAAGTACTTCATATGTATCTATGGATCATAGTTATCCGAAATAAAGTTTTATTACTATTATATATTATAAGTTGATGTCGTAGCCAACTTGCTTAATCAGCCATTCAATTAACAGGCTATCCATTTTACTAAACGGCACCGTTCAACTAGCTGCCTGAATGATATTCAGCCGTACGTAGCATCTTTTACAACATTTAATAAACTGGCTGACTGATGCTCAGCCCATTTATACAATAGGGTGCCAATATTTGCCAAAATTACTATTATTGACTGAAGAAATGTGTTTTAAATTAATTGTAAGTAATAAAAATATTATTAGCTAGGTCTTCACTAGGTTGAACTAGACTATTAATTGAACGACGAATTAAGCTAGTTGGCTGCGACAAATATATGTTTTAGCTCAAAGCAAATAAAACTAGATGGCGCTTCTCACGATTCTCATTCACAATTAGCAGCTTTGGTTAGAACGGCTCACAGCCGCGCTCCCACGTAAATACTACCCAGTACTTGGATATAGTCTTTACACAGCCGTAAACACCAAATCGCTAACTCGTATAAAGTCGTCAGTATAATAACTACGATCTAGCAAGCCGCCGTTCCTCGCAGCTCTATAATGAGTGATTGCAGCGAGCACTTAACCCAGATTGTAATCGCTTCGCCACTACAGTTATGTATGGTTTTACTTTAACTGGGAACTGCAGATGTACCTCTTGCTTGGTGGTCTTTAGAGTTCATAGAAGAGAGTTGGGAGTTGGAGAGTTGTGGTATAAATTACGACTAGTAAATTTTTACCAAAACGAAAATGTTTGAGGTATTACATGTAGGTTGTCATTAAGTAGACGCCTATCGCATTTAGGTACGATGCCTATTTTTCAACAATTTTCTTTTGTCAGTGTAAATTTGAGTTGGGTTTTTCATTTATGAGAGCATTTTGAAAAAAAATCCAACAAATAAGCCATAGTTTTCTTCATGTACCTAACTGTCCCGCCTTTTTCCCGATCAGTCCTGAAAAATAGGTAAGTAGATGTAACAAGTAATGAACAGAGGCACTGACAGATTTGTTTCGTTTAAAATACTTAGGCCCACTTACAGAAGATACGGAGCGAAATTCTTAAACGCATGGTTAATTTACTTAGAATTAAAATTCTATAAGTAAATGTCACTTTAATACTGTGGCGCTTTAATAAGGCGCATTACTTTTTTTTTTTACGAAAAAAAGAAAACTTGAGTCTTTGCTAGTGGTCCAAAAGTAGGTAAGTAATAGGAGTTTGTTACAATAACCACTTCCGCCAAGTAGCCACTACACAGAAAAAAAACTATTCTATTAAGACAATATTTATTGGCCAAGAATAATAATGATTTATATATGGCCTAAACAATGAATTCTTGACATTAGCATATTATTGTTTTAAATTGACTGTCTTAAATTAAGACATGTATTTTTAATTCAAATCAATATTATTCTCAGATTAATAACTATGAATTCTAGATCTGAGGTAGCATGTATTTTTATTCCAAATTAATATTATTCTCAGATTAATAACTATGAATTCTAGATTTGAGTTAACATGTATTTTTGTTTCAAATTAATATTATTCTCAGATTAATAACTATGAATTCTAGATTTGAGGTGTCATGTATTTTTATTTCAAAACAATATTATTCTCAGATTAATAACTATGAATTCTAGATATAAGCCGTCATGTATTTTGATTCCAAGTTAATATTATTCTCAGATTAATAACTATGAATTCTAGATTTGAGTTGAAACGTATTTTTATTTTAAAAATACCATGTCTTCTTACAAAAACAACTTTATTTCAATCGAAGAAGACCTATATTATTGAATTGAGATGATGTTTTAATAAATTATTCTTAAACTAAGGGTTTTTTGGTTTTCTTTTTGAGAATATAATTTCTTGTATCAAAGTAAGCTTGTGTTTTAGTGATAGAATCAAATTCTCATTATAAAACTAATACTATTCTTAGGCGCACCGCAGACGACGACGTGGACCAGGCCAGGCCGGTCAATTTCACCGCGATCGATAGAACAAAGGGTATACTGCCAACCCACACGTGGTCAAAAAGACCGTGGCTGGTCGCGCCGCCAGTGCCCGCGTCACCGTGTGGGTTGGCAGTATACCCTTTGTTCTATCGATCGCGGTGAAATTGACCGGCCTGGCCTGGTCCACGCCGTCATCTGTGGTGCACCTGAATGGCAGAAAATGTTTTAGAGTATGTTATATAGATACAGAAACAATTACTGACATTAGCATTTTTTAAGATACAAAACATGTTATGCAATTAATAAATTCACTGAAATACAAGAAATTAATCTCTATTGATCAGGTAAAACAAACAAAAAATATATTAATAAGTAATGTATTTATCAAAGAAAAACATACAAAATGATTAGGCACAAAGTTAAAAACCTACTAGCCGAGCTAAATTGCCGAGTTTTGTTTCTACTCTCTTAAAATAATAGAAATAAATGTCTTGGCATGGTCTTACTCACTCGATACACCATTTTATGAGATTTAAAATAATTGAACATACTTTTGATAAATCTGCCAACTTAATTTACTAGAAAACAATATTACATATATCCAGAAGTATTTTCATGTTTTTGTTTTAGTTGTTGGTTTCGTAGTACTTCAAAATTGATTTTCCACATGGAGATGTCGTGAGCAGTGTTTTCAGGTCAGTCAAACTCTGGTAAGCTAGGTGTGTTCAGAAACAGATTTTTCTATATGGTCTACGTCCGTATCCACATAAATCCGATATGTCAGCTGTGGTAATGGTGATATTCTCGGTCTGAAAAATAAATAAAAATTTTATCTTTGTGTTTTTAGTACATGAGTATAGGTGTGCCCCAATTTATCGGTACAGTGAAGTAAGCGAGCCACTTCCTCTACTCAGTTTCTTAAAATATTTCAGAATTTTTAATAAATAGGTATTACTCAGTTTTACTCCGAGTACAGAAAATTGATTAGTGCATTTTAATTTATTGATAGCTTACACTACTACAGGGGTGGGGTGGGTTCGACCCGCAGTTTCATAGGAAATGGTAATTTCTCCGGGATAAAAGCAGTCATGTCCTTTTCTGTACCCCGGACACCGTGTATGCAAAATGCAGAAGTTCAATCGAAGCTGACTGTACATACCGTCATCAACGATGTCAAGTATTCTTCGATTTTGTTCTCTAATTTAATACGTGTTCCTATAGTCGAACACAACTCTTTCAGAAGATCTCCTTTAACTTCTTGGTCGAGAGTTATACAATTAACTGAAACGAAGAATCACAAGTTTTAATCCAACAATAAAATTATCTTCATAGCAAGGTTAAAACATCTGTCTCTCGGGTTAAGACTACAGTTACTTACTTACCACTAAATTGTTCAATGATGTCCGGGGGAATATTCAAACTGGTGAGCAATTCTTCCATTTTCTCCGTTATAGGGATCTTAATTACTGTATTAATGTAGTAATCCCTTGTTTTTTTACCTAATGTAACTTAGGTTAAGTAGGTAGCTACATATATCTTGGTCACTAAATAACTACGAACACTCACTATCGAAAGATGATAAAGAACTACGTAGGACCCAATCACTTTCATCCAAATTAAAATACAGTCAAAGAACCTCTTATTAATCACTTGTATTGTAAAATAATAACTAGCGCGCACACACGATGTTAACCTGTTAGATGTAATGGCAGCCTGGGCGGCGGCCACCGAGCGAACTTCATTCGCAGTGTTGCCAATACTGATTCCGCAAAGAGCGCTAAAAAGTCGCCGGAACCATGGTAAAAAAACCTACTTAAATTTTTTGGGTTACAAGGAACCCGTTAAATTTGTTCTGCCCGTCCGTCCGTCTCAACTTATTAAAATTTGTATTTTTGAACCTTAATTTTGAAAATGACTTAGAATTCCTTGAAATTACTTAGAGTTACTTGAAAATTACTATTAATTACTATTATTTATTAATATATTAATTACTATTATTTATTACTAGGTGCTCTAACCACTGATCACGGATGTTAAGCAACGGACGACACGGTCAATCTTCGTATAGATGACCGCGGGTAGCATTCACAACTGAGCATAACAACAATCGTCAAGCTGTGTCAGAGGCCCTTGGGTTGGGTGGCAAGAAACATAACCAAACCTAGCTACTCGGTCTATACTAACCTGTGTGCATTTATGGCATACTAGCTGCGCCCCGCGGTTTGACCTGCGGTCACACATTTGAATAACAATATTATTACCCTCCACTGCCATAGATAGGTCACATTTCCAGTCAGCTTTTAGCGTTCCGTACCTCAAAAGGAAAAAAACGGAACCCTTATAGGATCACTTCGTTGTTCGTCTGTCTGTCTGTCTGTCAAGACCCTTTTTCTCAAGAACGCGTGAAGGTATGGAGCTGAAATTTATATGACATACTCAAGTCCATGGTCTCCATGTCAACCCAATCAAAAGATACAGCTGTTTTTGCTGCTAATTTTGGCATTTTCAAAGGAAAATGCTCAACTCAAAAACCTACAGGGTACTTCCCGTTGACCTAGAATCATGAAACTTGGCATGAAGCAAGGTCTTATAACACAACCAAATGAAAAATTGCGAATTTATAAATATTTGACGAAAAAAAACCAATACAAAGTTAGTTTGTAGTTCGATCGTATTGAAGACCATACATATCAACTACAAATTAAAATTGTTTTCTAAACTAACTAACTTTTACTGATTTTAATATTTCTTGTTGACTATAATTATTATTAGTAGGTATGTACGGAACCCTTGGTGCGCGAGTCGGACTCGCACTTGTTTTAGTTTCTAGTAGGTTTACACTTAGCTAAATTTAGTAGATTAAATTCAGGTATTATCATATTCATCTCATCATCATCATATCATATTACACTTGGCTAAATTTAGTAGATTAAATTCAGAAGCAAATTTAGAAGCAAGTTCAAAATTCAAAAGTTTCTAAATGATTCAGTCAATCAGAAACCACCCTTGCTTCTGAATTTAGTATCCTAACGATATCCTAACTTACTAAATGCTATTACACCATTGTAAACAGTGACGTTACCAAGTGTTTGAAATATCCTATGGTTCGAATAAATAAATTGAATTGAATTGAATAGAACACTTCACTGAATTCAGTAGCATTAATATTTTAGAAGTAGTTTCTATGGCGGTCCGTACCTACACGTTCAATCTCGATGCGTTTGGCCGCCTATGCGTTTATGTGAAACTGCCAAATATTGGTGTAATTTTATAATGTGGCAATATCAAGTGTATGAGCCAAGAATAATTTTCTTGAATTTAAGAACCATTATTTTTGAATATGTTTATATACCTACTTAGTTCAATCAAATTAATAAATGCTAAATACATCAGTAGGTACAAAGACTAACCCTTGTCTCACATGGCACGAACCATTTAACTTTCTGGTAGGTATACGATATACAATATATTATGTGTTTCCAGCTTTTAACAATTAAATAACATGATTAGGTATTATAAATAAGTATACTTAGCAAAATGCAATTAATTTCGCGTACGGGATCCATTTATATTATTGTTCGTTGACCGTTTATTACTATACTTACCTAGATCCTACTTCCTACTAATATTATAAACGCGAAAGTTTGTGAGAATGGATGGATGGATGTTTGTTACTCTTTCACGCCAGAACAGCTGAACAGATCTGGATGAAATTTGACATAGAGATAGCTTATAGTCTAGAATAGCACATAGGATATTTTTTAACCGCGGGTGAAATCGCGGGGCGCAGCTTGTAAGTAATAATTTATGAACTTTCATTACCTACTGAATAAAAGCAGCTAAGGTACCTATTAATCGCATTGTCACAGGCTTAAAATAACTACTTAGGGGCCGTTTATTTATTATTTATTAATCACGTGAGGCCAGAAAGAGGAAGAGGGGCTTTACACGTACATATTACGTGTATTTATTTTTTCGTCAAACGCGCGATTTCTAAACTGAAAAGCGGCTTGTACCTACCTATACCTAGCTAGTGGGATTTTGACTAACTGTTGCCTGGCAACGAACGAAGTCCTCGCGCGCCTCGACTCGACCTACTAAAATACCTAACACGTGTCTTTTTTGCTCTTTAATCGTCACCACGTATCACCAAGAGGGGGTTAAAAATGGTAAAAAAAACATCTCGTATTATAGGCGTATGATAAGTTGTGAATAGGATTGAATTCGCATGTTTGCTATCACGGGGTGAATTTTCTGTACTTGTACTATTATTTATTCTGTGGCCTAGTCCGGTTAGCATTTGACCTTGCATTAATTCCCGTCAGTAATTTTACGAGTACAGTATTTTTTATTGCCGGAATCTTTAGTGGGCGTAACCCTAAGAGTGAGTTGCACCAACTAGGTAATTTTAACGAAACGATAACCAAAGAGTAACTGGCCGTAATGGGTTCCATCATTTTAGCAATGGTTAAAATGACGTCACAAATAACGATAACAATAACCGTCCAATTTCGGGCGGTTAGTTGTTAAGTCATATATGTCACCTTGTCTGTTATCTTATTTTTTGTCAAGGAATGGTTTTTGCTCAATATCTCAGTCATTTTCAACTTTGCAACAATAACACTAAGAACCTAAGTGGTTGTAAATTAGATTATCTACAACTTTAGTGCCAATAGTTTTTTGATATTTTTTTAATTAATCGTGAAGAATGGTAAAGTACTTTTAAAAAATGTTTTTGAATGGAAAGTGTAATCCTATCTTTGTTTAGTGTTAAAACCTACTCAATTTCGAAACTGAATGTGTTTCAGTTTCGAAATTGAGTAGGTATCTCAAAATACTCTACCGAAGAATAATCTTCTAAATAGAAGATAATCTTTGTGCTTCCTTACAAAGAAACTATAATTCTTGGTATAAATATCTTCATATAAATTATTTCTAGCATAAAGAATAATGTTGTCTTCAACGAACACTAAATAATTGGATTTAAACCAAGTATCTAATATTTTTGAATGAAAAAAACCTGCTCTTGATTGGAAAATTCAATCTTTTCTTTGGTCAACACATTCACTGTTTCGAAATTGAGTGTCTCAAAGATCTCTACCGAAGAATAATTTTCTCAATAGAAGATAATCTATATGCTTCCTAACCGAGAAACTATAATTCTTGGTATAAATATCTCCATATAAATTATTTCTAGCATAAAGAATAATGTTGTCTTCAACGAACACTAAATAATTTGATTTAAATCAAGTGTCTAATATTTTTGAATGAAAAAAAACTGCTCTTGATTGGAAAATTCAATCTTTTCTTTGGTTAAAACATTCATAGTTCTTGAATTAATACCACAAAGTATTGAATCAAGTATGTTATTCTTAGTTTTAGTATCAATTATGAGAATAATTTATTTTTATTGTAAGACTTCTGCATTTCTTGGATTTATAATAATGTTTCAAATTAAGATAATATTGTCTCATATTTAAACAATATTTTTGAGAATAATCTTATTTTTGATCTAAGCAATTTTGTAGTGGCATTTTTTTCCGTGTAGTATGTATAGATATACCTACTAGTTGTAAGCCAAAATTTGTGAGACTGTAATTTATTTATTCTTTTAAAAAATAAAGCCCCTCAATTTCTTGCCTGTTCTTCTGAGTAGAGGCTCTTTAAACAAAGCGGTCGAGTCGATTTAAAAAAACTTTGACGTTCATAAGTGTATCTTCGATACCCAAATTGAATAAAAACATTTTGACTTTTTGACTTTGACTTTATAACAATAGAGCTTAAACAGGAAAATCGAGTACCTACCAAGACTTTTTAGACTAAGCATACTTCAAAACGGAATGCAGTTTCTACAAAACCAGCGGATTAGCATTCATACTCCGCCAACCACTTGTTGCACTTCCTCCTCATTCGAGTACTCTTTGTAATAAATAGCGGAGGGGTGAGTGGGAATCAGAGTTATTATCACCTGGAGAGTTCTCTCGAGACTGGGGTAATGATGATGGACTGTGGGAAGGAGATCAAATGTTTCCAGCACGCCTAGCATGTACGCCGCGACAAAATCTTCTCTTCAATTTTTATCGTGTGAGAACGTGACAAGGCTACGAGGACGTGTAAAACTTTAAATAGGTCTGTCTTGATAAAGAGAATCGACAAAGTTTTGTTGCAGCGTGCATGCTAGTCTGCTGGTTTCCAACTTGTACATGCAAGTGCATCTTCTATTAGGTACCTATCTCTTTACGCTGTTTTAACAATTCTTGTCTAGTTTTCAAAATCGTCACCTGCATGAAAAGTCTTTACGAAAGCTCTATTCTCTTTCGATTAAAAATTTTTCTTAGTGTTAGACTACGCTCAAATAATTCTGCCTTCTTTTCTGAATTAATTCTTTATTTAAAAGAGGGTCTCTTAGACCCGAATGGGTACACATCTAGCTAACTGCGTGGGCTTAGAGAAAATTATTTGAGTGTAGTTTAACACTTAGAAAAACCTTAAAGCCCTTGTATAGAGTTTAGTTGGCATGGAGTTGTTGTGGAGATTGCATTCAATCCTCACTTGCATAATTAGAGGATCATGCAAGTTTTTGTAAAAACAGACTTTTACTATAAGGACTAGTTGCACCGACAACTGAAAATTAAAATGAAAGTGTACAGTATGCACTTTACTTTACCCCCTATGTTGGATAGCCTCGGAGTAGATAAGTAGGTATACCTACAATGTTATGCATTTCCTTTCTTTTAAATTTTTTAAACTCGATCGAAAAAGACAAAAGACTGAAACTAATTCAAGCCTACAGCACCACTAAAACCTACCTTATTGCTAAGGGCGTAGGTAACAGTTTAAATATTTTATTGAAAAACTGTTTTTGTACTCGTTCGTACTTACTTCGTGTAGGTGTAGGTTCATAAAATAAAAGACATTCCTTATCAGAACAGGTATTTTTGCTATGTAATGAAGCATTTTCTAACTTCATAAAATGGGAGTTGTGAGTTGCGAAGGGCGCGGGTGGCGCGGGACGAGGCCGGTCGTCGACCCGCCCGGAGACTGCGCGTCTCCGTTGCACCGCGTCATCGTAACGACGCGACGTCTTACAGGACTAGGGTTACCAGATGAAAAGAAACCGTGGTATTTGTTGCAATTTTAGATTTTTTTCATACGCGTAAATTACAATTTTGTGCCCTGAGGCTATAAATCATAATTTGAAAACCACGCCAGTTTCCATAATAAAACAGTATAAAAGCCCGGAGAAGTATCCTTGTTTTTTTCCTTGAATAAAACCGGGGAATTTGTTGCAATTTCAGATTTTTTTCATACTTTACAATTTTGTGCACTGAGGCTCTCAATTGTCGGGCTGTCATGCACATCCGTTGGCATGAGTGGCGCCAGTGCAAGCAAAAAAAAAAAAGAAAAAAAACCCACTCTATTTTATTGTTTAATCTTAAATTTTTTAGATTTCTAAAATCCGGCCCGAAAAGAGTTATAAAATCTTGAGATCTTAGGACAAGTCCTGATACCTTGGGGCTTACCGCGAGTTTTGAAAGTTAATGAAAATTGTTTCGTTTTAGTTTGGCTCCATATATTTAACATTCCTTAAAGTTTCCGCCAGAGGCGCTTTATTGAAATGTATGGAGCCAAACGAACACGAAAAAAGTTTACGTAACGATCAAACCTGAGTACACAACATGGTAAGGGAGCTGAAAACCCTAGACGAGAGAAACACGGGAAGCGCGGAAACGTGTGGGAAAATTAAAGCTCATGTTGCTAGGCGTGGAAAAAATGAAAGGTTCGTTCGAAATGTCGAAATATTACACAGACAGGTCTCAGATAGAGGTAGACGTTCCTAGTTTGGGGAATAGCGCAACACGGAAATAACTTTTGGATTTTTTCTACTTTTGACAAAATAAATAGTTTAGAATTTTGGATTACAATGTGGTTTATATATTTACAATTATAATAATACTTATACTAGTATTATAATAGTACATACGTGGGTAGATTAGTAATAAGGTAATGTTATATATTATGAGGAAAATAAGAAAACAACTCACTACAAAATGTTAGACAATAAGTGAACTATTGAATTTTCCTTTTCCTTAAAATTCTTATGCTTTTCTTCTTCTTAGATTTGCTAGAATGATAGAATAAATAATAAAATGATAAAACTAGCTATCACGGTTCAACCCGCGGGGATATAGTATTAAGATGAAAACAAAAAAATATTTCTCTTCTTATTATTCTTTGAGCTTATTTATATAAATTGAATGGCACGAGAGGGGCACGAGGCAGGTATTGTGTCGAGTAAAGCTTCTTAGGTTGCTTCTTGTTACTTTTCAAAAGCCTGGAGTTGTTTTGATGTTTTCCTTTCAGCTTACGTTGTTTTGATGTCGCTACTTAAATTCTATTTCGAAAAATAACATTGTTAAGTATCAAATAAGTATCTCATAGAAAACACGCTTTCTTTGTAAATAAATTTTATGTAAGTACCAATCTAAAAATTGAAATGGTTTTCGAGAAAAATTTGGGATTGTAGAATTTCTAATACTGATCAGTTTTATCACTTAATTATTGTGAATATAATTTGTTTCCTAAATAACGAAATTAAACTATCTATTTCTTTTTTAAAGAATATGTTTTTATTTTAATTAAATAATAACCAGGTACAGCACGTCTAGAATATGACATTAATAATATACAAAAAATTATAGCTAAATGAAGATTTTTTTTCTCGTTCATCTACGTGGGTTTTTGATTATGCTATAAAACTCTGTATCTAATTCTTGGAACATAAACCTTACTGCAATTTTTATTGATGGCCTGCCATGAGAAAACAGCCGTCTTCATCAGTAACTTAATGTTTTTACCAATAAAAAGTTAGCATTTAAACTAAAATTAAACACCAAAATGAAATTGCAGTGCAAAAGCCAACGAAGTAGTGTATAAAATAGCAGTCCATCATGTTTAACACCAGTAAATTCCGGCGCGTTTCGCGACCGCAACGGTTGTCCACACCGCAGCCCCCGCGTCCATTTGTAATGGCTTGGCCATGGCGTGGGGATGTGAGTACACTGTACAGTGTAGCATGAATGGTCTGCTGTTATGGCTACATTACAGTGTTAGTGTTATGACTGTAGACTTCAAACAAATATGCTAATTTCAGATTGAAAGCTCAGCTTTAGCTACTGACCAACAGTAAGCGTTTGAAGTAAGCGTCGTAGTTTACTGCTCAATTCAAGAAAATAATATTGATTTAAACCATCATACTTAAGTGAGAAATATAGCAAAATATTAATAAAACGGCACTTGGATTATATCGTAAACATGATGTTACTAAAAAAATCTGCACACGATCATTATGCAACGCTTTCAAAGCTTTCACCTGAATGTCTTTACAAATCCTTTGAAATAGATAATACTGCTTCAATCGAATTCACACGGCTGTTATAGAGAACATCGGAAGTTGCTGGCAATAAATGATAGCACCAGTCTGCATCACAAATGAAACTTTGTTCTTGGCAAAACAATGTGCTATTCGAAGGTAAGTACACCGAGAAGTATATACATTGAAGAAGAAACGGAAGGATATTCAATTGTTGTTAAAATACAGATTTCATCGGCCGGTAGTACATAAAACTATCGATAAATTGAATTTATTACGGTTTTATTGCTTCGCTTGAAGCATTTAATTTGAATAAGTAGAACTGAGAATTGACATCATTTGACATTATGAGCCCGCATTCTGAAATATTATTTGTTGTAATGGGCTATAATAACTTACACACTAAGTACACGTCGAGAAGTAAAAAAGTAAAATTAAATGAAACAACAAATGTGAATGATTAACAACAATATTGCTTTGAGTTTCAGTATTGCCATAGAAGTGCAGAAAACGCATTCCTGCCTTTATATGGTCTACATCGTGCAGCTACTTTATTTATTTGAATAAAAATGCGAACAGTAGCTCGTAAACATAAATACCCATAATTTATCGCTTGAATTTCAAAATATTGTCATTAAATGGACTAATAACATGTCATAAAAACGGAGCGTATTATAATAATTACGGTTCGTATCGCGGCTCGAAATGGGAACGAGAAAAAGGAACAATCATGCCGAGGACCTTTTAGGTACGTTATGCAAGCGCGTAGCATGGGAATTATAGTTGGATAGGAACAGATAGGAACCAAAAAGTGACAAAAACGCCACTTAGTATATTATATATAACGTTTTGGGGTGAATTGTGGTTGTACAGTGGTATTTTTCGTCTTAAATTTATTTAAGAATGTTTCAGCTCTACGTATCACATTTTTTGTAGAATATTTTTGAATTTTACTTGGATTTCTGGATCTTACTAACAAGTTTACTGAAGATCAATTATGCTAAGTAGTTCATTTATGTATTCCCTATCGATATGAAAACAATTAATGTTTCAAATAGAAACAATTAAGACACTAAGACTAAACAATTAATTAAAACAATTAAGGTTTCAACTAGAAACCCTAATTGTTTTGAAAAAATTGAAAAGAAGATACTAGATCTTACGAATCGTTGTCCAACAGAGATTTACAAGGTGACACTTTATTTGTTTTGTCTCTGAATAAACGTATACTGAACAATGGCGTCCTTCGGAGTTGTTTATCTGTGTGCTTACTATTCTTGTGTTCAACTCTTTTTATTCTTGTTCATTTGTAACAACGTCAAGCCTGATGTTTTATGTACGTAGGTATCAGGTATCTGGGTTACAGGTCAGGGAACTGGATTATTCAGTATTTTTCAGGCACCACGTTCTATTTGCATTAGCATCACACGATCGCATCGATGAGTTACTGTTATCGGTTCACTGACTTATGGTAATGTTACGGGAATATGATTATCCTATATTTATATTGAGATGCTGTTGAGTAACCGTTGGGTACCTACATTATATTTTAATTGACATTTTTTAATTTATTTAAGCAATTTGAAAGTCTTTCTAAAATTTAAAATAATACATTATTAATAGCTCAGGTCAGTAGATATACGCGGATAAAGAATCCAAAGGCTGGCGACGTACCTCGTTGAATAGTGCCAATTCTAATTATCTGACCGAGGTAAGCACAAGCCCTTGTTGAGTTGCAACTTGAAAAATGTACATTGTTAACTAATAATGTTAGTTGCAAGCATTTAAAAGCTACAGTTTTATCTGTTGAATAATTGATTAGGTAACACAAATAAACGGAATATTCAGGTGTGATATGACGGATCACGAGACAATGTTAAGCACTTTAAAATGCTAACTACTAATATGATTAAAATTTTAAAACAAAAATATTCGCTATAAACTTAAAAGCATTTGGTTTTCCATAAATTAACACCCTAATTCGCCATAGATAGTACAATGAAGCATCAGCATATAAAGTCGTCGTATAAGGAAAGATTAAAAACACCAATAAGTTTTTCTACATAAGTAGTCTTAAAATGAAACTAGTTGTATTATTAGCTCATGGCTGTATTAGCGGACTGTCACCGCAAGTGTTCCAACCTTGCATGCAAGAACGGGTACTAATGCACAGCGTAGTTAGCAACAGCCTTGGGTGGTTGCGTTGAACTTAAGCCGAGTACACACATAAATATGTATGAATTCGGCGAGCAGACTCGGCCCGAGTGACCGAGGATAAGGCGGCGACAACTAAGTTCTGTGAGCTTTTTACTTGGGAAGTTTTGAAAAGTGGCGCGCGAGAACGCAGTTTTGAGATACCTAGAGGTACGCGTGGCAAGAAAGAAGATATGTAGGTGTTTCTGTTTCTATATTATCTCTGAGATCTCATACAATAGCTTTGTGATTTTTTTTATTTACAGAGAGCAAAAGTGTGATATTTTAATACTTTTGTGATAAAAAATTTAGTTAAAAAGTTTAGGCGCTGCGTTACAGATAAAAAAGTAAAATAAAATAAATGAATAAATTCGGGACACTTCCACACACGGTCGCCTGACCCCAAACTAAGCAAAGCTTGTACTATGGCTGCCAGAGACTGATATACATACTTATCTATTTTTAAATAGATACTTAAATACATATTAACACCCAGACATAGAACAAACACAAATGTTCATCACATAAATCTGTAAAGATTGTCAATTTTCTTTATCTCAGGTTTACTACCAGGTTTTTAGCGATGGAAATTTTAGTCTAGAATTGTTTAAGTAATTATAATCGATTTACATTTAATTATTATTTACCTACTTATTTGTTGCTTCATTTTTTTTTTATTCATAACACTAATCACACTAACTTTATTATACTTGCCATAAAAGATAGAGCAATATTTAAAATAAAAATAATACTATAATATTACACGTAGATATATAACACCATATTATATCGTATACATAGCAAAACAATAGTAGTTTAGTAGGTGCCAGCTTTAACAACTCGTATCGCTTGAGCACCGACGGATGTTGTTATTTTTCCCATCCTGCACTGGACCTTCAATGTATGAAATCATAGAGTGCAGTCTATGATCAGTTGATCACGCCATACAGCGACACGTGAGCTCCTCCACATCTCATTAAATTGCATGTGTTGAGTATTTGATGCGGACGTGAAATATCACGCCAATAAATTATTAGAAGCTAGCTGCGCCCCGCGGTTTGCTCACGGTTAAAAGTAGTGTATGGGTTAATCCAGAGTATAGCTCATTGGATCGAATTTCAATCATGCGTTTGAGCGGAAAGAAGTAACAAAACAGCACAAAAACTTTCGCATTTAAGAATAACATTAGTAGGTTAGAACATAAATTTATATTTTAATGAAAAGCCTGCAGCGACAGACGCTTTTATTAATTTAAATTTATTAATGTTTTCATGACGATGGAATTTTATGGTGATTTAACGAGATTGTAAAATTATTATAACATTGTAAATGAACTAGTATTTTACGCTACGTCATAATCGTAGTATGTATTTTGCTTTAGGACTGCTGTATAGTATGCTACACTAATGCTAATTAAATGCTGTAAATTTCTAATCTTCAGACATAGTGTTCAGCTGAAAGATTGTAAAACACATTAATATATTGCTATAAGCTTGTTAAAAAGTCAAACTTAATAAGCAAAGGACCTATTAGCATAAATTAAATAATGTAAAGCCAAGTCGCTTCATTTCGTTCAATTAAATTATGCTGTTAAAGTAATTTGCAAGCAACTCGATTGAACTAAATTTAATAAATTCAAACTTCAGACTAAATCACACACTCAAGTGCATTAAATATCTATTTTATTGGATCTTTAGTAATTTAATTAAAAAACAAAATACCCATTAAACCTACCCAATGTAAAATTTTAATAAAAACCTTAAAACAAAGCAACGCAGTCCAAACGAACAAAACGATAGTAGTAATGTAAAAAAACTCCAATGTACTTTATTTATCGTGAGAGATAACTTTTTTTACGTTCCAACCATCAAAGAGATTATAAAAGAAAAAAATGCGCGCGGTCATCAAATGACTCTGAGCAAAAAGAAAAAGTAATAAAAAACGAGAATGCTCTAATCCGCGGTGCGTGCGGTGGCGGGCGACGCTAACTGGATTCCTTTATCTTTGTGGTTCCGCGCAACGACTATTTTTAAAAGAAAGCGTTTGAAAAAATAACTGTAAGGCTTTTGACGATTTTTTATTGCAACTTTTAGTTCTTAATGACTTACTTTGAAAGGTTTTTGAAGCAGTCATAATACCATTACACTTTTTAGTTTATAAACAACCATGTACAAATATAGTTAATTTAATTTAATTTTGTTTTGCTCTGTAACATAGGTTTTCATGTAGTCGGTGCCTATAATTGTGTTAGCATTTAGTTTTTGATTTTGTTGTCTATGTATTTTATGAGAATGTGTTAATGTATAACATGTTGGTACCATAATAAATAAATAAATAGTTTTTATTTTATTATATTTTTTTAGTAATGTTTTATTTTTTTTAGTTTCATTTTAAAAAGAGATAGGTACCAAAATAATATTAATTCTAAGTGAAACTAGTTACTTTCCTAGAACTCAGTATGTCAGAACTAGAGAATTAGATAAAACCTTTAAAACTCTTTTGTTGTGTATTTAAATGACATGTTGGTAATAATATTTTCCCAGCACTGCATCAAACATAAGTGGAACGGAAATCACAGTTACGAAGACAACGTGAGCTCCCCCTTGACGTGTGACGTCATCGATCCGGCGTAATGGGCACGCGCCCCTCACCACACAACAAATTACACCTAATTGCCAACAATTTAGACTTTAACACCTTCGTATAACACTTAAATTCCTTTGACATCGTGATAAATCGCATTTGTTTTCCTTCGCCAACTTACGTACAGCCCAACTGATGCGTACAATGTTGCAATAAGGGTGAAATTTGAATGTGAATGTTGCATGATAAGTTTGTAGCGATGCATTCCTATAGTGGTAGCTTAGTGCAAGGGGATCCACTGGGGCCCTCATTCTAATTGATAAAAACAAGGGGAGCTGTAGCCATAAGTGCGGGATCCTCAGTTGTCGGTGACCTTGATCGATATTACTTGATTTACGAGACGGGACCAGTTGCTGGCAATACTGGTTGCTTGCAGGTTTTTATTTTGTTGCATCCGTGGATAAAAGGCGGACAGGTGTTCTTGCTCGACTACAGAAAAGGAAGGTAATGTTATGCTAGTTTATAAGCAGACATTACCTCCTAAACAACATGTTGCATGATAGCTATGCAAAATTATTTTTTTACTATACTTAACTGCATAATGACATTAATGAATATTTTTTTATAATTGAAATAATTGTCAATTATTATTGTTCTCATATTGTTCTGACATTCAGTTTTAAGGGTCCCGCGACGCTCTGAAATTGCCATACAAATGCGCTTGTCAAATTTCTTGGAAACCATTTCTCAGATTGTGATGAAATTTAGCATGTACAATTAAATGAAGTATATCTCCGCCCCTATGTTCTTGGTTTTTTCAAAAAACTTCCTCAAGAGAAAATAGAGCAATGAAAAATATTAGCATTTTTAAGAGGTCACTTTTGACTGATTTATTCAATAGACAAATCAAATCAAAAATCCCTTTACATAGGGAGCTTGTCCACATCATTAGCTTTTGAATAAATCCATAATACAAGGGAAATTATTTTTTTTTAAAGAATGATTACAGAAGTTTAAAAGTCATTAAAAAACTGAAATTGCACTTTGTCACTTTGTAGGTAACTTTAGAGGCTCGTCAGTATCATTACTTGCTCTCTTCGGTCGTAGTCTTCTTCTAGACGAAATGGCTTTAGAAAACCTTTAGCCAATGCGAAGTTAGTTTAAAGTGGTCGCCGGACTCTTAATTATAAATATTTGACTGTGACGTGTAACTATAGGAGTTATCAATAAATTCTGATTTCTGATTTCATGACCGATTTTAAAATCTGGGGTATCGTTAAGCTTCGTCCTCACTAAGTAAACTGACCAGCTGACTGGTGGCCCTCTCGTTCACCAGTCAGTCAGTCTCGTTCTTTGTCTGATAGTACATCACGTGTAGAGTACACACATATGTAGAGTCACCATGGAGTTGGATACGTGTTACGTAAAGACAGGCAGAAGCTCTTTATTGCTGTACTAGCTGCGCCCCGCGGTTTCACCCGCGGTTAAAAAGTATCCTATGTGCTATTCTAGACTATAATCTATCTCTGTGCCAAATTTCATCCAGATCTGTTTAGCCGTTCTGGCGTGAAAGAGTAACAAACATCCATCCATCCATCCATCCATTCTTACAAACTTTCGCGTTTATAATATTAGTAGGAAGTAGGATAGGAGTTTGAATGGTGTGTCGAAACAGCGCGTACTGTACCCGGTCTGCGGTGTATCGCTTGCCGACTAATTCAGAAAGCAGCGAATTTCCATTTTGTTTGCTTCAGCTCACCAGTTACTGGCGAATTAATTTTGCTCACAAAATTTCAGGAAAATCGGTTGAGGAAAGCGACCTGTAGAATAGGACAGACGTCGGCCGCGAGGTCAGCTCAGAGAGCCATCAAAAGTTTTGTCATCAAAATTGTCTTTAAAGAATTCGTCAAGAGTAGGTATAGCTGAGTATAGGACTATAGGTAGTAACATTTAGCTTACAGCTAAGATTTTTCGTTTTTTTCCCGTATGCGTAAGAAGGAGGGTTATGTTTTTCGAGTGTATGTATGCACATATGTAAGTGTACTCATATACTCGTATGTAGGTATGTATGTATATATGAGGTTTCTTTGGCGCGCCCTACAGCCTAAACAGCTTGATGTATTTGTACACGTGAGGTGTCATTTGAATCGTCTTGATAGTGGAAGTGACAATAGGTTACAACGTTTTACAGCCGGGTTTTTGTTTTTCTTTTAATGATGTTACTTGTACACATCATCACGCCTTTCCCCGAGGGGGCTGGCACAGGTGTAATACAACATCCACACTTCGCTGGACGATATTCAGTCCCAAATGTGACAAAAGGGGGGGGGGGGGGGTCTGTCGCCATACACCGGGCTCCAGTCATGTAGCAGATGACATACAATACGCACATATGTTCACACAATGAACAAATTGGTGCGTGCCGTCGGCTGGGTTTGAACCCGCTCCCTCTGGCTTGAGAGGCGGACCTTCTCCAACTAGGCTACCATCGCTACTTCTATGATAATACATATTATAGTAATTACATGTAAAGCCATGAAGTTAGTTTGGTACTTTTACCACATGGCTACCATTTTCCCGACGTAAGACCCACGCCATTAGTAACCTGATCTTTATAATCGAGAATAAAGGCACGAACCTAAATACAAGATCACAAGTGACGGGAGAACGTGACCCGCCTTTGTGTTATTTGGCGTCGGACAGACAAACAATCCACCAAACTGCCTGCTCTACCGGAGCTATTGTCTCTACATAATGGACAGGGACTCTCTCTTTGTCTGATACATCACATGTAGAGTACGCACATATGTAGAGTCACCATGGAGTTAGATACGTGTTACGTAAAGACAGGCAGAAGCTCTTTATTGCTGTACTAGCTGCGCCCCGCGGTTTCACCCGCGGTTAAAAAGTATCCTATGTGCTATTCTAGACAACAATCTATTTTTGTGCCAAATTTCAAACAGATCTGTTCAGCCGTTCTGGCGTGACAGAGTAACAAACATCCATCCATTCTTACAAACTTTCGCGTTTATAATATTAGTAAGACAAAGATTGGATCGGCCAAGTACCAGCTCGAAGCGTTGGAGTCCATCGAGAAACGTGCGAAGAAGCTCATTGGCAACGACTCCCTTGTCCAGACCAAACTTCAAAGTTTGGATCATCGGCGCAAGGTTGCTAGTCTATCGGTGTTTTATCGGATACATTTCGGGGAGTGTGCATCTGGTTTGCATGACCTTATTCTCCCTAACCCGTTCTTCTATAAAGGAACCAAGAGTACAAAAAAGCGGCATCGTTTTATGGTCGACATACCTACAACACGCACGAAACGCTTTGGTTCCTCATTTCTCATAAGGACCGCTAGAGTGTGGAATACTCTGCCAGAGTGTGTGTTCCCTGACACTTATAATCTGGGTATCTTCAAGTCTCGAGTGAATCGGTTTCTTCTAGGCAAGCGTGCTCCATCGTAGGCCGCATCACTGCTTATCATCAGGCATGTTGGCGGCCAAACGCAAGCCTATTAAGTAATAAAAAAAAAAAAAAAAAGATATGCAACAAGTTATAAAAACCCTGTTATATAATTGAAGGGCATGTACACAACCTTATAAGTTTAGTATTCTTGCAAAAATACATAAAAAGGCGCGTTCAAAATAGCAAGAGTTATGACTGGTTTGAGAACGCAAAAAAAGGCTTTTTTTACAAAAATGTTAACAAATCTATATCATTATGTTGGCGGGTTTTATTCTAAGTAGCGGTACAAACCGATGCGATTAATGGTTGCGATGTGGGTTAAAAATGTTTTTAGTGATTATTTAATTTAAAGCGATGGCAGCTTAGTTTGGTGAAGGCCCGCCTCTCAAGCCAGAGGGAGCGGGTTCGAACCCAGCCGACGGCACGCACCAATTTGTTCATTGTGTGAATATAATTTTGTGCGTATTGTATGTCATCTGCTACATGACTGGAGCCCGGTGTATGGCAACAGGCTCACCCCCTGTCATATTTGGGACTGAATATCGTCCGGCGAAATGTGGGTGTTATATTACACCTCTGCCAGCCCCCTCGGGGGAAAGGCGTGACGATATGTATGTTTAATTTAAACTGAATCCTTCATCAAGTCGAGACTGGATGCGCACCTCACAGGTTAATGTAACAGCCTGTGTACTTACACAAAAATGAATAAATTGAACAACACAATTTCAATTAAAAATCGAACTATTTTTATCAGTGAGCTGTCAAAGGCAAAAACATATCATGCATGCCTTTTTCCCCGACGGGGTTGAAGGTTGGTTGGAAGTTTTTTTATAGTTTGATAGGCTTGCATTTGGCAGCCATCACGCCTGATGTTAAGCTGACGCGGCCTACGATGGAGCACGATGAAGGTTTATTTTAATACTAGCTATTGCCCGCTACTTCGTTCGCCTTTATTCAGAAAATAGTATCCATAAACCCTCCTCGTGATATACTGTAACTAATTATCAAATTATGAATAATAATCCGTTACCAAAGAGATCGGAGTCCAACATTTAAAAAAGTACTGGCTGGTTTTGAGCAGAGTTTTAATTTGAGTTGTCAGTTGTTATTTTAGTACCAACTACGTATTATTCTGTGATGTTGTCTAACGCATTTGGTAAGCGGCGCGTTATTTTTTATTAATTTACAGAATTTCATGTCAAAAAGATTTATTTATTCAGAAAAAAGTATCCAAAAACCTTGCTTGTGACATACTGCAACTATTTATTAAATTTCATCGAGATACGTTCAGCCGTTTAGCCGTGAAAAGCCTACAAACAGACAGACAAACAGAGTTACTTTCGATTTTATAGTTGGTAAGAATAATAAAACTCAGACTTCGCCGAACAATATTTAGTCCCAAATGTGGGAAATGGGAAAATGCTTAAAAATGACAATTACAAGAAACTGCAATGTTTTTATTTGTTTGAAGAATGGATATGAGCAAAAATCCGTTTTTAACTGCAAATGTCCTTTATTTTTATTTATTTTGTTTAATGAATATACTCGTATTTGAGGTGTTTTATGTTTTTAGCAGAAACTGCTCAATTTACCGTTGCATTATAAGAATGCGTTATTAAAGTAATTGCTAGATACCGATCTACCTACTTTTTATATAAGAAAATAAGCAAAAGAGACCGCGTCCGGTGCAATGAGGTTTTTGCTGAAAGCTCTATAATGATCATTACAGCCGGACGAAGATACTAAATAAACTTCTACCGCGATTTTATTCTACCGCAAAGAAGCGGCAACCCAGACAGAAAAGACGTAAGGCTCAACTCAGACAGAACGGAAGAATTCTCGCGCACTTTTTGTAGTCATTTACAAAAATCACCATAGCCTAAAATTTAAAATGGTATAATACCAACAGTCAACAACAACAAGTCAGTGTCGCTTCAATATTATTTAATTTTGTATCTTAGTCTATTGTGATATCCTAGTTCCTACTAATATGATAAACGCGGAAGTTTGTAAGAATGGATGGGTTGATGGATGTTTGTTACTCTTTCACGCCAGAACGGCTGAACAGATCTGGATAAAATTTCGCACAGAGAAATAGAAGAGCACATAGGATACTTTTAACAGCGGGTGAAACCGCGGAGCGCAGCTTGTGATTAATATTTCGATGACGTCAAAAGTTGCGCGAGGATTTTCCCGTTCTGTCTGAGCCGAGCCTAAGACGAGGACGAGACATATAGCCACTTGTACTAATTTAAGAATTACCTAACTCCTTGCTTAACTATTTTAATCTACTGCTAGCGAAATATTCGCTTATCCGACACATCAAAGTAAGAGTCCCCTAAGGTTCGTGCAAGAAAATTTAGGTTCAAGCCAGGTAGGAATAGTGTAACCTAGTTAAGTAAGGAATTTGGTAATTCTTATATTTAGTACAAATAGCCAATGGACGCGGCATCCTTCAAAGTACTTTAGTAAAAAAATGTATAGCAGAGACACGAAACACACACAAAGACGACAGGGCTCAGACGCAAAAGCCGACATCAAGTTTATTTTTCATGTCGATGGACTCGATGCTTCTCGTTTTGAACGAAGGTGTCATGTTTCCGCTCCGTCTGGGTCTCGTCCTCGTCCTTACGTCTTTTCTGTCTGGCCAGCGCCCTAGGTAGATAAGTAATGTTTTTTAAAAGAAATCACTCAAAATAATATTTAGTTTTACCGCCAGACAGCACCAAAAAGACCACGAAAACTCCAAATAAAACCGATTGAAGACATATTTTATTTGCAAAACAGTATTTATGAGCAGTATTTTTTATTATTCGTAGATAGGCTTGCATTTGACCGCCATACCTAGAGTAATGACGTGGCTTTGATGAAACACGATTTGCCGCCCTAAAAAATGATTATTATCTCTCCTAGTATATACTAGATAAGCACCTATTACATAGTACTTACTCCCTGGTACAGTATGTACTTGGTAAGTACATAATTTAAAAGAATAGTAACAGTAATAATATACTTTGTTGAATATTATCAAAGTACTTGCCACAAACTGAAAGTAGCTCATTTTAATTAAGTAATTTGGAAGGGGTTGTAAGATAAGAGTTATTACAATTATATCTCAATTTGTATGTAATTGAATCAATTCATCATTCATAATTGCATCAATTACCAGCGATAATAATCGTTCTAAGGGCATGGCCACACTAGCATGTAACGCGCGTAACGCGCTACTTATAAAATATGCGTAAATTGTAAGTGCTTACATACGTAATTACAATACGAGGCGCCATTATTTACAAATAAGTCGCTTTTTTATTGACACGTTAAGTAGTCCTCAATGCCAGTCTGGTTAAAGACGATGAGAATGCCAAACTTGAAGTCACTGTTGGCTTGGAGCAAGTTTTTCAACTGTCTGGGGTTATCATATTTGTAAAGTTTCAAAGTGGATTTTCAGCTGCATAAAATTTTGCAGCATTAGCAATACAAAACATGGTGCTCTACCTTGTTTTAAATTGCTCATCCTAAGTTGTGTGAGACTAACGGTCACCTAATCTGCTTAATAGATCGAATGTAATGCTTACGAGAGCAAATCGGCATTCTTTCGTCACGATGTCGCCTGCGCATCGCGCTTCGCATTCCATTGTGACCTAACCTTTAGGCCTGAATTAAATGTATTAATGCATCAATATAAGGCATGTTTTAATTGGTATAAAAAGGCATTATTGTCGGGTTTATGCATGGAATTATTTGTTCTTGTAATAAGCGGGGTGCCGTTGGTTTATGAATATTTATGAAATGCCTTTTTGAATATTCCACACTCCTGTTTCGGAATGCAAATAATAGGCATGTTTTAATAATTATATGAACGATGTAAATCCGTAAAATACCTAATTTTATTACTATTTTTGAGCATAAAAAGTGTATTTATCTATCCACCTTCTTAGTTTAAACTGTTCTAGAGTTTACAAGAATCCGCAAGAAAATTTAACAATATCCCGTAACCATAAAAACTAAAACTAAGTAAATGATTCTAAATAATAATAAACCAACTTTTTAATTTGAACGAAATTCCATTATTTAGTAGACATATTCCTCTACAAAAATTAAACGTTGTATAGACACAGAAAAGTTACGAGTATATATACCTAATTACAGTGTGTCTTTTTCGATCTAGTTAAAAATTTAACATAACTTATCGTCACGTGAATAAATTGGTGCGTGCTGTCGGCTGGGTTTGAACCCGCTCCCTCTGGTTTGAGAGGCGGGCCTTCTCCAAATAGGCTACCATCGCTTCCCAGTTAAAAATTTAAAAGAAAGAAAAAGACAAAACACTCTATAACTAATTCCGAGGCTATGCAACGTTTATTAGTAACGGGATAAGCCTTCAATAATAATTGTACCTATCGCTGGCTAACAATTAGGTGTATTGAAACAAAAGCTAATTAACAATCGAACCTTTGCAGCGAAGAATCCGTAAATTAATAAAAACATTTTCCAGAGAAAACTCGTTTCATTATGGACTTGAAAACATTTTCCGAGAACAATAGCAAATGTTCAATTTATTGTTTTATTTATTTTGTTCGGCATTCAGTCGCTGTAGGACGAAGAATGCACCTCATGTTATTTTATATTGCACGCTGTTTGAAAATGAGGAAATACCTACGGAGGGAATGTTGTATTGGAAAATGGCTGTATAGACCGGCGCCATTTTTTTGTGTGAAGCCGCCATTTTATCGAAATATCGTATTTCATAGGTATCGATGGAGGCTGGGGAATTCTAGGAAAACACTGTAGGTATATCTGCTAGCCGCACTCCGCGCTTCCATTTGCTGTCAAAAAATATGTTGGGTTTTTTTTAAAAAAGAATTCGTTCAATTTTTCTGAATAAAATTGTCTATTTTTAAACATAGGGTAGGTATACAGCATGTTACAAAAACCCAGCTGTATGATTGAAGGACACACTGAAAAAACAGATCGGTTAATTTTACCAAAATTATTTCGGTTGAATTTTTTTCGTTTAAATTTACAAGGAAATTGTTCATTTAACAAAAGCTTACTAAAACATACGTGTTCGAACTAACAAATCTCATTTTGTTATTCTTACTATTCCCTAGTTGTTACAATGAAAAAAATTATATGTTGAAGTAACAAAACTAAATTGTTTAATTTTTCTTTTGTTAATAAAACTATTTTTCTTAGTAAAAATTATCAAAATTCTTTTTAGTTTAACCAAACAAATAGATTTAGTTAAAATAACTAAAAACATAGTTAGAGTAACTATAGAATACAGTCAAAACTAAGAAATAATTTTGATAAAATCAACTATATAACTTTCATAAACCGAAGCGAACATAATTGTTAGTAGTAACAAAACGTTACAGTTTGAAACAACAATGTTTTTGTTACTAATATCTTGGTTAAATTTATCGGATATAAGCTGAATTCAACATTTTTTCCTTCATTAAAGTAACAAAAACTTTTTAGTTCCATTAAACATGTAACCTTAGTAAAAGAAACAAAAAACACCGTTTAGATCAACCATAGAATTTACTCAAAATTAAGAAATATTTGTGGTGAAATCAACTATACAACTTTATTAAACTGAACCTAACATATTTGTTAGCAGGAACAAAACGTCACAGTTTGAAACAACACTAATTTTGTTTGCCAATATCCTTGTTAAATTTGCCAAGTAGAGACTAAATTCAACAGTTATTTCTTATTAAAATAACAAAGAAACTTTGGTTCAATTAAACATACAAACTAAGTAAAAGAAACTAAACAAATTGTTTAGATCAACTATAGAGTATAGTCGAAGTTAAGAAATCACTTTGATAAAATCAACAATACACATGTAATAAACCGAAGCGAACACATTTGCTAGAAGGAACCAAACGTTACAGTTTAAAACAACAATATTTCTGGTTACTAATATCTAGCTTAAATTTACCGAATACAGGCTAAATTCAATATTTTTTTCTTCTTTAAAATAACAAAGACTTATTAGTTCAATCAAACATATAAATTTAGGAAAAGGAACAAAGAACATCGTTTAATTCAACCTTAGAATATAATCTAAATTCAGAAATCGTTTTGATGAATTCAACTGTACAACTTTATTAAACTGAACCTAACATATTTACTAGAAGGAACAAAACGTTACAGTTTGAAAGAATAATATTTTTGGGTCTAGATCTAGATGTAGATTGAATTTACCAGATGCCGGCTAAATTCAATTTTTTCTTCTTCTATAAAATAACATTTTAGTTTAATTATACAGGTAAACTAAGAAATAAAGAACCAAAAACATCGTTTAGATCAACCATAGAATATAATCAAAATCAAGAAATCTTTTTGATGAAACCTACAATGCAACTTTATTAAACTGAACCTAACATATTTTTTTATACGGAACGAAACGTTACAGTTTGAAAGAACACTTCTTTTGGTTGCCAATATATCGGTTAAATTTGCCGGATTCAGACTAAATTCAACAGTATCAAACTTTTTTAAACTTCTTTAAAATCACAAAGACACTTTAGTTCAAATAATCATTCAAACTTGGTAAGAAAAACCAAACAAATCGTTTAGATCAACTATAGAGTATAGTCAAAGTTAAGAAATCACTTTGATGAAAACAACAATACAACTTTATTAAACTGAACCTAACATATTTGTTAGAAGGATCGAAACGTTACAGTTTAAAACAACACTTATTTTGGTTGCCAATATCTTGGTTAAATTTACCAGATGCAGACTAAATTCAACAGTTATTTCTTCTTTAAAATAACAAAGACACTTTAGTTCATATTAACATACAAACTTAGTAAAAGAAACCAAACATATCGGTTTGATCAACTATAGAATATAGCCGAAGTTAAGAAATCAACTGGATAAAATCAACAATGCAACTTTAATAAATTGAAGCAAACACATATGTTAGAAGTAACAAAACGTTACAGTTTGAAACAACACTAATCTTGGTTTCTAATATCCTTGTTAAATTTGCTAGGTACAGACTAAATTCAACAGTTATTTCTAGTTTTAAAATAATAAAGACACTTTAGTTCAATTAAACATACAAACTAAAAGAAATTAAAAGAAACCAAACACGTCGTTAAGATCAACTATAGAAAATAGTCAAAGTAGTCATATAAGTTAATGTAACGTAACATACTTAGTTAAAATATAACCAGTGGACAATTGTCCACTTAATTGAGACGCTTGCAACGATGTCTCATTTGTCAAATTATGATGAGTAGTTTAAAAGTAACGAGGTAATAGATGAACGTACTTTACATACTTAGACTTGGTTAGGGGTCTAAGAAAACATACATATCGATAAAAAATATAACCACATATATTACTTTGCCATATTCGGGTAATAAACAGGCCAACTTTTAACGTGATGGATAGCTAAGTTCATTGGTTACATAATTATCACATCCAACTCTTATGGTGGTGGTGGTATTAGTATGGTTCATTTGTCAATGACGTCAGAAATGCGCGAGGAGTTTTCCGTTCTGTCTCAGTCGAACCTAATATTATAGGTGCAAAAGTTAAAAAGGTGCATAGATGTTTATTACTCAAGCCAAAACGGCTGAACGGATCTGAATGAAATTTGTCACAAAGGTAGATTTTACTCTGGAATAGCACATTGGCTACTTTTTTGACCGCAGGTAGCACCGCGGGGCGCAGCTAGTGGATACAAAGTTTTTCAGTCGATCACTATAGTTATACGTATAGGTAAACGAATATCACAAATTTGAAATATTTAAATAAAAATAATAATTTACTTTTCACGAATTACTTTTAATTCAAACATAATAAGAAACGATAACTACTTCCCTACAAACAAAAATCTTTTAAATGAAGTAAAAAATTTAAAGCTATATTGAGTTGCCTACAAGTAAAAAAATGTCATTAAAATTATGTTCATTACTCAGGTAAGTAGGTAAGAAGTATATCAAATCAAAAATATTTATACAAGTCAATACGCGTTGACTTGTAATTTTTATTATATTTCGGCTTTCGACTACCTCGGTGGCTCAGTTGGCTCAACTTGCCTTCTGAGCTTAGGGGCATGGGTTCGATTCCCATTTAGGGCAAACATTAATGTGACAAACATTTGTGTTTGTTCCATGTCTGGGTGTTAATATTTATTTAAATATATAAATGCATGTAAATCAGTCTCTAGAAGCCATAGTACAAGCTTTGCTTAGTTCAGGGTTAGGCGACCGCGCGTAAAAAAAATTTAAATAGGTATACCTACACCCACGTTTACAAAATTTATTAAAAGTATCCGTTGACGTTAGTGCATTTTATCACTAAGTATTTAGAAGGAAATAAAATGTTTGAAGGCTTAGTACTGGTGCAGGTCTGATCATAGTGTTTTACCCTACTAAGAAATACCATAATAATATGAAGGTATATTATTATAGTATTGCTATGCTATGCTATGTTACTCCAAAATAATAATAACATTACAAATTACATTCAGATCCAAAATAAATAGGTACGCATCGTACGCATAATACAATTATGTTGGTTAACTACTAAGGAAATTTTGTTAAAATAACAAAATAATTTTGTACGCTGTGGACAGGTTGAAACCTGTTTATGCCGCGGC
This sequence comes from Peribatodes rhomboidaria, assembly GCA_911728515.1. Classification (NCBI taxonomy): domain Eukaryota; kingdom Metazoa; phylum Arthropoda; class Insecta; order Lepidoptera; family Geometridae; genus Peribatodes; species Peribatodes rhomboidaria. Next base: position 14,520,729 of record OU452182.1, read on the forward strand.
CGTCACGCGCCGAGAGTTTTGTTTAGTCAGTTGCTCGCTTATGTGCCGGTGTTGCCAATTTCATAGTGTTGCTTAAAACGTCGGGTAAATTTACTAAGGTTTGAAAACTTAATTTCTAGATTGTAAAATTGTTGGTAAATCACGATAAAACAGTGATTTTGTATGTTGCACCCTCAGACCAAAAAAGAGTAAACACAGAGCTCTGCGAACAGTGGAGTGAAGCCGTTAAGCATGGGTGCGTGGGCCGATGCAGCCATAATAATTCAAATTAAACCAAAATAACAAATGTAACGTTACCAATTTAAATAAATTTATAACGTACGGTATCGATCTGTCGATGAAAAGTAGTGGCGCAAGTGGAAAAGAAAGAAAAATGTCGAGCCATGGTATCGTTATAATTATGTGTGTGCTAAATTGTGCACGTTACGCGGAAGGGCAAAGTTTTTAAACGATCTCGACATCGTCTTTCCTTTTTTAAATTTAAATTTCAGGTTGAACCGTTGAGCTTTCGATTAGTTAAACAAGTAAGTAGGTTGGTAACTTAGTTGACCGACTGGCGTGAACTAATTGACTACAAAATTTCATGCTGATCTGGCCAACGGTATTCGAACAAACATACAAACACCCACACAACGCCGATTTGTCCCAGTGGGATCGTAGACCGTTGCTTCGCTCGTTCAATAATCGGTGTTGTTGGGTGTAGGCTTTAACTGGTTTAATACATAACTAATGTATTAAAATTAATTAGAATACTAACATCAGAATACTGCATAATATTGGCTAAAAAAATATGAAAATACAAGGTTAACTAGTAAAATTATTGCAATATCAGCTACATTTGTTACAAGATCTAATTTACTAATCAAAACTAGAAGTTAAGCGTTTTAGCGTTTTTTTTTTTTATCTAAAAGCTAAATAAAAATAGTTCAAGCTGCTTTGACATCCAGTTTTCTTTTTTTATATTAATTTATAATTTACTTATATTAATTAACTTAAAAATGGTTTTATTCGCTCAGGTAATTTCTTGTAATTTCTGATTTAGTTTCGGACTTTATCTTCTTTGAGTACTGCTGGTAACACTAGTTCAGCTACTATCGTCGCGTACATCCGCCCGCTTCCTCATTTCGTGAAAAACCGCACTGAGGCAACAACGTGTCCGCACTTATATTTCGAATATTAAAGTTTGTGTTAAATTGAACTATTTTGTACGTGAAGTGAAGTAAAAAAGTGCTATTAGAGGCAACGATCGCGTCCACACTTCGATTTCATATGATTTAGTATGTTTTAAGAGAAGTACTATAACAGCCGTTAATAAAGTCAAAAAATTGAAGATCTACAAACCTGGGCGTAGAAAGACGCATTAAATATATTCTGCGGTAAGTAGTTTTGAATTGAGTTTTTTTTAGTAGCAGTTTATTAATAGGTTACTTTAAAATAATTCAAAACTTACATAATTGCACCTATATACCATTTATCAATAGTAGAAAGTTTTCCCAAAGTTGATAGTGGTAAGCTGAGATTGTGACCTAAAGTGAGACTTCGTTGTCCGTTTTGGCTGAGCGTCAGTTGGTTTCTTGTATGATTTTAAATTAATTAATCTTCAAATTTTTCAGAAAACACTACAATAACATCGTGGCTGGACGGCCTGAGTGATGTAGTATTTAAAATCTGAGGGGCCGAATAAAATTAAAATTAGGACATAAAAAATAACATCGAAGGAATAAAGACGATGCATTCTGTAAGTACCTAATTAGTAATAACCTTTTTTAACAGACTTCATAAGAGGAGGAAGTTCTCAATTCGTCGTTATCTTTTTTTGTAGGTATGTTCCGATTCCTCAAAGACGCTTGAACCGATTTAGAAAATTCTTTTTTTATTTCAAAGTTTCCAGGTCCCAATAAAATTTTATCAAAATCGGTTGAGAAGTTTATAAAAAATTATAAAAATTAAAATTCGATATTTTTCCATGGCACATATTCGCACTTAAAATTGTATTCTCATGAACTATAGCGTGGTGGATAGCCCTGCAATGTCCCTGCAGTGGGCGTAAAAGACTATAATGATGATGATTGGTAACCAAAACGATTGTTGTTTGAAATTATAACATTTTGTTATCGTAACAAATACTTTAGATTTAGTTTACTAAAATTGTGTTGTAACTTTAAATAATACAAAACTGTGATGCAAGTAATAGCCTCTTTTAATGTTTTTTTTACTTCCAGATTGAAATTGACTTTTGTAATATAAATGAAGACAAAAACTTGAAGTTGTTTGAAAAGTGAGATGCCGGATGATGGGACTACAAATGAAGACAATTTTGAGTTGCAGTTCAAATAACATAGTGAGAGTAAGTACTCATTTGAACTAAGAACATTTTTCGCATAAGGCTAATTGAAAATGTGATATGGTCCGAATGTCTGTACCTACTTAACTAACCATGAAATGAAAATATAAAATTCTATTGTTAACTAGTGGGCAATTTATATATTGAAGGTTGACAACCTAACTTCAACCGATACCTCTGCTAATTTCACATTTATTATTTTATTAAACTTAAATAAGTAGAAAAAAAGTTTGATGTCCTTCTATTGTACTATTTTTAGTGAGCCCTTGCAGTCTATTTGAAGGCGTTACAACAGCAAGAGAAATATAACCAAAAGCGCAATATCGTTTTATAATCATCGTCATCATCAGCCCGTAATCGCCTACTGCTGAGTATAGACCTCTTATCTCGTATGCCACTCATCCTGGTCCTGTACCAATCATTTATAATATTGTTTGTAATTTGTTGCAGATATTCGAGACTTTGATGTTTGCAGTACTTTAGCATGCAAAATGGACATCACAAATATTGACTGCTGACGAGAAAAAATACAATAAGGTGCCTATTGCCGTCTAGACAAGCTTTTATAACACATGTCGAAGTAAGTTGATATTTGAGTATTTATATACTTGTTGTATGTAATATAGGCATTCAATTATGTAGTTTATTGGTCTGAAATTCTTGTAATATTGGTTAAAAGTGTAATATTGATATTGAACTATGACTGTCTCGATAGCTCAGTTGGTGGTAAACCTGTCTTTTGCGCTAAGGAGTGTGGAACCGATTCCCCCTAGGACAAACATTCATGTGATAAACATTTTTGTTTGTTTTATATCTGGTTGTTAGGTATCTGTTTAAGTATGTTTCCCAAAATATATGAAGAATAATGTATGTAATGTATGTTCATTAGTCTCTAGCAGCCATAATACAAGCTTTGCTTAGTTTGGGGTCTGACGACCGCGACCGTGTGTGTTATAATGTCTCAAATATTTATTTATTGGTATTATTATTAATTAAAGTTTTATTTTGTTTTAGAATTATGCTGACATAGAAGAAGAATAATAATTGAAGAATAGACATAAGTCGTACAACAAAAAAGGATTGACTTGCCAGCCTATGAGTTTAAGTGTTGGTACACTTACAGAGCTTGAAGCAATCCATATGGTAGTCGACATGAAGTACCTACTTCATCAACAAAAGTAATTGACATTTGCTTTAAATGTTTTATGGTTTTGAATGTTGCGTACCCGAAAGAATGATGGTAGCCTAGAATACGTCCGTCGTTCAAAAATACACCCTATGCAGTTGAAATGTATGAAGTTCTGCAAAAGGTGCACGAAAGTGACGTCTTTCTTAGAATTCCACACATTATGATTTAGGCTAGATATAAATAAATGGGCTTCACTAAATATGATTTGTATAATTAAGTGATTTTCATTAATACCTATTTAGTTTTTTTTAGAAAATAAAATTACTTATTTGTGAATTCATTCTATCATTTTATACTCAATAATTTTAAAATAGTCAAAAGACTACCTAGTCTCCTGATACTACAACTATACATGATTAATAATAATAAATTGGTTTTTATTTGTTCGTTTATTGGTAAAATCAGCTTACTGGGTAGTCATATAACGATATTTGTTGGATTTATTAACTATTATCATTTATTAACGTTACTATTGTCACTTTTAAAACAGAGATCATTGTATTATCAACATAAATAGTTAAATGGAAATATTTAACAATAAGTTCTTTTTTGTTATGTTTTCGTACCTACCTAGTTTTTGTGGAAACTATTTTGCCAAACTAATATTGTCTATTGAAGTGACAACGCTTTAGACGTGTTGTGCTGGAGATATGCGTTCGGTTTATGACGGGGTTTCTGTTAAAACCACTTGTAAGACGGTTAAATTACTGCTTAAGAATACTAGGAAAACTGTTCAGTATCAGTATTTTCTGTTGAAGTATCAACAGAAAATACTGATTATAATAAACAGTTTCCTTAGTATTTTTTAACCAGTAATTTAACCGTTTCACAAGTGGTTTTAACAGAAATCTCGTCATAAATCCAACAAATATTACAAGTACACCTTACTTTTAGCGTTGTTACTTCAACATACAATAGTGGTTATAATTAATAGCTTTCCTAGTATTTCTAACCAGTAATATTACCGATTTATGAGTTATTTCAACAGAAACCACATAATAAATCCAACAAATATTGTTAGTACACCTTACCTTTAGCGTTGCTACTTCTACATACAATAATAGTAACAACAGACAGCTTTTCTAGTACATTTAACCAGCAATTTAACCGATTTATGAGTGGTTTTAACAGAAACCCCGTAATAAATCCAACAAATATTATTAGTAGACCTAACGTTTAGCGTTGCTACTTCTACATACAATAATAGTAATAACAAACAGCTTTCCTAGTATTTCTAACCAGAAACTTGACTGATTTATGAGTGGTATTAACAGAAACCCCCTCATAAATACAACAAATATTACAAGTACAACTTACTTTTAGCGTTGTTTCTTCAACATACAATAGTGGTTGTAATATATAGCTTTCCTAGTATTTCTAACCAGTAATATAACCGATTTATGAGTTATTTCAACAGAAACGACATAATAAATCCAACAAATATTATTAGTACACCTTACCTTTAGCGTTGCTACTTCTACATACAATAATAGTAACAACAAACAGCTTTCTTAGTATTTCTAACCAGCAATTTAACCGATTTATGAGTGGTTTTAACAGAAACCCCGTAATAATTCCAACAAATATTATTAGTAGACCTAACCTTTAGCGTTGATACTTCAACATACAATAATAGTAATAACAAACAGCTTTCCTGGTACTTCTAACCAGTAATTTAACCGATTTATGAGTGGTTTTAACAGAAACCCCGTCATAAATCCAACAAATATTACTAGTAAACATCACCTTTAGCGTTGCTACTTCAACATACAAAAATAGTAATTACAAACAACTTTCTTAGTATTTCTAACGAGTAGTTTAACCGATTTATGAGTGGTTTTAACAGAAATCCGTAATAAATCCAACATACATTATTAGTACACCTTAACTTTAGCGTTACTACTTCAACACACAATAATGGTTATAACAAACAGCTTTCCTTGTATTTCTAACCAGTAATTTAACCGATTATTCATTGTAAAATAAAACAAATAGGAAACATTTAATATAACAAGATATGATTTTGTTACAGTAACCAAAGCCATTTCTACAAAATAAGAATAGGTCATCGGAACTAATCTGAATTTGTTGTTCTCCGCAAAAAAAATTGTGATTACAACGATAAAACTGTTTATTTCATCAATTTATTTGTTGCTGTAACAATTTTTACATGATGCAATAACAAATTGAAGTCTGTCGCTATAACAAAATTCTCAGTTATCCCTATTTCGACATGTAATATTTGTTAGAGTTTTGTTGACCCAACAATTAATTTCTCTCAGTGCATGTACATACACTCATAAGTATTTATGCAAAAATACCAAAAAATGTACGTTAAAAATAGCTAGAGTTATGACCAAGAGTTTGAGAACGCAAGAAAAAAAGGAAACTTTACAAAAATGTTAAGCAATATGTATCATATGTTGGCGGCTTTTATTCTAAAAAAGTAGCGGCACGACGGGAATAGTTTACAAATAAAACCGACGCGATTAGTGGCTGCGTTCACGCTTTTAGGAGGGCGGAGCGCGATGTGTGTTCAAATTTTTAGAGTCAATATTTAATTTTAACTAGTACTTATGATTGCATCCTCTGCAGTCGATACTGGATGCGAAGTGGATTAAACATCGCGGATTTAACAGGGGTTTTGTAACACCCTGTGTATCCCCGTCCCAAGTATTTAGGCTAGTCCTAACTAAGCAAACTGTGGGCGGCTGACTGTTTGCATTCAGTTCGCTAGCCAATAACTAAGTAAGTAGGTAGGTACATAGGTATTTTGAACGGAGTGTCCGAACAGCGCGTTTTTATGTACAATAGGTCGGCGTTTGATCACCAACTCGCCTGATGTAAAGCGACGTTGTGGTCTAAGATGAAGCACGACGACCTATAAGGTACTTATTCACTCTAGCCTTGAAGTTTTGTAGAGTGAAGAAGTTCAAAGACGGCAGTTGAGTGAGGCGCTACAAGTGCGCTACTGCTCTGACCCGTCTTCGGAACGGTTACACCGGACTACATCCCGAAACACGACTAGGTCATTTCACGGAAAGGCTTGGTCCAGTTTGTGTCAGACAGTCAGCTGCACAGTTCGCCTAATCAGAACGAGTTGCGCTTGAGATTTCAGCGTGAAGTAGCAAACACACCCTCACTCACTCACCAACTTTAGTATTATTAAGTGTAAAGTACGATAGCGTTCTTCTAATTCTTATTCTAGTCATTTTTGCTCACACGGACTGACTCCTAACTAAAGCAAAGCTTGTACCTACTATAGCTGCCAGATAATGATATACATACATATTATGTACCTAATAATATTTTTGAACAAACACAAATGTTCATCACGTGAATGTTTGCCCTAGGTGGGAATCGAAACCACGCCTCCAAGCTCAAAAGGCAGGTTTGCTACTGACTGATCCACGGAGGCAGTCCCAAGTTTGTTTTATTTCAACCTAATTAGTTAAGGCGAGGCTTTCCCAGAACTTTAGGTATTTTACTCTACCTCAGGCCGCACTTTTTGGGAGCGCGACGTATTCATTCACGCGACACAAAAGTTGTGTGCGATGCGCCGCGCGCACGTCTTTCACCCGTCAGTCACGTTATGGTATCGAGTACCTAAACACCCATTTTTAGGAAATCTATAAAATAATCCGTCGGTCATTGTACTCATCCATTTTATGAACATTTTTTATTTGATGACAAACAAAAAAAATCTAAAAAATGCCGTTCAAGCCAATATAGGTACAACCAATCTTATGTCCACGAGTTGTTGTATTTTTGATGTGTGAGCAGTCGTGGCATTAGTTTCATTTTACCGGTAGTGTCATATTTCCATTTTATCACACTTCACACTCATAAATACAAAAGATTGCGATTGTGTGTGGAAGTTAGGTACTTACTCGTATTTCACTTATTCATACCTAAACGGCTAGACGGATGAGGATCATATTTGGAACGGAGTTAGCTTATGCCCTGGATTGACACATAGGCAACTTGTTATCCTTATTAGGACAAATATTTATACAGGGTGTTGGAATGATTGTGTATCTACCGGTATTCATTAAATAATACAACATAGTAAATTTCATTATTTTTGGGTATATTGTATAACAATGGTAATAACAATTTTAATTACCTTACTATACCATTAGGTGCGTACTAATAATATTGTATGGTTTGTTAAATGTTACAAAGTTAAAAAACTACACGATTCAGATATAATTTTGAACAATAATTATGAAAGAATCGAGTAAACTTATACCGGATATATAGGTATACATACCCTGGGTACGAAGTGGCGGACATTCTGCTAGTACTAACAAAACATCCAATACAAAAATATACATTCACAATATTTACATTTATATATACAATTGAGCTATAGGTACGTAGTATTATTATTTGTTCTGTGATATAGTTGTAGAATCGATGGCAGCCTAGTTGGGAGTGGCAATTTTGCTCTGCTGGGTTCGAACCCAGCCGACGGCACGCACCAATTTGTTCATTGTGTGAACATATGTGCGTATTGTGTGTCATCTGCTACATAACTGGAGCCCGGTGTATGGCGACAGGCTCGCCCCCTGTCACATTTGGGACTGAATATCGTCCGGCGAAATGTGGGTGTTGTATTACACCTCTGCCAGCCCTCTCGGGGAAAAGCGTGACGATATGTATGCATGTCTAGCCATAAGTTCTGTTACAAATGAAAATGCATTTATTTTTTTTTACAGTAATGTAATGTTAATAAAAGTTATATTTACATATGTATTGAAGTCTTAACAAAAATATAACTATTATTTTATTCAAAATTACCACATTTGGCCTTGATAGAGGCCTTTAGTCGGTCTGGCCAAGAATCTATGGAGTTACGGACTGTTTCCATGGGAAATATAGCCACTGCTTGCTTCAAAGATTTCTTAAGTGACTCTATGTCGGCGTGTCGTTTAGAGCAGGCCATGCCCTCTAAACCTGACCATAATTTGTAGTCCAGGGGGTTTTGATCTGGGCTAGAGGAGGGCCAGTCTTCAGCCCTTATAAAGTCCGGAACATTGGCTTCCAGCCAGGCTTGGGTAGTTCGCGCCTTGTGACCATGTGCAGAGTCTAGTTGGAAACTCCACGGTAGATTTTTAAAAAGTGTATTGCTAAGGGGTTGTACAACACCATATAAGACGGTCTCTTGATACACTTTGGCAGAAGTTTTAACCCCCTTTTCACAAAAACTAAGCTTTGTGACGCCGTGATAGGATACCCCCCACCAAACCATGACTGACGCAGGATGATGACCACGCTGAGTGAAACAGGGTCAATGTCATCCACGTGCCTAAAACAAAATAAAAATAAATATTTATAAGTATGATGTCCAAAAGTTCAAAATATAAAAATTCTAAAAAACCGACCAAGTTCGAGTCGGACTCGCGCACGGAAGCTGTCGTTCAAGCTTGTTGATATGTATGTACATAATTATATAACAACTACATTATAAATAAATGAGCTTTCAAATGACACCTCAAACAACTGATTTGATGAGATAGAACTCGAGATATAAGCAATAATCTACAACGGTCGGCGGCCATCTTTGTGACGTATATACATAGCTTCGCCTGTCCCCGCTATCGCTTCTTACAACCGGCAGTTTCGAATTTCAAAGGCAACGACGAACACATCCATACCAGTCGTAGGTTTATAAAAGCCGTACTTACAAGATTTACCGAAATGCTCGATTTTCGCTAGTCGTTAAAAACGAATATACAACTTTACGAGTTTTCTTCAAAACAGCCAAAATCACGTTGCAGTACTAATCAGGCCTAGATGTGTTCAAATCATACGGCTATAACTCAAACGCTACCAAACACTCGTGTAGTACAGATTGTTCAGTCAAAAATGAAAGTATGAACGACGTCCCCTATCTCACCTAACACCCTATATAATTTACATACATACAGTACAGTCAAAACTTAGCGAAGATCCGCCACCTTGCATGTTACAAAAAGAAGGTAGGTACTTACGTTTCGTCAATTGCAATGTCATCAGAGTTTATTACATTCTCTTGAAGTACTATTCTGCAAAAAAAAAAAACGAAGATAAGTATTCATGTAGGTAAGTATAACTACGTAAATATCACTACTAGATATACCACTAGGCCGGGTATTTACTCGTTGTGCAGTTCAGATTGCTCAGTAAAAATGAAAGTATGAACGTCGTCCCGTATCTTACCTAACATCCTGTATAGTCAAAACTTAGCGAAGATCCGCCACCTTGCATGTTACAAAAAGAAGGTAGGTACTTACGTTTCGTCAATTGCAATGTCATCAGAGTTTATTACATTCTCTTGAAGTACTCTTCTGCAAAAAAAAAACGAAGATAAGTATTCATGTAGGTAAGTATAACTACGTAAATATCACTACTAGATATACCACTAGGCCGGGTATTTACTCGTTGTGCAGTTCAGATTGCTCAGTAAAAATGAAAGTATGAACGTCGTCCCGTATCTTACCTAACATCCTGTATAGTTAAAACTTAGCGAAGATGGCGGATCTTGCCTTGCCCTGCATGTTACAAAAGGTAGGTAGGTACTTACGTTTCGTCAATTCCAATGTCATCGGAGTTTATTACATTTAGTTGTAGTACTCTTCTGAAAAAAAAAACAAAACTGTAAGATAGGTATTCGTGTAAGTAGGTATAACTATATAAATATAAATATCACTGGTATGCCACTAGGGCGGGTATTTACTCGTTGTGCAGTTTAGAATGCTCAGGAAAAATGAAAGTATGAACGTCGCTCCGTATCCGTATCTCACAAGTTGTCTGGGTGAAATAATAAATGGTGACCGACATAGTCAAAACTTCGCAGAACACCCGCCTCCTTGCGTGGTACAAAAGGTAGGTAGGTACTTACGTTTCGTCAATTCCAAAGTCATTGGAGTTTGTTACGTAGTAGTCTTCTGCAAAAAAAAACTGTAACTGTAGGTAGGTATAACTACATAAATATCACTAGTAGGTATACCACTAGGCCGGGTATTTACATCGTGAATACACGTAACGAGACAAAAAAATATCTATGATAATGAGTATGATATTTGAAAACACTAAAACGAATATAAGTAGGTGCTAATAGATTTGTTGATACATCATCTGACTACAAAAAGCAATGCAAGAAATGTCATTCTAGTAAATAAAAACAATGATTACCAATTTAATCTAGTAGAAGTTTATCTACTTACCGACGTTTGCTCCTTGACTCGTACGATGTTCTAAAAGTCAGACTTGAGCTTTTTTTTCGTTTATTATGTTTGTTACCCATTATGGCAAAACTAAATGCTTGGTTGGTGTTGGTGTGTGCGGCACTGCGGAGATCACAAAAATTTGGCACACGTCCGGCGTCGACGGGGTCTGCGGGCGGACTGGCGGTCACGCAAACGTGCCTTTTTACCATGAATTCGTGATAAAAAATCATATAAAATTACCATGTTAACTTTTTAACATTTTTATTTATGATTCCATTTTTTTATTGCATTGTAATTCGTAAAAAAAATAAAAAAGCAATATGATTTGTAAAAATTAAGTCGCAAATCGTGTTTAAAATACCAAATAGAGGTGACTTTGGATTTTTTTTCTATCGAGTGAAGTTATTCATTACATGTATCAGATTTATGATTCCACTTAAAAACATGCTTAAGAATAACATATTTTTTTTCACACAGTAAAAACCATGGTTTATCTTAGAGGAAAGTTGATTCTTGCTAGACGTTTTCTGGCCAGGCTCGACTTAAATTGTAAGAACAATTAAGATCGATGATAGCTGAGTCGGAAAAGACTCGCCTCTCAAGCCAGAGGGAGCGGGTTCGATCCCAGCCGAAACCACGCACCAATTTGTTTATTGTGTGAACATATGTGCGTTTTTAATGTCATCTGCTACGTAACTAGAACCCTGTGTATGACGACAGGCTCGCCCCCGTCACATTTAGGACTGAATAGCGACTGGCGAAGTGTGGGTGTTATACACCTCTGCCAGCCCCTTCAGGGGAAAGGCGTGACGATATGTTAAAAACTACATAATTAGTTTCTATTCTCCCCGAAAACAATCCATGGGTGAAACTGATACTTTATTCATATTATTTCAATACAGATATTGTGTTCTATTAGTGTTTGTATTATTTTCCTCAATATAATTGGGATGTGGGTGCATGGCAACAGATATTCCGTAACAAAACATCACTAATTAATATCTAGAAGCAAAATAACAATTATTTGATACCGTTGATACGGATAATTGTGTGATTAATTGTTTGTTTATTTTAGCTTTGTCCTTAGGGGCTGGGATAATACAGAAACAACATTTCAATTACGAAGAAAAATATCGGAACAGAAAGCTTATTTTAAAGCTCTGTAATTTGGACTGGAAACTGGAAACCTGTCTGGAAATTGAAACATTTTATTTTTTTGTCGACGAGGGGGAAAGTCATAACATGCTCTGTTTGTTTTGTTTGTTTGTTTGTTACTACGGTCTTCGCTACACAGTATTTATAAAAACAAAGTGTTATTTAATTTGTTACTTTTCTTTAATGTCTAAGATTTAAATTTATTTTTTGACGAGTATGCCGTTACCACGATGGGGCTAGGGCATCTGCCCCACTTTGGTGGGGGTTTCAACTTATATACGGCTCAAAATTTTGGGTTATCAAGTAAAAATTGGTTGTCTGTAAAGTCGGTTTACGGACGATAGTTTAACGTGACAACGTCCTGACAAAACCTTAATGGAATGATTGCATGCTATTATTAATAAAATTGGATCATTTTTATTGAATTGAACTAGTATCAATAAAATGTAATTGAAATAGTATCACCTGCTGTTGTTTTTCTTCTCCTCGGACGCATAGGCCAATCGAGTGGAAGAGAGATAGATGCGGCGCAAACCGAACGCTTAAGCCAACGTGCCTTTCGCTCGCTCGTGTAGCTCTCTCGCAACGATCGTAAGTACAATGAGCGTAACGGGACAATGAGTCATCCTTTTTCGTGCGTGCAGGCGGCGTTCATCGATTTATTAGACGTTGTCTCGTCAAAAAAAACCTCGTAAAAGTGATGATAGCCTAGTTTTAAAAAAGTCTCGTAAAAGCGATGATAGCCTAGTTGGAGAAGGCCTGCCTCTCAAGCCAGAGGGAGCGGGTTCGAACCCAGCCGACGACACGCACCAATTTGTTCATTGTATGAACATATGTGCGCATTGTGTGTAATCTGCTACATGACTGGAGCCCGGTGTATGGCGACAGGTTCGCCCCCTGTCATATTTGGGACTGAATATCCGGCGAAGTGTGGATGTTGTATTACACCTCTGCCAGCTCCTTCGGGGTAAGGCGTGACGATATGTATATGTCTCGTAAAAAATGCAGGTACATTTACTTGTCCCACCCCTAAAAATATCTTTTCTTCTGCCCCGGCGCTAACTAAAGTCTGAGTACGCCCATCGTATAGTGCTATCTAACTTACATGTGTAGGCCTATCCGGTACTTGCTTTTGCGTCTTTACATGTTTTAACATCTTTAGTTTGATCTTCACTTTCCGCGTCTGTCTGTCTCTCTGTGCGCTAATTCCTAAACCGCACAACGGAATTTGAAGTGGTTTTCACCATTAGTTAGATAATTTTTAATAATTAAGATAATTTTAATAATTAAATTATAGGTTTCGTGCTAAGCTGGAGCTAGTTATAAAGGCGAAAGTTTGTGAGTGTGTAAGTGTGTTTGTTTGTTATTTCTTACGCTCAAACGGATGGACGGATTTTAATGAAATTTGGTATGGAGGTAGCTTATACCCTAGATCGATACATAGGCTACTTTTTAACAGCTGGAAAAACCACAGGGCGCTGCTAGCAGTAGACGACTTTTCTTCCTATACCTAAGTAAAAGATTTTTTTAATCGGACTCGTTATTTCGGGCATTATTCTCTTATGCGACAGGCTCGCCCCCTGTCACATTTGGGACTGAATATCGTCCGGCGAAGTGTGGGTGTTGTATTACACCTCTACCAGCCCCCTCGGGGGAAAGGCGTGACGATATGTTATGTTAATTACTACTAACAAACAAACTCAATAACCTCTTTATAATTTCTGTGTAGACTAATCCAAACAAAAATCAACAATAGAGGACAACAATGTCTTTGTTAGGTTAGTTAGCACACGAGATGACGGCTGAATGCAAGCCTATTTAATAGACTTGCATTTGGCCGTCATTTTAGCAAATTAAAAGTTTTAACTTCAGCTCAATGGGATACCAACAAGCGGTGAAAATGGTTTGCAAATTTAGAAATGGACAACTACCAGCTACCTAAATAAAATATAATAACATAGAAAGCAAAGTTTAAAAAACGGACTTCCCATCCTGTATTTCGTCATCCATGTAAACAATTTTTAGACTTTTGTTAATATTTTAAAGACTGCTTGACCTTTTTCAATAACATTTACAATGAAAAGAATAATTTAAATCGATTCACTATTAATTTTGGCGGAGTATTAACATAACATACATGAACAAAAGAAAAAAAAAACAAGTTGGTATAGGCCGAGTGGCTAGCCCCGATGTCAGAGTTACTAGGCCCCCCGAAAGCCTCTGACATGTCTTGACGATTGTTGACATACAGTCGAATTGAGAACCTCTACATTTTTGGAAGTCGGTTAAAAATAAACGTGCACAAAAAAGTGCCGTTTTGTTCTGTCGCCTCTCTAGCTATCCCTACAGCTTCTGTTACGTCTTCGTCTCCGTAAGGCCGCGCTTATCGGCGGAAGCATTCTCCACGGTTCACTGGAAGCGTTGAAAGAAAACGTGGAAACGGCTACAAATCGTTGCCGAGGGAAATCGATCGTGAACCCGATTGATAAAGCTTCTGAGCTTTGGGCTTTAAATTGTTGCTTGTCGCGTGTCCTAGCGTCAGAAGTCAGAATTTTAACAACACAAAGACTTTGTCAAATCTAAATATTCAACCAATCAGAATACTGTTTCAATAAAGTTAGCAGACATTTAAAAATTATGTTATTTCTGTGTTGTTTATCAAAATACATGAAGACGAACATAATTATAATTATTTTGAAGTCCTTTAAAAATAATAGGCTGTTTCCACTTGTTTTTGGCTTAGTACCCTTAATACCATGTATGATGTAATTATATTAGTGTATTATGGTTCCCATGCACGGTTATTTCCTAAGCTACATGAGATTGAGACGAAGAGACGAACCCAAGCTGGCAGGCCCTACCTCCCTCCTTCCTTCTGGTTCAATTACACTCGGATTTGGTTTTTCAATTCAATTTCAATTTCAAAGATCTTTATTAGCTTTAAATCATAAAATTAGTACAAATGCCAGTGTTTAGACAATCCTTAGCAGTACATAAGCAATGGGGTTTTTAGTCCGTTTAAAGCTCAGCTATATGTAGTAAATTATATAAAGTTAATTATATAGAAGTGTACAGACCTTTCCTCTTGTTAGACAATCAATTCATAATGAAAAAGGGGCCAAGAGGAATTTAAAAAATGGTGCCAAGAAAACCCAAAAGTCAACAAAACGATTTCATCAATCCCTTAATCAAAACGAAAGTTGAAACAATTCAATTTATTTCAAGGTCTAAATTATCTTTGACAAAATTAAAAAAGTGCTGTTTTTAGAATAAATATGTACTCGTACCTACTTCGACCGAAGTAAAATGAATTATTCATTCATTGTTTTTCACTCAAATTAATTCGATTTTCTTCTAACTTCTAAGGCGCTAATAGTCAAGTGCAAACTGCAATTAGGTACTTCTTACGTTGCAGGGACCTATTCGGAGATTTGAGATTTTCATCTCACTTTTTTTCGTCCTTGTTGCTCTCGTTTGAAACGTCATAGGTGTGAGAGTGACCAAGATAAAATCTCATCTCATCTCACGTGCAGGAATAGCCCCCCTGGTGTGTACAGAAAATCTACAAAGTCCTAACTTCTAAAATCCACAAGCAAAAGTATGGAAAGTAAATTCCGACGCACACATTTACAGACTTGCACTACTCGGATATAGAAAGCGTGCAGTTTCCTCGCTTTGGAAAGCGGTTGCCAGAGGCGGATTAAGGGGTGGCAGACGGGCAACCACCCGGGGCCTCGCTCGTGCAGGGGCCTCGCACCCTTTCTAATAAATCAAAGAGTTTTAACACTGTAAATTGGTAGCTATAAAAATGTATAGGCACAAAGACGACAAATAGATTTCGTTATTTATAAAGAAACATACTTAGGAGTATAAAGGCATGTGTCTTATTTGTTGTCTTTGTGATCATTAACTTTTATTTATTCAGCTACTAATATAACATTTAAAAAGGTTTTTTTTTAAGTTTTTCATAGAAACGTACTTATCCGTATGTAGATAGAAATACTTTTGTGATGACTGAGGAGAACATCAATCATCGTTAAAATACTTGCTTAGAATTTAAACAAATACTTAACACAAAATAAGGGCCTCATAAAGATGTGCCACCCCGTGACCTTGTAAAGATCTGCCGCCCGGAGCCCTCGCAATGACTGAGGCCACCCCTGCCGGTTAGTTTCTTTGCAGCGCTCAATCTAATGGATCTGCTGGATGGGCATGTGATGATGCATATTCAAGAGCTAGAAAGCTTCCTTTTTCTTCTTTTTTGAAACGTGATCTTGGTTTGAAATTGTCGGAAAATTTGGTTTTACGTGCAGTTTTTAGGTCATCTTTTAGTAACGTAGTAGTTTAGATAAAACTCATGCGTGAACGTAACTCTTGATTATTTAGACCAGGTATTACATACAATTAAAACGCCTAAAATCTAATGTAGGTAGTTGTAAACCAAAATTTGTGAGACAGTAATTTAAATATTCTTTGAAAAATTAATGCCCTTCAGTTTCTTGCCTGTTCTTCTGAGTAGAGGCTCTTTATCCGAACAAGTCAACAAGGCTGTCGAGTCTATTTAAAAAAAACTATGACGTTCATAAGTGTATCTTTGATACCCAAATTGAATAAAAACATTTTGACTTTGACCTTAAAAAATGTGTTGCAGTATTACCTATCATTTTTGATTATTTTTCCTATGAAACTGTGTAAAAGCAATTGAGGTTTAAAAACATCTTTAAGATGTTTCTAAAGTTAGCTTTTTCTAGTTCTTATATTTTATTCCACCCCGCCAGACGGCCAGACGTCTACAAAGATTATACCTAGCTGTGAAAATGTCTATTTTCATTTTATTTAGAAGATAAGTACTTACTTAGTACCTTTTTCATTTTATTTGACTTCTTATTTTATTTATTGCTTTGTTAAGTTTCGTTTAGCTTTGGAATTCGAAAGATAATTTAGATGCAAACATAATTCATATTTATCAAAACATTACATTAACTCTAGACAGCACAAGGTCCTAAACAGGATACAAATTACAAACTAGGTCCCATAATACAGCGCCCTATTCAAGGAGCGTCACGCTCGACAATTCTCTCTTCAAATTATAGAGTTCAGTTATGGAACGAAAATTCGAAAATGGAACCTAATTGTGTCTCATGAATGGAACGGAGTAGTCGCGTGAACATCGGCAGTGACCTTGTGGGCTACTCGGCTGGGCCAGGCGGCTGGCAGGCTATTGCACCGCGCTGAGCTGCCAGATCTAACTTGAAAATTTCCCCATACCAAAAAGAAATTCTCAAAATAGTACATTTTGCTGAAATCGTCTGCATGGTTTGGATTAGTTTTAATATCGAGATTTTACTGTTAAGTTGATGTTTACACTTTTACAGTCCAAACAATACATTGGGAGCAAACTAAATTTCTTAGAAAAAAATACAATGATGGCTTTTGGATAATAAAGAGTTACTCTAACGATTTCTTCAAAGCAATCATTTACAAAAACATTTTTTTTTCCTCAAAAATTGTGGAGAAATTCCTCAAACCTGGCAACACTGACCCGCTCCCCCCTCCCGAGACCCCGCCCCGCCTCCCCCGCGCACGCAAATTATTGAGCTACCTCAGCCCCTCCCGCTGCACTTCCTTCCGCGTGCTCCGCTCGCCCGGGAATTTAGTTTCACCGAGATGAACGAGATTGCGTTAGGTTATGTATGATTTGTTTGGTTCGTGGGTGGGTATAGTTTAGTAAATTTTCTACGGTTCGACTTGTAGCATGCGAGGGAATTGGGTTAGGAACTTAGAAATGTAGTCTAAGAGGACAGAGATAAGGCTTTTTGTTTCTACAGAAGAAAAACTTGAAGTAAATTACACGAAATTAAAGATTAGATTCTGGTCAAAATATTCCAATTTTTGGAATAGAGAAATTTTAATACAAATTTCTATTTAGTTAGTTTAAAATAAACGCCAAAATAGTTTGTTAACTCAGTCATCTTCTCAAATGGTTATAGCTTTCTTGCACTGAACTGAAACAACAAACAATTGCGACAAAAACCAAGCAACTAAATCACTTTCCCAGTGGAGGCGCATTCCCCTGCAGCGGGCCACATAACCCACATCGGCGGCGGGCGCCAGCGCCGTCCTGGGCCGCGAAACATCGCCACCGTCACGTTTTTGCGGCCTGTTTTGAATTTATAAAGTGGTCCGGGCAACAGCTGATCGGGCGACGTTGCCGCTCTCACCACCCCGCCAGCACCGCACTCGCGACGTTGCCGCTCCGTCCTCCGTACTAGCCAAGTCTCAGAGGCGATCGACCGAGCACTCCCCTCCGCTTCCTTCCACATAAAGCTCCTCCGTTTTCCGACATACTTGTACCCTTTATAGGTGTCAAGACTGTTTTTGGAAGCGAATTTTCCGCATGTGTTGTATCGGGGTTACGCGGTCGATAGCCGACGAACAAAATAGATCTTTGAGCGACTGGAGAGCCCTTCTAGTTTACGGTGGACCGTCGGATAGGATCGTTAGGGTCTAGCTGAGACGCGTCTCGCGAGTGAGTAACTGAGAAAGGCTTGATGATTTGAAGCTGAGTTGCGCTAATTCCAAAGCGTGGAATTTGAAGGCCTTCCTTAGCATCTGCTAATGACGTTCAGCTATCAAATCTCGATACGACACGAGCACCAAGCCAAATGTGTTTTGGCTATGATACAGTTACTGGTACAAAGTTGAATTTCTACGTTGAAATTTCTCTTGTTAATGTAACAACGTCTAAGTCAAAAAGAACAACTTGATAACAATTTTTAATTCTATGAAAATTTTTGAAATTAATAAAATTCTGTGAAAATAATAAATCAAAATTTAAGAAAATTTGATTTAACATTACTTACTGAGTTTTTTACAACAACTCTATATTAAAGTTATTTCGTAACTGACAACTGTAAATCAGTGACACATCATATATCTCAACTTCACACCCTCTCAAAATGAATAGGCAATCTCTGTAAAAGCAATTCATCATCAAAACACATATCAAGAGACGAAACAGTTACGTGACAGTTATGGATTCTTGCAACAAGCAGAAAAACGTGAACAATAGCACAGCAACAACTCACGTTTCAACAAGAACCAAAAACAAAAACAAGAAAACATACAAAGTAAAAGTTGAGAAAAGTTTGTCAAAGGGCTTGTAAAAAAACTTTATTAAAAGTTGTTTAAGTACGTACTTAATTAATATTTTTGATCCACGAAAGCAGATGACTTCTAAATGCAAAGAATGGACACGCTTAATAAACTTTTGGGTTAGAAACTAAAAGTTGTTCAATTTATTTGATATGTTTCACAAAAACAGATGACCTGCAAATGCAAGAGTGTTTAGTTAGGTTTAATAAACTTTGTTGCGAGAGTTAAAAACTAAAAATGGTTAATAATTGTTTTTCGTTTCACGAAAACAGATAACCTGCAAATGCAATGAATGTTCTGGTTTAATAAACTTTGTTACGAAGGCAAATAATTTAAAATTGGCAATTGTTTTTGGTTCCAAGTAAACCGATGACCTGCAATGCAAAGAATATTCTACATCAATCATTTCTTTTTTCTTCAAATAAACCAATCAAACACTAACACGTCCCACATAAAGTAAGTATTAATTTTTTATCAGCTATTTATTTTTTATTACCGCTAAATATCAAATTTCTTATTTACATTTTTTTAATTCTTACTCAAACAAACATTAGATAAAAAGATAAAAAAAGATAAAAATGTTTTATTACCAATACCGAAATCCAAAAATACAATAAGTGAAAAACTTAGGAGTTATGACATTAATATAGCATAAGCAAAAAGAAAAACAGACATAGTTTTTCGACCGATTCCTGCGGTCCCGCACTAGGCACAAGGCCCGTATCGCGGAGACCAAGAATACATCAAGTACCTTGAGATATTGATATATTTCGGAGGCATCCTAATACATTTTTAATTATAATTTTTACAAAAAAAAAATTAAATTATACAATTTTATTTGTACACCTGTAACTGTGGTAAAAACATTTGGTAATTTTAATTTTAACATTTGTTTCGAATCTTTCTAAAGCTAATTATACCAATTTTACCTATGTATATTTAAGAAAAAAATTGTATTTGTCTTGCCTAATATATTGGATCAATGTAATAAGGTCAATAAATAATCTGAATCTTCTGAATTTAAAAATCACAAATATTAGGGAAGAAACATTGGAGTCATCAAAGTAAACATCCTTGAAGAAGATTAAAATGAACACGTTATAGAGCTGCGATATTACTCTACTGTGTTTTGTTTTACTGAAGAATTTAATAAAAGGAATTGCAACGTCTGTGGCCAGTGACAGATCTAGGATTATTGATTATTGGGGATGGGGTGCACAGCAGCTATGGATGGGTTTTATCAAGGTTAACACTAAAAAAGCGCACATTTCCTAGATGGATAGAACGATGGACGGTTCTAGATGCTTTTGGAGGACTAAAGGGGTGAAGCCCCCGGTTTAGGCCCCACTCCTTCTGGATTCATCACTGTCTGTATCTACTCCAATGCATAAGGGAGTTACCAGAGAGTCTGGAGAAGTAATCACTTTAAGAGACATGGTATTATCATCAGGAGTGTAGACATCGAGATTTATTTTATCTCAAGGGTTGGCTGTAATAAATAGAACTGTTATGAATATTCTGTCATATGCGTAAATCTATTTTAAACAAATGAAATGAATTTTCAAATTAGTTTTCAATAACAAACGATGCTTGTAAGTAAGTTATAGATAAAGATGTACAGAATTAAGAATACAATAACTTTAATTCGAAATGAATGAATGAATGAAGAATAATATAACAAAAAAACTTTTTTGGTAAATATATTGAGAGATGGGAAACAGTTTAAGTATTGAATTTGGTTCGAAAGAGGGCGTACTGAATTAATTTCAAGATTTTTAATCAGAAACTAGGATCTCAGGAGGCCTGAAAACTGAGGTGACAGTTTAAGGTCACCTAAAGGCATCTGAAAATCTTACATTAGCTATGTTCTTTCGCAGAGGTGCAAGAACCTAATGTTGCTAACACTTTACTAAACAATGTGTTAGCTGTGTGAGCACCATAATAACGTCATCCGACAGTTTAGATAGGGATCTACAGGGCGAGCGGTGCAACGCCCGCGCCTGACACCGATACATTGAGAACATTCACACTGTACCGGGATTTGTGCCTTACAGAACGGAGATCTGGATTTGAAGTCTTGATTAATATAATTCTTGATATTTCCTTTATGATTTCTACATATACCATTGTACATATAATGTTTTATAAACTAGATTTTTTTTTAAGGAAAGACTATAGTAATCTTTCCAGTATAGTAGTTTAAGTATAGTAGTCTTTCCTTTAAAAAAAATCTAGTTTGATCTAGTAGATGAGTATAAAGAGATCTAAGGCCAGCATGCTGAATTGACGCTCAGTCTTGAATCTCGATGTGAAACTGATTTTACCATACACAACAATTTTAAAGCGAGATTCATGACTGAGCGTCGTTTTTGAATACGGCTCTAAAAGTTACCCGCCAGAAAGTTCAAAAAAAAAGAGCGGCAAACGAGTAGATGGCCGAGTGATCATAAACTGTAACCGCCGCCTACGGACACCTGCAACTGTGCTGGAGGGCTATTCCTGCGCGTGAGATGAGATAAGATTTTATCTTGGCCACTCTCACACCTATGACGTTTCAAACGAGAGCAACAAGGACGAAAAAAGGTGAGATGAAAATCTCAAATCTCCGAATAGGGCCACTGTTGCGTTGTCAGCCCTGAAAGCATTTGCAGACACCTTTTTTCAAAACTCTCCGTGTTGTCCTCATCGGTAAGACTTTAGGGAGAAGATCATTCCAAATTCTGCAAGTGCGCGGTAAGAAGGAACGAGAATAGCGAAAGAGAAAGAGAGAATAGAGAAAGGCAGTATGTGAGGTCCAATCAAGGATGAGGGAATGTGTGCAATTTTGGTAGGTTTTATTCAGCAACTGTGTATAGGTGTCAAATCCAACCATAGATATCTTAGAGGTAAGACGAGAACGTAACAGACGGATGGAAATTTAAATATAGCGTTCGTGACAAACTTTTCTTTTGTAACTTCAATATCAGGTTCATTATAATTAAAAAAGTCTTGTTTAATCTAGAATATGATAAAACAATATTGACACCAGCGACGTCATTATAAAGCTTTACATTGCAACGATGGCGGCTGATCTAGTTTCACTGAAAACTTTCACAAGCTTATGGGATTTCCGTCTGACTAAACAGACATGGGGGAATCTGGAGAAGTTTTATTATTAGACAATACTATATAATATTTAATTCTATACACCATGTATTTTTAAACGACGATCATATTTTGGGATAATATTGAACTCATCATTAGGACCAACTTTCCAATGGTTACAACTATGAAATTGAGAAAAAAAAACAGCTGTTCCATACATTTTGTCGACGATCAATGAACTTTTTGTATGGAATGGCTGGTTTTTTTTGAGTTTTCAGCGTTGGCCTCATGGTTAAAGTTGGTCATAATTATGAGTATGATATCCTACAATACATCCGTCGTTTAAAAATGCATATATGTATAAAATATCGTCACGCCTTTCCCCCGAGGGGGCTGGCAGAGGTGTACAACGCCCACACTTCGCCGGACGGTATTCAGTCCCAAATGTGACAGGGGGCGAGCCTGTCGCTATACACCGGGCTCCAGTTGGGTAGCAGATGACATACAATACGCACATATGTTCACACAATGAACAAATTGGTGCGTGCCGTCGGCTGGATCCGAACCCGCTCCCTCCGGCTTGATAGGCGGGTCTTCTCCGACTAGGCTATCATCGCTATAGTTATCGTTTAAAGATGCACCCTATTTAATACTTTACTGCGTTAATATCGGGATTCAGGACAAAAGGCATAAGTCATAAAGTTCTTAAACAATAGGTAAAACACACATAAAACAATAGATATTCAGACGGTAATGCAGAAAATTAAGCAATTCAAACTTTTAATGCAAAACAAGTCAAACCATTATACTCTATTTACTGCGGGATGGTGCGGGTCACACCCGCATTTATTTATTTTACCCGCGTCTATTGCTTCATTTGCTAGCTATTGATGATTTCATATTTTAGTGTTGTGCTATTTAGGGTGCTGCTGAAGTTTAAAGTCATAATTTGTAAATCACGACATCTTTCAAGGGTGGAAAGAAACGATTTGTCGAATATTCGTCATCCACACTATCCTAAAATGAAACTACTTATTATTACCTATATAAATTTGTTATTATTATTTTTTAACATAGCTACTCTACTAACCCTTTGGGTTTTAGGTCAATTTTGCCATCAACAGTGATGGAAGAAGCTAGTTAGGTTGTTAACTTATAGGTTATAGATACTTATTTGAAGTCATCCACATATTTGGCAACAACTATGAACATTGAACAATATGACACTAGCCATAAGAGTTAACTTTAACAGCAAGACCATTACTACACAAATGGTCATTACCCCATAATTTTCTTTGTTCGAGACTTCTCATGATTACGCCTTTAAAGGCGTGACACGGTACCTAAAGGTGACAAGAAAAGGTCGAACACAATGTATGTATTCTCAAAGCTGAATATTATCTGTAATATCTGCAGTGATCATTGTAATATCATAAAAGGAACTGAGAAAGGATCCCGTGGCGCGATCTTTAGCCTCTGCCATTGCTTGCATAGTTTGAGGCCAAAACCGACGCAGTAGCTTTATACAGGGTCATTGGTAAGTTACGCATAACCTCTTAAGAGCTACTTTAGTACATCAAGACAAACAACTTTGGTTCTACGACTTTTGATAAATCTGTAAGAAAATGTAACGTTCAAACAAGTAACATTATTAAAAGAAAAACCAAAAACCCGGCTGCAAAATGATAACCTTATGTCACTCCCAATAGTTATCGACAAAAACCCTATCGATAGATCGGTCAGAGCAAAGACAATTCTTTGCGTCAATTAGAAATAAAAATCCTCACATAGAAATGATGGAAATCCACACACATAAAAAAATAGTTTTGACATAAGTCGTAGATAATGTAATCAAAAGTTGTTTGTCTTGTGTTTCCGAAAGTAGCTCTTAAGAGCTTATGCGTAAGTTACCAATAACCCTGTATAATCCGTGTCGATGGTGCTGAACAGCATTCCATTATGGGTACGGAAACCGCCTCTGTCATGTTGATGCATGTAATCTTATGTGAACTGCGAATATGAATAACAACATGTGGCATAGGGTTAAACCCATCGAAAGAGATCGTTGAAGATTTAGTGGAGTAATTTAGAGAGGAGATTATTAGTATCGGAGATTAGGGGGCAATTCTGCTAACCATAGTGCGGTAGTCCAGGGGGGCTATTCCTGCGCGTGAGATGAGATGAGATTTTATCTTAGTCATTCTCACACCTATGACGTTTCAGACGAGAGCAACAAGGACGAAAAAAGGTGAAACGAAAATCTCAGATCTCCGAAAAGGGCCACAAGGCCTCGATTCTACTTAGCAATTATTTTTAAATTGTTAATGAATTTTCAATTTATGACATTTCTGGCATACAAAAACTGTCAACTTAAGGCAATTCATTAAAAACTTTACAACAATTGGTAAGTAGAATTGAGGGGTAGCCGGCACGTTTGTGAGATGCTATTGATACTGAGGCGGTCCCTGTTTGTTTTTTAAAGGCAAATGGTTCAATTAAGTACGATCGTAGCACCAACAAAGAATTGAGAAAGAACAAGAAAAATAATGCTGTTAAGGTTGATACTCTGGCGTTACGCAAGAGGAGTTCTTGAAGAAGACGATGTTTTACATGATGATGTGTTAGCAATACATACAAAAAAATTCAGTCTATGTTCTGCTGTGTGACATTTTCCGAGTGAACTGTCAAAGGAATGTCAGTGGGATAGCGCCTGAGTCGCCCGCCCTGCCCGACCGGCACTTCTCGCTGGAGCACGGAAGAGGACGGATCTCGTATTGTTTTTCGTTGGTGTCTTTCTTTCGTATTGATCTTGGTGTCTATGTCCAATCGATTTGTACTGAAATTACCCACATATTGTACATGAGTTGGATTATTAGAAGTATTAGTTGTTTACATTTACTTTAAGGTGGTTTTGAATACCGTCCCTTCAGAAATAGTTTATAGATGATCAGATATTTTGCGCTACTGGAACTTAGTTTTTTTTTATGCCATAGGTGGCAAACTAGCTAATGGGCCACCAGATGGTAAGCGTTCACCGTCTCCTATGGATACCTGTAATACCAGGGGCATCAGAGATACGTTGCTGACTCTTAAGGGGTCTATTGACAACCCTTTTAAAAAACCTTAGTGAATGATTACGTTAAACGGTGAACAAATAAAGCAAGATCAAATGACAAGAATTACACAGGTAACATAAATAAATATTCGGGACATTTTTGCACGCACGGTCGTCTGGCCCCAAATTAAGCAAAGCTTGTACTATGGCTGCCAGAATCTGATAAACTTACATACATAGGTACTTGAATAGAAATTAACACCTAGTCATAGAACAAACACAAATGTTAATCACATGAATGTTTGCCCATGTGGAAATCGAACTTACGAGTACGTCCCCAAGCTCAGAAGATAAGCTTACTACCAACTGAGCCACCGAGGCAGTCAAAGCAGATGCTTGTTATATTCTTAGTTCTACAGACAGACAGATTCCCAAGTCGTAAATAAGGAACAAAGATCTGCTGTTCGAACTTGCAACATTTCGATTGAGACGTTCAATGTGCCGATTGAATACAAAGTAGGGAACGGCAGTTGAACTATTACCACAAATCATAGCATGGTAATAGATACTTAAATTTACACCATGGACATGTAATAGGGAGTAGTCTGTGCTTTACACATGTATAAGAGGGGCGGCTAAAGACTTGTTAATAACCTCAGAACAGTTATACTTTAACCTTGTATAGTCTGTTTACATTATACTATCAGTTTCACAGTCTTTTGTTTTTTTTCTTTCTTTTACATGTTTGAACTCGACCGACAAAAACAAAACACTGCCTAACTATTCTGAATTAATTAATTAACTTTTATTGCATAGGGGATTTGTCTTTATCGATTGAGTTATACACAATCAATGCCTACAATTTAACAGACGACACGTTTAAACTATTAAGATCCTAGATACCTACTTACTTACGTAAGTAAGTACGTAACTAAATTAAAATAAATCTTAAAAAAAAATTAAGCAGCAAAATATTCGTCCATTAAACCCTGGACCGGAAAGGGAAACCATTAAAAGCTTAAAACTCTAATTGAAAATACATCGTCGCATAATACTACCAGATAACCTAGAAATTCACGCTAAGCTCCAAAGAAAATAGGTCGGATGTCGGAGCAGCCTTGTACCAAAGGAAACTTGTCCGGGCTGGTTGAGAGGCTTCCTTTTCCAATACGGCTGGTGCGGATTTTCAAAGAAAAACCTACATAACTAAGGCACAGCTACACAGGCCCTACACTTTTGATCAAGTCGCCTTTCAGCCAAAAAAAGACAAAGGCAAAATCGGTGATTCGTTTGGGAGCTACGATGCCAGTTATGTACATGTTAGGGGCAACTTGATTGACCGGGCAGTATTAGTATGGATCGGTCATTATAATAAACAAGTGCTAGTCTAGCCTATCTACCATCCATCCATCTATCCATTCTTACCATTTTTTGCGTTTATAATATTAGTAAGATAATGATCAAGATCGTCTCTCCTGAAGTCTCCTGCCCGACTACTCTATCAGAGCAAATCCGACTTGGATTGGTGGATAGGTTTCGTGGTTTTTTTTTATAACCCGAAACTTCCCCTGAATAATTGGCAATAAATAAATAAATAAATGACTATGCTAGGTCATTATTCATAGTGACTAGACTTCTCAAATTGCCCGTAACATACACATATGCAGAAACAGACTTTAAATTTATAACACCCCTTTGTTTTACGTCGGGGTTCAAAAAGTAAGCAAATAAAAAAAGAAGAGAAAATAATATAGAAAGGAAACTAGACAAGTTTAATGTCCACTTGCACTGAATAAAATAATACCCTAAGTCCTTGCTCTACTCTTAGCGAAATTTTCGCTTAACGGGCACATGAAGTTAAGTCGTCGTCATAGCACGTTTTTCACCAACACACACGTTTACTTAAACCGCTTCATTTAGAGTTGAAAATCGTATGTCATGTTTGATGGTAAAATGAGATCGGTGCCTAGAAATATTTTTTTTGCCGTTTTTATTGGTATTAGTCGTAATAAGAACACGAATAAGAATAAGTTGCTCGGTTAAACTTTAGAAAACGAATCCGGCTATTTACGAGTAATAACCAAAAACAAATTTTGTGTAGTCGCTGAAAATTTAGAGAACTACGTTCCGATAGTTTTTTTAAGAAGACACGTTTTGTGATGATTTTTTTCCAAAATGAGAATGATTTTCAAAATTGTTCTTAGGTTCCACTTTAGTTGGTGTTTCTTCTACCAGCTGTACTTTTCGCACCTGATTATCATAATTCTACATCAAACTAGGTGTCAACAAAATACTTGTTTTTTGTGATTTCGTGTAAGACGGGGCCTTAAGAGTCTCCTAATAAATAGCTTCAGGTTCGTGCAAAGAATTACAGGTAGGAGCTAGCTAGGAGTAGTTTAAACTAGTTAAGGAAGGATTTCAAACTAGGCGCAAACAAAATACTTGTTTTTGGTGATTTCGTGTAAGACGGGGCCTTAAGAGTCTCCTAATAAATAGCTTTAGGTTCGTGCAAAAAATTACAGGTAGGAGCTAGCTAGGAGTAGTTCAAACTAGTTAAGGAAGGATTTAGGCTATTCCTATATTCAATGCGGCTCAAGCGATGATAGCCTAGTTGGAGAAGGCCTGCCTCTCAAGCCAGGGGAGCGGGTCCGAACCCAGCCGACTGCACGCACCAATTTGTTCATTGTGTGAACAAATGTGCGTATTGTATGTCATCTGTTACATTACCGGAGCCCGGTGTATGGCGACAGGCTCGCCTCCTGTCACATTTGGGACTGAATATCGTCCGGCGAAGTGTGGGTGTTACACCTCAGCCAGCCCCATCGGGGGAAAGGCGTGACGATATATGCTATATTCAATGTAAAGAGGCCATAAGTTTTCAGACGACAGATTGAGTAATAGAACCTTTTCACTCGCCCGGTCGGTCACCGTCAACCAAAGCAGACCATTCCCAAAGAACTCATAAATTTACAGATTGGATAAGTGATCCCAAACCAGCTAAACAAAACAAGGGTTCCAAACTAAAGCAAAAGGCGTTAAACAAAGTTTGGTGCGGTAAGCCAACCGTGGTAGAGGGGTAAGAAAAAGGGAACCCCGTTGAAAAGAATACCCATCGGGAAAATGCGAATTCAATTTAATAAAGTAAATAGAACCCTTGGGAAATGTAGATAAAAATGTTACTTTCTATGTATCATTTGCTATTTATAATGACTAGAGATAGAATAACCGGATACATAAAATCTAGGTACATATTTAATGTACTACTTTCATAGAAAAATCCCGCGTTTCTGGGGTCGATGGATTTAACTAGTATTCGTTTAGGATTTAGAATGCTACCTTTAATAATCGGATTAAGTTAATTATTAAAATATTTTACTAAAAACTAAAAAAAAATTGAGAATTAGAAGCCGCACTGATAATGTTGTTTGTATAGTTAAGTGCCGTATCCGTTTTTTATTGGCTCTACAATTATACTTATTATATTTCTATAATTACACGTAATAGGGTAATTAAGAAAATGAGTAGAAAATTGTACTTTAGTCGCTTATAATTTTGAAGAGAATTTTCGTAGGTTAGTTAATAATTTTCAGGGAACGTATCTCTAGGATATCCATTAGTAAGACATTACTCAAAAGTAAATGTGATCCTGAAGCCCATTCTGACGCGTGAGATACTATCTTCGTCGTTGTCTCTCTCGTTTGAAAAACCATGAGAGTGAGAGAGACCAAGACAATGTCTCACGAATCAGAATAGAGTTCTTGGGACCCTATTCGGAGATTTAAAATTCTCATCTCACCTTCTTTCGTCCTTGTTGCTCTCATTTAAAACGTCATAGGTCTGAGAGTGACCAAGATAAAATCTCATCTCATCTCATGCGCAGGAATAGCCCTGTTGCATTCGCTTCCAAACGAATTTACCGCTCAAACGCAAGCTAAAATCACGTGACAGCTCTATAGCTCGTAATTCGTCCAATCAGCAGGGGGCTTACCGCGAGTTTTGATAGTTAACGAAAACGTTTTCGTTTTTCGATTAGCTCCATACATTTAGCCTAGTTCCTTAACGTTTCTGCCAGGTGCGCTTTGTTGAAATGTATGGAGGCAAACTAAAACGAAAAAAGTTTTCGTAACGATCTAAACTCGTGGTAAGCACCCAGGTAACGTTCGATCGCTAGCAGTTGTAGAAATATAGTTTATTGCAACTTGGGCTAGCATGAGCCGTGGACAAATTTACTTTCCACAGTGTTTATCCCGCTAGAAAGAGACAAACTTATCTGTATTCTAGCTTTGTCACATCAAGGCGCAGATAAAAATGGCGGAGCAACAATCTGTCTCCTGCCCGAGGTAGCCCGGCCTGTGGTAGCCCGGCCCGAGTTAGCCCGGCCCGCGGTAGCCTGGCCCGTGGTAGCCCGGCCCGAGGTAGCCCAGCCCGAGGTAGCCCGGCCCGTGGTAGGTATGCCGATGGATTTTTCCTCGCGCGCTTATTTTCCTCGCAAAACTCCTGTGACTCAGCTTTAGGAACACTAATACTGTTTACTGCTTACGAATAAGTATGCTAAGTACTTGTAATCCGTAGGAACGATCGTCGTCCTTGGTAACTCTTGGAAACGATCATTAGCAACTCCCGGGAGTTGGTTGCTAGGGAAAATTCTGAATTAGGGTATTATTTTCATCGTTAAGAAGAAATCATTAGATCACCCTTCGTAAGCAGCTTATAAAATAATATTAATTGCTACATGTTTTTATAACTTATTATGTAAGCTTCTTACTTTTTCTTCAGCATTTCCCAGCATAAGAGGTATCGATTTCACGATAAACAAGTTTAATTCCAAGTAACTTTCAAGTAGACGTAGGCAGCGATGTAGCGTTTTTAATTGCGATCATAATACCATCGTCTTTAAATCCGGATTATGCTTGCGCTTTAGCTTTTTCTAATAATTATTTAGCTTGTTCCTTTTTTTTGAACTAGTACCTTTGTGAGCTGTAGATCTCGAGGCCAGAGAAATTTAGTGAGCAGGTTCGATAATTACTTATACAGTTTTTTTTGTCAAGTCAGTTTTTGAATTTTTTACATATGGTAAATAGGCGAAAATAGGCGGAAATAGGTGGAAATAGGCGTATTTTAATAAGGCGATATGATTTTTGACGTGACAACGTCTTATAATTCGATAGAGCCGGCTGCACGCACGAAAAAATGCGGCGTTACCTCGCTCTGAGGCGTTCCATGTAAGGCTTGAAGTGCAAGCGAGAGCGCGGAACGAGCGACAAAGAAGCACAATCGGCCTTTGCGTTCGGCAGCGTTCGACATCCGTCTCTTTCCTACTTGAGTGAGCACGTTGTCACGTTCAACTATCGTCAGTAAACCGACTTTACAGACAACCAATTTTTTGCCAAAAACATTATGTCTCCGCAATTAATATTATATTTTTTTTAAAGAGAATCGGTTTGTAAATACGACCAGGGAGCCTACCATGACGCATTATTGCCATGATGTTTTTTTTTTAAATTATTTTTTAACAAAAATATAATTACAGTTTAAACTAAACATGCCCTTAAAACCAATGCGGTTACATTTTGTTTTCGACGCTGCGCGACCATGAACCTTATTGCGCAGCGATACGATACGCGGTCCCTCAGCTTCGACAACAAAACGTAACCATAAGATGTTGTGGTAGAGGAACACAAAGATCTGCCCAGAGATCCGGACTGAAATCCCGACAGAATTCGTACATACGAAAGCTTTTTGTCGAAACTCAAGCATAGACGCTTCGGTCACTAACGCTCGGTCGGTCGATTAGTTTCTTTCCAAATTAGCGCGAAGACTCTCAGCGAGTGTTTTCCACTTTTCCTTTTTAATCTTCCTTTTCCACACAAGCTATGCTGCAGGTAGCAAACAATCATGTCCTATATATACTCGTATCAGCATTTTCCCGCGTGGTAACTCTGTGGAGGTACAAAGTAGGTAATATTGTTTCGGCATTGTATGTAGATGTTGGTCTGCTCCTATCTATTCATTGTTCGATGGAAAGCTTGATACATATCTTTTGTTACGATATTATATGCGATCCGCTTATCATACTATATAGGTATATTTTATACGGTAAGCCTGGTGTGGGATGGAATTGTATTAATTTTTTGGAAAACGGAATTTTCGTTCTAAAGCCTTTGTACCGTTGCAGCCTCTCTATACAAAGGTAAAAAGGCTGTAGCCAGAACGAAAATTCTATATTTCAAAAAATGGAAATAATTCCATTCCACATCACGTAATATCATCTCATATTAAGATCACTTGTGACTTTTATTTAACTGCTGTATCGTCTAATCAGTAATCGTAGCGTTACGTTATAGTGTAAGCGATTGTAGAAGTAGAATCGTTAATTATTAGTAGAATTAGCGAATGTTAGTTATCCTTATCTCGGCCCTCAGGCAATCAATTTCTCCACACTCCTCTAGCTCCGACGTACTATAAACTATTTGGATCTAGACCAGTGATTCCCAAAGTGGAATATATCGACCCCCAGGGGTTGACGACAACCTACAGGGGGTCTATGTGTAAAAGATAATTAGGGGAAATTGCAAGACGATGTGAGTTAAATAAATAACCAAAGTGTTAAAATCGGCCACCGGCGTCAGGGGGATCTGGGTGTTAATATATCTATTTAGGTGTGTATTTAAAAATATATATGTATGTATATCAGTCTCTGGCAGCCACATAGTACAAGCTCTGCTTAGTTTCGGGTCAGGCGACTGTGTGTGGAAATATCCCGAATTTATTGTTATTATTACATTATCTTCGAATTAAACGAAAAACATGGTTACTGGTCTATAAAGCAAAATAGTTTGGGAACCTCTGATCTCGACCTAGCTATATAATATATGCCACAGTTATTATTGCTATACGACATCAACATCCCTTTACAGTCGCCGAGTTTTACAGCCCGCGAGGTGGTCTGACGTCAGCTACAGACCGACCGACCGATCCGTCCAGTTGGCCAAATGGTAGAACTAAATGTGCTCTAGGGATGTAAGTCGGTTTTGTTTAGATTAACGATGGTGGCGCCACGATTCAAGTTTACAGGAAGTTGGGCGCACAGTTTCTTGAGATGACATGTGTCTTATGTCGGCACTCGTTCGGACATGGTACTGACTTTAACGTCGTTTATAGCTCTACCTACAGGTACAGCTGTGGTTCAGATTTTCTTAGATAGATAAATAAGTTTTATGATAATAGATTTCAGTAGTTATCATAGTTATTGGTTTTGGGTGGCCAAAGTTTCCATTCCTAGTCAGAATAAATGAAAAAACAGAGCAACTGCTGAACAGTTTGGGCTCCCAAATAAAGCACTTGGAAAGGAATACGGAAGAGAGAAGAAGTCGAATGCAAAGTAATAAATAATGAAAGTAGAAGGTAATCGCAGAAAATAGGGTTTGTTTGAAAATTGGGCTGTGAAAGGTGCTAAAAGGCAAAGTTGCAAAAACCGTTAAAATCTGAAAGAATTAACACATTAATTTGTGGGTAAAAACTCTTCAACAAGAACTAACCTAGTCTTTTATAAAATATATAAATGACTAGCTGCGCCTCGCGGTTTCACCCGCGGTTAAAAAGTATCCTGTGTTATTCTAGACTAAAATCTATCTTTGTGCCAAATTTCATCCAGATCTGTTCAGCCGTTCTGGCGTGAAAGAGTAACAAATATCCATCTATCCATCCATTCTTACAAACTTTCGCGTTTGTAATATTATCCTACTAATATTATTAACGCGAAAGTTTGTAAGAATGGATGGATGGATGGATAGGTGTTTGTTACTCTTTCACGCCAGAACGGCTGAACAGATCTGAATGAAATTTGGCACAGAGGTATATAACAGTCTAGAATAGCACATAGGATACTTTTTAACCGCGGGTGAAACCGCGGGGCGCAGCTTGTTAGAAAAATATATTAATGACATGAAAAGACGAAAGATAATCTACTCGTAGGTCTACTTCTAATCTAATCTAC
This sequence comes from Peribatodes rhomboidaria, assembly GCA_911728515.1. Taxonomy (NCBI): domain Eukaryota; kingdom Metazoa; phylum Arthropoda; class Insecta; order Lepidoptera; family Geometridae; genus Peribatodes; species Peribatodes rhomboidaria. The sequence goes on from OU452182.1 coordinate 14,553,921, forward strand.
TTGAAACGGTGGCTCCAGCGCTCGGATTTATCAGTCACACGGAAACGTAGAGCGGTAGAAATGTAATGCGTGTAAAATTAATTTCTACGTTGATAATAACTTTTTTAATTAAACTCAGGGACGAATCAGCAGCCATGTCCATAACATTTCATAATAACACGTGTATGCTTATACTAGCATGTGACTATAGTTTTACTTAATATTGTCAATTATTTAGAAGCCATAACTTTAGACCACATCTCTATCCTGGGGCCCTATTCTGAGATTTGAGATTTTCATCTCACCTTTTTTGTCCTTGTTGCTCTCGTTTGAAACGTCATAGGTGTGAGATTGACCAAGGTAAAATTTCATCTCATCTCACGCGTAGGAATAGCCTTCCTGTTGCTCTATTCGGAGATTTGAGATTTTCATCTCACCTTTTTTGTCCTTGTTACAATGAGAAAAGAGAGCAAGTAAAGATACTGCCAAGCCTCTAAAGTTATACAACGTTAAAAGTTATAAGACAAATTGCAATTTCAATAAGTATCTTTTTTTATGATTTTCGCACTTCTATAACCATTCTTAAATAACTAAGAATTTTCCTTGTATTATGAATTAATGTAAATGCTAATGATGTAAACAACCCTCCCTATGCAAAGTAATTTTTTATTTGCTTTGTCTATCTATTAAATAAATCAGTTAAAAGTGACCCCTTAAAAGTGCGGATATTTTTCATAGCTTTATTTATGGACGTTCTTTAAAATAACCAAGAACATAGAAAAGGAGATATAGTTCATCTATTTGTTCATGCCAAATTTTATCATAATCTGCGGAATGGTTTCCAAGAAATTCGACAACAAATACATACAATACAAAATAAAACACAATACAAACGCGGTATGGCAAACTCAGAGCTTTGCGGAACCCTTTTGAGACATTGAGTATCCGCCAAAGTTGGCGGACATGGCATGTCTAGAGTGTCTAGTGTGCAGTGAGTGTCTAGACATGACATGTCTAGATCATATCTTCCGAGCATTTAGCGGATTTTTTTTTAATTTTTTTTATCTAAGTTAATAACATACATATGTATTAAAATACAACTCTGCCAAACTGCGTAGCAGTTTGTAGGCAGAAATATACTCTCATTTCATTACATTATATTGTAGTTACAACGAAGCATTATAATATACTACGCACGTTTTGAGTCAAAAAAAGTCACCTGGGTGACATGCACATACTTCAATCGATGCATAAGCAAGACCGGAATACCTAATTAAGAACCTTATTTACAACACGATCGAGATGGACGATACATTTATACTTGGGTGTCAACTCCTGAAACGCTGGACCTTCTTTTTTTAGATTATGGTATAGAATAGGTTCTAGTACAACTGACGTTGAATTCCCCGCCATTGTCAGGAGGCGCGATTGATTTTCGACAGAGAATGGTTGACTTGTAACTGGCCAGATGGTATGTACTAATATAAGTACAATATAAATATTTATGTATGTATACCAGTCTCTGGCAGCCATAGTATAAGCTTTGCTTAGTTTGGGGTCAGGCGACCGTGTGTGAAAGTGTCACGAATTTATTTTATTTATTTCCTGTTTTTTTATGTCTCCATTGAATACGATGAAAGTACAAAACGTAGCTACATAACAAATCCTATTGTACGTCATGGAAGGTACATAAATAGCAAAGTTTAAAAAACGGACTTCCCATCCTGTAATTCGTCATGATATTTTAAAAACTGCTTGAACGATTTGATTGAATTCATATGGGACCACCTCTAAGCTATGATGTCACAAACAAAAAAATAATCATCAAAATCAATTAACCCAGTCAAAAGTTATGAGGTAACAAACATAAAAAAATTAAAAAAACATAGCCGAATTGAGAACCTCCTCCTTTTTTGAAGTCGGTTAAAAAGGACAGACTTTCTTAGACATTCCGTAAATAGGTACCTAAGCCGTATTACGTTGAACAAGATTCTAAAAAAATAATTAGGAAGCTACGTTTCATAGGTTTCTCTTTTAATTTATTATCAAAAGGCTCTCAAAAGAATATTTCCTCTGATACAAAATCAATAAAGTAAGAAGGAACCAATCACTCCATTCATTCGTAAAATGTTGGCACGTGTAACAGATTTATTTCGCTTTATTTATTTGGTCGCGTGGGCTGGCCTGTGGGCGGTCGAAGGATTTTTGTACTACCTACCTGTAGCTTAATATCTATTGTATAATAATTCCCTGTCCCTCTTAGTAACACGTCATTTTTGATATTGAAATGAAAGGAAGAAATTCCATAAATACAACCCTCGCGAGTATCCCGCCTCAGTTACACACGGTACGAGGTAAACCGTCCGGAAGAAATCACCTACCTGAAAATGGCCACTATTTGTAAAAGTTTCGTTGGAATATGGTAAGAAGTTTACAATCTTAATATATATAAATCTCGTGTCACAATGTTTGTCCTCAATGAACTCCTAAACCACTTAACCGATCATAATAAAATTCGCACACCATGTGCAGTTCGATCCAACTTGAGAGATAGGATAGCTCAAAACGCGAACGAAGTCGCGGGGTGACAGCTAGTTATTATTTAAATTATTGACTAAAACCTCACAAAAAGTAAAACCTTGACCCCCACTGATGGCCATTTTGGCTGTGGTCATTGGGGGTAACATAACATATCGTCACGCCTTTCCCCCGAGCGGGCTGGCAGAAGTGTAATAAAACACCCACATTTCGCCGGACGATATTCAGTCCCAAATGTGACAGGGTGCGAGCCTGTCGCCATACACCGGGCTCCAGTCATGTAGCAGATGACATACAATACGCACATATGTTCACACAATGAAGAAATTGGTGCGTGCCGTCGGCTGGGGTCGAAACCGCTCCTTCTGGCTTGAGAGGCGGACCTTCTCCCAACTAGGCTGCCATCGCCATCATCGTTAGGGGTAAGCCTTTAAAAATGCTTTTTTTATACTTACTGATCTTTATATTTCATTAATGAGCTGTGAAAGTTCTTATTTTCGATGTTTGATGATTTCCCCCCGTAACGTCACCAAAAAAGGGTATTACGAGTAAGTACCCCTGTATCAAGCAATCTAAGTACTTATTTAAAACAACCATCAACTTTATAGATAACAAAATACAATACGAAACTCCAACTGTCTGATATCTATACGTAGACGTTTGACTTGAAGTTTTCCAGAGCTGTAATAACGTAAATTCCCTAGAAGTGTGGCACTCGGGGAAAGTACAGAAAGATATAGCGAGTGAGTGAACTCATCAAGAGCAAGGATCTTGAAGGAACGAGGTTTATAAGACTAACTTCGAACTCGAGGTTGATTGGAAGATTCTACTTAAGAAACGACAAGTTTATTTAGTTAGATTGCTTGCCGAGAATCGTGTTAGGAGTTGGGGGTCAGCACCTAATTTGTCTCTGCTCGTTCGAAAGTGGGGCACAGTAGGTCTAGCTTAACTTCCTTTGAATACTTCGTACTTTATGATTTTTATAATGCGAGAATTACTCACGTACGACTAAGACGGTTATTCCGACTAAAGTTTCAACGCATACGTAGTAACTACTTATTCAATAGAAGAATGTATGAAAAATGCAGGTAGTTACTATTGACCCTTTGGCAATCTTACCGACATCAAGAGCGCTCATTCTAATCCATTTTTTTAATTATTTACTTACCTCTACTTTTATACTTGCTAATATGATAAAGAGGTAATATTCGTGAGTTTCTAAGTTTGTTTGTATGGGGTAATCTACAAGACTATTAAACCGATTCTAAAAACTCTTTCACCATTACAAAGCTACATTATCCCTGAGCGACATAGGCTGAAACGAGAGCGAAACCGCGGAAAAAGGAGCTAGTCACTATGTAATCTTGATTTAGGATTATAATCCTAATTGAACTCTTTATAAAGTTCGGATTAGGATTAGGAATCCTAACCCGAACTTTAATATTACACGTACTTGCGTACATATGTGTTTATAAATAAATATATTTTTTACTCATTATATAATATTAATTTATGTATTTTAAATTCAGATATATGTATGTTCCTATAGGTATGTATATAGATTTTTTACTATATATTTTATTTGTTTACTATTGTATTTATGTATGCCACCGACCGTTTGTCATATTTCGTTCTGTCCTGTCCTTCCAAAGGTTGCCTGGAAGAAATCGCTTTAGGCGATAAGGCCACCTTTGTACTGCCGAATGATATTTTATTTTAATAGTTTTGGTGTGCAATCAACAAAAAGATGTATTGTATTGTATTGTTATTTTTATAAATACAAAAGTGAGTTGGTTGCGCTTTCGCACCTTAACTACTCAACCGATCATCACAAAACGACTAAACCTCAGCCGATATCACGAAACTCCGCTCACACGTTATCAGGAGTACAGAAAAGGCCATAGGGTACTTTTTATCCCAAAAAAATTAACGGTTTCTAAGGGATTGCAGGTGAAACCGCCGGGTGCAGCCAGTATTTTATAAGCCTAAATACGGGCGCCAGAGACACATTAATGTATTATAATTAATGCATGGTACCTATTCGTTTAGAATCTTTGGATGTTCGTAGTAAACAAGCGTGGGTAGAACATTGAAAATATCATTGAACACTGGAAGTGACAGCGCGCAACAGCTCGGAAAACTTCGTTGTTACATACTGAATAATAAATGATCGTGTTTCTCACAAAATTGACAATGCCTTATTGCTTTATAGACTTTATTTAATAACGGCGAGTGTTTTTATTCTTTGATAGATTTAGGTTTGATCCAATAAAATCCAATTTGATATCGTTAGTCGAGTCACTAAAATAATTTCTTAAGTTAAGAAAATATATATATGTCTTAAGTTTTACTGTATTTTATTTTTAAGCTAAATAAATATCTTTCACTTTCCTACTAATAAACGTTGTATAGCCTCGGAATAGTTATACAGTGTTTTGTCTTTTACTCACTTTAAAATTCTTAACTCGGTCGAAAGAGACAAAACACTGAATAACTATTCCGAGGCAATACAACGTTGAGGCCAATCTCTCATCTGATTTTCATTTCGAGAAATGATGCAGCCTGCGAGTAATGAGACGAGCACGCTTGCCTAGAGGAGGTGATTCACTGGACCGATCCTTGTTTGATGCTCCTTTGAGAAGTTGCTGGACAAAAGACTTTGGGGAAACTGGGGAGCGTTCCGCTGGGAATAATCCCGTTTAGTCAATGACAGTTACAAGTACTTAGAACCGAATGTGATAAACTATATAGAGAGAATTCAGTGCTCTTCTGAAAAATGCACCTAGCCGGTTCAAAGTCAAAGTCAAAGACAAAATGTGTTTTTATTCAGTTTGGGTATCAAAGATACACTTATGAACGTCAAAGTTTTTTTAAATAGACTCGACCGCCGTGTTCGGATAGAGAGCCTCTACTCAGAAGAAAAGGCAAGGTTGCATAGGTATATCATAGTATATCCCAACCCTGCAGGCAATTTGGAGTTTCCCTCATCCACAAAGTACCTAGCTAATTAAGTAACCGAGTATTGTGCAATACAATTTTAGTTTTAGAGTTAATAAGCCCATCACCTAGACATAAGCAGACATGAAACAGTTGCCTAACTATGTAATGTTTGCTATGTAAATTCGTAGGCCGTGTCATCCAGCGGAAAATCCTAATTTCACAGCGGACGACGAAAGGTCGACCCAATGTTTTTCCCACTAAAAATTCCGGCCGCATGCCTAGGAACGATCAACTTGTCTATAGATAGACATTTTTAGTCTAGAAGGTTAGAATATCTTTATATCAGCTTTGCCGGGTGGTTTCGCCAACGAAAATTTAGTTTCCTCGCATTTTTTGACGTAAAACAGCGTATCTTGTACCCAAGTCGAATACACTTTCCTTCAATTCAGCTCAATATTTATATTATATTTAGACGCTTTAGAACAAAGTCAGCAAGAAAAACGCGATACAACCGACTTAAAGCACTATTCGTTCATTAAACCAATTCCTAGCTTTCAGGCGAGAATTTTTTCAATCAGTTCTCCGTCTTCAGTTTATATTAATCAATCGATAGCAAATTGAATCGAAGGAACTAGCGGAAATCATCGAAAGGGCGCAGTTGATTTGATTTTGTTACGTTAACGTGGAAAGCTGGAAAATTGGATTTCTTATTTACGGGAAAATCTTAGATCAAGTTAGTGAGAGGAAACGTCTTGAGACGATGGAAGTTCCGACGGTCGTTAATGCATCTGGAGATGGCGACCGAGTTCGGCCAATCCACGACAAACCATGGAAATGGAGCACATATATACTTACTAGCTGCACCCCGCGGTTTCACCTGCGAATGAAAAGTATCCTATATGCTATTCTAGACTATCTATCTATCTCTGTGCCAAATTTCATCCAGATCTGTTCAGCCGTTCTAGCGTGAAAGGGTAACAAACATCCATCTATCCATCCATCCATTCTTACAAACTTTCGCGTTTATAATATTAGTAGGATGACGTTATGACACTTAGATAAGCTTGTAAGAAGTAGACATGTAATAGTAGGCACACGTAATAGGTAAGTAGGCGCCTTGGTTGGTTGTAGGCAGGAACACATCACAAAACAAATGACCAATTAACGCAAAACTAGAAAATAACGGGGTTAATCAAAGTTTAACAAAACTAGTCGATAACAAAAAGTAAAATAAACAAAAAAAATTTAGTTTTGTGTTAGATATCATCCAAGTTTATAGAAACCGTTGGACCTGGGATCATACAGTTAAGTATTAGGATCAAGGAACAAGGATCGGCCTCTTAAAGATCTTATTTTGTTATCGTACCCAACTTTCTTAGGTAGCCAACTGTAAAGAGATAGGATACGTAAACGTAAGCCATACAGCTTACTCCCAGTGACCACCAGTGGTGGTGGTTAGAGCACGGTTTAGTTTTTGTCCCAACTACCGCCAGTAGGGGTCGTCTACATTGACGACTATGAAGGAATAGGTAGTACCACCGCCCACTGGAGGTATTACACGTGACACATTTCATTACATATTTCTAATTAGGTCGGAGTGAGCTCCCAACAGCGGTACCGTCCCAACGTGCCCTTTTGTTTAGGGCATGAATATGCATCGAACTCCAAAGGTCGCGGCGCTAAGGTCGTTCAACTCCTGCTTTTTACTGTAATTGTCAGTACTGTTAAGTCGGTAAAAAATTGTTAGTTGTAGATAGTAGAACTGGGTTGGTAGTAGAGACTTTGAGTAGAAAATTTACAGAAAACAAGCTGTTAACGGCGAAAAACTAAGTGCTTCTCGATGTAGCACTTAGCGAAGCAACTTAGGAAAAGCAACATCATATTTTTTTAGCTGCGACTACCAGAGCAACAGAGCTTTAAGGCGGCCTTAGTGCCTATATAGTGTCGTCAAACAGTATGAAGATTGCACATTATCGGTACGTAATAATCGTAGTAGCATTATCTTAGCGCCTTATCATCAAGACCCGTTCGAAGCCTTCCTATATACCTACACATACAATCTCGACGGTCAGTTTTACTGTGCGCCCTGCAACCGGACCTTTAAAACCAAATTTGGTTTTGCGAGCCACATTCGTGCTCACAACCGTATCTAGCCAGGTTCGCCATTGACGGATACGCCAAGGAGGACTAGAGAGAGAGAGAGAGTAGCATTAAGCAAACAAAACTATGATGTTGCTTACTCACTCTTCACGAGGCTACATGCGGATTTGCGGAACCACGAGAAAAGGACAGAATACTGCGAAACGGTAGCATTTACCGCCAGAGAAGAACCTGGAGAGCTATTCTTGAGACGTGAGGAGAGATCTGGTCACTTTCACTCCTATAACTTTGAAACGAGAGAGACAAAGACCAGAAAATGTTTCGAATTGTATATAGGAATAGGGCCCCTGTGTGAGCTCGAAGCCGTCCAGTGGCAGAAGACTGCAGGGCTGAAAGAAACAGCTCCTTAAGAATCGGAGGCTAGGGTTTATTTCGGGTCGAGTTATCCAGCTCGTAATTATCTGCCAAGTCATTTCAGACAGAAAATGCCTGTTCATCGACCACACCCTTCGCCACTCAATCATGAAGAAGTACTGTTTTGCCCTCTTACAAGCTGTGTATTTCTGTATCTTCTACTCTGCTGTTGTAACACGCGAATTAGTTGTGGAGTCACGATTTACGTCCGACTGCGGATACGGAGCTGTGCTAGATGGCTGTAGTCTACAGAACATAAGTTACGTGAAACTTTAAAGTAGAGCGAAGTAGAGCACCGGTTACGTTTAATATTGGAAATGTATGGTAGAGCAACGTAGCTAGAAATACTGAAATACCCCAACTTGTCTCGATTACAGGGCTAAAGTTAGTGACGTTGTATAACAACTCATTCATAGTTTAGTTCCCTTTGCGACAAAGGATAGGGGTCTTTGTTCCGTCCACTTCGCAACATCGTAAACCGACGGGGCAGAGTTCGAAAAGTCAATGATCTACGTAAATAGAAATACCGACAGTTATAATTAGATGTTTGGTTATAGAAGACAAGTATGACGTTAGTTTATTTATACCTTGCTTGTTGGTAGGCAGGGTACATTCTTAATTTAGTAGTTTTTTAGAGTTAAATGTCTTAGTTCAGCTTTAGAATGCAACATCCTTACAGCTTATCTTTCCTTTTATATGTATATTTAAATTTACATATGTATAAGGCAGTTTTACATATAAATTAATAAATATGGAGTGGGGCATGAGGTTGAGTTTTGTGAGGCATAGTGAGGCATTTAGCACTCGAAGAAAAAGGCGAAGTGGGTAAAGCTATAAAATTCAGAAGGGGTGTAGTATTTATGGTGAAGGATGAACGGTGTCTAGTGGTATTTGACGTAAGGTGAATATCACCTTACGTCAATGACAACGCTGATCAATCATTCCTGGGAGAAGTGCTGAACCGCCCCTTTAAAGATAGCCGTTACAACCAATCTTTACATCAGACAGAGTCATTGCTCCACCAAATTCGGTAAGTAGCCCAAATAAATGATGTAAGAGGTGAACGCACCAGGCCCATTGTCGACTGGCTGAGCGGGCCGTGACCTCTAATTCACAGTCCGACGGCCACAACGAGCTGATTGGTTCCAAGATCGGAGACGCGCTGTGAGGGGTGTTTTGAATTTTGAACAGGATGTTTTGGCTTGGCGCGGCTCTTTGATTTAGTTAACAAAGGGAAACGGGTTAGTGTTAGGTATATAGGAGGTAAAGTTATGATTTGTGACTTTTACTTTAAAAATCTTAAAATGCTGGCCTATACTGCGGTTTCAAACGCGGTCCCACAGGAATCGGTATTCGTTTCGCAACGAAAGATACCACCCTATGTGTACCCTATCTGTACCCCTAGCCCCAGACAGCGTGTATGCAAAGTTTCGTGATGAACGGTTGAGTAGTCAAAGTGTAACAGACAAACAAACAAACGAACAAACTTACTTTCGCATAATTGGGAAAATTAGGACGAAGGAAGGATCTAAATACACTCGTCAATCTTAGTGTTTCGAAAATTCACCGCGCTAGTACGAACCTACTTAAACAATTGAATAGGCATTTTATTTAATAAAACATTTATAATGTACTAGCGACGCCTCAGCTTCGCACGGGTGCAATGCTGATACTAAATACACTACAGAAAAACTGTGAACGTTGGATATAAAAACATAGCGGCCCGCTCTGGCTTCGCACGGGTATAAACAAAAAAACGTTATTGTGGGATATCCATATGGATGTTATTATACATATAAACCTTCCTCTTGAATCACTGTACCTATTAAAAAAAAACCTCATCAAAATCCGTTGCGTAGTTTTAAAGATTTAAGCATACAAAGGGACATAGGGACAGAGAAAGCGACCTTGTTTTATACTATGTAGTGATTTTTTACCTAGGTATCTAACTATTTAGTAACTGGTAACTGGTGAATAAGAAACTGATAAAACGCCATAAAAAGTAATCTCGTGCCAAATGCCAGTATGAAGTAATAATCAATAGCAATCAAAATATTCAGGTTTGTGAATTAAGAGTTAAAAACATTAAAAAAAAAAACAGAAACCACCATTCCTGTAAGTACAAAAAATCTAATAGGCTTGTCTTTACGCAACCATTAGACAAAACTTCAGCCACAATTATAATTCAAAGGAAACACTAGAAGAAAAATCATTTTTATACCAAAATAGAAAATGTGGGTAGGCACAAGAGAACCTTTCTCGGCAGTGGTTGATTAGACCAATAATGATGTAACCAAACTGTGAATCATTTATTACAATTTTATATATTTTTTTACCTTGGATTTTAGCAATTTTTTCACTTACCTAGGCGATAGCAACTCTACTCAAGAAACAACATAAATAGGTATATTTTTTGCAAACTGCGCTACCAACTATGTAATTATAGAGAACTGGAAGTTTTTGCGCTGTCGTGACGGTAATGTAGCAGTGATGATTTATGAGCAACGGTACATTTTAATTTGACGGAATCATAAATATGTAAAGCATCTAGGAAATTGAATCGCGAAAGTAACATCGTGGAATCGCTCTAGATCTTGTCGAGTCATATTTAACTGATAGACAACAAAAAGTGGGAATTAATGGCGTCACATCTTCCGGATCTTTAGTTACAATGGGAGTACCACAAGGTTCTATCTTAGGCCCGTTCTTATTTTTGGCGTATATAAATGATTTGCCGTATATGGTTAAGGACCTTACAGACATAGTTCTATTTGCTGATGATACATCTCTTATTTTTAGAACAGATAGGAAAGATAGTGAACTTGTGCATGTGAACAACGTACTGACTATTATTTCGAGATGGTTCGCTGCGAACAATTTGTTACTAAATGCAAAAAAAAACTAAGTGTTTAAAGTTTTCCATGCCTAATGTTAGATATATAGAACCAAACGTAATGCTTGAGGGCGATAAACTTAACATAGACAAGGCGACGGTGTTCCTGGGTATAAGCATTGATTCCAAACTGCAATGGGGTCCACATATTAGTGCTCTGTCTGGGAGACTTAGTTCTGCTGCTTATGCGGTTCGCAAGATTAGGCAACTGACGGATATAGCTACAGCTCGGATGGTTTACTTTGCTTACTTCCACAGCATAATGTCATATGGCATTTTGCTGTGGGGATCAGCTGCTGAAGTGGAGGCCATTTTTATTTTGCAAAAGCGAGCGGTCCGCGCTATCTACGGAATGGGTCCCCGTGAATCATTGAGAGATTTATTTAAAGAAATAAATATTTTAACTTTACCTTCTTTATATATCTTTGAAAATATTATGCACGTTCGCAAAAATCTACATAAATTTAAATTGAACAGTGACTATCACAATTATAACACTAGAAATAAGGATAGGATAGCTGTACAGAGATTTAGACTGACTAAGTCAAGAAAGTCATTTTTAGGCAACTGCGTTAGTTTTTACAATAAAATCCCGAAAAATATAACAGGGCTCACCGAGGGAAAATTCAAATCACATGTAAAAACTACATTAATGAAAAGAGGATATTATAAGGTTAAGAATTATTTAGAAGATAAAGATGTCTGGAGCCTTCCACTTCCGCCAAGTAGCCACTAATATTTATAGATATTACCTAGTTGTAAGCCAAAATTTGTGAGACTAATTTATTTATTATTTGAAAAAATAATGCCCCTCAGTTTCTTGCCTGTTCTTCTGAGTAGAGGCTTTTTATCCGAACAAGGCGGTCGAGTCTATTTAAATAACTTTGACGTTCATAAGTGTATCTTTGATACCTAAATTGAATAAAAACATTTTGACTTTGACTTTGACTTTGAAAACACACAGGTGCCTAATAGGAGAAGAGGAAGAACTAAAATAAATGATTAAATATGAAGTTTTTTTACACTTGTAGGCAAAATATGATAAAAAGTAATATGACAATAATAATAATTAACAATAATTGGTTGTATAACAACAAATAGTTCACGAGTATATTATAAAAGGAAAACCAAAACTCTGACTAAATACAAAATCTAGTAGCCTATTCCGGAAAAGAAAAAAAAAAATGCGTCGCCGTTTATAATACAAGAAGCAAAGAAGCAATAAAGAAACATGCATACTTACAAATACATACACCCAAAAAATATTACCTCCGTTTTGAGAAGCCAAGTAAAAGACGATTAGAAGATGATCCTACTAATATTATAAACGCGAAAGTTTGTATGTATGGATGGATGGATGGATGTTTGTTACTCTTTCACGCCAGAACGGCTGAACAGATCTGGATTAAATTTGGCACAGAGATAGATTATAGTCTAGAATAGCACATAGGATACTTTTTAACCGCGGGTAAAACCGCGGGGCGCAGCTAGTACAAAATAATACAAGCAAGAATTTGAAAATGTTTGCAAAGTTTGAAAGAATTGTCTTAGTCGTACACATATTTCTGGAGTAAGGTTCTATTCCTTAGGTACAATTCAAGCACATTGTAGATACCTATCACGTAACAAAATCTAGATCAGCAATAAAACTGTAGGAAGCTCTACCCATGAGAGAGATCGGGCCAGATATCGGCAGAATAGCCGCTTGACCGGAAAGGGTCGTAATGCCTGTTAGCACTAGAAAGTACATTTAGCGCAGAAATTCGACGTAGTTACAAATATCTAGCTGAATTTTGTTCAAAAATTACAGCTAAAATATTAGTAAACAAAAATCACACTAATATAAATGAGAAATTTTCTAAGACACAAATACTAAGAAAAGAAGAACAGGATAATCTCCTTAAAAGCGAATTCAGTAATTCAGTAATAAATTAAAGAATTCAGTTGGTGGTCAAATTCTGAATACGGATAGTTACACGATGACGTTAAAGTCGAGCTCAAAGTACGGACTCAATGCATCTGAAAACTTAACACTCCTGTTGCCACAGCACCAATTTAATCAGCCTTTGACGTTGAAAGCCATCAACGATTCTCATGAATAGGGGTCCTGCAAGGCTAACGGTCCCCTCCAATGACCCTCAGTCTCCCTACCGTGTCCCCTATTTGTACCTACCAGACTTCAATCATCCGGTAATATATATAGACCTACCTATGCTGTTGCTATGTCTATGTAATACCTCCAAATTGGCCAGCTAATTAAGCCCCAGACAAATCCTCCCTTTGTGGGTGCTCAATCAAACGTCCAAAACAGACATCCTACCTAACGAAATACCTATAGGTACAGTACAGCATTGATTGAATCACATATCTATAGGTATCTATAGATATGCTTTATGTTTCGAATACGTCAGTCCCCGGGCACGTTAAAATCAATGTAGCTCAGAGCTGGGCCCTTGGTTCGAACCTCGTTCGAGGCTATCTAGGGACCGGGAGCGAGAGAGATAAACACACAAGTTACACTGTAACAGAACGGGACGTACCTATGCCAATTTTATGAAGCGTTACAGATTTTACTGCAGCGTGCAATCACCGATCGCTCTTAATTAAAACTGCGTAATGGAGTTGCGATACCATACAGACTTGTGAAGGGTACAGTTGAAGGATACACGGATACATCCTCATACGAGTAACAAAAGGAAGGAGAAAACTGCTCGTAGAGGAACGGAATATTGCGTTGTTCCAGAACTTTTTAATATTGGATCGAAAAATAAGAGTAAAGAACGTCGCTTTTAGGATGGTGGACACACGCTCTAACATTTTCTAAAAGCCGGATAAAAGCTTTTGCCGAACAAAGTGTGCGAAGGCCATCCTGAAAATTGGACGTTTCCCCCATTTGTGAACCGATCCTTTCAGTTTTAGAAAGGTTTCATGATTAATAGCTCAGAGCTGTCAGAAAAAGCAAAGTCCAGAGTGTGCTGGCCGGGTGTCATGTACCTACATCCAAACCTTTAAAACGGAATCTTGCTAAACATTAACAGACGCAGCGGCATCATCATATAAACGCTATAGAGTACCACGAAAAAAAAGTTATTTTTATTAAAAAAAAATTAAAAAAAAACTATAGAAAATGCGTATCAGATTCCTGCGATACAAGCCTTGCTTAGTGTGTTTCTGGTATCCCTGTTTTATGTGCAGATGTATGTTTACGCTCAATACATATTTTTTCATTGTTGATTCAAAGAACTTTAGAAATGTGGAAACACGTTTCAGGAACAGTTGTACACTAAAAATCCAATCAAATCGTGTAAATAAAAATTGGAATAGACAAATAGACGTATCAAAGGGTAAATTGAAGTTTTGTGTACCAATCGCAGCTATTTGAACAGGGAAATGGGCCAATGGGAGCTAGGAGAGCGATGACGTCACAGGAATATTTGCTACACGTTACTTTACTCAAATTAAATTTTTTCATTTTCGTGAGCTTTAGGGACAACAAGCAAAAAGTTGTTTACATTCGTTGTACCTCGAAATCACTAGAGAGTTCGTAAAAATAAAAATGTCGATATGTAATTTTGAAAACAACGTCCAAAACAGAACAAACATCAAATTAAAATACTATGCGAAAAACTTGTTCCCAACATTTCCGGTAACAGTACGAGTGGAAGTATTCGCGACGCATTCCGAACTAGGTCATCCATAGTCCCGGGCATCCAAGCAGTCTCGACATTGGAGTGTAAATTACGTAGCGATGCCTTGACCCTGTCGGCCTGGAGGCAGCAACAGGAGCTGGGCTCATGGCCTTTGCAGGTCGGAGGTTAGAGGCAGAATGAGGTTGGTTGCGTTTCGACCTATTTTAATTATTATTAAATCTGCGGCTTTACTCAAAGGCCACGGGGCTTTAGCGTACCAACCGCTAATGATAAAATAAACATGGGATCATGGGAGTTTTATTTTCTTGTTAGGTAAAGTAGGAGGCGGATCGATAAACGTTATAAGTTTTTTGTTAGGTAGTTTTTCATAACGTTAGTGTCCTGTGAGACAGTTTTTGCTCGTTGTGAAAGTTTTCTATGCAAGAATTAGAATAAATTGCATTACTAGCTTTAGCTAACCATGGCTAAGATCTCAGAATGTTGCAAACATTCTCGATCTTTGCAAGGACCTTTTACGCAATAAATTTTAAATGCAGTTATTTCAAACAATAATATAGGCAATAGTCAATAACATCACCCACCTAATCGATCTCCTTTACTCGTATTCGTAACTAACCTTCTCAATACTAATTGCAAAACACATACTACAACTAGCGGAATCTTAGAACCGCTAATAACTACAAATCAAGTTTTGTAGAAACAGGAAGGCCTTGGGATAGCCTTGACCGTCCGAATATGGAGCGTTCAAGGCTTTGGGGAAGCTGTGTTGGGGAACGAAGGGCAAGTGTGAAAGAGGCGCAAGAATTGACACGTTGAACTAGATGATGCTTTTGATTGACTTTACAATCCAAAACGATAATTTCTATAGTATTTTGTACATATTTGTATATACGATAATATAGAGATAGCTAATAGATAATTGTCCATGGTTATTTAATTAAATCTAATTCAAAACAGCACTGCTAAGCTGTTGCCTAATTGAAAAATCAATGTTCGAACGTAGAAATAATTCTGGCGTACCACATGGTTCACATTTGGGCGTTTTGTATTGAGTATTTTTGTTGCGTAAGTTTCAAAGTAAATCAAGCGGAAATTTTAAATTAATTAGAGTCTTTCACAAACTTTCAAAGGCTTCACGTATGGCTTTCGAGAACCCCAACGTAACAGGTAGATTCTAAGAAGTATATTCCTGGTTACACAACCAGGAAAAAACAACCCTCAAAGTAAGGTCTGTACTCAATTAATTAACTATTCATGAAAGTTCAACAAAAGAGGTACGTTCATAATTAAACAGTAACGGAAAAGAAAAAGGGACGTGAATTATGAATAGAACTATTTCTACAAAACTGCTACCTACAACGTGTGCTATTATTTACATTTCAGTCTTAGTCATAGAAGAAAGACGGTCGATCGACCCGATTTCCTTTGAAAGAGGGCTATTAAAGATTAAGTATTCAGTTTGATTGACATGCAAAAAGACAGGACAGTATTAGATTATTGAATCAATAATGGAGTAGAAGATTGCTTGTGCTACAGTTAGAGCTGACGTGGAGCTACTAGAATGGCTACTAAGACTGTAAGTAGGTACTGTGAGGATAGAAGTGTTTTGAATTTAGGTTAGGACTTTGGTTTTTCCCTGTCAGTCGCAAAAAAAGTCATGAAGGTATGATTATTGGAGTGTCAGGTTTTCCTATGACATTATCGGTGCAGCTGATTATCTTTGAAGGACTTTCTACGATTAGATGACTTCGATAGACATGCAGTTTTCTTGTATGGCTTTTCCATGTGGAGTTCATAACATCTGAGATATGTCTCAAATCAAGCAATCGATTTTAACCAGCTAGGGTTATCAAAATTACCGGTAGCTATAGTCCATCTTCGTGAAAAGAAAAAATAACGTATCACGTAAACTAGTTGTGACATAAAGACAGTTGGAGCTGACCACTTTTATTTACGACTGTACAATGGCATATCGATCGGTCTATAATAATCTGCCATAATTTTCGTATGTGGAGCGCAGGGCCTGGTTTCCCATGGTTAGGAATATTTTATAGACTGCGATCTAGGCTGTCGCGAAACGAAATAATCTATACTGTAATAGAAAGACAGAAAGCTCTATTTTCTTTGCGCTTGGAATAAGAAAGCACTAGAACCAATTACTTGAACGACGTTTCTTTGATTGCATTTTCCAATGTTTATTTCCTAACCGTTTCTTTTTATTTTATTGGGTGTTTTTTGCACGTAATTTGCGATGAAAAAGATTTAGATCAGTTCATCTCATGCTACCATTTACTTAGACCGTCTTTTTCAGAACATTAAAAGAAAACCTAGTTTTTTGTAAGTACCTAAATTGGTAAAATATTACACACTAACAATGATACAGTTCAATAAAAGAATAGTCTAATTAGGAGCTGATCAAAATTTCACCCTTTATATTTGAGTGCGCCGCCGCCCCTCCGGCGCCGTTGCGCGTCGCCGCGAGGAAACATCACTGGTAATGTTTTGACAAGCAAACATTGGATTTTCCTACGTTTTAGTATGTAGAGATGGACGCTGGAATTGATACAAAACTAATAGAGGGATTTGCTAGGGGAGCTCGTCACACGCGCCCGGAGGCTTTAGTAAAAGAATGTAATAAAATTTTAGGCAACGCTACGGGAATGCTCTCTGAAAGCTTTTATACCCCATTTACTAATAAACGTTGGACAGCCTCGGATAGAGTAAAACAGTGTTTTGTCCCTTTCTTTTTTTAAAATTTTTAACTCGATCATAAAGGCAAAACACTGTAATACTATTCTGAGGCTATATAACGTTTATTAGTAAGTCTAAGAACCTAGAACGTAGAACGAATATCCTAGCCGTATTATTTTTAGCAACGAGCCAAAGACAGTTCAGGCCATAACTCAAAGTGAATTTAACAGTAATTAATTTGACACATTGATGTATGTATCAGCAACTGTTAACACGAACATCAGTTATAAAGTTCGTCAGTTAGTCTGGCTTGTTCCCAATTACGCGAACATTCACGCGTTTATGATTAATATCTTGTGTAATTATTGTGTAATTAATATTAGCAAGTTACTACTGAAATAATGTTTGATAAAACATAATGTTATCGCGAGATCAGAGATTTTTCAGCACCTTTCCGAGCTCAGTCTGAAATAAGTACATATGTAAATGTCTTTATAAGTAATTCACCGAGTTAGAAACTTCAAGGAACCAAGTCTCCGAAACAAGTTTCAAAAGACATAAAAATAGCCTGCGTTCTTAATGAGAGGTGATCGAAACCGCGCTCTAAACTTATAGCAGTTAATAAATAATCGTTAAACGGGGTTGTCTGCAATAAAATGGAGCATGGATCCGTCGTGTAGCCTGTCTTAGTTAATTATGAACCAGCGGAGGTAGATGTGTACACTGTACGTACGTACCACTACATGTACATGCTTTTACCCATACTATACTCTGCTAGGATACTTCTATGGCTATAGGATACTTCTATGGCTTTATAGGGAAGGGTTGAAAGTCGGGACATTTTAAATTAATTTGATTCGCGTCGGACATTGACGATTTCGGCTCAGTCCGGCTTCACAGCAAATTTAAACTCATATAGTTTTAGCGCGGTATTTGTGCTTCATCATTTTTAAAAGCTTTTAATTCCCTTGCCGTGTTAGTATGCGCGTGTGTGTAACGTAGCATGATTTGGTACCTAATTTTATAGTGTTCATGTAGATTTTAGAAGTCGTGTAAAATGTATGCATATAATTTAGGTTGTGGCCTATACATGTGTTATAAATACTTATAGTCTGTCACCAAACCAATTACTTACAATAAAAAAAGCGGCATCGTTTTATGGTCGACATACCTACAACACGCACGAAACGATTTGGTTCCTCATTTCTCATACGGACCGCTAGAGTGTGGAATACTCTGCCAAAGTGTGTGTTCCCTGACACTTATAATCTGGGTGTCTTCAAGTTTCGAGTGAATCGGTTTCTTCTAGGCAAGCGTGCTCCATCGTAGGCCGCATCACTGCTTATCATCAGGCATGTTGGCGGCCAAACGCAAGCCTATTAAGTATTAAAAAAAAAAAGTTTGTGTAAGATCTTGGAAGCTAAATTAGAATCACTTTCTGACGGATTTCGGATTAGACTCGAATTTGGGATACTTGCGTATTTTCGCTGGCAATGCAATAATACGGGACCATGGAGCTGGTCTGATGATGGAGTCGGGAGGTGGTTATAGGAACTCCTCGATAATTAATAGTAGACTGACTGTCTTTGGGCTCATTTTGATTAGCTCACGGTTCTCTTACTAACTTCATACACACGTCTTTCAACACTTCTTAAAAGCTTGTTTTGGAAACTACAAAATTTTTCAACAACAAAGAAAACTTAAATACCTAGGTATGTACATTTTTGTGACGACAAACGTTCCTACTAGGTAGATATAAGTTTTTTAACTTTTCTAACTTTAATTTCTCTGGTTCTTTTGCCGGCCAAAAGAACCGGGAAATTTAAAATCGATTCCCGTTTCTTCCATACTTTCGAGACTTTTGGTGATTAAAGAAAATTTTTTTTTAAAACCTTACGGTGCTTCAGTATCAAAGCAAGTGCGTCTTTAAGCCTTGCAAGGCTTTGAGTGAGAGTTTTTGCTAGATAATTTTGATTTTTTGTTATTCTTGGGTGGATGTCCTCTGTACATTTGCATGTAGGCACGCACGTCAGAGATTTGTATTCATGACGTAGGTATGTGGCGCGTCAAAACTGTAGCGTCACAAAATAATTAAATTAAATTTGGGGGCTGAGCTACCCACGTCCTTAGGAGTGCACTCTATTCTGTTTCCCTACACGTGGTCCCCGGGTAGTGCTAACCGGGTAGCAAACTCTGGTGGGAGGCTTCGGCCGTGGCTATAGTTATCACAGACCGGACCAAGTCATGCCGTGAAATGACCTAGTCGTGTTTCGGGATGTAGTCCTGTGTAACTAGGGCGTGCAAAACCGGTTTCCGGTTTTTGCTAAAAACCGAAAACCGGGCGAAATTCGCCAAATTTTGAAAACCGGGGTTGAAAGACAAAACCGGGTTTACCTCCGGTTTTTCCGTTTTTTCAATAACTTACAATCAGTGGCAATATTTTCTAATAATCTGATGTTTTTATATCAAAATGCCGCCTAAAACAAGGACAAAATAGAGCTTAAGGTAAATAGCTGTCCAATACCGCTGAACAGTAATATAAACAATCAAAATGTGAATGTTGCGCAAGGACTAGGGCCCCTATTCGGAGATTTGAGATTTTCATCTCACCATTTTTCGTCGGTCCTTGTTGCTCTCGTTTGAAACGTCGTAGGTGTGAGAGTGGCTAAGATAAAACCTCATCTCATCTCACGCATAGGAATTAGGGCGTGCAAAACCGATAGACAACGGACCGGACAAAATAGAGCTTAAAGTAAATAGAGGTCCAATACCGGTGAACAGTAATATAAACAATCAAAATGTGAATGTTGCGCAAGGACCAGTTGAGGCTAAAAGACATGTTCAGCTACGAAAGCTAGTAAATGTAATGCTGCAGAAATAATGTACAATCATTGCAGAGTTAAAAAAAAAGCTTTTTATTCAACAGAAGAAATATAGTAGTCTGAAATAAAAGATCTACTTAATAGACAAAACGACGTCTTATTGTTAACCGGCTGATGGCATCGTCTTCGATGTCATCGGCGTAGTAGGTGAAAGTCCCGGTGTGCCGTGATATTGCGACGACTGCGTGGGACACGCTCTCATGCAGCTTCATTTTGGGCTTGGTCTTTATGGCGATAACCGACTCGTACGTTAGCCCCTGAGCTTTGTGGATGGTTAGGATGTGTGACCCTGCGCCTCCCCCATACCCTTGACTTTTGAGGGTCTCCTTTTCTTCCTGCGTATGTACTAAGAAAAGGGTGTTGGGGAGGGTGGTGGGAATTTGTGCTCCCTTGTACCTTCTTTGTTCAACGGACATAATACGAGGAGCCGAGAAATAAATACCCGAGTGAATTTCCCTCAGCGCATACGCGACGTCCATTGGGTTCCTGTGTGTGCAAAGCAACTCCTGGCTGATGTTTGTGACCAGGTTTGGGCGTTGGTACCTCATTTCGAAGAGATTTTCTCTGTCAATAAAAGGTAACTGATTTACATCTCCGATGAGGACAAGCTCACCAGCACCAGACAGCCGTGCAATCATTATTATGGCTCCAAAATGGTTCATGAGCGCTTCGTCTACCAGAAGGCGGTTGAAACTCTCTCTACCAAAACCATTTACGAGAGAAGAAGCCATTGTTCGTACCTTGGATTTCACCAGGTCTCCGATACGGTGCGATAGTTTCTCTCTCAGATCTTTTGCTGCCTCTGTTGTTGTGGTGATGATGGCGTCCCTGTCCACATCGAAGTGACGGATCACCCATGTTGTCTTGCCACACCCTGGCACCCCATTGACCCATTGTATCTTTGGTACCGACCAGCTTTCCCAACTTGCGTCGACGTCTGGGTTTCCTTCGATGGTTTTGGCCATCTCTAGGATTCGGTCGTCCAGCATTATCTTGGTGCACTTGGCGGTGACTACAATTGGATCCTTTGATGGTGTCCCGTATTTCGGCTTACTACCCTTACTACCGTATTCGCTCCGCCTCTGTCTCGTCCAGCGCTACAAAACCACTTTCTGCGCTATAGGCTGCCATATACTCTCCTTTCGTGGTTCCTTTGATGATCTGGGAAGTGACGTTGTTGCATATGGCGGTTTCCGCTTCCTCAAGCCTCTCGTTTAGAAGACTTTTACTTCCTAGCCTAAAAAGTCTTATAAGCTAGGAAGTGAAGATAGGCAAGATGTTACCGCAGGTCCTGAGATTAACTTGTTTGGTCGCTCTCAGTATGGCTAGGAATTCGAGGAAGGCGTTTCTCGCATGGTTTTGCAGCCCCGAGGCCGAGACATAACGGGGCGAATCGACCTGGCCCATGTCGGCTCTCGTCCTAGCTGCTTGAAGTTGTGGAGCTGCTCTCGACGTCTGTGAAGATGGTGTTTTGGGTGCGATACGGAATAAGCTCTGCGTTACAGCGCTGAATGCTGTTATGAAACCGGTTATGTGGCCATTCCCTCTTTCTCGGTTACCACTTGCATGGGGTGCGGCCTTTTCAGAGACAATTTTTTGTTGTGCCCTTTCGGAACCAGACTGGGTGGTCGAACTTGGAACGGGGTGTCCCCAGCTATCTGTAGCACCTATGTGGTCTAGTGTTTGGGATTTGAGAAAGCTCAAGTTTTCTCCTCTATCCTCGTACACGACAACCTCATGGTGTTCAGAGGCCTTGGTGCAACCTAACCGGTCTACGACTTCCGCTTTCATATATTTGACCATCATCGCGTCCACGCTTATTACCCGGGGAGTGCTGTCAGCATTTTTGTTTAGATAATTAAGCAATGAGCTAGCTTGCGCAAAAGGTGACTGTGCCGCCCATTCCAGCAGTGCGATCGTTTTGTTTTTCGTTCGCACTATTCGGAATCGGTAGCCGTCTGCCATGCACACTGGCATAGCTTCGTAGGATTTCCGCTTCATAGTTACTTTAGCGGTGCTCCCGTTGAGCAGACATGCTAATCCGGGCGATAGTCGAACACGTTTCTGGTTCCTGACGAGGCAAAAGCTTATTCCAAGCCTTCCCTAAAGGCACATCCCTATCTCACACCTTTTTCGTTAATAACCAGTCTGTGTAAGCCCCGGTTTATCTTAACACAAGCACTGGAACCCTTGTAGAGAAATTTTAGTGCTCATGGCAAGATACCGTTCACTCCACCACACAGACAACGTGGACTACAATTTCTTCCTCACTTCTTCTTCTACATTTCTTCGTATACCTTATATAAACTTAAAAAACGTAGAAAAATTTTAAACATTAGAAAATTGTTACCAAAACCGGGGCTAACACCGGTTTCCGGTTTTGGGCCCTCAAAACTGGATTTCAAAACCGGTTTTGAAGACCCTCCGGTTTTGCACGCCCTATGTGTAACCGTTCGGAAGACGGGTCTGAGCAGTAGCGCACTTGTAGCGCCTCACTCAACTGCCGTCTTTGTACTTCTTCACTCTACAAAACTTCAAGGCTAGAGTGAATAAGTACCTTATAGGTCGTCGTGCTCCATCTTAGACCACAACGTCGCTTAACATCAGGCGAGTTGGTGGTCAAACGTCGACCTATTCTACATAAAAAAAAATGTCGCGCCACAATTTTATCTTTGGTGTGTGGCCGGACTTGGAGCAAAGGGTATTAAATGTAAATAAGTGAAGAATAAGGGCGGATTCCTAAATAGTTTTATTATAAGGGCATGCTGTAGGTACTTACAACACTCTTGATAAGGAATTTGATGTTGACTTTTTTGTCACATTTAAACAGGTTTAAAACAGCTTTTAAACATTGATAATTTTTCATTTAAGTTTTTTTTTTAAATCTCTTCTGATTTTTCATCTACGAGTATGTACTCGTATGTACCAAACTTAGATTTCTTGTTATTACATGTTTTGTATGCTAGTTCGTTTTTCAATAGTGTTAGGAATTTCTAATCCATTTGTAAAAACTTACTAACTTGTTAATATTTATGCTTTTGTAGCTAATTTTGTGCATAGCCGTAACTCCAACTTACAAATGAAAACAAACGTTTACATATGTAAATAAATAGAAAAAAAAATAAAAAAAATTACTATTTGTAATTTTAATGCAACTTTTTTATATGTTTGCAAATTGATTTTTTTTAAATATTATTTTGTAATTTAAAAGTCTGACTGGGTTACTGGGTATATATGTATGTTGCCTGGAGTAATTTTTTTTTTATTTCAACATATTTATTTTCTTTCTTAGTTTTTGTTTAGTTTAGTTCTTGTCCAATACATGAAGGAATAAGCATAAAAAATATTCATTGAGACTTTTAGTAGAATAGAATAGAATAGAATAGAATAGAATAGAATAGAATAGAATAGAATATTTTTATTGCATAAACTGTGTAGGTACATAAAGTGTTCTTAATTTAAGGTTCAGAGTTTCAACAGTTTGCCCATCGCGGGCGTGCAATATGAGGCTATACCTAGAATACCGATGTTTGAAATTGTGATCACAGAAGTTACGAGTATCTAGATTAGTTGCAATTATAAGACTCCACCTTACTGAGTTATGTTGCCTGCAGTAAAAAAAAATATTAATATTTCTACGTACTTTTTTCTTTCGTAGTTCATATACAACATAACATATTTTACAATAAATGAATAAGTATGAAAATCAAATACTCACTACAAAAAACTTAAAAACTGGGATTCCGCCGGCAGCGGGGCGAGGCCCAAGCTACCGCTGGCTGGATCCGGAGAGTGAGGAACCTCCTTACAATACGACACGTGTCTAGGATCACTGCCTTTTGTATATTGTCCTCATCTCTTCATTCTTTTATACTTTTGTATCTTTTGTGTTTGTATTTCTGTATCTAACCCTTGACCCAACCGTCTAACGAGAGCCTCGCGTCCTTATTCTTGCTTACCAAACAAGTACTTTGTCTTATTATTTTTATTATCATAAAATTCATAAAACTCTTGCATGAAAATAAGCACAGAGTAAAGTTTACTTTGTGGGTGCAAGTATACAGATGACGTAGACCCAAGTCGCCAGGTAAATCGAAAATAAAAAGGTACGATACAAATCGCGACTAGAAAATTACAACGAAAGGAATTTATGCTCAATAGTAAGTTATTTAGTTGGTGATGATTATCAATAAAGTTATACCTACATACATTAATAAGCATAGATAATACAAGACCAGCACTTGCAGAAGATACGGAGTTAAGTTCCTAAACACAGGATTAATTAAATCAGAGTTAAAATGTCATCTAAAACTGTCACTCTAATACTGTGTTAACTCCAAGTTAGCTTGTATCTCTTACGCCAAACGATTTATCAGTTTAACCTCTGATGAGCAGTCAACTCTGAGGTAAAAAGATAACCCCAGCTTCTGCAAATAGTAATAGAGGTACAAATAATAGAGAAAGTGATGCTTAGATGGTTTGGACACATTGAGAGAATGGATGAAAGAAAACTGACGAACCAACTGGTTACGCGTCTCCGGTTTCGTACGCGGCCGTAGCGATATTTTCGAGGCATGTGTAAATAATCATGTCACTAAGGGTCGACCAAGGATAACGCACAAGAAGTTTTGAAGAAAGGCCAAGTCAAGAGTACCCGTAACTGACGAGCATGTATGAAAAGACTCATGGAAGTAAAAGAAGCGAAATATGTGTACAAGTGGGGAGAAGTGGTCTCTGCCTGGAAAAAGGCGTGACTTTTATAATGATGTACCTATGGAAGTATGTGTGAATTGTGTCAAGTGTGATATTGTTGGTTTTATATTATACTGATTTATTGTAAATAAATATATAGAGTAAAATAAAACTTAAGACTCAATCTAAACCAGTTTCTCAAAAATTGTCAGCTATACGCTATTGTGTGAATGATTTTTTTTTACCGAAAAGTTGTGTTTCGCTCGGCAGCAGTTATTTGGTGCCTCGTACCTTTGACATCCGCACTACGCTCAGGAATCTATATCTGAGCCAATCGCTTTGCTTATGGTTCAATACAAGAACCCTTCGCTTGCACAGGTTTCAAAATAAGTTTATAAAATACTTTGCAGCCTTGCTTATGCATAAATAACTATACTATTGATTGAAATATTTACGTAACAGAGGATTTCATATATTTAGAACCGGAACTTGCTCTGCCAACTGACGGGGCTAAAGCTGGATGGATACAAATAACCAACTCGCGGGTCATCTTCATTAATAACCCTTCGAAGCCGTCTCCAGGGTTCGATCGCGTCTGACTCGGTACCGCTTTTGGCACTGTGCAAACTAATCTTATTTTGGTAGCCGGCAGTCGCCCTACAAAGTAAAATCCGTTGCTCTGAAAATTTGTTCTGATATTTTAAAGATTTTGACCAAAATCTGTTGAGACGGGACAGTCGAACTTTTGAGTAGTAACTTATTGACTGAAAGAGCGCGAAGCGACTCAGTTTCAGCTTGGGCGAAACTGCGGATGTCCGGCTGTTCTCCATTCGGTCGCATTTCTCAACCGATTCTCGCGAAATTTTGTGAACAAGTTCGATAATTGAAACTTAGATTTTTTTGTCAATTCATTTTTATATTTTTTAATTACGAAGTTGCCGGAGTTCTGATTTTTAACCCCCGACGCATAAACGACGGGGTGTTATAAGTTTGACCTGTATATGTGTTTGTGTGTCTTCTGTGGCATCGTAGCTCCCGAACGGATGAACCGATTTTTTTTTGTTTGAAAGGTGAATGAGTCGAGAGTGTTCTTAGCTGTGTTTGATGAAAATCATTGTTGGGAGTTTTTAAATTTTTAATGCATACTTGTATTTTACGTATTCACGAGGTCTTCGGCTCACAGAGCCACTATAGCTTTTATTTTTTTAAATTTTTTTTATGTAGAATAGGTCGGCGTTTGACCACCAACTCGCCTGATGTTAAGCGACGTTGTGGTCTAAGATGGAGCACGACGACCTAAAAGGTACTAGAGTGAAGAAGTACAAAGACGGCAGTTGAGTGAGGCGCTACAAGTGCGCTACTGCTCAGACCCGTCTTCGGAACGGTTACACCGGACTACATCCCGAAACACGACTAGGTCATTTCACGGCATGGCTTGGTCCGGTGGGTGGTAACTAGCCACGGCCGAAGCCTCCCACCAGAGTTTGCTACCCGGTTAGCACTACCCGGGGACCACGTGTAGGGAATCAGAATAGAGTACACTCCTACGGACGTGGGTAGCTCAGCCCCCAAAGTAGCTTTTTGTGTGTGTAAGTAAGTTTATTTTAGTTTTCGTTTTAATTTTATACTGGATGGAGACTTGGAAATTGCACTTTAACAAAACTGTCAAAATTCACACGTTAACGATACAAAAAAATGTGAATAGGTACTTAGAGCCTATGGACAAACGTGGTAGCAAATAACAGAATGTTTCTTTAGGTGGTATGTTTAATTGTATGGTATGTTTAATTAGGTGGTATTGACACAGACATCCGTGGAGTGGTGTCGCTGAACCCACACTGTGCAAACACTTATCGAATTTTATGAGTTGGAACCTTTAAATTTTAACTTACTAGTTAGGACGTGAAATATTACATTACAGCTATATATACAGCTAAATTGGGATAATTTTATCTCTATTTAACGCTGTTTTTCATGTTTTTGCACATACACTTTAATTCCCGTACGTAGCTTTAGGTATACCTAATTTACAGTGTTTTTGACATATTGTGAGGTGACTTTGATAAGCGCTGCAAAGTCGTTCCACTTACATAATTAAGAATTAGGTAGGTACTTAAGTAAGCAATGTATTGTTACTGAAATTTTTGAATTGTAATTGTGATTCAATCTTTTATCTTTTATTATTGTAAAATTTTGACATTTTATTTTAATCTGACATTCAATTGACATTTATTTTTACTATTTGTTTATCATTAGTGTAATTCGTTTTATCGGTGCTAATTTAAAATAAATAAATTTGAATTTTGAATTTGTGATAGGTATGCCTTTTTCGAGCGAGTAAAAAAATTTACGAGAACGAATAAGACAAAACACTGTATACCTATTCCGAGGCTATGCAACGTTTATTGCTAAGGAGGTTAAAACATTCCGAGTCTATCCAATGTTTATTAGTACAAGGGCTAAAATGTAGGAGCAAGAACGTGAAAAATAGAGCTTTAAAGAGATAAAATCATCGCTATTAAGCTGTTTCATTATCATTCTAACCTGTGAACCTGTACGGAGCCTTACGGAGGTTTTTAGCTTTAAAAAAATATGATAAAAATAAGCTAAAAATGGCTAATACTTCTAAAGCTGAATCTCCTTATACGCAATTACCTAGGTCTCGTAAAGTAGCTCGATTTATGAAAATTAGAAGGGCTGTGCCAGAGCTTTTAATAAATTCCGCGTTTCATTTAGTTACGTTTAAAAACCGTTAATAAAGAATGTAAAAAATAAGGATAATTTTTATATCAGTACTTTAACTACTTCTGAGAATAAAAGTATTCGTAAAAGTTATACCTTCGATCGGCTATACTGATCGAACTGTTATTACCTAAAAAACGGGAGAAATTTAATTTTGGTTTGGTTCCAGTGTTCCCCCTGATGAGTTTGTGATTTGCCGGTTTCTTAATTTCGCCTAAGCAGTGCCTGTAAATGTTACACAACAATTGAATATATGACAAGGATAGAAATACTCACTTGCCGAAGAGCGGATGCCAGAGCGGGACCGAAGAGTCCGGCGGCAGCATGGGCGGGTCCCCGAGCGGCGTGGTGCTGCCGACCTCGGAGTCGTCGCGGCGCCGGCGCAGCTCGTCCACCTTCTTGACGGAGATGCGCGGGCGCACCGCCTCCGCCGGGCTGTGCGCCGCGCGGTGCGCCGCCGCCGCCGCCTCGCTCGCCTTCAGCGACTGCAGGTAGTTGTTGTTCGCGTAGTACGAGGGCGAGGGCGGCGTCGGGCTCTTGTGGTGCGTGCGCGGCGAGCGCTGCTGCCCGCCCATGGGGTAGTACGGCACGTTCAGGCCGGCCATCGGCACGCCGGCGCGCACGCCCGCGCCCATCCCCGGGTACATCCCCTGCAGGAACGGGTGCTGGCCTATCGCGCGCTGGTTCGGGTAGTTGTTCGCTATGGGACTCGTCCGCGCGGACGAGTGCGACCGGCCCTGGTAGCTCTTGTTCGTCGAGTGGACGTACGGGTTCTGGAACTCGCTCGTCTTCGCCGCCGCTTCCTTCATCTGAGCTTCGGCGGAGCTCGATTTCCGCCTCTGAGTCTGCATTTTTTGGAGCATCATCTCCTGCCAGATGACCAGTTGCATTCTATCGTAGTCCATGGGCGGCATCATCGGGAAGCCGTTGGGGTTCATCAGTCGAGACGGGTGGTTCAGTAGCATTTGAGACAGGTCAGAATAGTTGGTCCCGCCGTATCCGCTCGCGTTCAGCGCCTTAAGGAATTCTGTGTTTTGTGAGCACGCCGCCACTGCTTCCATCTGCTGCTGAGCGTATTGGACCCACAGCATCGGTGCCAGCGTCGCTGAAGTGGCGGCATCGATGTCCTCTGCCAACGCACCCATCGACGGAATGGGCTTGGGCTGGCTCGTTGGCTTCGATACGTGCAATTCCGTCTGAGCGGGAGTCGGCGTATTGGACACACGTTCTGTGCTCTCGTTTATATGCTCGATTTCGGTTGTTTGTTGGCGGTGTGCTGCGTCTTTAGAGATGAGCAGTTCTTCAAATAGTTTAACCGATATGACCAAAATATCAGGATCTCGTTCTTCATCTGGCTCGTCGCTGTATCTCAATTCTGGTCTTTCCACCAGCAGCGCAGGTATTTCTTTGCCGGGTGCCGCCTGAATGGCGGAAAATTTATCTTTGGGAATCAATAAAGGATCTGGAATGTTGAAGTTTTTGTTCGCTTTTAGCTTTTGGAATTGTTTCAACGGCGAGAGAATTTGCTCGTGGTCGCTCTTTTTACTTCGTTCTGATTTCTCATCTTTCTTTTTCTTATCCGTGAATATTCGCGATATTTGATACAGCTCGTCCATCGAATTTCTCTTCTGTCTTTTCTCGAGCGGTTCCCCGAAAGTCTTATTAGTTTTTTCTTCTGAGCAGCTAGAAACCGTGGGGCTGGCCGACTTTCTGTGTTTTCCTAAATTCAAAGGCTCGCATTGTTGTTTTGTGATGCTCACTTCTGAAGTGAGATACATTTTAGGCGACGCAGACGTGAACATGGCGTCCAAAATAGACTGCGTTTTGTTTTTTGAAGGCGGTGCCTGGAAAACTTCAGGAGAGGAGATGGCGGGTATGCCGCTCGGCTGTGGGGACTGCATGGCGTCGGACTCTCGGGAGGGCGCGCGCGGGATCTCTATCCTTCGCGGCGACGGGTGGAGGGCGGCCATCCTATGTCTGTGGAGGGTCAAGTCCGTGGGCTCCCGGTCGTCATCTATGTACATAATACTTAAATCTTTGGGAGCGTCGGGGTTCTCGTTCACTTTCGCTAGCACCTCCACGTCGGGCTTTAGATCTTCTATAATATCCTGCTTATCTGGATCGTCCATCTCCATATTGGTCTCCTCCTGTGTCATTTCTTCGACACCGACACCTACGATACTATCATCAGTGTGCATCGGTGGCGGGAGAACTACATCGGAAATCTCCGGTGATCTCTGCGGAGCCGGAGATGTTTCGAATCCATTGGTTTCGTAAGTCTCATTTAGATCAGGTACTCGTTCCGTATACAATACGTCGGCGGGTTCGCCGTTACTCTGTAGCCTCTTCTCGGCACCCTGCTCATACTCCAAATGGGTAACTTCGGCGGTCTTCAGCATTTCGGCGGACGCGAGCGTCTGCAGCGAACATTCGGCGTTGGGCTCCTGCGCAAATTCAGATGTCATGAAAGTGTCGACCGGGTTCGGCGCGTGGTCCCGCGGGAGGTGGTCTCCTATGTGGTGCAGATGCAGCAGGCCCTCCGCGGCGGTCATGCTGCTGGCGGCGGGCTCGTCCAGCGCCTCGAGCCGGTCCATGATGTCGCCGACGGGCGCGTCGCCCAGCAGCATGTCCTGCCCGGCCACGTACTCGCCGGCGGCCGACACCAGGTGCGCGAGCTTGTCCAGCGCCTGGCCGAGGATCTGGTTGTCCTCGCAGCCCTTCTCCACGAGCGACTCGAGCAGGTCCTCGTCGTGCGGCCCGCCCAGCCCCGGCAGGTAGTGCGCCTCGCTGATGCTCTCGAACAGCTCCTTGTGCGAGACCAGCTCGCCGTGGAACGCGTCCTCGTCGGCGGAGGAGCGGCGCTCTGGCGCGGACGACTTGCGCTCGAAGAATATCTCGTCGGGCACCTTCGGCAGCTCGAAGGACATCACGTCCCGCGGCTCCTCGTCCTCGGCCCGGAACGAGTAGGACGGAGCCGGCATCGCGCCGCTCTGCAGCTCGAGCTCCAGCTCCGCTACCGCCAGCAGGTTGTCCATCGGCGTCGGTTCTTGCGGCGGTGGCGGCGGCGGCGGTGGCGGCGGTGGCGGCGGTGGTGGTGGTGGTGGTGGTGGTGGAGCGAGCAGCAGGGGCACGAGCGGCGGTGGGGGCTCCAGCGCGGGCGGCGAGTCCGGCGGGAGCGGAGGCGTCGGCTGCATGCGGGGGATCGCGATCGTGTGCAAGGGTATGTGCGACTCGAGGTCCGGCGTGGGCCACGGGCCGGATTCGGTCAGCGGCGGCAGCCGGCGGCGCGAGCGGCGGCGGCGCCGGCGCCGGCGGGCGTTCGCGGCGGGAGCGGTGGACTCGGCGGGTTCGGGCGCGGGCGCGCGCGTGACAACGATCGAGTCGAAGGTGCGGGTGCGCGGGATCACGCGCCAGCCGGTGGCGGTGCGCGCGATGCGGATGCGGTTGCGCGGGTCGTAGTCCTCGCAGTGCACCTCGTGCACGGCGCCGTCGGTGTGGCGCGCCCACAGGAACACGGGGCGCAGACGCGGCGCGGGGGCGGGCGCGGGCTCGGGCGGGCCGCAGCGGGCCAGGCTGCGCGCGCGGCGGCGGCGGGGCGCGGCTGGAGCGGGCGGCGGCTCCGGCACGCTGCGGCTACGCGCGGCATCGACGCGGGGGCGGGCGGCGCGAGGCTCGCCGCCGCCGCCGGGCGCTCGCGGACACAATCCGGCGCGCCGCACTCCGAGCAGGCGACGACCGCGCGGACGCGGCCCCGAGGCGGACTGACGCGGCGCGCGCGAGCTCCGCCCGCCCGCCGCTCCCGCCGCCCCGCCCAGCGATCGATACCCGCCCGCTGCACCCGCCTGCACCACCCGCTGTAAACACACACGCCGGGGACCCGCGCCGCGTGCCCTCGGTCATCTTAAATCCATATCTATCTGGTCGCCGGCGGCCGGGGCAGCCGCCGGCGGGGGCGTGCCGGCCGGCGAGCTGGCCGCCCGGGTGAGAGGCCGCTGATGGCCTCTAATATGACACAATCTCGACTTTACAGGGGGAGCCATCTGTAGTTTGCAGTTCAAAGAACCCCAATAGCCGCGCGATATCGTTTAAAGGACTTGCTTTATAGAATGGATCGAAATTGCTAATATTCAAATATACACGATCCGAGGACTTGCTTTATAGAATGGATCGAAATTGCTAATATTCAAATATACACGATCCGACGTAGAAATGCTAACTGATAACAAAGTTGATAGAATATAAAAGATTCATGTAATTTATGAAAGTGCCCTTCCTCCTCTGAACCTTATCTCGGAATGTTTATTTCCGGATTAAATTAGTCCTGAATTAATATGGCTGGTGGCGCCCTCTAGCTACCTCTATTCGTGCATGAATTTCATTTTGCTCCGAAGTGGCAGATGGCGTTGCTTGTGCTAGAACACAAAACTTTTGGGTTGCTGTTCAATTCAATCTCTCAAGCTTCGAATAGATGGCGCCATCAATGCTTTTTGTTGAAGCTTAGCTCGGGACAACTGTTCTGAATTTAGAGAGAGCGTGTGGAAGTCTTTTACTGCGGATTGACTGATTAGTGGGTACACAGGTGGCGCTATTTTAATTATTTTTTTCGATATTTACTGCACCCATTATACGTTAAGTACCTACGTATGTTTCAAGGGTTTCATTAAGAAAAAAAAAAGAAATCAATTGATAAAATGAATGTCTACACAAAGTTTTTTAAAATGCTCTACTCTAGAGATACCTAATTACCAAAACCCTAATTTTGAGTGCCATATTTTAACGGGCATTATGGCCTCCTCGCTCGCGGGTTTTTGGCGTTTTTAATCATAGAAACGCTGAATTGTGTAAGAGAAAGCAATCACGGCCGCTATATGTAAGGGTTTTATTAATTTGTGTTTAGGTTTTTTTTGAAGTTATACTTCTTTTGGCGCGATAGAGAAAGATGATGAGAGTGAATTTTTACGATGCGCGCGCACACCGACACCTAAATTCTACATCGTGAAGTTAGTTCTAGGTGGCATGAAAATTGATAACCATGTTCAAGTTGTATATTCTAGTATTTTTATATTTAGAACACGTGTTTCGTAAGAGTACAATTAAACAGTGAATAAATAAATATAATTTTGGTGTTTTTTTATTTAAATAAAATCTTTTTGATTAATTTTCATTTTTATCGTTAATCACTACTGCATTTTAGTTTTTTTTTCCATACGCCAAAGAAGTATAACTTCTAACGCGTGTACATAAGTACACACTCTTTTTTTTTTTAATTTTCAGGTTGTCCTTTTATCGACCGAGCGATTGTTAGCGAGCGAAGCGTCTCTGCTTAACTTCGACAAAAATGCTTTCGCATGTCCGAATTCTGTTTGGATCTTTGTCTTCCTCTACAAACAGGTCGCATTTCTTAATCGATAATCTTAATTTTTTTTTTATCACACTAACATTTTGAAAAATTTCAATGACTGACTCGACACAAAAAAGGTAAGTATCGAATCTCCACACAACATTTCACGAGAATCGGTTGAGTAATGCGGGCTGTAGAGGAGAACAGATGCGAGCCGCGAGGTCCAGCTCAAAGAGCTACTTGTTTATTTTTTTAATTTCTGGTTTGAATAAATTCTACTACAAATAATACTGAATAAGTGGACAAAAGCGCAAGAATCCATAGCAAGTAACATTATTAAAAAAAAAAACAAAAAACCCGGCTGCAAAATGTTGTCACTTCCACTATCAAGACAATTTAAATGACACCTCAAATATCTAAATCCATCAAGCTGTTTAGGCTGTAGGGCGTGCCAAAGAAACCTCATACATACATACACTCGAAAAACATAACCATCCTTCTTGCGCAGTCGGGTAAAAACACACCAAGTCCAGTTGCAGTCCGTTCCGTGCGCGAGCGTCAGTTTGTCTTTGTCAACGAGAAGTCCGTGCGTCACACAGTACTGTAACGGACTGCTTGTGGTGTTGTCTTTCATTGAATTTCATACTTTACTAGCCGTCACAATTCGGACCAGAATACACACAGACTGCTACTGCACCTGCATTTAATGTGCCTTGAAACTATTGTCCAAGCGAACATTACATATGAAGAATGAAAAACAAAAGAATGTTGACTGTTCCCAACAAAGTCGTTTTTTTATTAGTTTGTTTCATCTTTGTTCATTCTATACAAACCTAAAAAAAAAATAGGAGGTATCTACCATTTGGTCCAAAAATTAAAGTATTTTCTTTGTTTTATTTTTTTTTAATTCCCATCTTGTAGACATGTAGCGTCTTGAGCAGATATAGAGTTAACAGAATCACTGCTACTGCTGTCGCTGGCGCTACGATGCCGTAGTGTTCTAAGTCGCCTACTGGCACTGCGAAGTCGATCAGGTTTGACATCTGAAATTAAAAATGTACACTTTTAACGGAATGCCTCTTTTTAATCGACAAACATTCGGATTTCTCAACCGAATCTCGTAAAATTTTGTGTGAATGTTCAGGATAGGTATTGATTGTTTTTATAGCTGTACAGAGATTTAGACTGACTAAGTCAAGAAAGTCATTTTTAGGCAACTGCGTTAGTTTTTACAATAAAATCCCGAAAAATATAACAGGGCTCACCGAGGGAAAATTCAAATCACATGTAAAAACTACATTAATGAAAAGAGGATATTATAAGGTTAAGAATTATTTAGAAGATAAAGACGTCTGGAGCCTTCCACTTCCGCCAAGTGGCCACTAATATTTATAGATATTACCTAGTTGTAAGCCAAAATTTGTGAGACTAATTTATTTATTATTTAAAAAAATAATGCCCCTCAGTTTCTTGCCTGTTCTTCTGAGTAGAGGCTTTTTGTCCGAACAAGGCGGTCGAGTCTATTTAAATAACTTTGACGTTCATAAGTGTATCTTTGATACCTAAATTGAATAAAAACATTTTGACTTTGACTTTGACTTTTGTCAATTCAGTTTTCAAAATAGCAGAGATATTTTTTTTTGTGCGTTTTCTCTACGTCTTCAGCTGATAGAGCAACTAGTACTAATGGTAATAAGTTCGGGATTCGGAGTGTAATTAGCCCAAAACATGAACATGTAAATGTACCAAATCAAGAATAGCAAAAAACAAAAAACTGGTGCAAAAGAAATGTCAATGACACTCAATGTAATCTATTGGCAAATTGGAGTCCGAAAAATACAATTGTTATGGCATAGTAGGTAGGTTGTCTAGAAACATTCGATATGTCACACACATCACATATTGAAAAAACATTTCCCTTCTCCGATAGTCAGGTAAGAATTTTGAGCAAGATAAAAAGTGAGTAGAACCTACCAAAGCGACAGGGATCTCCTTCCAAACACAATTCTTCTTTCCACGACCGGTGCATAGGAATTTTCGTTGTGTTTTATATTCACAGTGGTCAAGCATTTTATGCGAGCATCGGAGGAAGATGCGAGGTTGTCCTATTTTGTTGTGGTAGAATCTGGAATTAAGAAGAAATTTTGAACAAATGTCTCTAAAATAAAATTTATAATAAACTCAAACTATAATCATTAATCCTACTTGCGTTATTGTATCGGAGTAAGTTTGTTTGTTACTTCTTTATGCTCAAAAGGATTGACAGATATGGATGAAACTCAGAATGGAAACAGCTTATGCCATGTAATAATACACGCTATACTAAGCCGTGGGCTACACCACCGGTGCAGCTAGTATAGTAAATATCAAAAGGTTGACTTAAGCATTTAACGGGCATTTTTGTTTTCTTCCTCACATAATTTATTGTTCTTTTAATGTTTAAAAATGACTGGATGTGCAACTGAAAAATGTTCTTTGATAACTATTTAGCTAATAATATAACCACAACTTAAAAACGATGGCATGTATGAGCGAGAAAGCAATAACACCCATTAAACACTCTTAAGTACTACTATAAGACAATGGGTGTAAGTATGTTTCCTAAGTGAATGCAATGTTTTGAGCTGTTGGTGAAAACTAAGTTAGGTTAGTGGGTGACTGAATTTTGGTGGTTTGTTAATATTACTAGAACTAACCCTCCACCTTTGGTAGCGCGGTGATATCTAGCATGCACTGGTAACCACAAATTTACTTCTCCATCCTTTGCTTGGCCGATGATGAAGACAATGGATGGTTGTGAGTCTTCAGCGGGCAGTTCTGTGTTTATGTCATTCTTTGGTATGGCTGTCAGCTGGAAATTAAAAAAAAACATTGAATCCATGGATTCAATTTTCTTTATTATTATAGGACAATAAATATATGCATATTGTGATACAAATTACTTCAGAGCCAAATTATAATAAGAATGATTTGTGCAATTTGTTGAAGAAAACATACTATCAAGTATAGTTAAATTTACACATGGCATAAACTTTTGTTGAGTTGGACCAAAAGACGGGCTTCAGGACCTGTACAGTGACATCTTATTGCAATTGTGAAGATTTTTTAGGTTCAGCCGCCGATACTATGCAACCACAAATCATATTGCCATGCTATAACTGATAATTGCATAGGTCTGGCCCTAATGCATTGACCATAGAAATATATAATAAACTACCAGAGAATTTAAATGAGATACAGAAGGAAAATTGTTTTAAAAATAAATTAAAATTTTTATTAATACATAAATGCTGTATTATAAATTAGATGAATATCTCAAAGATTAAAACCTAACTATTAAAGAATAAGCCGGCCCACTTAACTTCACATTGCAAATATCTTTTTAGGTTCCAGAGATACTTAAATTATATTTTTAAGATCTAGTGAACTCATGTAACATTTACCATAATGTGCTATAAGCACTTTGACTTTGAATAACGTTATGGGTTACGTAGCATTGGTGGCCGGACTTAAGAATTATTGCAATAAAATATCAATGTGGTTACAGATATGTCTTTTATTTATACAATATTTCTGTTAATACATACCTTATTCATTCTCATGAGATCTCCAAGCTCATCTGGAGAGACAAACACCCCAGCGGGTAGGACCTGATCCAAACCCACATAGCAGTCTTCATTGATACTAATTTTAGTTGCGTCTTGGAATGTCACCTTGTATGTTAGGTTCCTGTAAAGTTAAAAGATTTAATCAAATAGTTAGTCAAGTACAGGAGTTTCAGTAAGAATATAGGTGGAGATCGGTGATCACAAAAGATTTATGGCATTGTAACCAAGTGCCTACCGTAATCATTAAATTGTCAGTAGTTGATTAGTTTAATGTTATTGTTACCTGTGAAAACCTTCATTAAGAAGTTCTTGGTGCAAACTCACGCCTAAATTGCAAGAATTTGCAGAGAAACTGTTGATCAGAGATAACAAAATCAATACGTGCATTAATAACTTTGTCTCTGTAAATTGTAAGTTCTTCATTTTGCAGATTAAACTCTTTACGTACTGTTGATGGTCTTTATGGTTATTGGGTACCTTCTTTAATAATTATGTAGATTAAAAAACAACCAAAAAAATTTTGTTTGGCTTTGCCCGTTATACCGTTTGCGTTTGCGGTTTGATTGCCGGTGCTAGGGATGGGCAAACATTTTGACATTTCAAAACATCGATAATTTTCCAAATGATTATCGATTTCCAACGTTAATATTTTTAATCGCGATATTTCAATAATTGAAATTTATTTTAGAGTAAGTACCGAATTCGTATCAATTCCAATTTTTCTAACGCAACTTTGGTTTCATGTTCATTGTTACTTACTAGATACTCCTTGCATGCTCCACGCGCATTGTTGACTTTCATACATTGTAACATAGTGAAATGTAAATCAATTTTCCGAATTTTAAATGCTTTGGGAATTTGAACTTTTCACTCGAAAATTCTAGACACTGTGTAGAAATATCGTTACGATAAATGTCGTATTTTTTTTCATTTCCCGTCCCAAGCTGGGGCCCAGCTGGCCAGCTGCATACAGGAAACAGAGTGAAATTTGACATTGACATTTCACTTAACTGACTTTGACAGAAACATTTTAATAGACAAATTTAACCTTTGGCCAGTGGGCAAGCTTGTCCCTTTAGAATCATGCTACCGAGTTTTGAACGGGAAAAAACAGGATGCTATAATTCATTAGGTCCAGTTTTACTGTCGTTTAATAACTTGTAGGTATACGAGCAAGTAAAGTCTCGTCCATATCACAGAATAATATTCTACACTAGAACTGAAACTTTGATTATTTCATTGTTGCAGATATTTGTATTTAAACAAATGCTCTAAGATTTAAACTATACTACTACCTACTGTTATGAGTAGAATAAAATTATGATTCTGCATGGGTACATAATCACAATTATTCGGAAACGTTTCCATTCGATTTTTTTTTTTCTTAATTTATCAAATCTCAGTCCGTATTCATACATTTATTAATCGTTACCTATTCATTCTTCCGATCGGATTTATACTCGATTCCCTATCCAAAACTTTATATAAGTAGACTGAGATTCGAACAATTTGAGTTTTAAATTTGTGGGACCCGAACCCGTTGCCGAATGATTGTGAATAGCACCGCTACTCTCCTTAAACATTGCAGAGCCTGTAAAGTAAATAATAGCAACAGCACCGGCGCGCAGCAGACTCTAGTCTTAAGGCGAGCCTGGCCAGAAAACGTCTAGCAAGAATCAACTTTCCTCTAAGATAAACCATGGTTTTTGCGGTGTAAAAAAAAATATGTTATTCTTAAGCATGTTTTTAAGTGGAATCATAAATCTGATACATGTAATGAATAACTTCACTCGATAGAAAAAAAATCCAAAGTCACCTCTATTTGGTATTTTAAACACGATTTGCGACTTAATTTTTACAAATCATATTGCTTTTTTAATTTTTTTACGAATTACAACGCAATAAAAAAATGGAATCATAAATAAAAATGCTAAAAAGTTAACATGGTAATTTTATATGATTTTTTTATCACGAATTCATAGTAAAAAGGCGCGTTTGCGTGACCGCCAGTCCGCCCGCAGACCCCGTCGACACCGGACGTGTGCCAAATTTTTGTGATCTCCGCAGTGCCGCACACACCAACACCAACCAAGCATTTAGTTTTGCCATAATGGGTAACAAACATAATAAACGAAAAAAATGCTCAAGTCTGGCTTTTAGAAAATCGTACGAGTCAAGGAGCAAACGTCGGTAAGTAGATAAACTTCTACTAGATTAAATTGGTAATCATTGTTTTTATTTACTAGAATCGACATTTCTTGCATTGCTTTTTGTAGTCAGATGATGTATCAACAAATCTATTAGTACCTACTTATATTCGTTTTAGTGTTTTCAAATATTATACTCATCATCATAGATACTTTTTTGTCTCTTTACGTGTATTCACGATGTAAATACCCGGCCTAGTGGTATACCTACCAGTGATATTTATGTAGTTATACCTACCTACAGTTACAGTTTTTTTTTGCAGAAGACTACTACGTAACAAACTCCAATGACTTTGGAATTGACGAAACGTAAGTACCTACCTACCTTTTGTATCACGCAGGGAGGCGGGTGTTCTGCGAAGTTTTGACTATGTCGGTCACCATTTATTATTTCACCCAGACAACTTATGAGATACGGATACGGAGAGACGTTCATACTTTCATTTTTCCTGAGCATTCTAAACTACACAACGAGTAAATACCCGACCTAGTGGCATACCAGTGATATTTATATTTATATAGTTATACCTACTTACACGAATACCTATCTTACAGCTTTGTTTTTTTTTTCAGAAGAGTACTACAACCAAATTTAATAAACTCCGATGACATTGGAATTGACGAAACGTAAGTACCTACCTACCTTTTGTAACATGCAGGCTGCGGATCTTCGCTAAGTTTTGACTATATTTGTAGGATGTTAGGTGAGATACGGGAAGACGTTCATACTTTCATTTTTACTGAGCAATCTGAACTGCACAACGAGTAAATACCCGACCTAGTGGCATACCAGTGATATTTATATTTATATAGTTATACCTACTTACACGAATACCTATCTTACAGTTTTGTTTTTTTTTCAGAAGAGTACTATAACCAAATGTAATAAACTCCGATGACATTGGAATTGATGAAACGTAAGTACCTACCTACCTTTTGTAACATGCAGGGCGGCGGATCTTCGCTAAGTTTTAACTATACAGGATGTTAGGTAAGATACGGGACGACGTTCATACTTTCATTTTTACTGAGCAATCTGAACTGCACAACGAGTAAATACCCGGCCTAGTGGTATATCTAGTAGTGATATTTACGTAGTTATACTTACCTACATGAATACTTATCTTCGTTTTTTTTTTGCAGAAGAGTACTTCAAGAGAATGTAATAAACTCTGATGACATTGCAATTGACGAAACGTAAGTACCTACCTTCTTTTTGTAACATGCAAGGTGGCGGATATTCGCTAAGTTTTGACTGTACTTTATGTATGTAAATTATATAGGGTGTTAGGTGAGATAGGGGACGTCGTTCATACTTTCATTTTTGACTGAGCAATCTGTACTACACGAGTGTTTGGTAGCGTTTGAGTTATAGCCGTATGATTTGAACACATCTAGGCCTGATTAGTACTGCAACGTGATTTTGGCTGTTTTGAAGAAAACTCGTAAAGTTGTATATTCGTTTTTAACGATTAGCGAAAATCGAGCATTTCGGTAAATCTTGTAAGTACGGCTTTTATAAACCTACGACTGGTATGGATGCGTTCGTCGTTGCCTTTGAAATTCGAAACTGCCGGTTGTAAGAAGCGATAGCGGGGACACGCGAAGCTATGTATATACGTCACAAAGATGGCCGCCGACCGTTGTAGATTATTGCTTATATCTCGAGTTCTATCTCATCAAATCAGTTGTTTGAGGTGTCATTTGAAAGCTCATTTATTTATGTAAACTATTTCTGAAGGGACGGTATTCAAAACCACCTTAATGTAAATGTAAACAACTAATACTTCTAATAATCCAAACCATGTACAATATGTAGGCAATTTCAGTATGAACCGAATGGACACCAATGAAAAACACAACGAGATCCGTTCTCTTCCGTTGTCCAACCAAAAAGTGCCGGTTGGGCGGGGCGGGCGACTCAGCCACTACTCCTTCATTCATTACGCTACATTCATTCATTCATTCATTCATTCATCCGCTACATTCCTTTGACAGTTCGCTCGCAAAACGTCACACAGCAGACCATAGACTGCATTCTTTTGTATGTGTTGCTAACACGGCCCTCCTGCGCCGTGCATGCCCTCAGGCACGCTTCTTATATTGGTTCCTCTGCACATGAATTACGTATCTGTCAACACACACATTATTTTAAAGCCTGTTAAAATCTTTAAGCTCGGCCTATCATGACTCATGATGTCCTAAATAGATAGAACTTCAGTTGCAACCTTTTCATCATTTGATTCCCTTAGACTTGGGAATTTCTACCACTTTGTATTTAAAGCCTGTTAAAATCTTTAAGCTCGGCCTATCATGACTCATGATGTCCTAAATAGATAGAACTTCAGTTGCAACCTTTTCATCATTTGATTCCCTTAGACTTGGGAATTTCTACCACTTTGTAACTAGTTATCTCATTCATTATCTTCATCATCAATCATAACACCGAATAAAAGGTCTTCTATGCTTCTCAATAGTTCGGCAATGTATCTTTTATTTATAATAGTCCTGACCATCTAAACCAAAGCTGATATGTTTAGGCTTAGAAATTCCCTATACGACTGCTATTTTAGCTCACCCCCTTAATCCGAAGTAGTGCCTGGTCCAGATCATTCCTTTAGTCTTAGGAAGTCACTGCTTCAGCTCACTACCACTATTCTGGCGAGTGCCAATAGCAACCTTTCAGGTCATCTATCAGCTACTAATTCACTTATTGTTCAGCTATTTTAGCTCACTCCCTTAATCCGAAGTAGGGCCTGGTCCAGATCATTCCTTTAGTCTTAGGAAGTCACTGCTTCAACTCACTACTTCTATTCTGGTGAGTGCCTATAACCGTCTTTCAGGTCATTTACATACATATAGTCACGCCTGTTTTCCATAGGAGTAGGCAGATACCACTTCTCTCCACTTGCTACGACCCTGGCATACATCTTTCGCTTCTTCTACAGTCTTCTTGAGTCTTTTCATACACGCTCGTCGTTTTATCTAGTACTGCTAATCTAATGAAGTTAGTTGCCAGACATAATAACATTACACGATTTGTTAAAAATAATTCCGGTATCTTTTGCCTTTATCGATGTATTTCTATTTCTTTTATGGCGCGAGAAAACTACATCCCACTTCTGATGTAAACTATTTCTGAAGGGACGGTATTCAAAATCACCTTAATGTAAATGTAAACAACTAATACTTCTAATAATCCAAACCATGTACAATATGTAGGCAATTCCAGTATGAACCGAATGGACACCAATGAAAAACACAACGAGATCCGTTCTCTTCCGTGGTCCAACCAAAA
Organism: Peribatodes rhomboidaria; assembly: GCA_911728515.1. Lineage (NCBI taxonomy): Eukaryota > Metazoa > Arthropoda > Insecta > Lepidoptera > Geometridae > Peribatodes > Peribatodes rhomboidaria. Next base: position 14,595,896 of record OU452182.1, read on the forward strand.
AGTGCCGGTTGGGCGGGGCGGGCGACTCAGCCACTACTCCTTCATTCCTTACGCTACATTCATTCATTCATCCGCTACATTCCTTTGACAGTTCGCTCGCAAAACGTCACACAGCAGACCTTAGACTGCATTCTTTTGTATGTGTTGCTAACATTTATAATGTAGTTGTTATATAATTATGTACATACATACCAACAAGCTTGAACGACAGCTTCCGTGCGCGAGTCCGACTCGAACTTGGTCGGTTTTTTAGAATTTTTATATTTTGATCTTTTGGACATCATACTTATAAATATTTATTTTTATTTTGTTTTAGGCACGGGGATGACATTGACCCTGTTTCACTCAGCGTGGTCATCATCCTGCGTCAGTCATGGTTTGGTGGGGGGTATCCTATCACGGCGTCACAAAGCTTAGTTTTTGTGAAAAGGGGGTTAAAACTTCTGCCAAAGTGTATCAAGAGACCGTCTTATATGGTGTTGTACAACCCCTTAGCAATACACTTTTTAAAAATCTACCGTGGAGTTTCCAACTAGACTCTGCACATGGTCACAAGGCGCGAACTACCCAAGCCTGGCTGGAAGCCAATGTTCCGGACTTTATAAGGACTGAAGACTGGCCCTCCTCTAGCCCAGATCAAAACCCCCTGGACTACAAATTATGGTCAGGTTTAGAGGGCATGGCCTGCTCTAAACGACACGCCGACATAGAGTCACTTAAGAAATCTTTGAAGCAAGCAGTGGCTAAATTTCCCATGGAAACAGTCCGTAAATCCATAGATTCTTGGCCAGACCGACTAAAGGCCTCTATCAAGGCCAAATGTGGTAATTTTGAATAAAATAATAGTTATATTTTTGTTAAGACTTCAATACATATGTAAATATAACTTTTATTAACATTACATTACTGTATATAAAAATAAATGCATTTTCATTTGTAACAGAACTTATGGCTAGACATGCATACATATCGTCACGCTTTTCCCCGAGGGGGCTGGCAGAGGTGTAATACAACACCCACATTTCGCCGGACGATATTCAGTCCCAAATGTGACAGGGGGCGAGCCTGTCGCCATACACCGGGCTCCAGTTATGTAGCAGATGACACACAATACGCACATATGTTCACACAATGAACAAATTGGTGCGTGCCGTCGGCTGGGTTCGAATCCAGCAGAGCAAAATTGCCACTCCCAACTAGGCTGCCATCGATTCTACAACTATATCACAGAACAGATAATAATACTACGTACCTACCTATTCATATTCATATTCATATTCATTTTATTCATAAAATGTAATTTTACATGTCAATTGAAATAATAATACAATTAATGTATAATAAAATAATACAGTAAAAATGTCAAATTCAAAAATTACACAACACAAGAACACATAATTAAAATAAAAATATTAAAAATTAAAATTATTAATAAAATCACATGTCCGAGTTTACAAATTCATGAAAATCATAGAAAGCTTGCTCTATGAGCCATTTTTTAAGTCTTATTTTAAAAGATTGCAAGTTAATAGCCGCAGTAACATCGTCTGGCAGGTTGTTGTAGACAGTCGGGGCCATGACATGCATCAACTTAGAGGACTTCACGAGGGACCGTGGGATGGAAAGTAGCTTATGACGGCCGCGCTTGTCGCGTCCATGCCTCGCACCTCGGTCTTCGTACATTCCGTGGTTTATCCTGGCGTACACTGCCACTTGATAAATCAATATGGCAGGTAACGTCAGGATTCCTAGTTCTACGAAATATGGACGAGCTGGTGTGTTCCAGGGTACTTTGGCGATGCAACGCACCGCACGCTTTTGCATGCGGAACGCTCGCTCCCAATCTGCAGCTCTAGCCCATATTTCGGCGCCGTATTGCAACTGAGAGTGCACAGTTGCAAAGTAGCACGCCCGTGCTACCTCTCCTGGCACTACTCTCGCTACCCTACTCAGTGCGAAGCAGGCGCTTCCCAACTTTCCGCAGACCTTGTCCACATGTTGGTCCCACTTTAATCCTCGGTCCAGCTCAAACCCTAGGAACGTTGTAGACTCCTTCTCCTCAATCTTTACTCCATCCACTAGCACCGTCAAAGGCCCTTCTACCTGACAGACTGAACTGGATGAAATGAGTCTTTGAGAGATTGAGCGCGAGACCATTAATGTGGAACCAGTCTGACAACTGGGACAACCTATAGCTCAATTGTATATATAAATGTAAATATTGTGAATGTATATTTTTGTACTGGATGTTTTGTTAGTACTAGCAGAATGTCCGCCACTTCGTACCCAGGGTATGTATATATCCGGTATAAGTTTACTCGATTCTTTCATAATTATTGTTCAAAATTATATCTGAATCGTGTAGTTTTTTAACTTTGTAACATTTTACAAACCATACAATATTATTAGTACGCACCTAATGGTAAATTAAGGTAATTAAAATTGTTATTACCATTGTTATACAATATACCCAAAAATAATGAAATTTACTATGTTGTATTATTTAATGAATACCGGCAGTTACACAATCATTCCAACACCCTGTATAAATATTTGTCCTAATAAGGATAACAAGTAGCCTATGTGTCAATGCAGGGCATAAGCTAACTCCGTTCCAAATATGATCCTCATCCGTCTAGCCGTTTAGGTGTGAATAAGTGAAATACGAGTAAGTACCTAACTTCCACACACAATCGCAATCTTTTGTATTTATGAGTGTGAAGTGTGATAAAATGGAAATATGACACTACCGGTAAAATGAAACTATAGTTGCAGTCGTGGCATTATAATGCCACGACTGCTCACACATCAAAAATACAACAACTCGTGGACATGAGATTGGTTGTACCTATATTGGCTTGGACGGCATTTTTTAGATTTTTTTTTGGTTGGCATCATTTAAAAAATGTTCATAAAATGGATGAGTACAATGACGGACGGATTATTTTATCGATTTCCTAAAAATGGGTGTTTAGGTACTCGATACCATAAAGTGACTGACGGGTGAAAGACGTGCGCGCGGCGCATCGCACACAACTTTTGTGTCGCGTGAATGAATACGTCGCGCTCCCAAAAAGTGCGGCCTGAGGTAGAGTAAAATACCTAAAGTTCTGGGAAAGCCTCGCCTTAAGGAACTGTCGACGGCGTGTCTACCACCACCTTGAGTCATTGGCGACCCACGACGGTGTCCACGAACAATGAAGTGAACGCGAGAGACTTAAAAATAAAACTTAGTAGGTACCTACGTAACATAAATCCTTTCCTTACCACTACGACAGCAAAACTTTCTATTATGCATACAATTACTATGGTAGCGCGTAAGATGTTTGCGATTTCTTACTTTTCCAAAGATTGAGCGAATTCATTTCTGGGCGCAGTTTAACAAAATTTCAGATGATTAGCTACAAAATAATAATAACTAGCTGCGCCCCGCGGTTAAAAAGTATTCTATGTGCTATTCTAGGCTAGGTATAATCTATCTCTGTGCCAAGTTTCATCCAGATCTGTTCAGCCGTTCTGGCGTGAAAGAGTAACAAACATCCATCCATCCATCCATCCATTCTTACAAACTTTCGCGTTTAAAATATTAGTAAGATAGGATTGTCTCGTGTCGCTTTGTTGTTTGGATCGTACAGTATAGTGGAAATTCTAAGCATTAAAGTAAACAGGTACGTTTAAAATTTTAAGAGTTTAGGAATTATCAAATTTTTGATGCTGTCGATCTTTGTGACTCAGTTTTCAAACGTCCTATAGGAATATCCATGAACGCCGGTCTCTCATGGTTTCGCTACTACGAATTACCACAATCGAGCAAGCCTGTTAGTTACCTACCTACCTTACCTCAGTCAGTCAGTGTACTTACGGTCTCGCAGTCGACCGCTCGTGTCCGTTGTCTCATGACTAAACATTCGACATTTACTTAAAAACAACTTAGCTTTTAAAGTTAGTTTCAATACTGCAAACTTTTGGTGACGGCGCCACAGGATCATTTTGAGGTTAGTGAGTATTTTAATTTATTTAATTTTTAAGTGAAATTGGCATGCGTTGTGTAACGGTAGCGCTTGAGTTGTGTGGGATGCCTTATGTTTCACATGTTTTCAATATTTTTTGCTAAACCACTGTGCATTGGCTTCTAATATTGAGATTTAGGAACCTGCTTTGTAGGTTTTAGGCTCAGATATTCCTACCTACGTCTTCTTTTAGATTTTGTGATATTCTTAATTTCATACTTATTGTATACACTTACCTGTATGACATGACTATGTAGGTATCTATTCTCATTTAGAAATGGCATTAAAAAATAAAATAAACCCACATAGGTAAGTCACTTAGTTATTAATAGTTTTGCTCGGGTGTATTTTATTTATTTATTTGTTTATACAACATTCTGTATTTATGAACCAAATTTTGTCTGTGTGTGTTATTTTTAAAATTTATGAAGCTGAACTGATTGAGGTAAAAGCAGGCAAGAAACTATTTCCCCCATCTTCTTGGGATGCTACCTCAGGCAACCGGCTAGACCTCCTAGCTCCTGTATATCTGTGCTCAGGGTCGGACTGAGCTGGAAGGGCCCGGGTGGCTCCCCTCAAGCCAAGGGCCCGAGACGGGGTGTAGCCCCCAACCTAACTACCGTCTGGCTTGCGGCGAGCCCCGCAAGTCAAGTGCCAGAAGGGCCCGCGCCGGCTGGGGCCCGGCTGGCAAATGCCATCCTGACCATATGGCCAGTCCGACCCTGTTTGTGCTACCCTGCTAACTGTAGCTGCTTTATGAATCAGTGGTTGACGTCTCCCACTACTACGTGATCAAATCCCAACAATGCATTTGAGCTGAAGGACGAAATCGTGAGCAGGCAGTAGGGTACTTTTTCTTACTCGTTATTTTTTTATCGCGAATAAGTCCTCGTTTGACTACTATCTCGCGTGTTGGTAAGCAACGATGTGGTCAAAGATGAAGCAAGCAGACTTACCTAGAAGTTAGAAGATACCTCTTAACTCTGGCCTTGAAAAGGCCCAGATTACAAAAGTCACAGGAAACAAGGAAGTCGGTAGGAATATGCTTGAGCTGCTGGTAAGAACAACATCGTAAGTAAGTGACCCCACTTACTTACGATGTTGTGTAGGGTACATTTTCCACAAGAAAGTACTCTCTCTAACACATCATGACTCCACGTGACACATGGTATACTCGTAGCTACCGCAAGCTAAAAAAAATGCCGCCAATCACCTAAAAGCGTGTTTTCAGCGCTCGAGAGCAAGTTCCCACTCTTGTTTACTTACCATCTTTGAAACCGTCACTCATCATTAGACTACCTAGTTGTAGTCAACTGCCTAGCATGACGTGCATGACTGGTCACATGAGCTACGATCTAGGCTCATCACATGATGGCTCTCAGCTCCCACCGACACCAACAACTTACCACTTCGACGCTGATGGGTTGAATAAACAGCACATTGTGACGGTGATCATTGTTCGATTTGATTTGTTGATGTTTTCTCGCGATTTCTTTGAAGTTTTCTCAACGCTGCTCTATTCTGGGCTTGTGGGAATGACCTGAGATCTAAGGAGTTGAGCGTAAACAAAATAAAACTGTCTAAAGTAAACCGAAAATAATTTTATTGATTTTAGGCATACTTTAGGTTTATATGAGGCCAGAGGAAGAAGGCTTGATCCCAATCGACGGTACGCACCAATTCATTGTGTCAACACATGTGCGTATGTCATCTGCTACATGACGTGAGCCCGGTGTAGGGGGCGACAGGCCCGCCCACTGTCACATTTGAATATGATCCAGCGAAGTGTGGGTGTTGTATTACTCCTCTGCCTGCTTCTTCGGGGGAAAGGCGTTACGATATGTAAGAGGCCATTAAAACACAGCTCAACTATTTTTTTTTTGTAGGTACCTACCTAATTGGATTTCAATGTATTCAAGTCCCCAGTTTTCGAAAAAATTCATGAAAGTGCTAGACTGGCTCATTAAAGTTTAAACTACTGTTACTGCTTTTTCCAATCTCTGCTTAGGTATTTTATAACAATTTGAAAATGAATATTGAAAAAAACTAGAGTCCAATATTCCAAAACCATTCATAGTTTCGTAAAGTTCGTTAAGTAACCAATAGTGTAGTGTAGTTAAGTAACCAAACTTCAAATGTATCCCCATTTCCCTCCACAAATGCAAGGATTCCCGTACAACTCTCCTGAAATATTTTATGACTGCATCATCAATACTTTGTCAGGCACCGGCATATTATTAAGAACACGCCTTCAGTTGCAAGGCTTTTTAGATTAATACAAAATGATCTTTCGCAACATTTCAAGCCTTCATCCGCAACATACTTCACCCGCTAAACTGGCTTTAAAAACTAAATAGAGCAATTAACATAGCATAGCTGTTACCGTCTAAATTTCGCACCCACTGGTGTTTCGAATCCGTGGCTCTCGGATCTAGCCTGAGACTTACCAGACCGAAAATAATTAATTGTATTAATAACAATGTCTGCGCCGTGGCCTTGGCAGAATTTACATTTAAGTTTATGTCTTACATTGCTTTAGATTAAAGAATTTAGCTGCTGCACAGCAGGGTGACGACTGCAGTGCAATGATGTGCAGCTCTCACAAAACACACTATAAAAAAACAAGTAACATTATTCAAAGAAAAACAAAAAACGCGGCTGCAAAATGATGTACGCTATGTCACTTCCACTATCAAGGCGATTCAAATGACTCCTCACATGTCGAAACACATCAAGCTGTTTAGGCTGTAGGCCGTGCCAAAGAAACCTCATACATACTTACAAACATACACTCGGAAAACATAGCCCTTCTTCTTACGCAGTCGGATAAAAAATAGTATGTGTCTACCTAATTGTCAAAATTATGTATAACTATTATAAACGGCACTAAAAAGTTATGGACTAGCAATTCGTTTCGCGCAGTTGTACAAATAAAATCATTAACAGATCAGCTCGAAGGACCAACATTTTTAGTTGTAAAATTCTTTTCTAACGTTTTTGAACAATTCAGTAGTGACTGTAGTGCACAATATTTATTATTTTATTGTAGTTTTTTCAAATCCATTGTTTTGTTCGTGGATTTTCATTACCAAAACAAAGGCAGATACAACCATTCTACGTTTCATCTGTATTCATAATGCATACTATCTTCAAGCTTAATGTCGTGATAAAACTTACAAAATAGACAAGAATTTACATTACCTATTAGTATTTATTAACCTAATTGGTATTATCTATTCCTGTTAGTAAATCACATCACTTATTTCCACTAACATACAAAGATAAAGATACATTTATTTGCTTTAAACACGAGTAATAATATTGTTGTTACATAAAATACGAGCTTCATGTTATGCCTGTAGGAGGCGTCCAAAGTTCGGAGAGATGGCTAATTACAAAAAAAATAAAAGAAACCAGCTGCGCCCTGCAGTTTAACCCGCGGTTAAAAAGTATTCTATGTGCTATTCTAGATTATAAACTATCTCTGTGCCAAATTTCATCCAGATCTGTTCAGCCGTTCTGGCGTGAAAGAGTAACAAACATCCATCCATCCATTCTTACAAACTTTCGCGCGGTTAAAAAGTATTCTATGTGCTATTATAGATTATAAACTATCTCTGTGCCAAATTTCATCCAGATCTGTTCAGCCGTTCTGGTGTGAAAGAGTAACAAACATCCATCCATCCATTCTTACAAACTTTCGCGTTTATAATATTAGTAGGATTGTCAAAGTTAATAGAATTTAAATAAATATAGGAATCTATAATACAAAGCAAATGTCAAATTTAAAGTTGAAATGTCAGCGTATATTGTAATATATCTTCTCTACATAGTATAAAGTCGTTTTCCGCGTCTGTCTGGATATCCGCTAACTCCTCCTAAACGACGCAACGGATTTTCATGCGTTTTTTCAACTTCACTCTTTCAAAAAGTTCGCGTACAAAGAACCATCATACTGGCAATAGACATCATGTATTAAGCCCAATGACAAAAGAGATGGCTTTGCTATTTAGCCTTGTCTTTGTATGAGTATAATATTCATCAATTTTAAATATCGAAAGGCGAAGCTCAATTTCGTTCTTGAAAAAAATATTTAAAAAAAGATGAAAAAAAGCGGGAATAGAAAACTTTTACTTTAAATATTGTTTGTTTTTGGGATTTTTTTTATAATTACGTGCTAATTAGGAAAAAATCATGAGTTCTGCAAGTGATGAAGATATAAGCTGCATTCCCGATCCAATGAAAATGGAAGCTGAAGCAGCAATTAACAATATTTCAGCTCATATGCTCAGAAGGCAGGTTCACTACCGACTGAGCCACTGAGGCAGTCGGTGAGATGTTTCAGTAGATTATGAGACCTCGCTACGTTCGGTCAATTAGTGACGTTATTCGGTTTCCGGTCGTCATCCGGCTAAGCCCACGTCTCGTTATGACTTGGGGGGCTATTCCTGCGCGTGAGATCAGATGAGATTTTATCTTGGTCACTCTCACACCTATGACGTTTGAAACGAGAGCAACAAGGACGAAAAGTGTGAAATGAAAATCTCAGATCTCCGAATAGGGCCCTTGATCGTTACGTTAACTTACGCAACTGTCTGGAGGATCTCCTCCAGTATGAGCAATAAAATCACCTAATCTCTACCTCTATTATATTCGAAGGTTTTTTTTGTGCCAATGCACCATTTTTATGAAAACAAATTCCGTCGTATTTTTAAGGAAACAGTATCTTTCGTACTGGGTCATAGCAAAATTATGTTTACCTGTTGAAAAAGCGTGATTAATGAAAAAGGTTTGACTGCCAATGTACATGTTTTCAGATACACGTAACTGCGTGTTTTACAAATTAAATTAAGTGTTGATAAATTAGGTTATAAATCAATACATCTTTTTGTAACAGAGCACTGAGCTACCCACTTGTGCAAACATAGTTTACATTCCGTTGAGTTTACATTCTTGTCAATACCTTAGGTAAGTACCTATTACCTAAGGTATTGACAAGAATTCTCATTCAGTTCTTTATTATCATTAAACAATTCTTTGTTGCTCATGCCATAAATTGCCAACAGTATAATATAAAATCAAGTGGCCTTATCGGTTGGAGCGATCTCTTCTAGAGCACGACTCGTTGAATTTTATAGAATTTAGGAGGAGATAGACTTACGTAACTAACACAGATAAAAAAAAAAAGCCCACCTAACTTATGGATGATATTAACTTTTAAGTTAAAAAAAAAGTTTTTACATAAAAAGAGGTTGATAAACATCCTTCTGAAAATAATATCTAGACCTTAGTATTCGTAATTGCATCGTGATTAACTCTACCTAAAAAAGTGACCAACTTATTCGAACCGTTGGCCAATTCAAAGAACTACAATTTTCTTAGAACCCTTACGGTTTTGTTGAAAAAACACGTAGGTGGCTCCCCAATTCATCACCGCAGTTAGTTTGCCGGTCCGTACGTTTGCATTTATTTACCCTAGGTTGCAAAACAAGCAACCCAGTAGGGTAAGCGGCTCAGGACTACTTTTTCTAACAAACTAGACGCACTGGCTTATTGAATGCGCAACGCTAGGCTCGGCTGTCGCGGCACCACCGAAATTGTGGGTCACGGCATTCCACTACAGTACGAGCATCAGTGGCGGATCCAGGATTTATGTTTAGGGGCTAGACATAGCTGAGAGTAAGCTCTATCAAGGTAGGTAGAGTCTGTTTGGATAGAACTATCGTGGCTGAAACAGGAGCTAACATTTCAAACAAAACAAATTCTCATAACATTACATTTCGTCATACTTTTCCTCCGAAAGGGCTCGAAATCAGCAATTAGAAATCAGAATTTATTAATAACTCCATAATTTACACGTCACAGAGGCAGTCTGGCAAAGGCGTATTACAACACCCACACTTTACCGGACGATATTCAGTACAAAATGTGACAGGGGCTGCGCTTGTCGCCATACATGAGGCTTCAGTTATGTAGCCGATGACATTATTACAATTAAACTAATTCAAGTCGAATAAAAATAAGGATTTATTATAGGCACAGCGGCGCCCTCATTCCCTTAACAGTTCCCTCAGTTCCCTTTCCGAACAAAGTCCAAGCATAAAAGTACTAAAAAGCAAACATTTAGACTATTATGGAGCGTGGAATTACATACAGTGGGGCAGGGGCTTGAACCCCATAGCCCCCCTCGCCTGAATCCGCTAGTGACGAACACAGCTCGCACTAGGTCTATTGCTCGTTGTCAGATAGATCGTACCTATGGGGAAAATAGAAAACTTTGTGTAAACTGCTTGAGAAATTAGTGGAGCCTCCATGTTGAGTACATAACCTACTTTGTCCATATATCATTGTAACTCTGTGATTTGTACATAGTTACATACTCGTGTGTGTGTTGTACATTTTCTCTACGATTCCCAATTTTCCTTATAGGTATTTTCCTAGAATACAATGTGTCATTATTATTTCTCGTTCCAATTATTGGGCTTCTCTTTCTGTCTTCTCTACCTAGGTATCATGATCCAAGAAAACAAGGTCTAGCCTTCCGGGAAACACGTAATGACGTCACTCGTCACCGTCATCCGTCTCTTTCGAACTATTTGTAAATGACTTAATTCGGTCTTGCTTATGCATTGAATGACGTCACTACGTGTTGCCCATGTGACCAGAATGCTATACCTGGCGGAGTATATTATATTTGTAAATCCGCTAACTCCTCATAAACCACGCAACGGATTGTTTGACTGTCCATCTTTGACATGTAACTTTAGGAAACTGTTTTCTAATTCAGAGTAATACAGAGTATTAGAAGTCTGTGGGTTAAAAGAATCACCCTGTCAAGTTTCGGTGCACTCTGATGTTAGTCAGGACGTAGCCTAACGTTTGCCTTCCTTACCGACCATTGTAATTCTGTGTTAACAACTAAAGGTGAATACTTACGTCTGTCCCAATCACTGTTTAACTGCATACTTAATTGAAACACCTCACCTTATTTGGAACTTTTCCGCAGGCTGTCGTTAGCCTTTGACTTTTTCTCAGAGGCTACTCGTTATACCTAGGTAGGTACTTCAATTATTTATTCGTGATGTTAATTACATCTGTTTTGTGTGTGAAAAATAAGAATTAACATTTTTTATCCTATAAGATACTCGTATTCGAATGAGCAAAGTTAAATAGACGAAGTGCTCGAAGAATAGGGATTTTTTATTTTATTTTTTAATTGCTTTTTTACTGTATAATTTTTTGTGAATTTCATAACATTATTTCTGTTAATTTTCTTATTGAATTAGCTTCATATGTCAAATTGTATAAAGTTTTTTAGTAGATTTTATTAAAATATGTCTGTTAAATTCGTTAGTTGAAATATCAAATTGTATAACGTTTAAATTAGATTCAAATATCAATTTGTATGAAGTTTTCTAGTAAATGTCATTAAATTAATTTTTTAAATTCTAAATTAAGAATAGAATAGAAAATTCATTTTCCTTGATGTACTTAATGCGACGTTAAAGCGGAATTACACTAGATATTAGTTCAAGTAACAATTTTGAAGATGAACTTCCGCAAAGTAACGCCTGATTCAATCAAGCTAAATAGAGTCTAATGAGACAAGTTTTTTTTTAAATGCCACTCAATTTGCCTTTTGTCCTGGCTAGTGGCTATTTTTCCTTGCGGTAGTCCTTTTTTTGGTAGGTGAAAAATCTGCTAGCAGACGCCCAAACACGATTGAGGGTCTTGGGCAGTGTGGGGTTGCCATGTTGGCGACCCACTAAAAACCACCTGGTGGCCAGCCTCGATGCATGCCAAGGGGTTCCGGGATCTCCATACGTAACGCACCGGTACCCCTCTTGCATCGTGCTCAGAGCGCTGTCCCGAGTACAGTCCTAGAGTCATTTTTATAACTTTGACGTTAGTGTATTTCTTGAGTCTCATGTGCCCAGTAATTTCACTAGCTACAGTGCCCTTCAAACCGGAACAGAGTAAGGCTTACGCATAACTATTGGCATAATTAGTTACTTTAGATTTGATAATATCAGTATTGAAATATGGATGTCATTGGCTAAAAGGCAGTCGGGTTTTTTGCAACAATATCATTCTTGAAAGCTTTTGTAGAAGTGAATACGAATACGAGGTAAAAATTTGCATTTTCCTTAATGTAACCATTCACCACACCACCATACAGTCTCCCGTGCACGACTGCGAAGCAGGCTGTAGCTCCCACACCATCTTGCCTAGCATTCTGCATGTCTTTGCCAGACGCGATGCAGGCTGCGACAATATTCACCATCCTGAATGAAGGAGCAGTCCTGCACGGCGGACTGCAAGGCAGGATGATGATTGGTTACCGTTATACTAGGTATAATATAGGAACTAGGAAGGTACGCTACTTAGTTTCTTCAGTTTAAGAACCATAATTACTCAGCGATTGTTTACGACCTACGTTTATTGCTTCCTATTTACTATTTCATCATTCTCATATCAATTATTTTCTATCCACTGCAGATCTCCTCTTTAGCTTCATTTAGTTCATTTTCTTCCCTACTTATTAAGCCACTTATGCCTACTCGCACTGAGTATAATTATTGCCTTTGAAGAAAGTCCTTGCCTAACTAAGTAGTTTAAACTACTCCTGCCGATTTTTTTCTTGTAGGTACGAACCTTAAGCAATTTCCTAGGAGACTCTTAACTTATAGTGCCTGATAAGCGAATATTTTACTAAGAGTTTATTTTTTATATTTTATAAAAAAGCCTTTATTTGCTGACCTTTTTAACTTACATGCTATTCTTATCAAGCAGTATTTATATAGCAAACAATAATAATTTATTAGCAACCAGTTTGATCAGGTTGTCTGTCGACATAAGCCTCCCCCAATTGTTTCCACGTCTCTCTATCCTTGGCAGACCTTCTCCATCTTTTTGGTAGATCGTCCTCCCATCTCTTGAATTGACCTCCCCGTTGTCTTTTCCCGTTCCTCGGATACCTATCTATTACATCCATCATATTATTATTATCCTTAGTCCATTTTTCTTTCTTAGTCCTCATTATATGTCCAGTCCCAGAGTCCAGTGCTAAGAGTAGTTTAAACTGGTTATGCAAGGACTTAAGCAATTATTCTATTCAGTGCAAGTGGACATTAGAGATTTTGTATTGATAATGATCTTAACTAATATTATAGAAGCGAAAGTGTGTTTGTTCGTTTGTTACGCTTTCATGCTCTAACTGCTCAACCAATAATCATGAAATTTTGCTTACACGTTGTCAGAGGTACCTACAGAAAAGGATTTAGGGTAGCCCTTTCACCCCGAAAAAATTAACGGGTCTTCTATAAATTAACTTCCAAAAAGGAGGTTTTAGATTTGGCTGTATGTTTTTTATTGTATAGTTATGTATGTTACGCGATTACTCCGCCAATGATGAATCTATTTCAATGATTCTTTTTTTGTTTGGTAAATCATACTTTAGATTCAGGTGGCCCTATTTACATTTTATCGTAATCGGTCAAGCAGTTTTTAAAATATCAACAAAAGTCTAAGTTTCCATGACGAGTTACAGGATGGGATGTCGGTTTTTTATATTTTCTTTTAATATTATTAATCTCTCAAATTGTCGGATAGCGCAGAGGCAGGTAGAGAGCTGAGTTAGACTCGCTCGCCAAATCTCCTAAACTGTATCTGGTTCACCTTGATTCGAGCCGTTGGATTTTTTACATTTTTGCTTTTCGATTTAGCAGTTTCGGCGCAGGTATGTCGACTTTTGCAAAGGTGTATTCTTTGGCTACCTACTTCATTGATTGTAAATATGTTAGCTCTCTGGTATTTTTGCCATTTAGATAGATATCTACGGTACAAAATTTATATGGGTAAATCTAAAAAGTATCTATTCTCGTCGAAAGTACTCGTTAGGTATTTTTAGGTACTTCTAACTAGTACCTCATGACTACAGATCGGATATTTGGGTGTACATATTAATCTAAACTTCCTATGTTGAGTAGTACCTACCTATGGAGAACACTTTTATATCGAAAAATCCCGCGTTTCCAGGATCAATCTATTTAGTATTTTGAATTAGTATTGGAATTAGAACACTACGTTTGATAATCGGAATAACCCTAAGTTGATCAAATGTTTCAATACAGAAACCTGGGAAAATTAGAAGTCGCTTCCATACTTTTTCACCTTTTGGCAGGAGGAAGTAAAATTTAGGTAAATATGTACTTATCCGAATCCGAATCATAATTCACTACTATCTAAATATTGTCAGTTTGAGAAAAGTACTGCTCTGCTTATGGGCGTACCTAGGGTGGAGCAAGATGGAGCATCTGCCCCATCCTAGTCCCTAATTCGAAGCTTATAAATGTAGGTTTTTCAAGTGAGAAAAATAATGGTTGCGGTCAACAAAGTCAGAAAACCGGCTTGTCGACCTCTGCATGATTAGTGTGCATAAAAGGGTTCTGGAACCACATAATAAATTGAAAACGAAACACCTAGATTTAGGCAGAACCCTCATAGCTTAGTATTGAAATAGGGTCAACTAGTACAAATGCGTTTTTGGTCTTTGGTGATGCGTCTTTCAAGAATCACTAAGAAACCCTTCAAAAATTAGGCAACTAACGCCATCTTGTAAAGATGGTATTTGCAATATTCTGTACTAGATGGCGTTAGTTGCCTAATTTTTGTAGGTAGGATTGTCAGTAATTATCGGAAGACGTAATAGCCCCACAGACGCTGTACCAGTTGACCCTATACTAAATAAATAAAAAGCGTTTTATAATCCTACTATGTACTTTAGTACATTTATTTCTGCCCCACACCTAAGAAAACTGGGTACGCCCCTGGCTCTGCTTATTAGAAAATTGTCTGTCCCAAGTGCCCATTATAAGTGCTTTAAAATTCGGATCAAAAGTCAATTGATGACTGAACTGTTGCAAATGAACGTGTGCAAAATATGCCTAGGATTCAGGTTTATTCGTTAGATAAATATATCTGTGGGTTGAAGAGAAGCTCAGTGTGGGTAGGCAAAAAAAAGTAACATGATT
Organism: Peribatodes rhomboidaria; assembly: GCA_911728515.1. Lineage (NCBI taxonomy): Eukaryota > Metazoa > Arthropoda > Insecta > Lepidoptera > Geometridae > Peribatodes > Peribatodes rhomboidaria. The sequence continues at coordinate 14,610,939 of OU452182.1, forward strand.
TTTAGCTTTAATATATTATTGTCCATAACAAAGAGCTTCTATATTTCAATATTTAACCACTAGCTGCTCCCCGTGGTTTCACCCGCGGTTCCACAAGAACCGTTAATTTTTTCGGGACAGTAAGTAACCTATGTCCTTTCCTGTACCCCCTGACAAAATGTCGTGTTGACCGGTTGATTAGTTAAGTCGTGAAAGAGTAACAAACAAAAAAACAACGAACGAACTCACTTTAGTTAGCATTTATAATGTTAGTTAGGATTAATGACTTAAAGTTGGTCAATGAGTATCCGAAAGGAATAAAATGTTAAATGCATGTGTCATACATAACATAACACCGTTACGCGTTTTCCACCGAACATATTGGCAGAGGTGTACCTATTATGAATATCATCGGGCGAAGTCTTCGACCGACGATATTCAGTTCCAAATGTGACAGGAAGCGAGCCTGTTGCCATTTGCCACACACCGGGCTCACGTTATCTAGCACAAGACATTAAGTATTTAATGTCTTGTGTTGCACACAATGCTCACAAATGAACAAATAAGTGCGTGCCTTTGGCTGGGATTGAACCCGCACTCTCTGGCTTGAAATGTGAGTCTTCTTCCAACTAGGCTATCATCGCTATTATACATGCTTTGTCACTCAAGCGACCATTACACTATTCAATTTGCAGTATGCGAACTTAGCGCGGCTAAGCCAATAAGCAATATTAATATATTAATAATGGCTATAATAATAATTAAAGCATATATTAATAATTGATTGCTAACTGTCTATCAACACTATCCAATAACACGCTAGCTCACCTAGACCGCTTCAGGCTATTTAAAACCCGTAACATGTTAAATTTGTAATTACATTGTCCTTAATTAGTATCTAAGGTAGATAGTATTCAATTAACTTGTACTCTCTCAATTAATTAATTAACAAAGCAAATCTGGGACTTAATCAACGGGAGGTCAATTTCTATGCGGCGAAGGAGAGATCGTCACGAAATTCATTAAGAGGCCTGCTTCGCATTAAGTAGATAAAAGGTATTGAGAAAACCACTTTTCTATTAGACAGATGAAAACAAAGTGATAAGCATAGTTTCAGGCTAACAAGTAACTAAGCGTTTAACAAAATCTATTACATTTGTTATTAAATATTAACATTAAGAACCTGCAAAGTTTACAATATTTTAGACAAAGGTTAAAATTATTTTTACATAACCATCAAAAGCAGCAGCAAAATTTAAAACATAACACTAGTGCCATTTAAAATGAGCAATAAATAAATAGCCTACCTTGTGTCCCCTGCGTCGAATGCCCATTAATCGTCTTTAATATTTATATTTACCTAGTGTTTTTTTATAGTCTTAATATATATAAATCTCGTGTCACAATGTTTGTCCTCAATGAACTCCTAAACCACTTAACCGATTATAATAAAATTCGCACACCATGTGCAGTTCGATCCAACTTGAGAGATAGAATAGTTTAAATATAAATATATATATATATATATATAAATAATAAACGCGAACGAAGTCGCGGGGTGACAGCTAGTTATTTATATAAGTATCTACTTTGTTTTATTGCTTTTATTTATAAATCGTTAATATTACTAATTGTATGTATGGTTTCAAAATAAATTTATTTATTTCTTTCTTTCTTTCTTTCTAAATACCATAAATTACTTTTATTTGTTTTGCCCAATCAAAAGCTCTAGGAAAGATTCTGTAGTTTTACGATTTCAAGTAAAATAAGGTACTTATTCAACTTAGGATGTTAACACTTATGATTTTCTTTAAGTATACCTACTTATAAAAGTATTTATGTACCTACTTTCTAAAAAAAATTAGTAAAAATTATCCCTTGCCAAACTTATCAGCTCATATTTTATCCGTCAGATAATATTTCCCAGCTAGTGGTAGTATAACAGGCTTCGATGCCGTTTATAGGATGATTAAATGCCATCGCACGAAGAGCCTTCGATAATATAAAGACCGTATTGTATTAGGTACAGACAGACAAACTTATCTGAAATATGTGACTAAATGATGTAACCAAAAAATACTACGGATGGTTGTTAGTTCGGTTCAGAAAATGCTATGGTGGCGCCTCTATCAACTCTACAGGTAAATTGGGAGCATTGTTATTCTGTTTTGTTACAAACTGTTCACAATGAGATCATAAAATGAACTGCAGGTTCATTTGAACTAACTGTTTTGCTGTTTTAGTTTGTGTGTATTGTTAACAAACACTTTTTTCGGTTACAGAAATCAGAAATCAGAATTTATTGATAACTCCTATAGTTACACGACACAGTTGAATATTTATAATTAAAAATGAATGTCAGAACAATATGAGAACAATAATAATTGATAATTATGTCAAATATGAAAAAAATATTCATTACTATCATTATACAGTTAAGTATAGTAAAAAATAATTATGTATGGCTATCATTATACAAAATAATATTAGTTCAAAAATCTCCTAATTTTAAATAAGTTTCAATGTCATCAAAACATATTTTTTAGCTTTTTTTTTAGCTTGGTTTCTTTTGGCTCCATACATTTTACTAACCTAATTCTTTAACGTCTCTTGAGCGTGACTGTGAATGGTTTAACTTGATAGCGGACAGCGGTAGAGGGCGACCGGAGAAAGTATGGATGAATGCGCAATTCATCCATACTTTCTTCGGTGTAAAAAGGATGTAAATGAGAAGTGAGTTAATTTTGAGATGACAAGGGATGGAGATGAATGGAGATAGTAAACATACTGTACCGACCCCACTTAAGTGGTAGGCCCATGACAAATAAATAATCCGAATTTGAATCATGACTTCCTTAATGTTTCCGTAAAAACATTTTAAGCTCCATTTTAAGCTCCATATATTTTAAATACAGGGCCCTTGCCCTTCATTTAAAATGTATGGAGCCAAATGAGAAGGAAATATTAAAACAAGTATAAAATTTGGGACTGAATATCGTCCGGCGAAGTGTGGGTGTTGTATTACGCCTCTGCCAGCCCCCTCGGGGGAAAGGCGTGACGATATGTTATGTTACAATTTAAAAGAAAAACAAGAAAGAACACTCACGACTCACCTTTCAAACAAAAAAAAACAAAATCAAAATCGGTTCATCCGTTCGGGAGCTACGATGCCACAGACAGACACACACACACAGACACGTCAAACTTATAACACCTAGTCTTTTTTGCGTCGGGGGTTAAAACCCAAAACTTATAAAATCGACTTCCCATCCTGTAATTTGTCATCCATGTGAACAATTTTTTGACTTATGTTGATATTAATTAAAACATTGATGTTGATTAAAACCTGCTTGACTGATTTCGATTAAATTTAAACTAGAATATTCATTACCGATTCACAATTGGCAGAGTAATCGCGTAACATACATACAAAAAAAAATAGACGAATTGAAAACCTCATCCTTTTTGGAAGTCGGTTAAAAAGTTTATGTAAAACTATCAAAACTTACACTAAACCTTTTAGCTTAAATACGTACATAAAGTAATTATTTAGTATCTACTTACTCGACTGCGCAAGAAGGAGGGTTATAATCTATTTAAAATAGCGATTGTGGGTGTTTGACCCAAATTAAAGCTTTTTTATTTATTTATTTATTTATCTAAGTTAATAACATACATATGTTTTAAAATACAACTCTGCCAAACTGCGTAAACTGCTTAACTAAATAGGTACTCGTATATCAAGTCAGATAGCGACGTAATCAATCTAGGTTTATGTCTCTCACAAGGTTGCAAGCTCTCTAGGGCAACTAAATTAGTTTCTATGACAATTAGCAATCACTTATGCGCGCAACATGACCTCTGTTATTATACTATATAACAAACAACGACCATACACTTTAAATTTTATCATTAACATTCACAATGGAATATAACTACCTCCTATATCATTAGGTACCTATTTACCAATGATAAAATCAATTATGTTTATGTATCTACTTAAAATATTGTCACGCCTTTCCCCGAAAGGGCTGGCAGAGGTGTACAACACCCACATTTCGCCGGAAGATATTAAGTCCTAAATGTGATAGGGGGCGAGCCTGTCACCATACACCGGGCAAGTGTAGTCTAGTTATGTAGTAGACGACTTTAAATACGCACATATGTTCACAAAACGAACAAATTGGTAAGTGTATTCGGCCGGGTCCGAACCCATTCTCTCTGGCTTGAAAGGCGAGTCTTCTCCGACCAGGCTATCACTATGTATTAATGGGTCCGAACCCATTCTCTCTGACTTGAAAGGCGAGTCTTCTCCGACTAGGCTATCACTATGTATTAATGGGTCCGAACCCATTCTCTCTGGCTTGAAAGGCGAGTCTTCTCCGACTAGGCTATCACTATGTATTAATGGGTCCGAACCCATTCTCTCTGGCTTGAAAGGCGAGTCTTCTCCGACTAGGCTATCACTATGTATTAATGGGTCCGAACCCATTCTCTCTGGCTTCAAAGGCGAGTCTTCTCCGACTAGGCTATCACCATGTATTAATGGGTCCGAACCCATTATCTCTGGCTTGAAAGGCGAGTCTTCTCCGACTAGGCTATCACTATGTATTAATGGGTCTGAACCCATTCTCTCTGGCTTGAAAGGCGAGTCCTCTCCGACTAGGCTATCACTATGTATTAATGGGTCCGAACCCATTCTCTCTGGCTTGAAAGGCGAGTCTTCTCCGACTAGGCTATCACTATGTATTAATGGGTCCGAACCCATTCTCTCTGGCTTGAAAGGCGAGTCTTCTCCGACTAGGCTATCATCGCTATGTATTTATGTACTAAATAAATAAATAACATTTCAAACTCATATCTCTCCACTAGGAGTCCTGTGTTAGGGATGCAATGAAACACACACAGGACAGATAGTGTGTGTGTGTGTCTGTGGCAACGAACGGATGAACCGATTTTGATTTTGTTTTTGTTTGTTTCAAAGGTGAATTAGTTTGGAGCGGTTTTTTTTCTTTCATGAAATGTTAATGAGAATTGGTGTCAGGGGTTTTAATTTTTATAAATGTACTACACTGCACCCCGCGGTTTCACCCGCGGTTAAAAAGTATCCTATGTGCTATTCTAGACTATAATCTATCTCTGTGCCAAATTTCATCCAGATCTGTTCAGCCGTTCTGGCGTGAAAGAGTAACAAACATCCATCCATCCATCCCTGCTTACAAACTCTCGCGTTTATAATATTAGTATGATACTTGTAATTTTTGTAATAAACCTATTAAGTATGTTAAATTCATAGTGTCCGCAAAGATCCTTTACAATTATTTTTATCGCGAATTAGTCCACCTTTAGAGCTCACCTACCTATATTTCACTGTGAGATCCTGTCCAAGCTCAGTCAGCTCGATGCATTGTGAATCAAGCTTCATACTACTCCGTTCTACTCGTATTACTTGTACTTACTATTATATTATGGCTCTACTTTAATATAATGTAAAGCAGGGTACTTACTCAGCCTCATGTAACACGCAATGTAGTACGAGTAGATACTGTATCTAGATGAGTACTTGAGATTGCTTCTGATACATTGCGTGTTAAGCACTCATTAAACTATCCAATTTGCAGTATGCTAACTAAACGTGGCAGTGCCCGTGCGATAGAACTAAATTGGATTGTTAACTGACTAACAGCCATTACATTGATACCGGGATCGGTTGGAAATAAATCAATTTGTTTCTTTGTTGAAAGCTGATGCCGGGATCGGTGGAGACAATGCGCCGAGATCCGTGGCTAATTCAATCTGATCCCGGGATCGATGGTTATGGCTAGTTCACCTAGCGTACTGCAAATTGTAAAATGTTTAACCGCCTTACGCGGCTAAGTGAGAACCCTATTTAACATGTCACTATCGTGGACTAGACTCAAACCGCGTTTGACTTGGCTGACCTCTCCACGCCCATGTGTTGCACAAATGACCTTCTATGTTTAAATATTTACGTGACATGATTGACAATGTGCCCTTAGTTAATTGTTTTATGTCCCTACTGTGAGACGTAAGACTGTAATGATGATGGTTTGTTGGAATCAGCGCACATTTATTTGCGTATTTTCAATGTGTTCTAATTAAAATAATCTGGTTCGAAAACAAGACATTTTATTTTTAATGCGAATGGTTCAGGTCAACGACAATTAATTTTATCTATGGAATGGTTGAATTAAAACAACAAAAAGTAATAAAGTTTAAAACACCTAAAGTCATGACAGGGCTGAAAGTTGAGCAAACTTTTTGTGCGTCGACCTCTGTCTCAACAGTCATGTACAACTCGATACATATAAAGTATCCATGTGTTTATTTACTTATGTACCTAATTAGAATCAATAAAAAAGTTTAAATACCAAGTCCCAAGTTCAATATTGTGATTTTACTACTTTAAAGCTATTATTCTCAACGCAAAGGTATTTCATTATCTTAAATTAGTCACACTACCGCTTACCGATCACTTTTGGAATCGAATCATAAAATCTACTCGTTAATGCATTTAATAAGACGAATCGATTCGATATCATCACGCAAGTATAGTCGTTAAGCTGTCGTGTTAGAGTTCAGTGTTGGTTGAGAAAGAAAACAATAATTTTAATGCAAGTGAATGTTCCAACGTTTGTATAGAATTTTAATACCGATTCATGCCGTTTGAATTCTATTGCGTATCGTTATGTCATTGCTTCGTCATATTTGTTATTTCGCATTGTCTTTTTCATAAGGCTGTATACCGGATTCATGCTTCCTGTGGGGTACCTAAACTGTTAGCTAATTATGCTATTAATGATATATAAATGGTTGTAGTTTCCGTTGTGTCCTAAACTAGGCGCTATTTCTAATTTGTAATTGTCAAAATTGTCGAAAAAAACGGGAAGCTATGTGCATCTTTGGAGGGTTGTGGTCTTTTTGATGGCAAGAGAAGTAAAGATAGACCAATTAAACGTTGGGAAGATGACCTCAAAAAAGTTGCTGGTCCAGAATGGATGAGAACTGCAAAATACAGAGATAGGTGGAAGTCTTTGGAGGAGGCCTTTGATGAAAGACAAGCTGTTGATGAAAAATAGATTATCAGTGATAAATACTTAGTAAATTTGTAAATTGTACGTTTGTAAACAGCAATAAAGGCTCATTTATTTATTTATTATTTTATGTGCATCTATATAAATTGTAAGTAAGTATGCATTTACTACTTGCCTGTTGCTCAATAGCACATTGCAACAATCAACATTATTAAAAGAAAAACCCAGCTGCAAAATTTTGTACCCTATGTCACTTCCATTATCAAGACGATTCAAATGACACCTCACATGTTGAAATCTATCAAGCTTTTCAGGCTGTAGGCCGTGCCAAAGAAACCTCAAACATACATACGTACAAACATAATTATACATTAGATACACTCGAAAAACACAACCCTCCGTCTTGCGCAGTCGGGCAAAAAGGATAATTATTATGGCAGTAACGCCATAAACAGATTTTTTAAAATATTTATTTTATGGGAAGCAACTGGGGTTATTGGGATACACCCAGATGTATTAGCATACTGTATTACTTAGTTTGCATGGGCGTACCCACCCTTTTTTAAGAGTAGAGCAGCAGTATTTTTACTTGAAAACCCTACATTTTGAGCTTCGAGTTAGGGACTAGGGTGAGACAGATACCCAGATTGCGTGAACCCATGGAAGTTTGTGTTTGTGAACCCTCTTCTTCAGTATTCTTATTAACTCTAGAAAATGGCTATCTCTTTAGTAACTCTGTTCCTTTGGTTTCTATATCCAAACAGAATAAACTTGTCTTACACATTCGTGGTCTAGTAATTCAGCGACGCAAACCTTTCAGAAAACATAGTTGCATGATATTATTTAAAAAACGAGAAGGAAATATAATTTCCCGCATCAATTTCTCGCTATTCTAGTAAAATTAAAAAAAAAGACTGCCGCCTAAACTATACCATATTAGATTTTTAAAGCACCTCAACTCTGCACCACTGAATCAATTAGGAGCGTACAGTAGGACTCGGTAGATACATAGATAGTAAGGTCTTAGGACTCAGAGGTGAAATTCAAAACTGTCTTTACATTGACCTTGCTGAGGCGGCAATGTAGGTACGCTTTACAAAACGCACAAAAGAGTCGGTGCTATAACACTTCGCTTACAAGTAAAAGGAAGCGGACCTTGACTGAGGCCAGGCTCGGAATTCGAGCTGGACAACCTCGCGAGTTGAGGAAGTTGGTGTCGTAAATCGATATTTCAATGAATCTTTCTTCTGACATTGGCAGGTTGAAATTCTTTCACCTCTTAAGTTCACCTTGACCATTTGACATTGCGTGTGCGGTCTCGAGATGAGTTTGGGCTGGCTTATTAGTGATTTTACCTTGTGCCCTCGTTAGGGACACGGAATCAGCTCTATTTAACCGACTTTAAAAGGAAGTTCTCGCTTTGGCTGTATTTTTAAAATACTTTATTTCAAGTTTTTTTGACTAAATATTATGGTAATGTGAAAGAGACAAATGCTATTTTGTTAACAAAAAATATTTGGACAAGATGTTGCCAAAGTTGGTAGAGTCAATTCCTCTTAGGTTTATCAAAATTGAATTGACTGTTTAATTCAGAAAAAATTATAAACAGACCGATTGCATTACACGACGTACCCAAGTAATTAGGAATGATGTGACGCAGGGGTTGCCTATTAATTACGTGGTGATTTTGCCTATTTTCCGACCGCCCTCCCCCTTGGTGAAATGTCACGAGACCAAACTCCTCTTTTAATTAATGGACGACCCCCAACTTGCTGTCAGAGAGATTTTTTTACAATTCTAACTAAAAACTTAACTGTTTAATGTGTACTTAAAATGTTAAATGTGTGAACTGGCCTGCGTATGGTCATTGTCGAGAACAAGAAGTTTTTATACTGAGAAAATTCCAAGAGCTTGTTAAAATGGTTAACAAAAGCAGTAGGTACGTGTTTGAGGAAATGTAATTTCAAGAATAATTTATTCTTAATTTGATTTTCCTTGATCATTTCATGGCACTGACCTACCGGCCTTACGAGTTTTCTGTCACAACAAAAGTGATAAATTACTATAAGTATTTACCTATTTCCCATTTAACCGACTTCCAAAATAGAGGAGGTTCTAAATCTCGATTGCATGTTTTTTTTACATACATACAAAGTATGTTACGCGATTACTCCACCAATAAAGAAGCGAGTTAAATGATTCTTTTTTTGTTTGGTAGATTATTTTTAGAGGTGGTCTCATATAAATTTTATTGAAATCGGTCAAGCAGCTTTTACAATATCAATAAAAGTTTAAAAATTGTTACATGGATGAGGGAAAGTCGGTTTTTAAGCTTTGTTTTTATACTATTTAGTTTCATATGCTTTGGTATATTATGTACTTGGTATTATGTGTCTGCGAATATCAATCTCTTGTTTTCCAATACCTATTATGTTTAGTAAAAAATATATGCGGCAGGCTAAATTGCAGAGTATGAACAAACTAAGTTAGAATCATCAGCGGTTCTATTCACAAGCATTCGAAAACTTTTCTGATCGGATCCCACAAAATTTCAAACTTAAATTGTTCGAATTTTAGTCTAGTTTTATATCTTTTTTGATTTTGAATAGGGATCGAGTGTAAATTCGATAGGAAGAATGTATCACGTTTAAAAACTTATGAATACGGACTGAGATTCGAATAATTTGAGTTGAAAATTGTTGAAATCAGGAGGTAATCGCCAGCCTTTTGGGTTCTTTATACTGGCATATATACTGTCGTATACATACCGCAGATGCTGACTTGAGTTCAGTTTATTATAAATTATTATACTGGCTGTGCCTCGCGGTGTTACCCGAGGTTAAAAGGCACCCTATGGTCCTCTGTATCTTTGACAACGTGTATACAAAATGTTATTGTGGTCATGTCGTGAAAACGTAAGAAACAAACAAACGATTAAACTCACTTTCGCATTTATAATATTAGTTAGGACTTAGGATAGGACAAGATATTTTTTATGTTACTCAATGATATTCTCTTGGACGTGTTTAGTAAGTATACATAATTATTGGATTAATTTTTAAATTTTACAATTTAAAATAGTAATGTTAGTCTAGTTGGAGAAGGCTCGTCCCATGAAGCCATAGGGAGCGATTTCGACCCGAAGGCATGCACCAGGCTCTCTATTCTTGACGCATGAGATGAGATCTGGGGGGCTATTCCTGCGCGTGAGATGAGATGAGATTTTATCTTGGTCACTCTCACACCTATGACGTTTCAAACGAGAGCAACAAGGACAAAGAAAAGTGAGATGAAAATCTTAAATCTCCGAATAGGGCCACTGGTCACTTTTACTCTTATGACTTTTCAAATGAGAGAGACAAAGATTAGAAAATATCTCGAATTGTAAGAATAGCCCTCCTGTTTGTTTATTGTATGAACATAATTGAGCGTATTTAATGGCATCTGCTACATTTTAACTGTATATAGCCCGGTGAATGGCGATAGGCTCCTGTCACATCTAAGACTGAATATCGACCGGAAAAGTGTGGGTTTTGCAGTACACCTCTGCCAGCCCTCTCTGGTGAAAGGCTTGACGATCTGTATAGTATGCAGAATTTAAATATCTTAAACTCTTTATTTTATTTTTTATGCTCCCCCATCCAGGGAAATCTGGCATCGCACGTCTTGTGCATTAGCCAGTGTCAAGTTAATATAGTATTTATGACTCTTTACTAATGTGGTTTTCCCTAAAACGATTCAGCAGGATTCCGTATGCGAAGTGAGTCATTCTCATAAAATAAGTGCTAGACTCAAGAATGACGTCAATTTCGCACATGTCGCTTGACGAATGGAACTCCTGAAGACATCCCAGTCCTTTGACTGACTCTTTTACTTTATTAAATTTAGTTGAATTTGCTTACATTTAATATCAAAATAGAAACTGACGTGGTTCTCACACATTATAATATAAAACAGGAATTACTTACGTCGTAGTAACCGTTACTAATGATTTGTTTATAATTTAGTTGGTTTTTAAATTGACATAAAAAACATACTTGGAAGATTAGATTTAATCAATAGTGTACTTTAAATTTAGTTCAGAATTTTGTAATATCGCAGTAGCGTCAAATTGAAAATTCATACCACTCAGACCAAATATTAACATCATAATATTGCATATTTTTACTTTTATAAAAGCTTAGCAGTATGTTGTCTCTACAATCCACATAGTCTCTACATAGTATCTACATAGTCTCCACATAGTCTCTACATAAAATTTAAACAAACAACATTCTGTCTGTATATCTGCCAACTCATCCTAAGCCACTTAGCGGATTTTGATGCGGTTTTCACCATCAGTTAGATAATGTTTCTCAGAAGGTTTTTATGTACCGTGCCAAGTCGGGTCGGGTCGCTAGTATAAAATAAAGTCGCTTGCTGCGTGTTTTTAGCACTCGGTTATCCGGTAACTCTTCATAAAACACACAACGGATTTGGTTGGGGTTTTCACCATCAGTTACCTAGATATTTTTTCACGGAAGTTAAATAGCGCAGCGGGGCGGGTCGCTAGCTATACGTTTGCTAGCTACATATATACGTTTTCAATAACTGTAAAATAGTTGTTCCCGAAAACTACACCTAAATATTTGTTTTTATTGTCATCAAAAGTGGGCTAAGGAAATTGAAAACAGACGTACCTATACTTTTATTTACACAATTACCTACTCAGAGCAATTGTACAAATATTATTGAAGTCAAGGTTAATTAATTAAGTAATTTAGTAAGCTGTAAGGTTAGTCAACGCATATTAATTAATATTTAAATGCCAATATTACTCAAATTACGGGTTACACACTTTTATGTGCGACACCGACGCGACGTTCCGTTACTGTTGTAGAGTATTCAGTAAGTACTGTAAAATAAACATTAAAGTTTTTACGAATAAGAACTTGATTATTTAAAAATTAACTAGTTCTTGCTGTTATTAGACTGATCATTAGCCTGTTTTATCATGCGCACGCTACTCCCATTTCTTATCTGCATAAGATGTAAAAACGCTACTTTTTATGTGTTACTTACCTATTTAGTCGATATTTTACTGAAAATAAATAAAATTAAAGATAAAACCAAATCCTAATTGCTTCACCTATATATATATATTAGTTACGAGGTATGAAAAAAAAAACCTAGATGCACCAGACCTACTACACCCACAAGTAGAGCCCACAGTCCGCAACATTACATTTGAGTTAAGTGGTTTAACTGGAAATACGTTGACTTCAGAGGCCGCGGAAGTGGCGGTCAGAGGAGGCCAAATTTAGGAGGCCACTAAATCAAACGGGGCCCCGTCTTTCCAAATTTTACTACTTCAACTACCTGCTAAGTCGGGGCCGAAAATGTAAGGAAGGTGACTAAAGAAGTTTGCCCACCCGCCATTGAGTACTTCCTCGGTCCCTCTAATGGAACTAACTAGTCGAACTAACAGTCTAAAACCTTTCATTTGAGCTAGTTAATCTGCAACACGTCGACTTAAAACCATTAAAAGCTCGTGTAAGTACGAGTAGAGACAGACAAAAGCCATTTCTATTGTTAGCCTTTTTTAGTCGCAGTCAGTACAATAATTCACAAGAGGTCAGTAAACCAGAGGAAGCGAACGAACCGAGCCTGACCCGCGATAGTATTATCATAATATTAATAACAAACGTGAGACTGTTAATGAACAATACGGTTATACTGAGCTATAAATAGGATGAGGAATTCATTGCTAAAGTGTTAATTGATAGTACTTACTGAATCTATGAATTAAGTTTGTTGACCACTCCCGTAACGGAACCGGTGAGCAATGTAACAGAAAAAAAAGATCAAGGTGGCGGAAAAAGAAGTCCTTTGGCCATGACAAATACTTTAGAATGTCTTGAGTATCTGGAAATGCAAAAAAATATATGACTACTCACCCACTTATGTCAAGCAATCTTAACGTATCTGATCCACATTTAAAACTACCATTCTCAATTATTCAAATGTCCACTTTCTTCTATTCCAGGTCCAAAAATGGGGGGCCTGAAGACCCTCATAGTCCTGCAGCTGGTGTATATCTCCAGCTGCATGGACCAGCTCCACATCCTATACGAGTGGAAGCAGCTTGACTACCAGTTCCCGAGCGCGCAGGCGAGGCAGGAGGCTTTGGATTCTAAGGCATTCATCCCAGAGAACAATATGCCGATGGGTTTGGAGGTGTATGAAGACCGCTTGTTTATAACTGTGCCACATTGGCGGCCTGGAGTGCCTTCCAGCTTGAACTATATTAATTTGAAAGGTAACATTTTTTAATTATTTATCGTTAATACAATTAAATGAGTATAACTAACTTAGAGTATTTTGTTGGATCATGACATATGTTATTTCATACGAAGAAAATTCCATGAAATGTTATTGTTCAGAAATAAAATGTTCAGAATGCAGATGTTCCAAGAAAAGATAAAACCATGATCTAACCTCAAGCTTCCAAGTTAGAAAAATGAGTGAATAAATGTCAATTAATTATCTGTTAGTTTAACAAATAATTTTTGTTTTCAGACAATTCAACAAAATCACCGGTTCTGATCCCGTATCCAAGTTGGGCCGCGCACTCGATAGGCTCCGACGGGAAGCCTCCTGAAATCATCTCCCCCTTTAGGGTCCGGGCTGACCGCTGCGGAAGACTATGGGTCCTTGATAATGGCAAGATGAACAATCTAGAAGCAAACGTTACTAAATATCCACCTGCCATCATCATCTACAACCTGAAGACTGATAACTTAATGAGAAAATTTGTAATCCCCGCTGACCAAAACAAAGAAGACTCAGGGTTTGCCAATATCGCTGTAGAAGACACGGATTGCGAGAAAACCTACGCTTATGCTGGTGATGTGGGTAAACCTGGATTAGTCGTTTACTCCTGGGAAAAAGATGAATCCTGGAGGATCAACCACCATTACTTCCATCCCGATCCTTTAGCGTGCAACTTCAGTGTCAAAGGAATCGACTTTACCTGGACTGATGCTCTGTTTGGTCTCGGGTTGACAGCGCCTAACGCAGACAACTTTAGCACTTTGTATTTCCACCCGATGGCTAGTTACAACGAGTTTGCAGTTTCTACTGAATATCTGAGGAACCAGAGCATAGCAGACGATAACTTTGATGCATTCAAGCTAATAGGAGATAGAGGACCCAACGCTCAGTCTAGCGTTTCTTTCATAGACCCTAAAACTGGAGTTCTGTTCTATTCGCTAGTCAATTTGAATGCTGTAGCGTGCTGGAAGACGTCAAACAAGGCGTATACGATGAAAAATCAAGGAAGAATCTTCATGAGTAATAGCACTATGATTTATCCAACAGACATAAAAGTAGATTACAACGATAACCTCTGGGTTTTGTCCAATAGGATGCCCATTTGGATGTATCAGAAATTAGACTACGATGAAGTTAACTTTAGGGTATTTTCGGCACCCGTAGTGGAAGCTATTAGCCATACTGCTTGTGATATCACTCCTAGATCAGATATCTTGGACAAGTTTGTGAATAAAGTAAAGAATGTAACAAATAAAATCACTTCAACGATCAAGGGGTCTAAAAATTCTGCAGCCAATCTCGGGGTCATGTCTTTTAGTGCCATTTTTTTGCTCAGTTGGTTCCTTTCCTTTGGAGTTTTAAACTAAAACTTTGAGAATATGTTTGGAACTGTTAATTGTTATTGCTTTGGCTTGATAAAATGTTTCTATTCAGTATTTGTGAACTGTCCAGTCATGAAATTGTAAAGTTAAGCTTCCAGGAACGTTACCGCTTTATTTATTGTGATTAATTTTAGAATAAGCTATTGTACTTATCGTATGGTATATTTGTGCCTTAAAAGTGATATCTTATTTAAGCTAACGTAGCTATAGGTAGAGCACTAATGTGTTTTGTAAATACTTACATTAAATAACTTACAAAGTACATTTTGTTTCTATCATTTTTATATAATACTGGCTCTTTTGCTCGCGGCTTTGCGTTTCATAACTTATGTCACTCAGGGATAATGTAGCTCTCTAATGGTGAAAGAATTTTTGAAATCGGACCAGTAGTTTTTGAGTTATTCGTTACAAACATACAAAACAAAATTTTCTCTTTAAAATATTAGTGTACATTGAGGCTGATGGTGCCATCTAGCGTGATTTATTGTCGTTTTTTAGTTCAAGATTTCTTTACTAGATGGCGGTACGGGTAAACTTATGTTCAGTTCACGTTAATTCAGGCCTAATTAGTTACGAAAAAATCTATCTTATTTATTGAATTATAAAGTTTTAGTTTAAGTTTAGCTTAAGTTTTTTCAAATTTAATATTAACAAAATATATCTTTAAAATAAAAACGAGATATTTTGACATATCGTTACGCCTTTCCCTGAAGGGGCTTGCAGAAGTGTACAACACCCACACTTCGCTGGACGTTATAATCCCAAATGTGGCATGGGGCGAGCCTAACGCCAGACACCGGGCTCCAGTTATATTTAGGAGATGACATTAAATAAGAACGTTTTATGAAGTTTTTCTAAAATCATTGTGAGTATAAATGTCGTCTAAATTGAGGTAGGTAAGTACAGCGTAATAGGCTTCTCTGTGATCAGGTAAATTATGGTAAGTATAAATATCTAGTGTAATAATGTTATGCAATTTAGTAAAGCACCATATAACTAGATAAATAAATAAACAAGCCATATTGTAAGTTACTATCAGTACTTATGGTTCAATTTACGACTATCATAAAGACCTAAATTACATGTTCTTCAATAGTCCTGTCATTATAGAATTTTCGATGGAACTGGAAGCACGAGACTACAAACTAAAGCCAAATGGAAATTTTAAATTATGGCATAAAATAAAGCTGGTGATGAACATGGCGTTCGCTGAAAAAGTAAGTATTTTTCTATTTTTAAAATGGACATAATTATGGATATTTAAGTACGAGTAGGTACATTTATGGTTTTTAAATACTTACTTGTAATATACTTTATTTGTATAACCACATAATTGATATTTGTGTTGTTATGAAGTTCATATCGACGCTTGAAAAGCAAAAAATAACAAACGACAAGTTGGCAAATATTGAGTTACGAGTATACATATTTACTAAATGATTATTATTTTTTGTGTACCTACATATGGATGGCAGCTTATCAAAATTAGTTAAGTAAGTACTTACACAAACCAGAAAACAACTTGTGGTTAAAAAATTGTTTTTAGTAAGTGAGTACCGTTTCTTTTGAAGTAAGTATTTTACTACGGTCGCTGATTTCATTTTTAAACGTATAACTTACCATAGAGCGTGTCCGAAGAGCAGCCGACGCCAGATGTATCCCAGTACGTGGTGAAGAGGAAGGTCCTCAGCTGCTTCAAGGGTGTCCGGCTGCTGCAAACGCTCGTCATCCTCGCCTGCTCCCTCGTCGTTATACAACAAGTTCGTTTCTTTACCTATAATTGAATATACGAAACGCTATGGTTCCAATTTCATTTTGCGAACCACTGGAGTGGGTGTTCCCTGATAGTTATAAACTGGGTGCCTTCAAGTTTCGAGTGAATCGGTTTCTCTTAGGCGAACGCGCTCCTTCGAAGACCGAATCAGGCGAGATTTCAGCCAATCTCAAGCCTATAATATATAGCGTATTTTCAAGAGAAAAGTAAATAGGTAGCACCAAGGCACTCGTGTCACCTTCGATTGTAGAGGGTGCCGAGAGTCCGCCGGCGGCGCAAGCTGGGTTGGCACTCGCAGCCTCCACTTGCCCTAGAGGCCATGTCCCCCAGCGCCCAGCCTCGGCAACCTGGATCCCAAATCCTTACCTACCCCACAATGGAGGAGGAGGATCCCTAACAAACTATTTCTCGATCACATCGTAGTTTTTGATCAGGCGAGATAGTGTTTAACGCATCCGCCTCATCCGATGTAAGTTAAATAACAAGGTTTGTCCCACTGGGATAATGAAACGTGAAAATCTCCTAGACTTAGTCTTGCCTCTTGTCTGTTTGAAAAATTTTGTAGATCTTTTTTTATGATTGAATGGGCCCACGTTTGACCACGACACACCTGCTGAAAAGTGGCGATGTGGATGGAGTACGCTTGCTCATGAGGTGCCTATTCACTCTTGTCTTGAAGAGACCCAGATTGTATCTATTGCTGGGGAACACCGAGGCAGGAAGTGCGTTCCACTCCTTGACAGTTCTTACAAACGAAGGCGTAAAAATCTCCTTATTTAATTATGTCCGCAATAGTGTAGTTTCATTACTAGCAATAATTCTAGTATCGTTATTCCACAAGTACTTACCTATTTTAACTAGAAGTCTCTTATGAATTATCATGATTTATGTCTTGACCTATTAATTTTCATATTATAATTTGAACAATGGGTCGGTGTAGATATATGTATAAATCTATACTATACTTATCATTTATTATTATCTTAGCACACGTTTCAAAAAGATGAGATATTTGCTTATGTCTTGAGGAGATTTTTTTACGTAACGAAGTAGTTACGTAAGTTAAGTTAAGTTAAGTTAAGTTAAGTTAAGTTAGATTGTTGCCTGCCTGCAATGCGTGACATGATACGTTCAATGTTAAAAAGTTGGTATGCTACAAATATTATTATTAACATCACGAAATATTGCAACTTATATTAGTTATATTTTATCTAACCATAAAATCCCAGAACCTTTAAAGTAGTGATTAGTTTAACAATGATTTGACAACAGATTTCAGCGTGCATCAGAAAACTGATCGACATCCCCGTGACGACGTACACTCACTTCGACTTCAACAAGACCATCGTGTACCCCAGCGTGACCTTCTGTCGGGAGCCTCCCTACAAATATGATAAAATGCTAGTGAGTAAGATCTGCATCCATATTCACGATCATCCGATCGAAATATTTTTTTTTAACTTTAATTATTCGAATCTCAATTCAATTTTAAAAAAATTTGGAAAAGAATGTCGACTATTATTGCCATCGGAAGAATTAAACGCTTAATAACCTATGAATGCGGACTGAGATTCGAAGAATTGAGTTTAACATTTTTGAGATCCGAATGGAAACGTTTTTGAATGACTGTGAAAATGGATGCAGTAACTATGAAATTAAAGACAAAGATACAAGAAATTGGTGCGGCAGCTCATACAGAGGTGCGGGAGACAGTGCCTTAATCTGACACTGTCTCACACACCTGTATTTTTCATGTTGATATTTATAATGAGTGCTCAGAGAAACGTAAACACAATTTTTTTTTACGCCCCCTGTCACATTTGGGACTGAATTTCGTCTGGCGAAATGTGGGTGTTGTATTACACCTATGCCAGCCCCCTCGAGGGAAAGGCGTCACGATATGGTTACGTTTTTCTAAGTAAAAACTATAAATATCAACATGAAATTATTCTGAATACTTTGTAATACCTACTGTTTTCAATGCATTGAAATTTCAAATTAAAATTCATCAAAAATATATTCTATAACTTTATATTTTTTATACGAGTAATAGTGTCGCGAGCGAGTCAGCTGCCGCGCTTTACCATATACCTTAAGTATGTACTTATATAAACTTGGTAGGATCTTCGAAGGTGGTTTATTTTAGGTTGAGTAGAATAAGAATGTAGTTTACTCGTTTGTAGGTTGTTAATGAAATTGTGATTATGAATCTGTTTTCGTTAATCGCAGTGCGCTAATTTTCGATTCCCGATTGTTCTTAATTTTAGCAACACCTATCTTTAGCGGCCAGCTGTTTCGTGAACCAGTGGCGTCATTAGGAATTTTGATTGTTCTTTCTAAGAAATCGTTCGATTGTTTGAAAGAAACATTAAAATAGTCTAATGGTTACTACGGTTTAGTTTTATTTTGATTTATTTATTACTAGCTGCGCCCCGCGGTTTCACCCGTGTCCCACAGGAACCGTTATGTTTTTCGGGATAATATCTTTATTTTTTCTTTCATAAGATCCTTCTTCTGGCAATAATAAACACTACAAAAACACGCGTGATGCGATGACCAAGGGAAATAGTGATTCATTTTTGTAAATGTATAGAGATTGCACAATAGTCTGTGATTGTGTCAGGTACCACAGAAAAACTTATTTTCGCTATTGCATTTCTACTGATTTTGAAACCGCATAATCTACTCGTTCTACGAAGTCGAAAATTAATAATTCGCAATTCCCAAAAAAATTACAAATTGTACAACAATGTGGAATTTAACATTAAAAAGCGTTAAATGTGATCAAAACTGTACACTATATTTGACAATCGTGTTTAGTGTAAATGTATGCAGTATAAATCATTACAAAAAAAAAAACTGCGGATGGGCCGATCCAAGACCCGATCATAAGCACTATCACCGCCAACATTGACACCGTTCTGTGAAGATGTGATGAGATAGGCCTGATACACAGATGATTACATCTGACTTCATAACACCACATACATACCTACATTCGTTACATACAAGATGATTTAAGCAGCTGTCATCAGGAGTTATTAATAAGTACGTTGTTAGGAATTATTGACATGCCTCTTAGCTAAAACCTGGACATCGTACGGCATACATCGTACAGACAAGATCTTCTTCCACATTATAGGCTATGATTTCAGGATCACGGTCTCTACTCCCACCCTCGGTTCACCTCCGTTTGGGCGAACTACAACTTCTCCTACAGCCTAGACGAGCTCTGGGACGACATCACGTACACCGAGCAAGACATGTTCGTGCAGTATGGGCTCGACGGATCTGTGGACAGTAAGCTAGATGTGATTGGTACAGGTTCAGGATGAGTGGCGTACAAGAAGATATGCCTAGCTCAGCAGTGGGCGACTACTGGCTGATGATGACAACGAGAATGACAATGAAGCATTCACAATAGCAGTTTTGACTATATTTATGACATTCCTCCCTAACTTATAACTTGATTAGCGCAGCGATCTAAACTACCTTCTTATAGAAGTTTTTGCCAGACATCAGCTTGCTACTTAGATACTGAATAACAAAATAAAATATGGTTTGATAAAATATCAGACCATTCTTTCATTTTAAAACTTTTTTTTCTATGTGTGAATTATGTGTATTAAAGGTATAGTCATTTGATTTATTATTCTAAGTGGAAAAAAAGTTTAATAACATTCTACACGATAAGAGCAAATCTAATTTTGATTACCAAAACTTCTATCGAAAATTGCTGCAATCTGTAATGCCGATTTGCGCCCTATTTCCCAGACATAGAGCTTCTCGCCACCACTGGCTTCGTCTTCGGGCGCTGCTACACCATGACCCCTCGTGCGCTGGCCACCCTCGCCAGCAAGAGCGCTGGCTACTCCGTCACCCTGCGGCACAGCCCTGCCGACATAGCCACCACCGGCGGGGTCGACCGCCCGGGGTATCACGTGTTTGTGCATTATACTAGAGAACCGTTTACAGGTTAGTGGTATAGGTATATAGAACTGTGTTTTTATGTCAATTTTACCTGTTAGTACACCCGCGGTTACAGGTTCAGTTAATTTTTCGAGATGAAAATTACCCTATGTCCTACTGCTACTGTTATACGAGTACCTGCCTCAAACAACGTGTATGCAAAATTTCATGATGTCTGGTTTATTAGTTAAGGTGTTAGGTACATAATTACAAAGAAACAAACGTACAAACTCACTTTTGCAGTTATAACATTATTACCTAGTTCATTAGTTAGGATTATGAGCTTTCCTTTTTCCATACTCATTATTTACTTTACTAATATTGAAAGACAAAGTTTATGAGTTTGGATCTAGGAAATAACCTATAACTAGTTATAATAAAGAAGTAAACTATAATAATAACTCAGGCACTATTAAATTTGTCTGATCTCAAAATATATTTAACCGATAGAATGCTATAAAATCACGGAGTGCCTTATGTAAGGCGAGCGAAGCCGCGGGTGCATCTGCTAGCTATCCATAAAGAGACGTAGAAGAAGCCCAATATAAATGGACTTGCTCCCAACCACTAATAAAACGGCCACTAGTGGTAGTCAAGAATTCTGTAGTTCTACTCTATCCCTATTTTTGCATTGGTCGTCGATCTGATACGTATCAATATAATCTACTGACCTGTTCCAATAAATTAATATAACTCATACCAAATAGATGAGCATTGCCAGTTTAGAACTGATTGATAGACACTTATCCATGAGGAAGATTATACAGTTATGTAACATTTATTTTAGAAGCGATGATAGCCTAGTCGGAGAAGACTCGCGTCTCAAGCCAGAGGAAGCGGGTTCGGACCCAGCCAAAGGCACACGCCAATTTGTTCATTGTGTGAACATTTATGCGTATTTAATGTCATCTGCTACGTAACTGGAGCTCGGTGTATAGCGACAGGCTCGCCCCCTGTCACATTTGGGACGGAATACCGGCGAAATGTGGGTGTTGTACATACCTCTGAGCTCCTTCGGCGGAACGGCGTGACGATATGTTATGTATGTATGTAATATTTATTACAGAAGTAGAGGTGTACAACGGAGGGCTGGTCCAGAAACTGTTCGTGAACGTCGGAGAGACGATTGAAGTGAAGCTTACCATCGACGAATACGTCAAGGTTAGCGCAGAAGGTGACTCTTGCACGGACGAGGATAACTACAGTGCTAATATTGTAAGTATGATCCCAGGAAAGCAGCAAAGTGACGTTTGAACTTATCTGTCCTGGCATGGGTTCTTTACTTGTTTTGAATGACATGCTTTGTTGTTCCTTGTAGTACGGCTTGAAGGAAGCGAAGAACATATTATATGAATGAAAGCTACATGCATGCTAAGTTTCAGTTCTTCTGGCGGCGTTGAAGGAAAACCTCAATTTTCTGCGTTAAAAACTCGTGCAATTGTTCATTTTGGCGTCCAAAAATGTTGAGAGACTGCATTCTGCTTTCTAGACTGGTTAAACGTCGATAAAACGAAACTGTTTGTAGGTGCTAAAGCGCCTGTGAAAAAGATTAATGCAAAAAGATATACGACGTCATAATGTAATAAACCCAGCTTTTAAAGTTCCGTAACATTTTCGGGATATTTGCACACACGATCGCCTGAATCCAAACTTAGCTGAGTTTGTACTATGGCTGCCAGAGACTGATAACCATACTTAGATATTTTTAAAAACATACTTAAATAGATAGAGAACAGCCAACAAACACAACAAAACAAACAAAACAAACACGAATGTTGATCAGATGAATATTAATTATTTTATTATTGTTATTTAAATATTATTTATCGCCCTAGGTGGGAATCGAACCCACGCCCCCAAGCTCAGAAGGCAGGTTCACTACCAACTGAGCCACCGAGGCAGTCAAGTATGGGACATGGGTGTGCAAAAATTAACAAAAATAAGAGTGTTCATACACCTACTTACTTAGTAGGGTAGGCTAATTATTTATTTTTCCAGTGCACAGCGCAGTATGTCTGGGACGTGGTAGGCCAAAAGGTTGGCTGCTCCGGACCCTGGATGATCAGCAATCTTCCGCGCTGTAAGAACCACACCGAGATGAGGAACCTCATTAGCGAGTATATGACGTAAGCCAACATTATCATGTGAAATTATCATTATACGCCGCGTCAATTGGCGCCATAAATGTCTTGGATATGGAAAAATGGCACTTCTTGGTATCGGAAGCCAGGACATGGTTGTATCGCCAGGTTGAAATCCATCGTAATGCAAAACGTCTGCTTTTCGTAATATGGCAAGCCATTAAGTAATACAACGGATTCTATGACTTAACTGCGACATAGATAGTTATAGCGTACTAGCTGCGCCCCGCAGTTTCGCCCGCGGCCCATGGGAACTGTTAATTTTTTCGAGATGAAAAGTACCCATGTCCTTTTCTGTAAACGTGTATGTAAAATTTCATGGTGATACGTAGGTTATAGGCGTAAAAGCGTAACAAACAAACCAACAAACTTTTGCACTTATATATAATATATTAAGTAGAATTTAAATTTGTAGTTAGAAGGTTAGGATTCGATTGTTGCTTTCTTCCAGCACATACGAGCACCACGACTGCGACTCTTGTCCACGGTTCTGCCGCTCGTTACTGTACAGCTGCCTCGTGACAGACAGACAGGCGCTCTACACCTGGGACAGTACCGCCAGCATGTGGATCTCGCGAACAGCTGACGCTACTTTTGAGACACAGGTAAATGCACAACGCATGGTGAGATTGATGTGAATGTAAGTGGTGGTGGTCTCATCTATCATACTAATAGCGAAAATCCGAATATTCATGATTGAGTGCGTCTGCTACTTTTTTATGCTCCAAACACCAAGCCAGCCAAACAATGACATACATCAGACACCTGCACCAGACTTAAGTTAATTTTACAATAGGATAGCTAATGCCATGCCATGTAAACTTAGCATGTCATGTAATGTATACTAACGCATACTTTTTATCCCGGTGAAACTATCAGTTACCCTAAGATTGCTAGTCTTTTAAAATAATAACTAGTTTACTTGTGACCCGTTTTGTTTGTCACACAAATTCTTCAAGACCATCTTCAAAAAGCTTTAAGTTTTTGAAACGGTGCTTATTTTATTTCACAGCTATACATCTACTTCAATAGCATGATGGTGTCTGTGTACGAAGAGCGCTACAACTACGACTGGAACCTCTTCATCTCGGATCTTGGAGGGAGCATTGTGAGTACCCAAATCTACCTGTAGGAGATGGCTCACTAGAATTCTACCTAGACTTCACTGGTAATGCTCTTGTATTAACGTAGACTGGTCCTAGCTCTGTGGCGTCCGCACCTGCCAGATGCTGCCGTGCGACTGACCATACAATACTTAATAGTAGTCTATGCCACTGATGTTCAGTGAGACAGTGTGTGTATATGATATACACTACACTACCTAAAACACAGTGATGATGTTGATGATTGATTAAGATGTCTTTCGGCTGATTTAATGGCCACGGCGATCTTTACTTCTGTGAGCTTGTGTGTAGATGTATATTCAATGAGTATCAATGGTGTGCATATGTGCGTGTATAGCTCGTAGTATGTCTATGCTGTGGAAGTTCGTGAACAGTCATAGCTTACAGGGACAAATAGGTGTTGCAAACACCGAAGCTAAAACTAGTGCCAAGTCTAGCATATTTAAAATCCATTTAAATGACGTATTCCACAAAGCTCCAACCTTCACCAGCCCACATGAGAGCCAGCTTCCAAGATCGTCCAGTGATTCTGGTCATATTATAAATAAAGCGGGGTTCCGCTAGATTTTCCGCCAAATTGGACCGGCGAGAAACGTTAGGGTTGTGCCTGCGATCGGTACTGCATCGATTAAAATATTAAGCAAGCAAATAAATTAAACATTTAAGCAAACATATAAAGCAAGCAAACATCTTAAGGTTAACAGCTGTAATGACAATGAGTGAGTGAGTGAGTTGGGTGTCGATAAGTTACCCCATAGCTAAATGGTGCAATGGTACAATTCATTCCCTAATGTGTTGGTATAAGGTTTGCTTGTCTTACTTTCAGAAAAAGTGCCTTTATCTATTAAATTTTATTCTTGACAAATCTATGTAGGTCTACCAGTCCTTAACATACCATGTCAAAAACTCAATAACTAAATGACCCACCCCTAATCGCCACTGTATCAAAAAACCTTACGACTAGTTACACTATCCTAAAACTAACTAGCCTACTCTATTTACCTATCGACAGGCGATGATGAAGAATGAATAGCGGTGAACGTCTGGTTTTCCGTCTCCGTAAACTAATTTAGGTAAACGAGTGTTCCGTGTGGATCACCCTGTTGGGTGAGAGAATAAGCTTGTCATTAAAAAAATAATTGAAGATTGTTTATAGACTTAGTGAAGGAAGGGATAAAGTTCATAAAGGGTTTTATGATTTATGAAACGGGAATTACTCACGTACGATTTAGTCGATTATTCCGGCTATAGTTTCAACCGCATTCGGCGGTCTTTATCAATGCGAGTGCGCGCGTGCGGTTGCGTTTCATAAATCATAATGTGTGAAAACCACGTCAGTTTCCATAAAAGAAGAGATTTTTTTCTTCAACCTCACTTAATAGAACGTCTCTTTCCAAACTGTTAAAAGCGTTGCGAATATCCAGCAGCACGATGCCGTCCGCATTCCTAGGATTCATGACGAATGTTCTCGGCCGCTTCGCAACCCACACAACCCTAATTGATGTGGCCGCAAGTATGAATATTATGTCGTCCCTAACAGCCCGACAAGCCAATTTGGCCGTTAAGCGCCGAAAAAAGCTTCCTACAGCGATAGGCCTTACAACACTATTCTTTTTTTAAAACGAATTTATATCGAAAAAACTATCGATTGTTTTAAGGAACTCCCTTCCCTATAAATACATCGTGCCATTGATTACGCGAGAACCTGGCGGCCAGCCAAACGTGACCGGGTGAGATAGTTATTGAGCTTTCATATGGGAAAAAAGTTATTTTAAAACATCAACTGGAATCTGATTTCCGCGTTCGATAATCCTTTGCTGCCGTGTCATTTTTGATACAAATGGTTATCATACTTAGCATGTTGCTAGAGTTTTGTTTAGTGTGTGCTGTATGTGTGTGTGTTTGTGTGTTAGTGTGTGTGTGTGAGTGTGTGTTGGTGTAGGTGTGTGTATCTAGCTACGCTTTCGCAAGACTTATGACCGGGCAAGCGAATCCGTTTCAGCTTTGGCAAAAATGCTTTCGTATGTCCGGCTGTTCCAGTCTACAAGTCGCATTTCTAAACCAATTCTCGTAAAATTTTGTTAGTAGGTTCGATAATTATTACTTACTCATTTAGGTCTTTTCGTGATTCAGTTTTTGAAGAAAAAAAAAACAACTAAACTTTAAAGATATTTTTTACGTTTCCGTTTACGTATTTGAATTAGTTATTAAAATTCTCTAAATTTCAAAGATATGTTTATGTTTTCGCGAGGTCTTCAGCTCACAGTGCGACTAATATGTACATGTTTGGATATGGCTAAACAGAACAGCTTAACCTTTAATAACCAAGCCAAATAAAAAGCAATTTTGTTTTTATTTCGACCAAGTTAAAACTTTAGAATTTGTTTAACGTTTTCTCCAGGGGTTTCTTCTGGGCCTCTCCGTGATCGGTTTGATGAAGATCATCGGCAAGACCTGGGACCAGTACATCCATCCCTTTGTGAAGAACTCGCCTAGGAAGAGCAGCGTCACAGGCTCCACGGCCACGGTCGACGTCGCTAGCATCAAAACAACACATCCTAACTTAGCTGACTCTGAAGACAGGCGGGAAAAAATTGGCGTTTAGATTTTTTTTAACTTTTTTTATGACATTTTTAAAGGAATAAATGTATGTGTGCATTGAAATTTTAGAGTTTCTAGTCGTACTTTATATTAACACTAGCTGCGCCCCGCGGTTCGACCCGCAGTCCCACAGGAACCGTTATTTTTTTTTTGATAAAAAGTACCCTATGTCCTTTTCTGTACCCCAGACAACATGTATGCAAAATTTCAAGGCGATTGGTTGAGTAGTTGAGACGTGAAAGCGTTACAAACAAACAAACGAATAAACTCACTTTCGCATTTATTAAATTAAGTTAGGATTATTTTTTAAACCGACTGCGAAACGTAGCTTATATGAAACTTGCGCAATATAGAAAAATCTAAGTCAAAATCGGTTTAGCGTTTAGTTACAAGAAAACATTTATAGATGAACATACGTACATAAATAACTATAGCGTAGTAATAGCGTACATAAATATGTAGGAACAGGTCTAACACATAACCCTCCCTTTTTATCTTCGCTACAGTCAGGTAAAAAGTAAGCTAA
Organism: Peribatodes rhomboidaria; assembly: GCA_911728515.1. NCBI lineage: Eukaryota > Metazoa > Arthropoda > Insecta > Lepidoptera > Geometridae > Peribatodes > Peribatodes rhomboidaria. Next base: position 14,637,802 of record OU452182.1, read on the forward strand.
GCGTATATTAAGAATGTAAACTACCTACATCTTCAAAAACACTTATTACTCGTATCAAAATCCTTTTACTCTTTTCTACATTAACAGACAACCATACACACACGCACTCACTCATGTTCTCTCATAACTTTGCACTCATCATATCAGTGTGATTGTTAATTACAGATTAATTATATTAGTTCAGTAAATCAATTTCAAATATGCAATAAAAGTCAATACAGACAAGCTATACATTGAAGCTATTGCATTAGTTGGCAGCTGCTGAACAATTGCATCGCAGCGTGCGCCATGTGTCGAAAGACGAGCCTCTGGCGTGCTAGCAGGCGGAGCGTGTTAGACGAAGCGTATTAAGTATTTTATACAAAGAGGGATTCAAAAACTCCATTACGAAAGAAAAAAAAATAGCTTGAAATTTTTTTCTACGTTCATTGCTTGAAAATAAAATAAAAAGTTATGTGTGATCATACTCGTACATACAAAAAAAATATATATATATATACGCGCGACTTGTAAACCTCCTCCGTTTCGTCGGTTAATAAAGACCCAAGATGTTACGAAGTTCGGGCTTGACATAATTAGAAACAGCTAAAAAGAGCGAAATAAAGGTTCTATGAAGTCTGAAAAATTAGAAAACTATTGCCATTTTCTGCCAGAATATAAGTTTGATTAGATACATCGATATGAAAAATTTAAGAAGAATGTGAATGAGCCTATAAGTTGTTCTAAATTCAATGATAGGCTTTCGTTTGTCCACTATCTTAAATGATTCTGAGCAATGATGCGGCCCCCGATGGAGGACGCTTGCAGAAGTACTCACAGGTATAATTTAAGATGTTGGTAACACATGCCAAAGATGCAGTGCTCTGCTGGGCGGCTTACGGGTGAAGTTTTCTCAGGGAACTGAAAAAGGAATGTCAGTGGAGTGGCGCTCGACTCGCCCGCCCTGCCCAAACGCCACTTTTCGCTGGAGCACAGAAGACGGACATTGTATTGTATTATTTTGCGTCTTTCTGTCCTGGTGATTTGATTGTCTCAAACTAAAACTACTCTTGTTATTACTTGGTTTCAAATCATTGGGAGTAGTGGTTGCTTAAATTTATAGTATGAAGGTTGTTTTAATACCGTCCCAAATAGTTTTTACAGGTTCTAATAGCACCTCAGTCGCCACAACCTCTGCTCCTGTCAGCCTGCTAGCTGCCTTAGCGTTAGTCACACGGCCAGGCGTCCAAATTAGTGACACTCTATTTAGCAGATTCAAACGATTAGATAATGATATTTCAACACGCCTCTAGTTTAAGGACATCTGTGATTATTATACTGTTTACAATCAACTGCATGTTGGACATCATCTGTATGAATTGGACGACTCATTTGCTTAGATAACTAATTATAGTTATCTAAGCAATGTGTGTGTTATGTGTGTATTTCTGGCTCATATCTGTATTTTTACGTTACTTAATATGTTTATTTAAAGTTTTTTTAAAGTATATAGCAAGATAGCCTAGTTGAAGAAGATTCGCCTCTCAAGCCAGAGGGACTGGATTCGGACCCAGCCGAAGGCATGTACCAATTGGTTAATTGTGTGAACATATGTGCGTTTTTAATATCTTTTATTTTATTTTAGGGAATTGGATCGGTAATAGACTATAGACTATGACGTTTGTAGGTAACAACTTAAATTATATGCATACAATCTGAACCTATACATAGTCCAATTACGACCGTACACAGGTTATAAAATGTACATTGACACTAAAAACTATATTTAACTAAATACTAAATCATGCTAGGTTATATTATAAAATTACTTATCGAGCGTGCAAAAATTAGGAAATAGTAGGTGGATAGTTACATTTGAATGGTCATAAAATATCATGGCATGTTACAATCACAGAATATGCTCTATTACATAGGTCCAGAAGGATAGTCTTCATACAAAACACGATTTCGAAACGTGTCAAATTTATTTTGGTACCATAATAAAACCTTTTTTTCTATACGTGATGAACTTGCCATTAAAAGAGGTTACCCGATTTAGTTGGGTAAATTATATAACGATCAGAGTTTAAAGAAATCACAAGACCGGAAACAAAGTATTAGGCCAGCTTAGGCCAGAGCTAAACTACACACAAAACCTTACCCAGATCCATTCATGAACTATGTACAAACTAATATTATAGATTGTATGTAAACCTTAACTAAAAACAGAGAAGGTAAGAATTTAAGTAAAAATCAAGAGTACGAATTTGCGTTAAAATCAATAGTAAAGGGATTAGGTACTATTGATTTTAACTATTGATTTTATCTTATTTACACATAAATTTACCCATTATCATTATTTACATCATACATTTAAGTTATTTTTTCGGCAATAAAATAACATTACATTTACATAAAAATAAAACTGACGCCTGCTTGTCAGGATATTTCACTGTTACGTATATTTCTTTCTTGCGAAGGTGCACAAAGCAAATTGTTATAGGGGCGACGAAGTTTTCACTAATTTTCATTTTTACTTTGTCGAATTATTTTTGTCCACTGATCGGCTAAACTGGATCCTTAAGAAACCTAAAGATAATTAAAGGGAAAAAATAAAAATACCTTGTGGCAACACTTTTTTCAGCAACTTTTCGCTCTGTTGACATTAAGAATTAATTACATTTATTAGCTTTTTAAAGCACATAAAATATATTTAAGACTTACGGATGATATGTGACGTTGCCTTTTTTTACTGTTTTGGATATTCTGAAATTTCGGCATGAGTGGACTACACAGTTCACCATATTTATTGGTTAGTGGGGAGACGTAACCGCTACTGGATGACATCGAAGACTGACTAGTGAATTGGTTGACTTTCAATGGTTTGGTTTACTTTTTTTGGAGTCATTATTTTTGACCGATTAGGGGTCTTTACTCTATGTCTATGGTTACAATGTCAATCTTTGAAAACAATTTTAAATTCAATACAATATTATGTCACATGGAGGATAGATACTAATATTACACTAAAGTCTTATCGTCAATAATTCCCTAATTGTATAGTATGTCTTCTCAAGCAGAAGCTGTTTCAATTTTATTTTAAATAATACAAAGAATGAGTTAGTATTCTTTATTTTCTGTGGAATATTATTACACTTGAACACCCATACCGAAGATACTATTTCTGTATTGCTTCGTTCTACAGCTTACACAGCCTAATTTATTTTTATATGTATTATGACTGCCTCGGTGGCTCAGTTGGTAGTGAACCTACCTTCTGAGCTTGGGGGCGTGGGTTCGATTCCCACCTAGGGCAAACATTTATGCGGTGAACATTTGTGTTTGTTCTATGTCTAGATGTTAAATATCTATTTAAGTATGTATTTAAAATTATATACTTATGTATATCAGTCTCTGGCAGGCATAGTACAAGCTTTGCTTAGTTTGGGGTCAGGCGACCGTGTGTGGAAATGTCCCGAATTTATTTATTATTTTTTTAATTTATCTTGAACTTTTTAATGTATCATACTTGCTTAAATCCGATCTTACCAAAAGAGATGCCTCATAAATGTAAATTGAGGGTAGTGTTAATATCTTATGTCTTTTAAAGTAAGGCTTGCACGAATCTGTTTGACGAAGCCCGCACATAGCCCTGATACACTTTTTCTGTGCGTACTTTTTCACACGAGACTACAAAGTCGGTAACAATACATAAGACCAATACACAAACGAAAGATACAAAGCTATCACTGTAGTATAGTGTATCACGAGGCAAAAGCGTAAATAACAATGTGTTGTGTCCTACTGATAATTCGTCCAAGATTGCCAGGGTGCCAATTCAGCTAACCATAGCCGAAACTTAACTGAACTGTTGTCGTTGCGTTTGTCATAAAACAAACGGAAGGGAAACAAGTTAGAATCACTAATGTCTCACAAACGTGCCAGCATGACTACCGGTGTCACGTTTGTAAAACATTATTGATACTGAACCGATCACCGTCTGTTTTTTAAAGCTGACGCAACGTCAACGGTTCGGTTAAACATCGGCTATGGTCAGGTGAATTGCCCCCCTGAGGAACCATCTCAACCCACAATGAAACAATACTCTCGCTAGTTCTTGGTGGCAGTCGCGGTTATGACACGATGGTCTGTAATATAAACAACGGCATTGAAATAAAACAGCGCTTGGCTCGCACCCGTCGGCGACTCCATGTGATTCACGGCGTAGGCTCGTAAAGCAAAATACGAAAATATTTGCTAAGCAGCGTTTCTGCGGCCGATTTTTTCAGCAGCAATTTTTGAGTTGGAATCGGAACTCCATTGTCCTACTTGTTGTCCTTCTTCTCTATATCTTTTCTTTTTTATGTCTTCTCTACATAATGTAAAACAAATTTGCTTTTCGCGTCTGTCTGTCTGTATTTCCACTAACTCCTCCTATACCACTTCAAGAATTTTGATATTTTTTCACGAAAGGTATAGGTCCCGTGGGAAGCTGGGGTGGGTCGCTAGAAGGTATATTCTTTAGGCGAAAGTTTGTGTATGTGTGTATGTTTGATTTTTACTTTTTCACGCATAAACGGATCGACGGATTTTGATGAAATTTGATGTTTATTTATTCATATGAACGCATTAAAGCAATTATACAAAAGTATTAAAATATTAGAATAAGAATAAGATTTTACATAAAAACTGGAAACTTATACCCTTTATTAACACGTAGTTTACTCACAGGAAACACCGCGGGCTGCAGCTAGAGTCACTTATATTATAAAAGCGAAAGTTTGCGTGTGTGTTTGTTATTTCTTCACGCTGGACTGGATGGACGGATTTGATGAAATTTGGTATGATGGTGGTAAGGGTGCAGCTAGGAACTTGCATTTTAAAAATTCCAACAAATGTCCATCCGTTGAGCATTTAGAAGTAACAATCATACAGTGTGTATGTACACACTCACAAATTTTCGCCTTTACAATGTTAATGTGATTATCAATTGATACATTTTCGGGATATTTTAAAGAATCTGTCGGTGGAGACGTTAACTAAGGAGCCGCATTCCGTCAGCGTGGCGGCCGACGTGGGCCTTCCTCATGTAAACGAGAGGTTTATGACGGGTTTATGACGTAGACTGGTTTGTTTACTACAAGATTGATTTCTTCCTGCTAATTTGACAAAACAATAATCTGTGTAGATATTCTTAGCGGAGTCTTGGTGGTATTACCCCAATGACAATTAATCTATGTTAAAATGACTCCCGATGCATGGGTGAACCGCTCACCATGTATATAAGATATATATTAGCGCTTAAATACATCTTAACACCCAGACACGGAACAAACCTCAACTATCATCACACGAATGTTTGCTCTAGGTGCGAATCGAACCCACGCCCCCAAGGTCAGGAGGCAGGTTCACTATCAATCGAGCCACCAAGGCTGTCGTGTTTGTGATTTAAGCGGCCAATATAATTTTCAATTTGCTGTAAGCTAACTTAGCGTGGCTAAGCCTGTGCAAATAAAAAATGTATTGCTAACAGTGTAACAGACATTACACTAACCAATTTTAGCACGCTAGGTCACCTAGTTGACTTACAAATTGGTATTTGTAATGACCGCTTTAGGTCCTATTTATTTATTTATTTATTTATTGTTAGGAAAACAAACAGCTGTTAACAATAAACAAAGTACACAATGAAATAAAACAAATAAGCCTAGATAGTTTTCACTAAACAGTTTAGGTTTAGGTTTTTAGGTAGTTTTCTTCCTCCGATATATATATGCGTGAAACGGCACAGCAGATGATGCACTAACGCAGGCATTATTATTATTTAAATGATTTGTGTGTTATAGGCCACAGACTAATCCCAATGTAGGCATATAGCTGCAAGCTGAATTTTCTTCACATTTTAATATTTTTATTTGCCAACTAAAGATAGAAACACCATTATAAGGGCCGATTTTTCAATCCTTACTTTTTTCGCCTAATAACTACCGAGCCAATAACTTTATTAATCTGTTTATTCGACTCATAAACGGTGTTCGGTTTTTCAATACAATTTTAAATTGGGAATAACTATCTGACCATTTATTCAGTGTGTACAAAAGCTAATTTCAGACAGTTGAATCAAAACTATAAAATATCCACGCGTTAGAAAAGGACTTCGAATTTTCACTTTTCGCTTATGTCACTGTCTTGTCAGTTTTAGTCTAAACGTCACTGTCCTACTACTCTGTGCAAAAGTCGTCGGCTGGTTTGGCTATGGTAATAAAGCCCATGTAGTTTGTTCATGGTAGTTTTTTTTTTATTAAAATTAATTTAGTTTCTGCGTGTCGGAAATATCAATCTTTTTTTACAGTGACAACCCATAAGACCATCATTTAGACAGTCTCAACAATTTATTCCATAGAATAAACTGCTATCTGGCCGTTCCACCGACAAATAAAGTTATACCTCAGATAGATGAGTTATTCGTCGAGTAAATGATACCTGACCATTGAAAAACAGAATAATTAGCTATCAGTTCAATAAACACTATTTGTTTGTTTATCTGACCATTGAAAAATCGGCCCTAAATAAAATCAGTAAACTCGTACTTATTGTTTTAACGAAAACTATTTTAATGTGTCAGGTAATGGGAAAAGTATTGCCAAGTAACTGATAATTGTACAGTATCGTGAGCGCAGTACCTAGTAAACTGTCGTATACTTCTTATGCCGTATTACGCTCATTTACAGGGCACATCTCTTCAGCTGGCATTTGTTTAAAATCGCGACCGTTGGCGCAGGGCAGACCTTCGATCCTTATGGGCCGGTTCTCATCAACCGCCCGCCGCAACCAGTACGTGCTGCAGTCACAGTCTATACTCTTTTGAGGGTAACGCGAACTAGATTCAAATCTGAATGTGACGCCGGGCCCCGATGCCGTGAGAGATCTCTCGTAGTCTGCTTTCGTGAAATTCGCCCTGCTGACAGATGTACTCAGCTCAACCTCCGCGTATTCCGTAGTTACGTCTCGTGTGAACAGGAAGTCTGTGGACTGTTAGCGAATTAAAAAAAAATAAATAAAAAAAAAAATGTATTTATTGCCAAAACCTATGAAGATAAGTACATATATCATTACACCTAAACTAAGAATAATTTAAAAAATGAAATAAATTGTTTTGGCAATTGGAGTAGGCTCAGCACTGTTCTGAGTAGACGAGGTCCATGCAGAGCAGGTTTTCAGCCTACCCCAATTAATTAAACACGTGGTTAGCAGCTTTGACTAACCGGTTTAAATATACTGTCTTAATATGGTATAGGAGATAGGACGCTCTATTCAGTCTTTGGAAGGTTTTCTGGGTGGCATGTACAACAAAACTTTAATTGTAGGTCCCGGTGGAAGACGAAACAATTTTGAATTCTATTATATTACGCATGGTCTAAAAAAACAAAGTCTAGCATTCCAGGAGCCAACACGTAAGACGTCACTCGTCATCGTCTCTTCCGAAATATTTAAAGATGACATATTTCGGTCTTGCATATGCATCGATTGATGTCACTTCACTACGTGTTGCCCATCTGACCATAATTGAATCGGAAATCGGAATGCCGTACCTGGCGGAATATATTAATGTACTGTGATTAATTTTATGTATTAGCGACGCCTTCTGGATTTATGCAATCATACACCAATCATTTAACGGCCACACGAAGGAGAACAGCAACCATCCTTGTCTTGCTCTCTTCGCTCGTCCCCCCTTCTTCTCAATAAAAAATGGCAATAGAAAATCTACTGGGTGACTGGTTAAACACTTTAGATATTCTAGTTTATTAAAGTACTCATCATTATGAACAACTTTTAATATGGGACTAACCCAGAATTCGCGAAAAAAAAATCAGCTGTTCCATACATATTGTCGAGTGTCATTGACATTTTTGTATGGAACAGCTGATTTTTTTTTTCGCGAATTCCGCGTTGGTCCCATAATAAAAGTTGTTCATAATGATGAGTAGGTACTATGATAACCTAGAATATCTAAAGTGTTCAACCAGTCACCCTGTATAGCCATTTTAAATGTTTTCTTGACCCAATTTCGATCTAATCGACCCGGTTCGATTAATCCTATAGCCTTTATTGTGTAGCATTTAGAAGTATAACCTCGTTTTATTTCTGTAAAAAGTCGGTTAGTTAGTTAGTTCTGTATAAGATAGGATAGATAGATCTCCTTACCTTTAATTCCGTAATGCTTGTTCCAATGAGGCTCAATGTTCCTAATAGCGTGAAGTTTTCGCGCCAGTCGCGGCAAATTCTAGTGATCTTGGTTTCCGATAGAGATAATACTTTCAGTTGAGTCAAGTTTCGTAATAGTGAATAACCTGTGAATAAAACATAATCATATATAAACTATTCTAATCGTAAACGGGTTCATTATTGTTGTAGTAATTCAGTGATCCGCGGTCAATGTGTGCGAAAAAAATTGTATAATACTAGCTGCCCCGCGGTTTCACCCGTGATCCCACAGTAACCGTTGACCTCTCTAGAATAAATAGCACCCTCTATCCTTTTCTGTACCCCTAGCTACATGTATGCAAAATGTCATGATGATCGGTTGAGTAGTTACCTACAGCGTGAAAGCGGGAAACAAACAAATTTATAAAACTAACCTACTCACTTCAGCATTTATAATATTAAAAAGTTAGGATGTACTCGTATATCTTAAAAGAAAAGGAATTATGACTTACGTATTTGAGTCTAAAATAGCGAAAGCATGAAATGAGAATATTATTGTGTTAAAATGAACATGTATAATATAATTAATGTTTGAAATGTTTGAATAATTATGTAAAAGTTAAGGTTACCGTTCTCTTCACAAAAGTCAAGCATGTATTCGTTTTTGGCAAGGCTTAACTTAGTAAGGGATGTCAGCGGAGCCAGAGCGGGCAGGGTGGAACTGAGCAATTTGTTCCCTTCTAGAGACAAAATGTGCAGCTGGGGCCCCAGAAATATGTCGCTGCACAGACAAAAATACTTTACTTACTTTAATGAATACTTTGAAAAAACGGTAGATTTCTACTGGCTACCGTTAGAAAAATATTATGAACATTATTAATTATAAAACATATCGTCACGCCTTTCCCCCGAGGGGCTGGCAGAGGTGTAATGCAACACTCACACTTCACTGGACGATATTCAGTCTCAAATGTGACAGAAAGTGAGCCTGTCTCCATACACCGGGCTCCAGTCATGTAGCAGATGACATACAATACGCACACACATATGTTGCACAATGAACAAATTGGTGCGTGCCGTCAGCTGGGTTTGAACCCGTTTCCTTTGGCTTGAGAGGCGGGCCTTCTCCAACTAGGCTATTATCGCTTTATTTTTATTATTAATCATATAGGTAATATTTCAATAAGAATCATTACCTGGGAAGAGCTCCTCTGAGTCTGTTGCTTGACAGATCCAGGTCAAGTAGGTTGGGAGCACCTTTAAAAAATCCATCTGGCAGTGATTGGATCATGGTCGACGTGATGGAGAGACGCCTGAGTGCGGTTGCACCTTCTAAAAGCTTTGCTGGCAAAGAAGTGAGTTGCTCTGCGCCATCTAAATCTAACTCTTTCAGGTGTGTACACGCTGCTATCCAGCGGTCTGGAAGCTCCTCTACTTTTGCTTGCGTTATCTCCAAATAACTTAAAGAGTCACATCGTTGCATTGGCTCGAGACGCCGCTCCTGCCAACTCAATACGTACATTGACTTGAGTGAAAACTTTGTGTTCAGCTGTAGGTTCACGTCATTCTTTATCGATTCGGTAAATTCAGGAAAGGTGAAGTTCAACTGATCAAGCATCAAGTACTGTAGGTTTGGCAGAGCGTGTTGCATTTCTGACATAACTTGTGGTAATGTTCCCGACAATGCGCTAAGGCTCTCACCACCAAGCGACAAATCTCGTAGCGAGTGAGGAAAGCGATAAATTTCACCGGCTGGAAGCTGTACACCGACAATCTGCATGGTGCGCAGGTTTCGCATTTCGGAGAGGAAGCCTGCCTCGGCCGTTTGTCGCTGATGCGGATCGACTTCGCTATGGATCTTGAGGTAAGTGACACTCTGGAGGCCGACGAAGTGGTGCGCATCAAGATGATCTCCTGGGGATTCCAATAGTCTAAAGGAGAGTTTGTTGTCGACTGGCTGCAGCACCACGTTGAGCGCAGCGAGCGCGCTCGCGAGCGAACCATTGCCTGCAGGCAGTGTACAGTTTGACAGAACTACTGTTGACACGGGTACCTCCGCTGGGAAGCTCGGCATTGCCGGGGAATCGAGCGCTTGCCATCCACCACAGTTTATGTGAAAGTTTCTAGATGGAACGATGCCAAATGTAATATTGTGACCTGAAACAGATAAAAATTAAAGTAGGTATATAGAAAGCTATTCCTTCTAATACCTAACAAAAAAAATCTTGTTTGAGTAGACAGCGTAGACAGCACTCTGTGATAACTGAACGTCTTACGGAGTAACTCTAAGCGTTCGAGAACATGAAATTTTTTGTAGATCATATTATAACAGGTAGGTGTATAATTGGTGTTATTACCTTCTACCGTCACTGTTTGCCCACCATTTCTCTCAACGTCTTCATTATTGACGCACAGAGGATGGTGACAGCGCAGCTCGACTGCAGCCGCGACCGCACATACAGACAAACACACTACTAACCAGCGCATTGTATGTTCTGAAAAAATATTCCAAATAAGTTTTTATTTTATTTTGATTGTAATGTTATATTTTAATATGATAACATTTAATTTATGTAGGTACAGAAATATTTACCTTACCTATTATCGAAACGTACTCGTGTGTTCGAGTTCTTTCTTCAACAAGAACAACGATAATTGTTGTCAGTTTAATATTTCTTTATCTTTGTTACGGGTTGATTATTCCTTTTTTGTAACTATAATTATGTAAAAAAAGATACCGCAGAGGTCAGAATTAAGACCTGATAAGTAGTGCAATGTTGTCGATTTAGTTAAATTATAACTTTTTATCCACTTTCGAAAAGGAAGAGGTATGTTAATCGATATCTTCGCCTCGCCAATTATGAATCAATAAATAAAACCTTTTTTTTGTTCATTGTCGGATATCTCTGAATCTCAGTGAAATAAAAAAAATCTTCACAATTAATTATGAAATGAGTACCAGGTAGATATTTTTAAAATACAACCGCCTCCGCATTCGCAAGTGCGAAACTACTGCAAGACATAATAGGTACCTCCGCCTGTGCAAAATGTTTGAGGCACCGGGTTTTTTTTACATCCCAGATATGTGGTTTAAGGATTTATAACGTATGGTTAGCGTAAGCGTAGCAGGGAGAGGGTCACTTCCGTAAACCCGTTTTCACTAAAATTACTATGAGGTATCAATCACAGTGCACTCGAACGCAGCTGTCATTCCAATGTACTGAGATTTCAACGTTTCAAAGTATTTAGAAATCGAAATAATAAACTCGAAGGTCTAATATAATATCTATATAAATAAATAAATAAATAAATAAATTCGGGACACTTCACACACGGTCGCCTGACCCCAAACTAAGCAAAGCTTGTACTATGGCTGCCAGAGACTGATATACATACTTAGATATTTTTAAATACATACTTAAATAGATATTAACACCCTGACATAGACATAACAACACAAATGTTCATCACATAAATGTTTGCCCTAGATGGGAATCGAACCCACGCCCGCAAGCTCAGAAGGCAGGTTCACTACCAACTGAGCCACCGAGGCAGTCAAATATATAATTATGATCAAAGTACATACGAGTATTTCGTCTCGTATCCGACCTCCGATAAAACTTTACTATAGGGTCAACTGGGTCAAAAGCGTGTGTGGAGTAACTGCATATTTCAAGAATTATGACAAACCCTTCACAAATTTGGAAACTAACGACATCTTGTACAGGTTATTGCCACTAAAGATAGAAAAAAATTTAGGTGGCACCTAATTTGTGAAGGGTTTGTCAGTACTTCTCGGAAGACGCAATTGCTCCACAGACGCATTTACCCCAGTTGACCCTATAGATAATGCAAGCAATATTAATGTAAGCATCCGAGATGATTCTAGAATTATAGATAAGTTCGTATTCCTATCGCTCTACTGCCTATATTACCACGCCTTTCCATGTTTGTACTTCAGCTTCAGTTAATTATCTTCCTCTTCCTCCGATGCATGCGTAGAACACAACAGCGCATTCAATAGCTGATACCAGTTGAATTTACAGCGCGTGACGCGTGACGTTAATGTGTAGGCAAATAGCTGCATGCAATCTCTATGTATAAAAAATAATCATCCTTTGGTCATCGCATCACGCGCGAGCTGGTGGAACATTTTCGCAATTTTTTGTTGTATTATTATTGCCAAGAGAAGAATCTTATGAATAAAAAAAATTAGGAATTAAACCCAAAAAAAAAACGGTTCCTGTGGGACACGGGTGAAACCGCGGGGCACAGCTGGTACTTATGCTGTATAAAATTTTATTTTGTAGTGCAGTTAAACGACTTGACCGTAACTATAAGGTTTTAAAAATTAAACGAGTATTTCTGTTTGTAACTTATAGATGATACCTACATGGTTAAATATAAATTAAAACAAAAGTACTGTATGTTAAATAAACACCGAAGACGGGTCTGAGCAGTAGCGCACTTGTAGCGCCTCACTCAACTGCCGTCTTTGTACTTCTTCACTCTACAAAACTTCAAGGCTAGTGTGGATAAGTACCTTATAGGTCGTCGTTCTCCATCTTAGACCACAACGTCGCTTAACATCAGGCGACTTGGTGGTTAAACGCCGACATTTAAAAAAAAAGTTCTGATAAGAAAGGTCCGTGCTCAAAAGAAAACTGAGTGCGCGCTTATATGGAATTTCTACACTGAGACGGTGTCCCCAAGATTGGAACGGTTTTTTCGGAATTTTTCCGGTTCCGGTGCTCGAAGCGTAAACATCGTTTTAGTGGAGTCCTCAAACTTAACGTAATTAAAAATCATTTACGTACTGTTGGACATGGTGAATAGTGAAAACCATAATAATAAGTGCTGTGAATTTATGGAACTATTGTTCTGTCGCAAAAATCGTGAATATAAAACAGATTACAAGAAATTATAAACCACCAACTACCGGATTGAGGTTAGAAATTTTGACGTAGAACATTATTAAAAACATCATATTGACTAGTGTCACTGTCAGATTGACAGTGTCAGTGTCATTCATCGCATCGGTGTTGCCAACGCAGAAATTACCATCCATCGCTGCGTTTCATTTTACGCAAAGAAGTAAAAACTTAAACATGGAAAATCAATTTGAAATTCTATTTGACAAAATGAAAATAGAAATGCGGAAACAGACGGTTGAGCTGAAATAGTCTATAACTAATTCAATCATGGAGAAAATGGATGAAAAACTAAAGCCTATTTTAGCAGAAAATAAAGATCTAAAGATAAAATTGGGAAACCTTGAGAGAGAAGTGGAATATTTGAAAAGAGGAAAGAAGCAAAATAACATTATTATTTTTGGATTAAAAGAGGAAGAAGAATCTACGCCAGGGCTAATACAAGAGGTGAAGAAGATATCTAATAAAGATTTAAATGTAAACATTGGGGATTTTGAAATAAACAACATTTATCGTATCGGAAAGAAAAACCCAGATGGAAAGCCGAGACCTGTTCTACTTTCCTTTGTCAATTCATGGAAGAAAAATGAGGTAATGAAAGTCCGGAAAAATCTCAAAGATATTTATATAACAGATGATTATTCTAAAGAAGTTCTGGAGAAGAGAAAAATGTTACAAACCAAATTGAAAGAAGAAAGAAAGAAAGGAAATTTCGCATATCTTAAATACGACAAGCTTGTAGTAAAGGAAAATAATTTGACAAATGAAAAAAGAAAGAGAGAAATATCCTCATCGCCGCGAGACAATACACAAGCAAAAAAACAACAAGCCTGGACGCCATCACAAAATAATAGGCGTAACGCTTTTGATGTCATGAGAGGCAGATCCAGCTCTTTCTCTTCCTCTACGGTGGATAATAGGCAATAACAATTAACAATCGGTAACCGGAAAACACAACAACATAAAAATGGAGAAAACCAAATAATTAGAAACCACCACCCTCCCCCAAGCCGACTGGTCCTCGTGGGGGAAAATGACCACGACCCTCCAAAGATAAAAAATAACAGGAAAAAGAAATATAACGATATATATATAGCAACTATAAACTGTCGATCACTAGGAACCGCAGAAAAACTGCAAGAACTGGAATTAGCATTGGATGAAATAAAATGGGACATAACTGGTATCAGTGAAGTGAGAAGATTTGGGGAAAGAATAGAAGACCATGGAAAATACATACTACACCATATTGGAGAGACGCCCGGATTATACGGAGTCGGATTCATGGTGAAAAGAAATCTTGCCAAAAACATTCAAGAAATAAGAGGGATTTCAGAACGGATTGCACTTCAACATTCAATTACCTGTAGATGGTGAGGAAGAACAAGTATGGTCTATAATCCAGGCGTATTCGCCTACCGAATCAAATAAAAAAGATGACATAATAAAAATCGAAAAATTCTACGAAGACCTAAGATCCACGATTGCAAATGCATCCAAAAACATAATAGTTATGGGTGACTTTAATGGACAGATTGGCAAACAAAAAAGAGGAGAAGAATATACCATAGGAAGTCATGGATTTGGCAATAGAAGTAAAAACGGCTCACGACTAGTATCATTTGCTGTTGAAAATAAATTAAGCATCCTAAACAGTTTTTACAAAAAGAAACCATCAAAGAAATGGACATGGATCTCTCCTAACGGCCAGTATAAAAACGAAATCGACTATATTATGTCCAACAATGTAAAAGTTTTTGAAGATTTGTCCTTATTAAGCCATTTTAATTTTAACACGGATCATAGAATGGTTAGAGCAAAACTATCAGGGACACGTGTTAAAAGAGGACGACAGTTTCACAACAATACGAAAGCCATCGAATGTACCGGTAGCACTGATTTACTTCTGAACAACCTCGAAATATCTTTGCAAGGTGGGGAAAAAGAATGTATATCGACTCAAGAAAAGTACAACAGATTGATTGATTTTAAAATTTCTTTATTAACAAACACATATAAATAATTTTGTACACTCAGCGTTAGAGACTAAGACACAAGTAATCAAATTTAAAAGTTATTTTGTAGGCTAGGCTTGCTTGCCGCCTTTTAAAACTTAATTGCTAAACTTAAATGTTATGTTATACGACAGTTCTTATTAAATCATAAATGTAGGTAGTTAGCAAAAACAACATGAACAAGGATTACACACTACTATGGCTGTTTCGTATGTTTATGACATTAGGTATTTTATACCACTGCACTGATAACATCAGGGACCTTATGATTAATAATTATTTAGATCGCACATTAACAATCTAGTGAAAAATATCAATCATTAGCTAAATTGTAAAATAGCGAAATGTTCCAAAAACTATACCAATATTATGAAGTTAACTATTTATTTTGCAGCTAACAATATATTTTGTTAATTTTATTTTGTTTATTTAAATGAATTTATAGGGTAGAATATAATTTTGCAAGTTCAAGTCATTGACGGAAACAAGAATACGCAAACCGGCTGCTGCCGCTTAGCCAAACAATAATGACACTTATTCGCAGCGAGTGAGGGGCAATTCATGCATTTGTCGTCCGCAAGATAAGGTGAGCAGGACGAGGTCATTCGAACAATAAGTAGTGATGTGGTAATCTATATGTTTTGTACTTATCGATATACGGAAGATTGTGATGTCGGCTTTGACCGAGTGTGTTAACTAACTTATTTAGGTGTTTTAGCTTGATTTTATGATAAAAATTTTTCGTAAGTTTTAAACTAAATTGTTTAAGGGTTGGGAGGTTTATAAATTCATGAAGTCGATGTAAGTTTGTTCGGAAAGGGGTATTATAACATATTTTGAGGGCTTTATTTTGGATGACTTGAATTTTTAAGTAGTTTGAGTCGCAAGTAGCATTCCACACCGGGGAAGCGTACGTTAGGCAAGGCCTAATAAGGGTGGTGTATATACGCATTTTAGACCTCGAGCTAAGCTTTGTTTTTCTGTTAAAAATTGGGCTAAGTGCACCCATGGCTTTTAAGGCCTTTGACCTAATATAGTTGACGTGGTGTGACCAGTGGATTTTACTATCTAGTACTACCCCTAGGTATTTAGCACTAGTACTCCATTCTATATCATAGCTATTTATTTTTAAACGTCTTAGGGGCATTTTGCGAGCCCTCGTAAATAGGATAGCTTCAGTCTTGGTGTCATTGAGCTTAAGTTTCCAGTTATTAAAAAAGTCTTGTAAGTTATTTAACGAAAGCTGGAGTCTACTTATGATTAGGTCAGTGTCTTTAGAGGAAGTGAATGAGGCTGTATCGTCCGCAAAACATGCTATTTTTGTGCGTGTTTGGATTGGAATATCATTGAGGTACAATAAAAACAAGTAGGGACCCAATACTGAGCCCTGCGGCACCCCTGCTGGGACGCTACGCGGTTCAGAGGAAACATTGTTGACACTTACGGTGAATTGTCGGTCGCACAAGTAAGATGAGATTAATTTAACTAAGTTAATGTTAATTTTGTTGAGGAAAAGTTTATGTAAAAGGCCAGCGTGCCAAACGGTATCAAAAGCCTTTTCAATGTCTAGTAGGAACATGCCGGTGGATTGGTTAAGATTTAGATGATGAGCTATATGTTCTGTCACTCGCACAAGCTGTTGCACAGTCGAGTGTTGTTCACGGAATCCAAATTGCTCGTTGATTAAGATATGCTTAGACTCTTTTAGCAACAATGAGTAGATAACAGATTCAAATAGCTTGCCTAGTGAGGGAAGTAAACTAATCGGTCTATAACTGATGGGTAGGGTGTCATCTTTGCCAGGTTTGAGGATAGGTATAATTTTAGCATGTTTCATGAGATTCGGAAAATAGGTCAGTCTAAGACAGGCATTAAATATACGGGTGAGAAGAACTACTGCTTTACGAGATAAGTTTTTCAGAAGTTCATTTTGGATGCTATCAGCACCAGGAGACTTGCGTTTTTTCAGCTTCGATAGCAGATATACGATATCACGTGGTTTCGTAAAAAAGCACTGTTTGTCTGGAGTATGATTACGGATGATATTGTTAGACGACATTACGTCGTTTTCTGTAGTGGATGAACTGGTCCAGTCAGTAGTTAACGACATGTTCCTAAGAAACGAATCAGCAAGTGATTCGCATTGTTCCTTGACGGTTGCAGTTACTGTGTTATCCGGGTTTACCAGCGATGGTATAGTATGTCGTTTGGAACGCAGACCCTTAGCAATTCGCCAAATATCAGAAGAAGGATTATCAACCCTATCTAATTTATCGTCCCAGATTTTATCATTGAACTTTTTGACTCCCGTATTAATTTCAGATTGTAGTCTATTTATAGAGTATCTTAGCTGTTTTCTTTCATTAATGTCATTTGAAGAAGCATCTTTACGGCATAATCGATTTTTTGACTTAATTAGTTTCTTAAGGCGGCGCGGTAGGGACTTGGGCTTACAAATAGAATCTGAGTGTGGTATAGACATTTCACGAGCTACATATACTGCGTTTGTGAGCTGGTCAAGGGCAAGATCTACTTCCGTGGGTGATTCATAGGTTTTGGCAGATAATGAGATGTTTGCATCAAGCACTTCACAATATTGTGGCCAGTCCGCGGCATTGAACTTGTATAATGAAGTATTAAGGCGTAGGAACTTATTCTCAATACAAAAATATATTGGTAAGTGATTTGATGATAAGGCGGCTAGTGTTTTGAGGTTGGCAATATTATCAATATTCCTAGATATAATTAAATCAGGAGTAGAGCGTTTATAATCAGGCCTGTAGTGAATAAGTGTAGGAAGTGATGGTGCATGAATTAGGTAGTCTCGACTTAACATATGGGTATAAAGTAATTTGCCAGAAGAGTTTTCAGCGGAACAACTCCAGCTTTTATGCTTGGAGTTCATGTCTCCCATGATCAATACATTCGGTCCAAGGTTTAAAAGTTTGTCTAGGTCATTTGTTAATAATTTCTTATTGGGAGATTGATAAACAGATATAACGATAATGTCTTTGTTATTTTCGGTGGTAAGTTTAATGCCTACAGCTTCAATATGAGTTGTAGCTGGAATACGAATACGGGTGTGTTGAATGTTAGTCCGAATTAAAATTGCTACCCCCTGACCTCTACCCGAGCTGTGTTTGTCCTGGCGATAACATATATAGCCAGGTGTGGATAAGCAGGTGGTATTGGTTATTCTTGTTTCACATAACGCAATGACATCAATTGTATTATTATTCGTAGCTAGTTCGAGCAATTCAGGCATTTTTAAGCGAATGCCGTCGGCATTCCAAGATAGGAATCGTAGGGCGCCTTATACGTACTGACTAAGACGGGTCAAGATTAGTGTAACCTTGTCCATCATGGTTTCGCAGGCTAAAAATTCCTTTTTTAAAGTCTTAATTGTGTTGAGAATGTGAAGCATTTCACTGGTACATGAGTCTAGTTTGATTTGCTCGTGGTCTCTGGTTGTTTCGGGATTTCCAAATTCTGACACCCTTTGCTTAGTTGATGCGAAAGACGGTTGCTTGCCTTGTTTGACTGTGGTAGCCCATGATCGCGACATAGAGGTCATGTTAGTTTGGCCTTTTTGGTTCAATTGTAACGGATCCTGAGCAGGTTTACGCTGAGATCTAATTCTTTCCAGGTAAGTCTTGCGAGCCGGGCATTGGCGAAAGTTTGCCGGGTGGTCCTCTTTGCAGTTGCAGCATTGGGCTGGTGTGTTGCGGTCTTTCTTTGGACATTCTTTTGTTGGGTGCGGTTCAAGACATTTCACACAGCGAGGAGGTAGGTTGCAATTGCTTGACGCATGGCCAAAGCCCTGGCATCGGAAGCACTGCGTTCCTTCCCATGATTTAGGCCTAAATTTGCGAATCTCGACCACGCATCTGCAAAGGTACCTTATTCGCCGGAACTTAGACATGTCTGATCCTGCTGGTAGCTGGATAAGGTATGACGGGTTGCTAATTGTCGCTGTTGAGCCTCTAGGCTTGAGAGTAATAATTTTGCAGTCCTTAAATCCCAGAGAAGAGAGATCTTCGGCAATTTCATCTACTGTTAATAGAGGTAGTCCGCGGACCACTGCTTTTGGTAGCTTTTCATCTTTACGGGTGAACGTGTGGAAAGGTACGTTATCTTTACGGAACCCTTCTTTCACGAACTGATGACACTTTTCAGTGTAGCAATGAATCGCGACCTTGTTTCCGTATTTGTATTGGAGGTGAAAGTCAGTTGTGTAGCTAGTGACTAACTGACGAATACTTTTATGAGACAAAGTTGTTCCCAAGTCTACGATAAATGGTGGTATGCGAAGCTTTGTCTTACCGCCGCCGTCTTCTTGGGGGTGAGACGATGCTGCGTCGCTGGTGTCATCGGTGAGGTGGCTGAATCGATTGCTAGTGCCAATTGGTTCCTTGGAGGAGGTGGGACCAGATGCTCGCCACGGGCGCTTCGGTACTTTCCAGTCCTCAGCAGCATCTTCAAGTGGACGTTTATTACTTCCAAGGCTGGTTAAAGACGATGATCTCAAGAGGAACTTTTCCATGTCGATAGATGGTATCGATAAATAAAAATTCAATCCTTATAGTACAAAGGTGTATAGCTATAGGTGCGATACTGCGTCCGGAGGCGAGTGTACACGTACTCGCGCAGCGAATGCTCGCGACAGAATCAAGTACAACAGATTGCTTAAACAATTAAAAACAGAAACTAAAAAAGTAAACATGACTAGAAAGACAGCAATATCTTGTAAAAGTAAACAATTATTACAAGAACGGAAAGAACTTATACGACAAGGAAAGAATAATAATAATAATAGCCAAAAGATAGCAGAAATAAGCAAAAAAATTAGCGAACAACTTAGAAGGGAACGGAAAACAAAAAGATTAACAACATTAAGAAAACATATAGAAAAAACAGGAGGATTAAAGAAGGCGATTAAAGAAATAAATTACAAAAAGGACTGGATTCCAAATATGAAAAATAAAGATGGTGGAAAGACCAGCAAAAGACCAGAAATACTAAGAATTGCTACGGAATACTACCAAAATCTATACCAAAGTCGTAAAGTGGAACAAGTAATACAAGAATATACGTCAGTGAATAAAGAGGAGATTAAACAAATTCTAAAGGAAGAAACAATAAAATCTATCGAAACACAAAAACTAGATAAGGCACCTGGATCAGATTTAGTCACAAATGAACTACTAAAAACTACGTTACCAGTATTAGCACCAAGACTTACAGATCTGTTCAATGAAATCCTAGAAACGGAAATCATCCCGGAAGACTGGACTAAATCGACAATCATTCTACTGCATAAAAAGGGAGACAAGGGCGATATAGGAAACTACAGACCGATCAGTTTAATGTCCAATATTTATAAAATATTCTCAAAAATCATACTAAACAGAATTACCAATGCACTAGAAGAAAACCAACCTAAGGAACAAGCTGGCTTCCGAAGCAAATTCTCAACTATAGATCATATACACACTCTAAGACAAATTCTACAGAAGTATAAAGAATATAATAAAACATATTACATAGGGTTCGTTGACTTTAATAAAGCGTTCGATACATTGGAACATGAGTATATATGGGACGCTCTAAAAAGACAAGGGGTGCAAGCAAAATACATACGAATAATTAAAAACGTATACAC
Organism: Peribatodes rhomboidaria; assembly: GCA_911728515.1. Taxonomy (NCBI): domain Eukaryota; kingdom Metazoa; phylum Arthropoda; class Insecta; order Lepidoptera; family Geometridae; genus Peribatodes; species Peribatodes rhomboidaria. The sequence goes on from OU452182.1 coordinate 14,658,597, forward strand.
AGCAAGCACAGCACAAGTTAAACTTGAATGTACTGGTAACGAATTTTCTATTAAAAGAGGTGTACGCCAAGGAGATCCTATATCACCTAAACTATTTTCAGCAGTGCTGGAGATGATCTTCAGGAATCTAAACTGGACCAAAAATGGCCTCAATATAAATGGCGAAAATCTCAACCATCTACGCTTCGCGGATGATTTGATTCTGTTCTCAGAGGACGCAGAAACCCTGGGGTCAATGTTGCAGCAATTATCCGATGAAAGTGTTAAGGCTGGCCTGACAATGAACCTAACTAAAACCAAAATAATGACGAATTCCAAACAAACAGTAACCAAAAAACAAATAAAAGTAAATAACGAACAAATAGAATATGTAAATGAATATATATATTTGGGCCAACTTATATCTACAGATGATTGCATGAATAAAGAAATAGAACGAAGAATAACCAATACTTGGAAACGGTTTTGGTCTCTTAGGGAAATAATGAAGGATAAAGATATGCCAATGAAAGGAAAAAAGAAAGTATACGAAATATGCATTATGCCATGCTTACTATACGGATGTCAGACATGGGCATTAACAGAACTACAAGAAAGTAAATTGAAAGTCTGCCAAAATGCAATAGAAAGGAGTGTTTTAGGTATAAAAAGAAGGGATAGAGTGAAATTACAGGAAATTAAAAAGAAAACAAAATTTAAAAATGCACACACAGTCTACAGACAGCTCAAATGGCGTTGGACGGGACATATGTTACGAGAAAGTAAAGAGAAATGGACGAAGTTAGTAACAGAATGGTATCCAAGAGATAGCAAAAGAAATAGAGGCAGACAAATCAAAAGATGGGAAGATGACCTCAAGAAAATAGCTGGTCCGGTATGGACCCGTTTAGCAAGAGACAGGAATGCGTGGAAATCTTTGGAGGAGGCCTTTGTCGACAGACAAGCTGTTCCACACAAAAACCCAGTTGCCGATCATTCGAATAAAAGTTTAGAATTAGATTTAATTAATTTAGTTTAAGTAGGCACTTAATTGTAATAATACTAGGAGTGAAACAGCAATAAAGGCTATTTTATTTTTATTTATTTATTTATAAATTTTGCGCTTGTTGCGTGTTGATGCGGTTTGCGGATGCGGGGGGGATTTACTTATGCTATGTAAATTTGCGTGAGGAGTCTGTGTCGGTCCACTCGAGAGAGAATAACCAAGAAATGAGGACTCACCTTGCCTTGCCCTTAGCTCGGCGGACGCCTTCTCGGACTCCAGATTCCAGCTAGGAACTGCGTTGACACAAGCACCGGCACAGAGTTCAGTAAAAACGGGTTCAGAACCCAAAAGTCTATTAGGCGGTCACAAACAATGAGGAAGCACAAGTAAAAAATGTCAGTTGAGCGATGCGAGAAAATTAACGGACAAACGGCGACTACATCAGTCGCGGGCGCGGATTACTCTTCCTCGGTTGCTCGGAGGTCTTCGACAGTCCTCGGCTATGGCCGATGGAGCCGATTGGCTCGAGCTTCCAGGCGAAGTTCAGCTCGTACCCCACTTCATTGGCATTCCCTCTCACGTTAGCGACACAAGTAACAAACGGCGTTAACATACTCCCCGGGTTGAAAGCCTTGAGGTTTTCAAGAGAAGAATGGAAAGAAAAAATGAGTAAGTGCATAAAAATGCCTGAATGTGAGGAGTTGTTTGAGAGGAACTCAGGAATGGGATATATTAGCGTATGTGTGGAATAATCATAAGAATAATAATTTGCGAGAAATAAATGTATAAATAATGTTTATAAATATATATGCATGCGGTTATAACTGTATTTAAGATGTATTGAGCTATTGTGATGGAAGGGGACACAGTTTTACAACTGGGCGTCTGAAAGACCCAGAGGTAGTACGCACTAACGCGGCACGTGTGATTCCATCCTTTCCAGGATACACTTGCTCAATAATGCCTGTCGGCCACCTAAGCGGAGGTGTGTCATCCTGATGGATAAGTACTAAAGTGCCTGGTTGAAGCTGCACGTCCGGTGTGTTCCATTTTTGTCTTAGCTGCAGCGTGTGCAAGTAATTTACGTGCCACCGTTTCCAATAGCTTTGAACTAAACTGTCTAGAAGTTGTTTGCGGTTGGATATAGTTCTAGAAGTATCAACTTCACGAGCGGGTAATGATTGCAGAGGTGTTGTGTTTAAGAAGTGAGCGGGTGTTAGAATGGTGTGCGGTTGGTCGGACAGCAAGCAAAGCGGGCGTGAATTTAAAATGCATTCGATTTGAGTAAGAATGGTCAGCAATTCCTCATTGCGCAAGAGTTGCTGGCTTATGATGCGGTAAAGGTGCGTTTTGACATATGGTATGTTAGCGTTCGTCAGTCGGATTAATTTTTTCCATGGCAAGATGCCAGAGCGAGGTCGAGAAGCGGTGAATTTTCCAAGTTGGAGAGTGCGGTTAGAGTGATTGACGATTTTGTTTCAGGTATAGTGCCTTCAGTACGAGATGGGTCAAACGGAACAATGGGCCATTCAGCAATTGGGCCACTTATCCACTTTAAAGCTAAAATCTTTATTGCGTCATTATCATCAGTGAATTCGATTGCAGCGCGATGTGACTCCGGTAAGTGGGCTAACAGTTCTGATGAGTTTGATGCCCATTTGACCAGCTTGAATCCGCCGGCATCGAATAATGCGAGTAGCTCGTCTGCTAAGCGGTTGCCATATACAGTCGTTTGTACAGAAGTGCTGAGATCATTCGTGTAAAGCTCTTTGCTAGCGACAACAGCTGCGTTGGGAAAACGTTCGCGTTCCTCTTCTGCTAACTGACGGACCGTTCTCATCGCTAGGAACGGACTGGAGCGGAGACCAAAGGCCACAGAGTTAAACTGCAAGATGCGAAGCGGCTCAGTGTTGTTAAAGCGGTAAACAATTTTTTGATATTTGCGGTCATTTTCATTTAAAATAATTCGTAGGTACATTTGCTGTATGTCTGCGGTTATAGCGATTTTGAAGTATCGAAATTTCAAAATAAGTGAAAATAAATCTGCTTGAACATTGGGGCCAGTGTGCAACGAGTCGTTTAAAGACGTGCAATTGCCTAGCTTTTCAGGGTCATTCTTGAATGGCAGAGAAACGATATATCGGCCGCAGGAGCTTCGTTTGACAGTCGACTTGTATAGTTGTTCACATTCATGATTTTCCGGACTTGTAACATTTGCGGAAGGAACTTCCTCGAGTTCCCAGAATTTTTCAATGCTGTGATGTAGTTCATTTACTAAAGGACCGAAGGACCAGGATACAGTGTCAAGGTTAACTATCTCCCCGGTAATAATGTATCCAAGCGATGTCTGTAGGGCATAAAGACCAGATTGAGCGATGTCCGAAAAATCAGGTGACTCATGCTCGGCGGGCGGCGATATCTTGTTCCCGAGCAAAATGATTGCGAACATTTGGGTTCCCAGGATTGCATCGATCACTCCCGGCGAACTCCAGTTTTCATCGGCTAAGGGTATGCCACTCAGGTGTTTCACCATTGACGTATGTATCACTTTGGTAGGTAGTTTATCCGTTATGTTGTCCACCACTAAAAGAGTGACGGGATATTGAGCGTCAGACACGCGCGATTGTACAGTCAGTGTTACATAACCCTTAACGGGCGTTGACGACGACCCCACAGACTTTAAAGAAGAGTTGACGAGCGGTTGGATTTTCAGTTTTAATGTGTTGCAACACTTCTCTGTTATTATGTTATTCTGTGAAGCACTATCTATCAAACAGCGTAGTGTAAAACGCTTTCCTTGTACAGGTGTGTAGACTTCAGCGGTAGGTAAAACAATTACTTTGCTTAGTGATTTTCGTGCGGTTGCGGTTTTATGATGCGAGTGCAGAGCTAGCGAATGCACCGGCGTACCATGTTCAGTGCTCGTGGCCACCGGGTGCTCATCGTGCGGGTGCGGTATTGATATTTTCGGGTGCGTGTGCAAACATACGGAGTGAGACTTCGCGGTGTGGGAATTATTAGCAGCGGTGTAAGAGCGATTAGCGGCAGTTTCCGTATTTTCAGATGCGGTGTGCGGTACATTATTTCTACATAATAAAGAATGATGCGGTTTTGAGCAAAATTTGCATAAATTCCGCGAGGCACACTTCATAGTGTTGTGAGACTCGCTGAAGCAATTTATACATAAGCCGTTTTCTTTACTGAAACTGAAGCGTTCGTTCACGGGCAGTTTTTTAAATGCCGCGCATTCGTATAAGTGACCGTGATTTGTCGCCTTACAAAAAATACAGCAGCGTTTGGAAGAATTTTCATTTTCTATCACAGCGAATGTGTGTGAAACTTTCGTCTGAACATGATTATGCGAGCGGGGTTGTGTGCTGTTGTTATAACGCGTAGGACCTTGTTGTTTCACACAACTAGTTCGTTCCAGTATTTTTATATGATGCCGAACGAAATCGACCAAGTCCTCACTAGTAGGGACGTCTTTACTCTTGACAGACAATTCAAAACCTTGCACTACTTTCGTATCTATCTTTTTTAGAGCGATGTGTGTGAACATAAAATCAGCTAGATCCTTTATCTCAAGCTTCTTTAAGGCGGCCCAAGACGCGTGTACTCTCTCAATGAAGTTGTTTAATGACGCCGCGGAGTCAGCTGCCGGTTTAGCATCAAGTATGTCATTCAAATATGTTGAACCCAGTAATCGTTTGTCTTGATAACGAGTCACCAATGACTGCCAGATGTCCTTGTAATTGGACGCCTCTGGGTTTATACCCGCGAACGGGTTAAGCGCGGCACCGCTTAATTTTGACATTAAATACTGAATACGCATGTTATCGTTCAGCTTATCATTATCATGTACGTTCGTTTTAAAACTTTGGTAAAATAGCGGCCATGTCGCCACATCGCCAGAGAAGCTTCTCAGTTCTAACGGTGGTAGGCGGCACTTATATTCAAAATCCTCAGCAATCTTACTTTTAGTATCAGTCGAGGTGGTATCACCACTTTGCGTAGATAATAAACTCGACCGTGTGTGCTGTATGCCCGAAATTATCGTTTCGAAGGCAGACCAGTTGCTGAAGTTCAGTTTGTAAGTTGGATCATGTTCCAACATTAATGCGTTGCTTTGATCACATAAATCGTTGAAAGTTGTGTATAACTTGTCAATATTCGAAGTAGCGGCTAGAAAGTCTTGTTTACTTCTAGTATTCATAATAACCTCCGACCTACTTAGCTTTTTTGATGAATCGTGTAAAGCCGTGACATGAGAAAATATGGCTTCTTTCTTTGCAACGACAAGTCTAATTTTAGACTCTAAATCCATCTTGCAATGATTTGTTTTGGTTTGTCAAAAAACAACAAATACCTAATTAAACCAAAAATTGATTAATAGAATGTAAATGTGTCAAACTATTCTGAAGTTTCAACTTTTAGCACAATATGCAACAAAACAAACAAACAAAATAATATTCGTCAAATAATTTAACTAAATTTTCTAAGAAATCAATTGCAACTTACAATAACTACTTAATGACTTCCCAGAATAAGTCCGTTCGGACAGAAAGTAAACAAATCAAGTTTTGCTTAGAATAAGTGCGACAAATAATATGCGTGTTGCTATGCAGATTCAAACCGAGCGAAAACGTAGGCCAAGGTCGTTGACTCAGCTGCTTGTCGGTTACTTATTTTACCTACCCTCGGTTTCATAAAAAAATGTACTGAATGCGTAATTTTAATTTAAATCTTTTTCATAGGTAATTATGAAGCAAGTGTTTCCGTGAAATGCGTTTTAAAAGTAATAGGTATTGCCTATTTTCAATAGATAGGTATGAAATAAACGAAAATATGTGTCCGTATTATTACGCCGTGCCGAAATCGTCACTGCGTAATAGGTATTGTTCAAACGTCGAAAATACAGTTATAAATGCAGGATTTCATGGAATAATGTAATAAAATAGGTTGTTACTATGCGGTGTAAATATAATAAATAGGTAATAATCATTAAAAAAATGCGTAACTACGAAGTTAAGTAGTTAAAATAACAGGTCAAAATGCAGTATGAACTAACTTTTTGTGTGTTTTATGCGAATAGATAAGGCGGTTATGGTTATAATTGTGCGGTGTAAGTATATAATAACAATAAATAGGGATGTACGGGTGAAATATATCCTACGATAGCTTAGGGAAACCAGTTAAATCCGGCTCGAAGGACCAAAAATATGTTGATGCGGTTTGCGGATGCGGGGGGGATTTACTTATGCTATGTAAATTTGCGTGAGGAGTCTGTGTCGGTCCACTCGAGAGAGAATAACCAAGAAATGAGGACTCACCTTGCCTTGCCCTTAGCTCGGCGGACGCCTTCTCGGACTCCAGATTCCAGCTAGGAACTGCGTTGACACAAGCACCGGCACAGAGTTCAGTAAAAACGGGTTCAGAACCCAAAAGTCTATTAGGCGGTCACAAACAATGAGGAAGCACAAGTAAAAAATGTCAGTTGAGCGATGCGAGAAAATTAACGGACAAACGGCGACTACATCAGTCGCGGGCGCGGATTACTCTTCCTCGGTTGCTCGGAGGTCTTCGACAGTCCTCGGCTATGGCCGATGGAGCCGATTGGCTCGAGCTTCCAGGCGAAGTTCAGCTCGTACCCCACTTCATTGGCATTCCCTCTCACGTTAGCGACACAAGTAACAAACGGCGTTAACATTGCGCGTGACTCGTGCACTTGACGCGTGCGCGTGACGCTGATGTAGGCAAGCTGCATCGTGCTGTTGCTACCTTTTTTTTCCGTTCACCATTGTTACAACACAATCAAGTAACTTGACAGTGTCTGGAAGGTTTTAAAAAGGTTTTATTTCTCACTGGCCTATTCAAGGCCAGAGTGCATAGGTAGCTTTTAAGACTGCGTGCTTTATCAACAAGCGAGTTGGTGGTAAAAAGCGGACTTATTAGCAACAGTAAAGGAAAAAAATTAAAAGAGCATTCCCGTTTTCGTATTTTAATTTGCCTTGTAACTACAACTAGAAACAGCAACAAATTAAATCAGTAAGCTCATAGGGATATATAGCTTTAAATTAAAATATTCTTATGTAGTTATTCATATCACAAAATTATTGCAAAACAATTGTCAAGTGTTGTTGTTTGGATTATTGTTTTATTGTCCCTTAAATGCAGTAGCTAGTAAACTGTCCTGTTTATGCAGTGTTACGCTTAAACCTCAGGACACATCTCTTCGGCTGTCATTTGTTTAAAATCACGACCGTTGGCGCAGGGCAGGCCTTCAATCCTTATGGTCCGGTTCGCATCCACCGCCCGCCGCAACCAGTACGTGCTGCAGTCACAGTTGACCGTGCTATCAGGGTAAATCCAAACAGATTCAAATCTGAATGTGACGCCGGGTCCCGAAGTGAACAGTGAACTCTCGTACTCTGCTTTAGTAAAATTGACCCCGCTTACAAATGTACTCAGCCTAACCTGTGCATTCTTCACAGTTGCGTCTCGTGTGAACAGGAAGTCTGTGAACTGTTAGTGAATTCAATTAATAAGTGGTTTGTACTTTTGACTGACCGGAGTGATCGGTCTTAATAGACTTGTTAAATGGCACAGCTCTAGTTAGTATTCAGATCGGCCAAACCCCAGTTTAAAAAATTGGGAATCCTTACGTTGCCATGCATTGTCATACTACAAGTGGCGTTGTATGTTCGTAGCAACTTAAATACTTATACGGTGTTTGGCGACCATACACGACGTGCAGGGCAGCTTAAGCAGGTTCCTAGATACCTGGCAAAGGCTAATAAGCTCACACATGTGATGGGACCGAAGGTGTATAACAAGCTACCAAGTGACGTCGTTGCCGCTCCCAACCAGCAGCTCTTTAAAAATCGCTTAAAGCGCTGGCTTGTCGATCAGACGTTCTACAGTTTCAAAGAGTTCCTTGAATTGTAAATAACAGGGATAGTGTACAAATGTACAATGACTCTCTAGATTATTATTATTACCATACTATTTAATGTTTACCTAATAGTACTAATATTACTATATACATATTATAATACCTTGACATGTAAATAATACTTACGAAATAATGAATATGAATATGATGGTTGGCTGGGTGGGTGCCTGGGTGGCATACTGTAATGTAAATGTACCGTATAGTCTCAATGATACGTTTTAAATTCTTTTAATTTAAATATTAGTGACGCCTTGTGGTTTTCTGCTATCCTAAACGAATTATGTCACGGCCACACGCAAGTTGGCTGAAATGTTGTACTAATAATTTAAGACTAGTGCATGTCATAAACCATTGTTGAAATTGCAATTTGTCACTCTGAGGATAACTTTAGAGACTAGTCTGTATCATGTCTTGTTTTCTTTGCTCATTGTTTCCTTCTAGATGAAATGGCAAAAGAAAATCTGTAGCCAATGCGAAGTTAGTTTCAAAGAGACTAGGCTCCTGTAAACATTTAAAAATAATTTCGGATCGAATCGAACCAGGACGAAATAATCCTAAGTTTTGGGATTTTAATGTTGCTTAAAAGTCTATAAAACATTGGCGTATGACATGACTATTTTTCATTTTGTATTGAAGTTTTGGCGGGAACTGAAAAGGTGTTGTTATAATTTTGTATTATTTTCTAAATCTTCGGATTCTTCGAGGTTAAAGTGTAATAATTTTGGATTATTAACCTTTATTGGTTTGATAACGTACACGAGTGTGGGCAAATGATACAAACATTGCAAAACCTTCATCACTATATGATCATCACTCCATCATCTGTAAAAAACTGAATTAACTTGATACTGGCAAATGCACAAGACGTGCGTGCCAAATTCCCCTGGTTGGGGGAGAAAAAAAAAAAGGTACTGAACTGAAGAACTCCGTACCTTTAATTCCGTAATGCTTGTTTCAATGAGGTTCAATGTTTCTAATAGCGTGAAGTTTTCGCGCCAGTCGCGGCAAAGTCTAGAGATCTTGGTTCTCGATAGAGATAATGCTTTCAGTTGAGTCAAGTTTCGTAATAGTGAATAACCTGTGAATAAAACATAATTTTATTTTTAGCATATGTATTGTAAACGGGCTCATTATTATAGTAATTGTAGTAATTCAATGATCCTCGGTCGATATGTGCGAAAAAATATATATTTTAAGTCATAGTCAAAATGTCTTTATTCAATTGGGTATCGACATCATACATCCCTGACATAATCGAAGATAAAGTTATAAACGTGTTTTAAAAATTACTGAAGTGATGTGAAAAAAGAGCCATTACGAAGAAGAACATGCAAGAAACTGGGGGCTATTCCTGCGCGTGAGATGAGATGAGGATGAGATGAGATCTTGGTCCCTCTTACACCTATGACGTTTCAAACGAGAGCAACAAGGACGAACAAAGGTGAGATGAAAATCTCAGATCTCCGAATAGGGCCACTGCATACTGAACTGGCATACATTTTTTGTTTCACAAATTTTGGCTTAGAACTACGTTAAATCACAAATATTTATGTACTAGTTGCTACTTGCCGGTACTGGAAGTTTCCAAGCGTCTTTTTATTAGTTATTAACTTTATCATTATTTTATTATCCTCTTTTTTTCATGTGATTTGAATTTTCCTTCAGTGAGCTCTGTTTTATCTTTGGTAATTTTATCATTAAAACGAACGCGAACTTATTTGTTTAGTCAGTCTAAATCTAGGTACAGCTATCCTATCCTTATTTCTAGTGTTGTTGTTATATTAGTCACTATCCAGTTTAAATATATGTAAATTTTTACGCATTATTTAAAAAAAAATAATGCGTAAAAATTTACACAGATGACAAATTTACAGAGATGTTTTTTTTTTAAATAAAAATCTCAAAACGACTCGCGGGGCCACATATCATAGATAGCACGGACCTCTCGTTTTGCATAATAAAAATGGACGTTCCACCATCAGCTGAACCCCATAGCAAGTAGCAAGATGCCATTGTTATGGCATTAAGCTGAGAAGTAAACAAAGTAAACCAACCTAGCTGTAGCTATTTCCATCAGTTGCCTAATACTAACGAACCGAATCAGCAGCAGAACTAACTTTCCCAGATAGGGCACTAATATTATATTTATCTTAGGAATTATGAGTTAAGCGTCACGTATCTGGGTCTAACCGAAGTAGAGACAAAAAGTGAGAATAATGTATTATGATACGAATGAACATGTAGAATTACAGTAGTACATGTTTGAAAAGATAAAATAAAAACGTAAAACTTGAATATTACCGTTCTCTTCACAAAAGTCAAGCATGTTTTCGTTTCCGGCAAGGCTTAACTCGGTAAGAGATGTCAGCGGAGCCAGTGCGGGCAGGGTGGAACTGAGCAATTTGTTTCTTTCTAGATTCAAGATCTGCAGCTGGGGCCCCAGGAATATGTCACTGCGCAGAGAGAAAATATACGTTTACACTGTTGCAAAAATATTTTTAAACAGCAGATTTCTACAATCTACCGTTAACATTTTATTATGAGCATTATCATTATTTTACATTTTAACAGTCATCACCTGGGAAGCGCTCTTCTGAGCCTGTTGTGTGAAAGATCCAGTTCAAGTAGATTGGGTGCGCCTTGGAAAAACCCATCTGGCAGCGATTGGATCTTGGTCAACCTGATGTAGAGACGTTTGAGTGCGGTCGCACCTTCCAAGAGCTTTGCTGGCAAAGAAGTAAGTTTCTCTGCGTCCTCTACCATCAATTCTTCCAGGTGCGGACATGCCGCTATCCAGCGGTTTGGAAGTTCTTCAACTGTTGCTCGGTGAATATCCAAATATCTTAAAGAGTCACACCGCTGCAGTGGAACCAGGCGTCGCTCCTGCCAACTCCATAGAAACATTGACTTGACTGAATACGTTGCATTTAGGTGTAAGCTCTCGTCGTTCTTTACTGTATCGGTAAATTCAGGAGAGGTAAATTGCCACTGATCAAGCATCAAGATTCGTAAGTTTGGCAGAGCGCGTTGCGTTTCTAACATAATCTGTGGTAATGTACCCGGCAGCGAGTTGAGGCTCTCACCACTCAGCCACAGTTCTTGTAGCGAGTGCGGAAGACGATAAATTTCACCGGCTGGAAGCCGCACGCCGTCGAAATGCATCGTGCGCAGGTTTCGCATTTCGGAGAGGAAGCCTGCCTCGGGTGTTGGTCGTTGATGCGAGTCGGCTCTGCTAACGATCTTGAGATAAGTGACACTCTCGAGGCCGACGAAGTGATGCGCAGCGAGACGTTCTGCGGGGAATTCTGGTACTAAGACTGAAAGATTGTTGTCGACTGGCTGCAGCACCACGTTGATCGCAGTGAGTGCGCCCGCGAGCGAACCATTGCCTGCGGGCAGTGTACAGTTTGACAAGAACGCTGTAGACACTTGGAACTCTGCATCGAAGCGTGGCATTGCCAGTGAGTCGAGTGCCTGCCATCCACCGCAGTATACACTAAATTGTCTAGGGCCGAGGCTAAACTCAATTTTGTGACCTAAAATATATAAAAATAAGTTATTGAGAATGACAATATAATATCTTTTTAACCGAGTGAAGTTATTGCTTAAGCTAAATTTTTTAAATTTTAAAACTTAACTATGTATTTTGCTTGTTTGGCGCCGACTTAATTCCTTAGGTATACTAACATTAGTTTAAGAACTTATTTATTAAGGTTAGACAAATTATTTTTGGCTTTTAAATTTTTTCGGCGGTTTAATTTTTATTTTCAAATTTTTTGTAGATATAATCTACTAATTACTACATGCTTAATGTTGGGTTACTTTTAAAATAGCTACTGAGTCTGAGAGGTCTACACACAAGAGACTACTGTAAGTGTAAATCACCCAATCACATTTTCCCATCCTTAGGGGAATATTTTTTTTCCAATTTTTATTTGAGACTAACTTCTGGGTATACCCTTCCTAATTAAAAAAAGAATTATCAAAATCGGACCACTCCGTTAAAAGTTATGCGTGATCATTTACAAACCTCCTCTGTGTCGTCGGTTAAAAACCTAAGTAACCTTAAGTGTTATTACAAAATCAAAATCAAATCAAATCAAAATATTTAATTTTAAGACACAAAGATCCACATATTATTATAAGTATAAAAATTAAAAATTGGAATAATTATAATAGAACAGCACAAACACAGACACAAATGAAATATTCAAATTGGAACATTAAGAAATTCAATTGTCAACTTATCAATTTTATTTTAAAAGTGTTTTTATGTGATGACGCAGGATATGGCAGTCAAACTTGTCGGTTATGGCATTCAGAATGCTGTTGTTGCTTGCCCGGACTCTGCATAATAAGGAGGCAACCTTTTTTCGCATTATAGCAGCGAAGCCATCAGTGCGCGCTTCCATTAACATGGAAGACGCGCTGCAGAATCGCGGGAGTCTCAACAGCATTCTGAAAGCATTATTATATTGGACACGCAGAGCGTCGAGGGATTTTTGAGTATATGCTGTCCACAAACTTCCACCATAGAAGGACTGGCAGTAAGCTTTAAATAGAGTGATCTTAGCTGCAGTTGAGCACGAAAAGAATCTTCTGGACAGCATATTAGCTCTCACCGTCAACGCTCTGCGCTCCCTGTCCATATCTGCTTCATCACATAAATTTTCACAAACAATATGACCTAGATATTTAAACTGTCTTACTCTGCCGAGAGGCACACCATTCAGCAACAATGGGGGTACATCTTCCGGTCCCTTACCGCCCTTAGAGAACACCATATACTCACTTTTAATAACATTATATCGCAACCCATGAGTTACGGCATATTTCTCACAGAAATTCAAGAGCTTTCTGAGAGAACTAACAGAGGGCGCCAGCAGGACCATGTCATCGGCATAGCTTATATTATTGACACAAACCCCGTCAATCGAACAACCCGTCTGCATACTGCTGAGGCCCTCTATCAGCCCATTTACAGGTTGAAGAGCCTTGGCGAGCTTAACCCCCCTGCCTCACACTGCACTCCAACCTGTACGCATCAGAAAGCTCTCCATCCCATTTTACACAATTTATCTGATTACTGTACCAATATTCAAAGACAGAACATGTTTCCGCTGGGACTGAGGTTTTCCGTAACTTTGTCCAAAGCACATCGTAAGACACCATGTCGAAAGCTTTCGATAAGTCGAGAAAACAGGTGTAAACAGGAGTTTTTCTTTCGACATAGTATCTCACAACGTGCTTAAGGCTTAATATTGCACTCTCTGTAGACAGCCCAGCTCTGAAACCAAACTGCCCATCATGCAACACTATATGTTCATCAAGCTGGCTATCCAGTAACCGGTCAAGTACCTTTGCAATAGTAGTAGCCAGGGATATGGGCCGATAGTTACTTTTATCAGCAATATCTCCTGTTCTGTTTTTGATGATTGGTACAACAATAGTTTTCATGAGATCAGAAGGTAGATAAGAATGCGAGATACATAGCGAGTAAAACATTGATAGGACCCTAGGCAGATGAACCCCAGCACACTGCAGGTGCTCGATACTGAGGGCGTCGTGACCAGGCGACTTACCCCTCGTCATGTTTTGCAGTACTTTTCTCACCTGTTTGGCTGTGAATCTGACGGTGCACGCTGTATTCATAACACCCCCAGTATCAGACACCTGTTGCGTATGTTTACCTAAAGGCGAATTTATTACCTTCTATCGTAAATGTGGGCCGACCATATCTGTCAGTGCCACCACTGACACATAGAGGATGGTGACAGCGCAGTTCGCTGGCAGCCGCGGCCACACATACAAACAAACACACTGCTAACCAGCGCATCGTCATACTTTTAATTGGTTCTGAAAAATGTTGTAAGACGATGATATTTTGGATTGTTATTCTGAATTTTATGTTACTAAAATCTCAGAATGCAAGTGTTTAATTTGTGTGAAAGCGAATATAATCATTATTTATTTATATCAAGGACCTTCAGAGAACACTACGATGAATCCTACATCTAATAAACATAAACAGACATTTACCAAAAATAGCACAATATGAACTTAGATTAAAAAAATATTTTTAGATTAAAAAAAAACATATTTAAATCACTAACGGATTAACGGACTAACACACTGACACTAATATTTATTTATAACAAAACATTAAGAAACCTACGGAAAAAATTGACTATGCACCTCTTAACAACCCAAACACGTTCTTCCGAATCGGGCAAATACAGTCATGAATGATACATAGGTATCAGTCAACAGTCCCCTAACTAATTGTAACAATCGGGCAAGCGATATGTGCACAGAACGCGTGCGGACGTTTGTGCGTGCAAAAGGCTTACTGAATAAAGGTGTTTTATACCTAATATGTTTTATGTTTAAGTTTAATTATCAATAGCATAATTTTTTTTTAACTTATTTTTTGTCCGAGTTCTTTCTTCAAATGTAGATTCCAATCAATTGCGACAAGAATTTATATATCTTTGACGTGTTAAGTTATTTTTTTTGTCAAAGTAGTAAAGATACCGCAGAGGTCAGAATTAAGAGTTAGGACCTGATAAAATGACGCAATCTCGTCAATTCTGTTGCAATTTTCAATGAACAAATAAGTCCAAAAACTATGCAAAAAAAAAAGAGGAGAGAAAAGTGTCTTTACCGCGAGTTTTGATAGTTAACGAAAACTTTTTCGTTTTCGTTTTGTTTCCAAACATTAAAATTTAATCTAGTTCCTTAACGTTTCCGCCGGGGGCGCTTTATTGATATGTATAGAGCCAAACGAAAACGAAAAAAGTTTTCGTAACGATCAAAATTGATATAGTAAGGGCCCAGGTATATCTACCAGTAGTGCCTACGTTTGAAAGAGTGATTCAAGTTGAGCATTTTCTTCTAGGGAACCGAAAAAAAATGTTAAACAGAAACGTTAATTTTTGGTTAAGAAGTTTACTAATTTTATTATCACACTAATATTATAAAGGCGAAAGTTTGTGAGTATATAAGTGTGTAATGTAGGTATGTTTGTTACTTCTTCACACTCAAACGGATGGACGGATTTGATGAAATTTGGTATGGAGGTAGCTTAAACCCTGGATTGATACATAGGCTACTTTATAACCGCGGGTAAAACCGCAGGGCGCTGCCAGTAGTACATACTTTCCAAAACTTACTCACTTAACTTACTACTTACTCTTTCCAAAAACTTACTAACTGTGGATTAGATTTGTATGGGCATATACCTATTCAGTATTAATTAGACACAAATAATGTTAATAGATCTGGGATCTATTAATGTTATTTGTGTCCTTGTCGTTCTCATGCCCATACTAGAGTGACCTGGAGGGCTATTCCTGCTCGTGAGATGAGATGAGATTTTATGTTGGTTGCTCTCACACCTCTCACGTTTCAAACGAGAGCAACAAGGACGAAAAAAAGTGAGATGAAAATCTCAAATCTCCGAATATGGGGCCTGGCACGGCTTTGCGCTGTAGTAATGAACATTCTGCGAAACATTTTCTAACTGATCGTGAAGACCACATTAAAATCTGTTGCATGGTTTAGGAAAAGCGAAAATTAGCGAATATAGAGACTAAACCGAAAACCGACTTTGTTTTGTGTCATGTAGGAAGAGGTTAATTGCTTTTGAGAGGTTAATTTAAATGTTTGAGCCTCAGATTAACCTAGAGGAAAAGATACAAATACAAACAAATACAAATATCTTTATTAGCCAACCATTTGCACAATACACAAGCACTGTGGACCCCACACTTGGAAAAACCAGTATCGTGGGAGTCCACTTGAACGACACATTAAATTAAAGGCAGACTGAATGAATTTTTGAAAAATAATCTAAATGTTACACATGTTACAATACAATGTTAAAAAACCAGATTGGGCAGACTGTATGAGTGACTATTTATTTATTTACAAACAGGGTGATTTTAAGTGTGTAAGTGTGTGTGTGTGTGTGTGTGTGAGAGTGTGCGTGTGTGTGTGTGTGTGTTTGTTTGTGAAGTGCGTTATGTTGGGTAGAGTAGTTAAAGGAGAGAAAAGGAAAGGGGAATGGGAATTTGTAGGTAACAAATTTGTGGGACGCAAACACTAGGTTACTTGTGGCTAAATAAGAGTTGTTCAGTTTTGTCGTAAGAAAGTGAGCGCAAGTAACACTCAAGAACTCTCTTGGCCTCACGGACTGTGTTATGTCGGATGTCACAGACTCGAAGAACTCTATTGTAAACAGCTGGAACAGATGGAAGGAACACTGCGTTATATCTCACTGAACCCATTTTTTTTTCGATGTGAGTGCGTGGTAATGTTGCCATGAAAAACATTTACAATTGCACAGAAACTAATATTAACTCCCAAACTCTACGTTAGCCATTTCCGTTCCAATATACAACCTTAGCAGATTAAATATTTTAAAACTGCACATATTTGTAAGAGTTTAATGTTACGGCTTTTTACAAATTGACTTGTAAAAAAATTGCACAGTTTTTAAAAAGAACCTCAAAATGTAGTCCTGGCCACACTTTTATAAAGCACTATGCATATTTATGTACACGAAATTATACCATAAACCATTGCAGATAATGTCGAGGTAAGAATGACCAAGCGAGTAGCGTAGTTTTATTGCGTCAATGTATGCGTGTTGTGTACATATACGACAGTAGCGTAGTTTTTTAATGGTTTTTGGCTTCACTTAGATCATACGCCGTGCGCCATCTTATTCTCCAGGTTGATCTGAGGTTTGAGCTTGATCCTTGAACTTAGACCTTATTCCGATACTGCACAATCTGGTTGAATTTGACGGTTTTGATGCATGTCAGTGATCCGTTCCTTGCGTACCGATTATTATAAACAGCAATTTTTAGTCATAGACATAGAGTAAAGACCCCTAATCGGTCAAAAATAATGATTCCAAAAAAAGTAAACCAAACCATTGAAAGTCAACCAATTCACTAGTCAGTCTTCGATGTCATCCAGTAGCGGTTATGAACTGTGTAGTCCACTCATGCCGAAATTTCAGAATATCCAAAACAGTAAAAAAAGGCAACGTCACATATCATCCGTAAATCTTAAATATATTTTTATGTGATTTAAAAAGCTAATAATTGTAATTAATTCTTAATGTCAACAGAGCGAAAAGTTGCTGAAAAAAGTGTTGCCACAAGGTATTTTTATATTTTCCCTTTAATAAACTTTAGGTTTCTTAAGGATCCAGTTTAGCCGATCAGTGGACAACAATAATTCGACAAAGTAAAAATGAAAATTAGTGAAAACTTCGTCGCCCCTATAACAATTTGCTCTGAAAGAAATATACGTAACAGTGAAATATCGTGAGAAGCAGGCGTCAGTTTTATTTTTATGTTAATGTAATGTTATTTTATTACCGAAAAAATAACTTAAATGTATGATGTAAATAATGATAGTGTGTAAATAAGATAAAATCAATAGTTAAAATCAATAGTAATCCCTTTACTATTGATTTTAACGCAAATTCGTACTATTGATTTTTACTTAAATTCTTACCTTTTACCTACTCTGATTTTAGTTAAGGTTTACATACAATCTATAATATTAGTTTGTAGAATAGTGTCATGAATAAGGCTTTGTGTGTAGTTTAGCTCTGGCCTAAGCTGGCCTAATACTTTGTTTCCGGTCTTGTGATTTCTTTAAACTCTGATCGTTATATAATTTACCCAACTAAATCGGGTAACCTCTTTTAATGGCAAGTTCATCACGTATAGAAAAAAAGGTTTTATTAAGGTACCAAAATAAATTTGACACGTTTCGAAACCGTGTTTTGTATGAAGACTATCCTTCTGGACCTATGTAATAGAGCATATTCTGTGTTTTTAGTAAACTAGCGAAATTTTACTAGCTGATTCTCCACAATACTCTACATCATAACTAATATCTTTGAGAAAATGCGAAAGTGAGGTTATTGTGATCGTTTGTTTGTTATGCTTTCATATAACCTAATATGCCTTAACGGTTCGGCGACCACTTTAGACTAACTACGCATTGGGTAAAGGTTTTCTACTGCCATTTTGTCTAGAAGAAGACGAGTGAAGAGAGCAACTAAAGATACTGATGAGCCTCTAAAGTTATCTGCAAAGTGACAAAGTGCAATTTAATTTTTTTTTATGACTTTGCAGTTCTCTAATTATTCTTAAATAACTTAAATTTTCCCTTGAATTATGGATTAATTTTAAAGCTCATGACTATTTAATATATATAAAGAACCTCCCTGTGTAAAGGAAAAAATCCCTTTGCTTTGTTTTGTCTTTAAAAATTTGATAAGCGCGTTTGTATGGAAAATTTAGAGCGTCGCGGAACCCTTAACTACTCAATCCAACATCATGAAATTTTGGATGAGTGTTCTGCGTTGTCAGAGGTACAGAACAGGACATAGGGTACCTTTAATCCAAAAAAGTTAACTACTTCCTTTGGGCCGCGGGTGGAACCACACGGAGCAGCTAGTACAGAACACGCAGTAGTAGTAGGTACAGCTAGGACAGAAATATATTAGTTCTAGTATATGAATATGAAAGTGAGTTTTAGAGTCAGTTTTTACGCTTTCACTCCTTAACTACTTACATGACCGAAAAACCATGAAAAACAAGCAAAGTTACTCCAATTTCCTACATTTACTAAAATTATCTGTGTATTACACAGCCAATTTTAGTAAACATATACATTTTAGCCAATTTCTGTTAGATTACTTTTGTGAGCAGTACGACAGTCGACGTCATTACGATAAAGAAAGTCCACAGTTATCCTTGGGGCATAATAGCACAATATGGTCTTCAAGCATTATAAAATATACCATAATATTTCGATGGAGTAAGTTAAAACATTGTGAAATTTAAAATGCCTCGTCCACCGTCGTCCGCTAATGTGCGTTGAATCTAATTTTATTAGATTCAACGCGTGTGCGGGTATTTTTTTTCTGCGCTAACTTTGATTCTCACTATATATCATTGAACATAAAACTTTAATAGGTAAATTAGTTAACAATTCTACTTCGATATTCAGGCAAAAATAATGTAAGCACCTGAGGTGGTTCTAGAATCATAGACATATTCCTATTCCTATTACTCTAATGTCTATGTCGCTGCCAACTAGCTTAATTCGACCTTCAATTAACAGCCTAAACTTTTTTCTAAACGGTGCTGTCAACTAGCTTCCTGATGATATTCAGCCATTCAATCCAACGGCTAGGCAAAATGACTTGAAACTACAGCGCTGACTACTTGCCTACCATATTGTATGAATGGTCTGAGCAACAACCAGCGCGTTAATTAAATTTTGTAATAGACGCTACGGCTGAATATTATTCAGATAGCTAGTTGAACGGCAGCGCCGTTGAGTAAAATAGCTAGCCTGTTAATTGAACTGCTGATTAAGGAAGTTGGCTGCGACATCTATATTACCATGCCGATCCAGGTTTGTGCTTCAGCCGAGTTTTTTTCATCCGATGCATGCGTGAAACGTCACATTTAATGACGCAAAGGCTGGTACAATATACTCCGCCTAGTATGGCGTTCCGAGTCAAAAATGGTCACGTGGGCAACACGCAGTAACGTCAATCGAAGCTTAAGCAAGACCGAATTATGTCAATTACAAAATAGTACGAAAAAGACAATGACGAGTGAAGTCATCAGGTGTTAGCTGGTGTTAGCTGGTGTTAGCTGGTGTTAGCTGGTGTTAGCTGGTGTTAGCTGGTGTTAGCTGCCGGTACGCTAGACCTTGTTTTTTTAATCACGGGCTGGTACTAGTTGAATGACAGCGCGTAGCACTTGCGCGTAACGCTTAGGTGTATGCAAATAGCTGCATCATGCTGTATCTATCTTACCTGTTGGAGACCTCGATAGTGGGAGAGTGGACTGTATTTTTGTTGTGGAATGTGGAATTAAAATCTTCTGGTTACAGTAATGGATTTATTTTTTCTCTTAGTGCACAACGTGATAGGTTACTTTAATACAATAAAGGTAGAACAAGAAGTGTGAAGTCCGAGCTAGCCAAGCTTACCAACCGAACTTGGTAGAATTTTGTGTTGGGTTGCCAACATTACCTATAATGTTTTCTCCATTCACCGATCTTATTGCAAATATAGCATAATCAAATAACATGACCTTAACTAGAAGGTTTTATAAAATTATAAATAGGAATTACGTTTTCGTAATTTATTTCTCTTTGTACTTAATTACAACTCAAAACAGCATCAAATTAAATCAGTAAACACGTACATAGCTTTTTTATTAAAATACATAGAATAGAAATAGAATACAATATACAATACAATATAATTTTTTTATTGTCATTTAGTAACAGTTCCCAATTTTAACTAAAAATGATTAAGATTGCCCCTTTAAAAGAATCGTTGAAAATTATAATTCCAAAACTTTACAGAAGTACATATTTGTTAGTATTTATGAAGTTATGCGTCTCTGTCAAAAAACGAAAACAACAATTTTGCGCGGGATAAAGACTATTCTAATTATTTATAAACTCTGAAATTAATTCAAATAAATCCAAATATAAACATTGTTATGTACCTATTAGATAATTGGAAAAGTATTGTCAAGTGTTGTTTGGATTATTGTTGTACTTGTTGTAGTAATGTATTGCACATTATCCACAAGCGCAGTCCCTAGTAAACTGTCGTGTACTCATTCTATAATTGTAAATGTTATTTTGCAATTGTTACGCTTCTGACTCAGGGCACATCTCTTGGGCTGTCGTTTGTTTAAAATCACGACCGTTGGCGCAGGGCAGGCCTTCGATCCTTATGGTCCGGTTCGCATCCACCGCCCGCCGCAACCAGTATGTGCTGCAGTCACAGTTGACCTTCCTATCAGGGTAACGCCAACTAGATTCAAATCTGAATGTGACGCCGGGCCCCGAAGCCGTCAGCGAACTCTCGTAGTCTGCTTTCGTGAAATTCGCCCTGTTTACAGATGAACTCAGCTTCACCTGTGCATTCTTCACAGTTGCGTCTCGTGTGAACAGGAAATCTGTGAACTGTTAGTGAATTAAATAAGTGGTTTGCAGTTTTGACTGACCGGAGTGATCGGTCTTAATAGACTTGTTAAATGGCACAGCTCTAGTTAGTGTTCAGATGGTTGGCTGGGTGATATACTGTATATGTGTAAATGTACTGTAGTTTCAATTATACGTTTTGAATTCTATTAATTTAAGTACTAGTGATGCCTTGTGGTTTTCTTAAACGAATTATGTCACGGCCACATGCAAGATGGCAGAAATTTTCACAAAAACGTGCTTGTCGAACCTAGTCGCAGACGTACCAAAGTAATCGACATAGCCCGAAAAATTGCTAAACTGAAGCTGCAGTGGGTAGGGAAGATCGCTTGTAGAACCGACGGCCAATGGGGCAGGAAAATTCTCGAGTGGCGACTATGAACCGGAAGACGCAGCGTGGGAAAGCCTCCCAAAAGGTGAACTGACGATCTGGTGAGGGTAGCGAGAAGCTGCTGGATGCGGGCAGCGCTATAGACCGGTAGCTGTGCAAGTCCGTTGGAGGAGGTCTTTGTCCAGCAGTGGACGTTTTCCGGGCTAACATGATGACGATGATGACGTGCTTGTCGAATTGCTCGGATGCAATTCTTGAAGTTTTGATGAAAATCAGCATGTGCAAATTGTGCATTTATAAAACTATTTAAATTAATTCGAACCTACTCACAAAATTTCACGAGAATCGGTTGAGAAATGCAACATGTATAGGAAAACAGGACAGACGCCGGACGGACACACAAAAGCATTTTTGCCAAAGCATTTTCGCTGAGCCGCTTTGCTCGCTGACGGACGTTGAGTCGACGACCCAAATTCCTGATTATTTACGAATAATATAAGACTAGTGCACGTCATAAACCATTGTTGAAATTGCAATTTGTCACTCTGTGGATAACTTTAAAGACTACTTAGCAAAACCTCCTGCAAGCTCCTGCAAACATTTGAAAATAATTTCGTATCGATTGGAACCAGGATCGAAAAATTCAAAGTTTTGGGATTTTAATGTTGCTTTAAAGTCTATAAAACATTGGCGCATGACATGACCCTATTTAATTTTGTATTTAAGTTTTGGCGGGAACTGAAAAGGTGTTGTTGTAATTTTGTATTATTTTCTAAATCTTTTGATTCTTCGAGTGTTAAAGTGTAATAATGGTGGATTATTAACCTTTATCGGTTTGTTAACGTGCACGAGTGTGGGCAAATGATACAAACATTGCAAAACCATCATCACCACATGATCATCACTCCATCATCTGTAAAAAACTAAATTAACTTGATACTGACAAATGCACAAGACGTGCGACGCCAAATTCCTCTGGTTGTGGGAGAAAAAAAAGGCGCTGTAAAGAGTTCCTTACCTTTATGTCCGTAATGCTTGTTCCAATGAGGTCCAATGTTTCTAATCGCGTGAAGTTTTCGCGCCAGTCGCGGCAAATTCTAGTGATCTTGGTTTCCGATAGAGATAATTCTTTCAGTTGAGTCAAGTTTCGTAATAGTGAATAACCTGTGAATATAACATAATTATAGTTTTAGCATATTTATTGTAAACGGGCTCATTAATATTGTAGTTATTCAATAATCCTCAGTCGTTATGTGCGAAAAAAAATGTGTTTAAAGTCA
Source organism: Peribatodes rhomboidaria (assembly GCA_911728515.1). Classification (NCBI taxonomy): domain Eukaryota; kingdom Metazoa; phylum Arthropoda; class Insecta; order Lepidoptera; family Geometridae; genus Peribatodes; species Peribatodes rhomboidaria. The sequence goes on from OU452182.1 coordinate 14,681,192, forward strand.
TAGTCAAAATGTCTTTAATCAATTGGGTATGGACATCATACATCCATGACATTTATGTACTAGTGGCTACTAAATATTTATGTACTAGTTGCTACTTGCCGGAAGTGGAAGGTTCTAAGCGTCTTCTTAATACATAGTTATTAACTTTATAATTATATGACTATCCTCTTTTTACTCGTATACTGTGATTTGAATTTTCCTTCAGTGAGCACTGTTTTATCTTTAATTATTATATTACTACAACGAACGCGAACTTATTTGTTTAGTCAGTCTATATCTAGGTACAGCTATCCTATCCTTATTTCTAGTGTTTTTATTGTTATAATAGTCACTATCCAGTTTAAATATGTGTAATTTTTTACGAACATACACATAACATGTTCAAAGCTATATCGAAAAGATATATTTTTTTAAATAATAATATCAAAATGATTCGCGGGGCCACATATCGTAGATTCATACCTCTCGATTTGCATAATAAAAATTGACGTTCTACCATCAGCTGAACCCCACAGCAAGATGCCATTATTATGGCATTATGCTGAGAAGTAAACAAAATAAACCATCCGAGCTGTAGCTATTTCCGTCAGTTGCCTAATACTAACGAACTAACTTTCCCAGATAGGGCACTAATATTATATTTATCTTAGGAATTATGAGTGAAGCGTCACGTATCTGGGTGTAACCGTAGTGGAGACATAAAGTGAGAATAGTGTATTATGATACGAATGAACATGTAGAATTACAGTAGTACATGTTTGAAAAGGTAAAAGAAAAACGTAAAACTTGAATATTACCGTTTTCTTCACAAAAGTCAAGCATGTTTTCGTTTCCGGCAAGGCTTAACTCAGTAAGAGATGTCAGGGGAGCCAAAGCGGGCAGGATGGACCTGATCAATTTGTTTCTTTCTAGATTCAAAATCTGCAGCTGGGGCCCCAGGAATATGTCACTGCGCAGAGAGAAAATATACGTTTACACTGTTGCAAAAATATTTTTTAACAGCAGATTTCAACAATCTAACATTAACATTTTATTATGAGCATTTTCATTATTTTACATTTTAACAGTCATCACCTGGGAAGAGTTCTTCTGAGCCTGTTGCTTGAAAGATCCACTTCAAGTAGATTGGGTGCGCCTTGGAAAAACCCATCTGGCAGCGATTTGACCTTGGTCAACCTGATGGAGAGACGCTTGAGTGCCGTCGCACCTTCCAAGAGCTTTGCTGGCAAAGAAGTAAGTTTCTCTGCGACCTCTAGCATCAATTCTTCCAGGTGCGGACATGCCGCTATCCAGCGGTCTGGAAGTTCTTCAACTTTTGCTCGGTCAATCTCCAAATATCTTAAAGAGTCGCACCATTGCATTGGAACCAGGGATCGCTCCTGCCAACCCAATAGATACATTGACTTGACTAAATACGTTGCATTTAGCTGTAAGCTCTCGTCGTTCTTTACTGTTTCGTTAAATTCAGGAGAGGTAAATTGCCACTGATCAAGCATCAACAGCCGTAAGTTTGGCAGAGTACGTTGCGTTTCTAACATAATCTGTGGTAATGTACCCGGCAGCGAGTTGAGGCTCTCGCCGCACAGCCACAGTTCTTGTAGCGAGTGTGGAAGCCGATAAATTTCACTGGCTGGAAGCCGCACGCCGACAAAATGCATCGTGCGCAGGTTTCGCATTTCGGACAAGAAGCCTGCCTCGGGTATTGGTCGCTGATGCGGATCGACTCCGTTATAGATTTTGAGGTAAGTGACACTCTCGAGGCCGACGAAGTGGTGCGCAGCGAGACGTTCTGCTGGGAATTCTAATAGTGTGACTGAAAGATTGTTGTCGACTGGCTGCAGCGCCACGTTGAGGGCAGCGAGCGCGGCCGCCAGTGAACCATTGCCTACGGGCAGCTTACAGTTTGTCAGATCTACTGTTGCCACGCGTAACTCTGCATCGAAGCGCGGCGTTGCCGGTGAGTCGAGTGCCTGCCATCCACCGCAATTTATATTAAATCCTCTAGGGCCGTGGCTAAACTCAATTTTGTGACCTAAAATAAAAAATAAAAAAGTTATTGAGAATGACAATATAATAATTGACCGAGTCAAGTTTCTGTTTCCGCTTCGGCAAAACCGGAATTTGAATCGAATCGAAATAAACTTTATTTAATATCTAATATTCCATGCCTTCGGTTTTCCTTCAGTCTATTATTTATCTTTCATTTGTACGATCCAGTATTTTTTGTAGGTTAATTCAATTTTTTTAATTTTAAAACTTAGCTATTGTGCTTGTTTGGCACCGACTTAATTCCTTAGGTATACTAACATTAGTTTAAGAACTTATTTATTAAGGTTAAATAAATTATTTTTGTCTTTCGGTTTTTTCGGCGGTTTAATTTTTGTGTTAAAAAGTTTTTATTTTCCAACTTTTTATGGTTATAATCTACTAATAATTACTACATGCTTAATGTTGGTTTACTTTTAAATAGCTACCTACTGAGTCCGAGAGGTCTACACACAAGAGACTACTGTAAGTGTAAATCATCCGTATTTTCCCACCCTTAGGGGAATATTATTTTCCAAATTTTATTTGAGACTAACTTCTGGATATACCCTTTCTAATTAAAAAAATAATTATCAAAATCGGACTACTCTGTAAAAAGTTATGCGTGATCATTTACAAAACCTCCTCTGTGTCGTCGGTTAAAAACCTAAGTAACCTTAAGTGTTATTACCTTCTATCGTAAATGTTTGCCCACCATAACTGTCACGGCCTCCACTGACACATAGAGGATGGTGACAGCGCAGCTCGTTGGCAGCCGCGGCCACACATACAGACAAACACACTGCTAACCAGCGCATTGCCACACTTTAATTGGTTCTGAAAAATGTTGTAAGACGATAATATTTTGGATTGTTACTCTGAATTTTATGTTACTAAAATCTCACAATGTAAATGTTTAATTTGTGTGGAAGCGAATATAATAAATAATTTATTTAAATCAAGGACTTGCAGAGGACACTACGGTAAATCCTACATCTAATAAACATAAACAAACTTTTCCCAAAAGTAGTATCTAAAAGTAAGTAGTCTCATTTAAGATGGCCACAACATGTATTTAGATTTAAAAAATATTTAAAGATGAAAAAAAAACATACATAAATCATAACACTTCAGACTGACACACTGACACCAATAATAAACATTAGTGTCAGTGTGTCAGTCTTAATAACATCGGCATAATAACAAAAAAAAAAAAGAAACCTACGGAAAAAATTGACTAAGCACCTCATAACAACCCAAACACGTTCTTCTGAAACGGGCAAAAACAGTCATGGATGATAGGTATCAATCAACATTACAGTCCCCTAACTAATTGTAACAATCGGGTAAGCGATATGAGCACAGAAGGCGTGCGGACGTTTGTACGTGCAAAAGGCTTCCGGAATAAAGGTGTTTTATACCTAATAAGTACAAAATAATTATTAAGCTCAATAATTGTTATGTTTTGTTTTATTTTATGTTAAATTATCAATAGCAAAAATATTTTTTTAACGTACTTTTGTGTCCGAGTTCTTTCTTCAACTGAAGATTCCAATCAAATGCGACAAGAATTTATTTATCTTTGACGTGTTAAGTTTTTTTTTGTCAAAGTAGAATAGTTATCGCAGAGGTCAGAATTAAGAGTTAGGACCAGATAAAATGACGCAATATCGACGATTCTCTTGCAATTTTCAATGACCAAATAGGTCCAAAAATGCTTTGCAAAAAAAAAGGAAGAGGGAAAAAAGTGTCTTCAGGGGCTTTACGCGAGTTTTGATAGTTAACGAAAACGTTTTTCGTTTTCGTTTTGTTTCCAAACATTTAATCTAGTTCCTTAACGTTTCCGCCGGGGGCGCTTTATTTATATGTGTGGAGCCAAACGAAAACGAAAAATGTTTTCGTAATGATCAAATTTGATAAAATAAGGGCCCAGGTACATCTACCAGTAGTACCTACGACGTTTGAAAGAGTGCTTCAAGTTGAGAATTTTCTTCTAAGGAACCGAAAAAAAATTACAAACAGAAACGTTAATTTTTGGGTAAGAAGTTTAATAATTTTATAATCACACTAATATTATAAAGGCGAAAGTTTGTGTGTATAAGTGAGTGTAATGTATGTTTATTACTTCTGCATGCTCAAACGGATGGATGGATTTTGATGAAATTTGGTATGGAGGTAGCTTATGCCCTGGATAAGCTAGGCTACTTTTTAACCGCGGGTAAAACCGCAGCGCGCTTCTAGTAATACATAATTTCCAAAACTTACTTAACTTACTACTTACTCTTTCCAAAAACTTTCTAACTGTGGATTAGATTTGTATGGGCAAATAGTCGGTATGACACCATAAATCAATCAACAATAGTTCCAATCTTGGGGAAACCTTATCATGGTGGAAATTCCATTTAAGTTTTTCTTATGAGAATTGCAGAGGTTTGGAACTCGTTGCCTGCGTCAATTTTTCCACCCAAATACAATCCAGGGATATTCAAGAGAAAAGTGAATGGTTATTTCCTAGGCAAGCGTGTTACACCTTCGATCACGTCGTTGCTTCCCATCAGGTGAGTCAGTGGTCGAACGTATGCATTGTCCGAACTAAAAAAAACAGCAGCCAAATTCTTAGATCAGAGCCCATACGAATTTGGTTATTCATCTTTGTCATCTTTGTCTAGAAAGTACATACGTTTTAACCCAAAAAAAAACACGGTTCCTTTGGGACCGCAGCTGAAACCGCGCTGTCCCCCGGTGTGCGTAATGAATGATACGCGTACTTATTTTTTGCAGCCCACCTTTGAGATGTTGCTATAACAAGATAAGGTATATTTGTTAAAAAAGCAGTTACCAACAACTTTTAGAAACATTCTGGCAAAAAAAGTAATGTATCTATTTAGGGTACAATTGCGTCTGTGGGGAATTGTGGTGGTTGCGTCGTTTGAGAATTACCACAGACATAGAATTACTGACAAACCCTTCACAAATTAGGCAGCTAACGCCATCTAGTACAGATTATTATAACTAAACGCCAGGCACCACACAATGCAAAAGAGGCAGCACAATCCGCCATAAAAAAAAAAATATGAGTGGGCATATACGAGCGCGTGTGCCTAAGCATTTGGTTTTATTTCAGTTTTTTTTATTTCGAAGTTTTTTCAATTGTGTTCTTAGAGTTAAAAGCTTTTTCTATGGATGAGTACACAAATTATAAATAACTAGCTGCGCCCCGCGGTTTCACCCGCGGTTAAAAAGTATCCTATGTGCTATTCTAGACCATAATCTATCTCTGTGCCAAATATCATCTAGATCTGTTCAGCCGTTCTGGCGTGAAAGAGTAACAAAACTCCATCCATCCATCCATACATCCATCCATTCTTACAAACTTTCGCGTTTATAATATTAGTAGGATTTAACACGTAGAAGTAAATGTTGTTATCACAAGATTTTTTTTTATATTATAGAATTTGTTTATATAGTAGTTGCCAACAACTTAGCATACCGGCAAAAAAATAATGTCAAACTTAACCTAACCTAAACGTCTGGGATGGTTCCAGATCTATTTACATTATTTGTGTCCTTGTCGTTCTCATGCCCATACTAGTGACCTGGCACGGCTTTGTACATTCAATGAATGTACAGTAATGTACATTCAATGAATGTACAGTAATGTACATTCTGCAAAAAATTGTTTAACTGATCGTGAAAACCACATTAAAATCTGGGGGCCTACTATGACCATACTGGGGGCCATGATGGTTACGTTTTGTTTTCGATGCTACGCGACCGTGAACCTTGTGACGCGGCGATATGATTCGCGGTCGCGTAGCGTCGGAAACAAAACGTAGCTACATGGAAATAGAGGTCATGGTACGGGCCCTGTTGCGTGGTTTAGGAAGAGTTAGCGGATATACAGACAAAAGCGAAAACCGACTTTGTTTTGTACAATGTAGAGAAGAGGTTAATTGCCAAATTATTTATCTACTCACTATCCATGTTTGGGCTTGATCCTTGAACTTAGACCTTATTCCGATAGTGCACAATCTGGTTGAATTTGACGGTTTTGACGCATGCCACTGATCCTTTCCTTGCGTACCGATTATTATAAACAGCAATTTTTAGTAAATTAGCGAAATTTTACTAGCTGATTCTCCACAATACTCTACATCATAACTAATAACTTTGATAAAATGCGAAAGTGAGGTTATTATGATCGTTTGTTTGTTTATTTGTTATGCTTTCATGCCTTAACGGTTCGGCGACCACTTTAGACTAACTTCGCATTGGGTAAAGGTTGTCTATTGCCATTTCGTCTAGAAGAAGACGACGAGTGAAGAGAGCAACTAAAGATACTGACGAGCCTCTAAAGTTATCTGCAAAGTAACAAAATTAAATTTCAATATTTTTTATGACTTTGCAGTTCTCTAATTATTCTTAAATACCTAAAATTTGCCCTTGAATTATGGATTAATTTAAAAGCTTATGACTATTTAATATATGTATGTAGACAACCTCCCTATGTAAATTGAAAAATCCCTTTGCTTTGTTTTGTCTATCTATTAAATAAATCAGTCAAAAGTGGCCCCTTACTCATGCGGATATTTATCATAGCTCTATTTTATCTTGAGGACGTTTTTTAAAAAAACCAAAAACGTAGGGGCGGAGATAGGGTCCATTTAATTGTACATATGCTAAATTTCATCATAATCTGAAAAATGGTTTCCAATAAATGTGAAGAGCGCGTTTGTATGGAAATTTCAGAGCGTCGCGGGACCCTTAATCAGCCGTTCAATTAACAGGCTAGCCATTTTATTCAACGGCGCTGCCGTTCAACTAGCTATCTGAATAATATTCAGCCGTAGCGTCTATTACAAAATTTAATAAACGCGCTGGCTGTTGCTCAGATCATTCATACAATAGGGTACGCAAGTAGTCAACGTTCCCTTCCTCAACGTTCCTCAAGTCAACAGAAGTTCAAAAATCTCTTTATATAGAGAGGTTGTCTACATCATTCGCTTTTAAATGCATCCATAATACAAGGGAAATTCTTAGTTATTTAGGAATGATCACAGAAGTGCAAAAGTCATAAAAAAAATTGAAATTGCTCTTTGTCACTCTGTAGGTAACTTTAGGGCTCGTCAGTATCATTACTCGCTCTCTTCGCTCGTAGTCTTCTTCTAGACGAAATAGCTATAGAAAACCTTAAGCCAATGCGAAGTTAAAGTGGTCGCCGGACTCTTAAGCAAGTTGGCTGCGACATCTATATTACCATGTCGATCCAGGTTTGTGCTTCAGCCTAGTTTTTTTCATCCGATGCATGCGTGCAACGCCACAGCAGCACATTTAATAACGCAAAGGCTGGTACATGGTGTAATAATATACTCCGCCAAGTATGGCGTTCCGAGTCAAAAATGGTCACGTGGGCAACACGCAGTAACGTCAATCGAAGCTTAAGCAAGACCGAATTATGTCAATTACAAAATAGTACGAAAAAGACAATGACGAGTGAAGTCATCAGGTGTTAGCTGGTGTTAGCTGGTGTTAGCTGGTGTTAGCTGGTGTTAGCTGGTGTTAGCTGGTGTTAGCTGGTGTTAGCTGGTGTTAGCTGGTGTTAGCTGGTGTTAGCTGGTGTTAGCTGGTGTTAGCTGGTGTTAGCTGGTGTTAGCTGGTGTTAGCTGGTGTTAGCTGGTGTTAGCTGGTGTTAGCTGCCGGTACGCTAGACCTTGTGTTTTTAATCACGGGCTGGTACAAGTTGAATGACAGCGCGTAGCACTTGCGCGTAACGCTTAGGTGTATGCAAATAGCTGCATCATGCTGTATCTATCTTATATGTGTTCTCCGTTCATCGATCTTATAGCAAATACTAGCTGCGCTCCGCGGTTTCACACGCGGTTAAAAAGTATCCTATCTCTCAAGTTGGATCGAACTGCACATGGTGTGCGAATTTTATTAATATAATCGGTTAAGTGGTTTAGGAGTTCATTGAGGACAAACATTGTGACACGAGATTTATATATATTAAGATAGCACAATCAAATAACATGACCGTAACTAGAAGGTTTTATAATTAAAATAGCATTTCTGTTTTCGTATTTTAATTCCCTTTGTAACTACAACTCAAAACAGCATCAAATTTAATCAGTAAACACGTACATAGCTTTTTATTTAAATACATAGAATAGAAATAGAATACGAAAATTTTTATTGTCATTTAGTAACAGTTCCCAATTTTAACTAAAAAATGAAGATTGCTCCTATAATAGAATCGTCGAAAATTAATAATTACAAAACGTTACGGAAGTACCAATGTATTTGTTACTATTAATGAAGTTATGCATCTCCCTCAAAAAACGAAAACGACAATATTGCGCGGGATCAAGACTATTCTAATTATTTATAAACTCTGAAATTAATTCAAATAAATCCAAATATAAACATTGTTATGTACCTATTAGATAATTGGAAAAGTATTGTCAAGTGTTGTTTGGATTATTGTTGTATTTGTTGTAGTAATGTATTGCACATTATCCACAAGCGCAGTCCCTAGTAAACTGTCGTGTACTCATTCTATAATTGTAAATGTTATTTTGCAATTGTTACGCTTCTGACTCAGGGCACATCTCTTCGGCTGTCGTTTGTTTAAAATCACGACCGTTGGCGCAGGGCAGGCCTTCAATCCTTATGGTCCGGTTCGCATCCACCGCCCGCCGCAACCAGTACGTGCTGCAGTCACAGTTGACCTTCCTATCAGGGTAACGCCAACTAGATTCAAATCTGAATGTGACGCCGGGCCCCGAAGCCGTCAGCGAACTCTCGTAGTCTGCTTTCGTGAAATTCGCCCTGCTTACAGATGTACTCAGCTTAACTTTTGCGTTCTTCACAGTTGCGTCTCGTGTGAACAGGAAGTCTGTGAACTGTTAGTGAATTAAATAAGTGGTTGGCAGGAACCGGAAGACGCAGCGTGGGAAGGCCTCCTACCAGGTGGACCGACGCTCTGGTGAGGGTGGCGAGAATTCGCTGGATGCGGGCAGCGCTAGACCAGTCGTTGTGGGGATCGTTGGGGAGGCACTTGTCCACTAATGGAGGTCTTCCAAACTGACATGATGCGCTTGTCGAATTGCTTGGAAACTATTCATCAGTTAGTGTTGAAAGTTGGCATGTGCAAATTGTGCATTTAAAAAACCATAGCATTTATCTCAAAATTTCACGAGAATCGGTTGAGAAATGCGACCTGTATAGTAAAACAGCCGGGCAGACGCTGGACGGACACACAAAAGCATTTTTGACAAAATTGAGGCTGGGTTCGAACCCAGCCGACGCGCGACGGCACGCACCAATTTGTTCATTGTGTGAACATATGTGCGAATATTGTATGTCATCTGCTACATGACTGGAGCCCGGTGTATGGCGACAGGCTCGCCCCCTGTCACATTTGGGACTGAATATCGTCCGGCGAAATGTGGTAAGATGAGTCGCTTTGCTCTCTCACGGTCGCTCGATCGGCCAGGCAAATTTCTATTATTTAAGAATCATTAGAGAAGTAAACGTCTCTTGAGGCCTCTATTATATAAATGTTCCTGTCCATTCAGGTTTCCTGGAAGAGATTACTTTGAGCGATAAGGCCGCCCATTGAAAACTTAGTTAAGCCTTATTTAAGTACTATTGTAATTATTGTATGTTTTTAATAAAGAGTGTTTTTTTTTTTTTTCTCGGTTTCAGTATAATAATATATGTTAATAAAATATTTATATTAGAAACAATATAAGCCTAAAATAAACCAAACAAAAATAACAAATTACAAATAGTAAACAGAGCTTAAGTCAGTATACGCGGGTAAAGTACCCAAAAGGCTGGCAACGTTACCTCGCTGAATAGCAATGCTAATTCGCTGACCGAGGTAAGCACCAGCCCTTTGGTCGTTTGTTCTCTCTATCAGACGCTTTGACAGCTCATTGAAGAGCAACCATGCGCTTGGACCCCAAGGGCCCAAAGTTTCTACCCCAAAAGGCAGAAATGTTGTTGTTGTTGTTGCTGTTGTATCTTGTCTTGTTCTTTTCGCTCGTCGTCTCCTTCAAGATGAAATGGCAATAGAAAATCTGTAGAAAATGCGAAGTTAGTTTCAAGGAGACTTAGGTTCTTGCAAACACTTGAAACTAATTTCAGATCGAATCGAACTAGGATCGAAAAATCCTAAGTTTTAAGACTTTAGTGTTGTTTGAAACACACGTTAATATTGCAATAAACTCCTATATAGTTTAATTCAACATTCGCACATGACCCTATTTCATTTCTGTATAAAAGTTACTATAGAGAACTTCTTACTTTTATGTTCGTAATGCTTGTTCCAATGAGGTTCAATGTTTCTAATAGCGTGAAGTTTTCGCGCCAGTCGCGGCAAATTCTAGTGATCTTGGTTTCCGATAGAGATAATTCTTTCAGTTGAGTCAAGTTTCGTAATACTGAATAACCTGCGAATAAAACAAAATTATATTATTTACCATACTTATTGTAAATGGGCTCATTATTATTTTGATAATTCCGTGATCCTCGGTCGTTCTGTGCGAAAGAATAGTATTTTAAGTCATAGTCAAGATGTCTTTATTCAATTGGGTATGGACATCATTCATCTATGACAACAGGGTATCGAAGATAAACTTATGAGCGTCTAAGTTATAAAAATAACTCTACCACCTTGTGTGGAAAAAGAGCCACTACTCAGAAGAACATTCAAGAAACTGCATACTTTTTTTTTTGTCAAAAATGTGTTTCATAATTATATATCTTTTGGCTCAGAACTAGATTATGATATATAATCTAGAATATGTATGTACTAGTAGCTACTTGGCAAAAGTGGATCGTTCCAAGCGTCTTTGTGTTCTTAATAGTTATTAATTTTATAATTGTTTTATGATTATTTTACTATCCTCTTAATTTTTATGATCACAAATATAATATTTTCAAAGATATACCTACAGAGAAGGTTAAAATATTTATTTCTTTAAAATAAATCTGTTACTGATTCGCGGGCTCTTATCTCGTAGATGTCGTGGACCACTCGCTTTGCAAAATAAAAATGGACGTTAAACGAGCAGCTGAACCCCATTGCGAGCTACTTTATGAATATGACATTATGTTGAAAAGTAAACAAAGTAAATCAACCGAGCTGTAGCTATTTCCGTCAGTTGCTAACTACTTATGAATAGCATAAGCAACAGCACTGACTTTCCCAGATAGAGCACTAATATTTATTTTATTTTGTTTTATTGTAGTAAGTACATGATTCCTAATGTAAAAAAAAAAAATATGGAAATGTTGAATGTTACCGTTTTTATCACAAAAGTCATACATGTTTTCATTTTCGGCAAGGCTTAGCTTAGTAAGGGATGTCAGCGCAGCCAGAGCGGGCAGGGTGGTCCTGCTCAATTTGTTTCTTTCTAGATTCAAGATCTGCAGCTGGGACCCCAGGAATATGTCACTGCGCAGAAAGGAAATATACGTTTATACCGTTGCAAAAATATTATTTAACAGCAGATTTCTACAATCTACCGTTTAAAAATTATTAATGATCGTTATATTAACATGTTTAAAAACAATCATCACCTGGAAAGCGGTATTCTGAGCCTATTGCTTGAAAGATCCAGTTCAAGTAGATTGGGTGCGCCCTGGAAAAACTCATCTGGCAGCGATTGGACCTTAGTCAACCTGATGGAGAGACGCTTGAGTGCGATCGCACCTTCCAAGAGATTTGCTGGCAAAGAAGAGAGTTTCTCTGCAACCTCTATTTTCAGCTCTTCCAGGTTTGGACACGCCGCTATCCAGCGGTCTGGAAGTTCCTCGACTTTTCCGTTCTCAATCTCCAAATATCTTAAAGAGTCACACCGCTGCAGTGGCACCAGGTGCCGCTCTTGCCAACTCAATAGATACATTGACTTGACTGAATACGTTGCATTTAGCTGTAAGCTCTTGTCGTTTTTTACTGTTTCGGTAAATTCAGGACAGGTAAATTGCCACTGATCAAGCATCAAGAGTCGTAAGTTTGGCAGAGCGCGTTGCGTTTCTAACATAATCTGTGGTAATGTACCCGGCAGCGAGTTGAGGCTTTCACCACACAGCCACAGTTCCTGTAGCGACTGCGGAAGCCGATAAATTTCACCGGCTGGAAGCCGCACGCCTACAAAATGCATCGTGCGCAGGTTTCGCATTTCGGACAGGAAGCCTGCCTCGGGTATTGGTCGTTGATGCGGATCGACTCCGTTATAGATCTTGAGGTAAGTAACACTCTCGAGGCCGACGAAGTGGTGCGCAGTGAGACGATCTCCTGGGAATTCTGATAGTGTGACTGAGAGCCTGTTGTCGACTGGCTGCAGCGCCACGTTGAGTGCAGCGAGCGCGGCCGCGAGCGAACCGTTGCCAACGGGCAGCTTACAGTTCGTCAGATCTACTGTTGCCACGCGTAACTCTGCATCGAAGCGCGGAATAGCCGGCGAGTCGAGTGCCAGCCATCCACCGCAGTTTACAGTAAATCCTCTAGAGTCATTTATAATTTCAATTTTATGACCTAAAAAAGAAAAAAAAACATGTTTTTGAGAATTAATAACAATGAGAGACCGAGCAAGTGGTAGCAAGTGAAGTTTCTCTACTTATGATTCGGAAAAATCCAAATATCGAACCTGCTTAAAAAAATCACGTCAAATTGGTTGAATAATGCGACCACAGGAGGACAGTCTGATGGGCACACGACGGACGGGAAATAATTTTTGTCGAAGCTGACGCAGACATGCTTCGCTCGCAAATGCTAGCTCGGTCAATTTTATACATAAAAGTAAAGTAAAAGTAAAAAAGCCTTTATTTCAACGTCGCTACGTCTCTTCGCCATGTACAATTGTACATCGCTCTGTGTCGTTTCAGTTGAGTAGGGCATTGCGGCCACCACATGCGTTGCAGCTTATTTGATAATAGATCAAATCAAATGTCGTCGCTGATTGCCGATACAAATTATTCACTGCGGACACTCAGGTTAGCTGTAGTGCATTTGATAATCTCGCAAAATATAATCAAATAAATTTGGAACGTCGCGTCGCCCCAGCGAGCTGTGCGGCCAGCATTATTGTTTTGTTGCAGTTTGTTTTTGCGTTGTCGCCATCGCGACGCAGTTGCCCTGCTAGTGCGGCCTCAACCTCAGAGTACCGATTCATCCCGAAAAAAAGTAGTTTCTATGGGACCACGAGCAAAACCACAGGCGTAACTAGTTACTAACATACTAGACGCCGCCACGAAGAAATGTCCGTTACGATTTCTTTTCACACTTTTGAAAAATTGTAATGCGCGTTTAGCTTAGCTAAAAACCAAAAAGTCATATAGTTAAAAACCTATGTAAGTGTAATTACCTTCTATCGTAAATGTTTGCCCACCATAACTGTCTTCACTAACACATAGAGCATGGTGACAGCGCAGCTCGTTGGCAGCCGAGGCCACACATAAAGACAAACACACTGCTAACCAGCGCATCGCCACACTTTTAATGGGTTCTGAAAAATGTTGTCAGTAATACAATTAATTTATTTGGATAATTATTTTTAAATTGTGATGTAAATTTTTATTGAAATCTCCTAATGTAAATGTTTAATTTATGTAGAACCTAAAATGGAGGTATTTTTAATAATTACGCTATTAAATTATTTGAACGCACTTTTGTGTCCGAGTTCTTTCTTCAACGATATATTCCGATCAAATATGACAAGAAAAATGAAATTGGTGTCAATTTAATAGTTCTTTATCTTGGTTTTGTGTTAGGTAATTATATTTTTAGTAACAACGTAGAATAGATAGCAGAGGTCAAATTAAGAACTGATAAAATGGGGCGCTTTCGTTGATTCCGTAACAATTTTCTAAACCTAACCAAAAACCGGTTAAGTGCGAGTCGGATTCGCGCACGAAGGGTTCAGTACCATTATCTATTAAAACGGCAAAAAAATCATGTCTGTTGTATGGGATTATTCTGTGGTAATGATCATTTACCACGCTAGTTATAGTTTTACTGAAGTAGAAATTTTTGTATTTTTTTCTTTGGAATTACGTGTGTAAATAAAAATATATAAATATTGTATAGTTAGATATAGGCCGTAGACGAAAACATGATAATAAAACGTGTAGATGCGTTTCAATTATAGTAAAAGTAAAAAGTATTTGTAATTGTTCATGAGATACAGCCTGGTGACAGACGGACAGACAGATAGACGGACGGACAGCAGAGTCTTAGTAATAGGGTCCCGTTTTACCTTTTGGTTACGGGACCCTAAAAAAAATGCCAAATTGGTAAAAAAACTTCACAAAAAATGACCCAGTGTGTACCAGTTAGTACGTTTGAAAAAGTGATTCAAGTTAAGCTTTTACCGCAGTTTCTCGTTCGCACCAATTACTCACTTTTTTTGTACGCACATAAAGCATGCTCTACTAAGCCGTTCCCACAGAAGCTGCGCTGAGCGTAGTTACCTAGCCTCGCTCAGCGCCTAAGCCCTAAATGAAGCTCTTGTTCAGTCTTCTCTTCAAAGTCCTTCCTGGCACCATCGATGGCGCAGAAATCTACATGTACGCTGACGATGTCTATTGTTTATAATATGAACTACTTTTGCTATGAGGCGAACTCTGAAATTGCAAAAAAAAAAATATCTGTGCTTGAAAATGCTTTGCTTGCTTGAAAAAAAAATGATTTTTGTCTTAGGCTAATGAACTTCTTGTATGGAACAGCTGATACTTTTTCGCGGTTTTAGAATTACCCAATAGTAAAAGTTGTTCATATTGATGTGCTGTGTACAGTTTTTGGTGAGTTCATCCATCATCCATCCATCAGCCATGGGACGTCCACTGCTGGACATAGGCCTCCCCCATAGATCTCCAATAAGACCGGTTGGTAGCGGCCTGCATCCAGCGCGATCCTGCGGTCTTCACAAGGTCATCTGTCCACCTTGTGGGTGGACGTCCTACGCTGCGCTTGCCGGAACGTGGTCTCCATTCGAGGACCTTTCGACCCCATCGGTCATCAGTGCTTCGTGCTATGTGCCCTGCCCACTGCCATTTCAACTTGCCAATCCGCTGGGCTATGTCGGTAACTTTGGTTCGTCTACGGATCTCCTCATTCCTGATTCGATCTCGCAGAGAGACTCCGAGCATAGCCCTCTCCATAGCTCGTTGATGGTTGATGGTTTGGTGAGTTAGATACCTATAACCATGTTGCCACATTTGTTTGCTGGACGTCGAATGTCTTTTCACACATTATGCTCGTCGGTGTCTGGTACTCTTGACCCGTACTTATAATGATATGCGTAATTTTTTTATCTAGACCCAACTTTGACACCTTGCTTTACAAGATAAGTTATGAAACTTGTTTATAAAGTATTTATCACCTATTTTTCGAAACTAAATGGCAAAAATGATGTATGTACTCGTATTTACTAAACTGAGATTATTCCGAGTGGCGTGACATCTTGTTTCCATGCTGGTACCGTTTCGTTACGCGAATCTTATCGCCGCGCAATAAGGTTCATGGTCGCTCATGGTCGAAACAAAACGCATCATGGCTGCCTCGGTGGCTCAGTCGGTAGGCCTGCCTTCTGAGCTAGGGGGCGTGGGTTCGATTCCCACCTAGGGCAAACATTCATGTGATGAATATTTGTGTTTGTTCTATGTCTGGGTGTTAATAGCTATTTAAGTATGTATTTAAAAATATCTAAGTATGTATATCAGTCTTTGGCAGCCATAGTACAAGCTTTGCTTAGTTTGGGGTCAGACGACCGTGTGTTCAAATGTCCCGAATATTTATTATTATACCAAGAAATTTATTTGTATTTATACGGTATTTTATATTTATTTTATTATTATTATTCCAAGATATTTATTTTTCTTCTTAATTTCTAAGTTTTTTACAATACATGAATAACAAAACAAATACTATAAAAAACTTAAAAACTAGGTTGCCGCCGGCAGCGGGGCGAGGCCCAAGCTACCGGTGGTTAGGGCTGCAGAGTGAGGAACCTCCTGACAATACGGCACGTGTCTAGGATCACTGCCTTTTGTATCTGGCCCTTGATCCAACCGTCTAACGAGAGCCTCTTGAGATGTTGGTCGAGGCTCTTCGCTATGAGACCGTTTACCGTGACTATTATTATTATTATTATTATTATCATAGCAATAAGACATCATGATACGGGCCCTGATCCATTTACATTGTTCGTTTCCTTGTCGTTCGTATGCCTAAACTAGCGACCTGCCCGAATTAGTTATCTACAAACTTTCCGCGAAAAATTATCTAACAGATGGTGAAAACCGCGTTAAAATCCGTTACGTGGTGTAGAACGAGTTAGCGGACATGCAGACAGAGAGACAGGCTGACGCAAAAAAACGAGTTAGTAACAAAATGCCTTTATGTCATTCATAATATAAGTTCACCTCTGCGGGGAAAACGATCATGCCCAGAGCTGAAAACTGACCTCACGACACAGGTTAACCTAGTGTGGGGGACAGGGTTCCACTAAGGTAGGTACATAATTGTTTTCTTTTTTTAGCACCTCAAATATTTTATAAAAAGTTGTATTCTTTCTATTTGTATTTCTTCTGTATCAAATCTTAATTTTGTATTATAATAGTATAATTAAGATTTCTGTACCTATGTATAAGCCTAACAGAAGCAATCAAAGTTATTATTATATTATACCTACATATTTATCCTCCTTGTAACGAAATGTAACAAGAAACCGTATAAGTATAATTAAACAAACAAGCAGCTTCTTCACATAAATGCACGTACCGAATATATTATTTCGAATTCATGCGTTGAAAATGGGTTACGGGTACAATGACTAAATCCGGCAACTCTGGCGCACTGGCAAGTGACGAACACCGTGATCCAAAGAGAACTTCTAAAGAAGAGTTGGCAATACTGAGCTAGTGATTTCGAGTAAGTCCGTTGTTGTACCACGTATTTTTTTTTATAAACATATAACATATGTATACATATGTTTATGACATATGTCATAAATGTTTAATTGTTTATACATGAAACATAAAACAATAAATGAATGATTAAAGTAAGTAAGTACATAATTGTGTACTTTATTCGATCAAATTTTCACGAATTGGCTTGAAAAATTATGTACCTAAACATTAATTTTGTCTAGAGCAAAGAATTTCGTAGTGTCCCGTCGCATAATTAATCACACTGGGCTTAAATAATATTGTAATACCATCAGGGCCGTAGCTAGACTTTAATTTAAGACAGGACAACATAGGAGAGAAGTAAAAAGTTGTTACGTAATCGGTTCCGTGGGCTTACCACGAGCTTTGATAGTTAACAAAAACGTTTTTTCGTTTTCGTTTGGCTCCATACATTTAACCTAGTTCCTTAACGTTTCCTTTTCTTCGTAACTTTATTGAAATCAACAGAGCCATACGAAAACGATTTTTTTTCGTAACTATCAAATCTTATGGAAAGGGTGCAGTACCATCTCCTCTTAGCAAATGCTCTGTGATCACTCGTTCGAGACCGTTTGGCAGAGTGACGTCACAGCGTTAATTATAGCATCGCCCTGTGTGACTCACTGCCTACTTCGAGGGCTGCGTCGAAAGATGCGGTGTCTCGGGAGCGTGAATGTACATGGAGCATGGCTTGTCGAGAATGTGGACGAGCTGATACTACGTTTGCCTCTTTTCAACAGAATAGTATTGGGTACTTACGTCTCGAGCGGAGACGTCATGACCCCCAGACCTCCAGAACGCCTCGACAGGTTTTGCTCGAAACATAACATTGAACTGATTTACATATTGAAATGTAGGTAGATAGTGTTAGCAACACATACATAAAAAATGCAGTCTATGCTCTGCTGTGTGACGTTTTCCGAGCGATCTGTCAAAGGAATGTCAGTGGAGTGGCGCCTGAGTCGCCCGCCCGCCCAACCGGCACTTTTCGCTGGAGCACGGTAGCGGACGGACCTTGTATTGTTTCTCTTTGGTGTCTTTCTGTCGTTTTGATCTTGGTGTCCATTCGATTCATTCTGAAATTACCCACATATTGTACATGGTTTGGATTATTAGAAGTATTAGTTGTTTACATTTATTTGTTTTGAATACCCTCCCTTCAGAAATAGTTTACAATAGTTACTTATTTACATTACAGATCTGCACAATTCCATGAAGATGATCAATCAATTGGCATAAAGCAATATCATGATATAGGATAAATACATTCATACACATGTCAAGGCGTCTTTATTATATTCTGAGACCTCGATAAAATAAGACAACTACAGTTCCTCATTCGACTACGTCCATTCCGTGGCGCAATATAGAATGCAAACGTAAAGATGAAATATTCGTGAACACCATTCTTTGTCAAAATAAATTTTGTGACGTCGAGATAGATCGATGAGCTCTTTGACGTCACTTGTGGGAAATGAGTAAAGCGAATGTTTAATTTCACTCAAAGTGTACGTGTTAATGTTAATATTACGTGCTTGTTCAGACTAGCAAAAACCAAGTTTACAAGCCACGCTTGTAAACTGCGTGGTCCTCGTTCCCTATTTGGACATCTTCTCGTTCAGAGACAGTCGCGCGGGTTGCCCTACCACGCGGCAATCAAACCGCGCTGTAGGGCAAACCCCCTTAAACAGCCCTGAAAACGGCTCATCTTACCTTTAACTGCTCCCGCCCAAACACAAGGTCCTCGAGGACACTGATATGGAAACTCACCAACAGGAATTTCCTGTTGGTGAGTTTGGCAGAGATGTTTCGACTACTTGGAACCGCTAATATATAATTTTGATTTTGTTTTTATTTAGTTTGAGAGGTGAATTAGTCGGGAGTGTTCTTAGCTATGTTTGATGAAAATCGGTGTTGATAAAATCGGTGTCAGAAGTTTTTTTAAATTTTTATTTTTTTTATGACTAAATCGGCTATGATTAGCTGAATTGCCCCACTGTTCTCGGTGCCTACATTTTCGTTAAACCGGAGCTGGGTCTGTACTCCCGGAAACCGGGCCGATGCCAAGTGGCATCGATATCCGAGAGACAAACGAAAATACATTCCGTCTCAGGTGAGATTCTCAACTTTTATAGGGCAGATATTTATTTATACCTACTTATTGCAGGTTAAAGCAGGACAGAACTTAACTGAACTACACTTGGGACTGTCGCTGTCCTAGTTTTTTTTTCCATTAGTAATTATATAGGTAAAAGAAAATAAAAAAAACACGTTTTTCATCTCCTTGCTTCATCATCAGAAAAGCTCCGAAATATCAAATTATATTTTGTCACTCGAACTACATTTACACTCTCTCTCTGGTCGATCTTTCATGGCTGAAGATCGCGACCACCATTTTGCTTCACCCAGCGATTTGTCAGTATCCTCCACTTATTCCGGTCTGTAGCCATTCGCACCACTTCCTCAAACCTGGACATTTACACTATTACACACAAATTTTCATTTCGATATGACTATAAAATAACTATTATTGTAGGTTAAGATTAAATTTTAAGATAATCGACCGAGCAAGAGTCGTGCAGCTTCGACATAAATGTTTTCGTATGTTCGGATTTTTGTCCAAATTCTGTCTTGATTCTTTCTGGATCTCTGTCTTTGTGTCTTCGTATATAGGTCGCATTTTTAACCGATCCTCTAGAGAGGAGAATCAGTTGAGGAATGTGACTTGTAGAGGACAGACGCTGGTCGCGAGGCCTCTAGCTCACAGTGCCACTAGCTACATTGTTTGTTAGTTAGTTAGTTGAAAGTAAAGCTAACAAAAATATGTCAAAAAAGACTACAATAGTTTTAGTTCGACAAATCAAAATAGACAATGGCCTCGATTCCGTTGTCAACTCACTACGATGCTCAGTAGGTACTATCGCTATCTTTTATTAAAATGAACACAAGAAAGAGCCCGCATGATGTTAGTGCTGTCAATTATGTCAGGACTTAGTTTTTCGTACAAGTTTAGTCGGGTAGTAAGCAGGGTCAGAGTAAAAGCAAGCTGTTTATGTGTCGCCTTGTTACTAGTTTGACAGCACTAGAATTCATGCTATGTCTTGCATAAGTTTCTACTAGTAAATGATACCGATAGCGCTTAGTTTTAATTAGTGAGTTGACAAAGGAATGGAGGCCATAATAAATTTAATTTAATATGATCTTTTAATATAAAAAAACCGACTTCCCGTCTTCTGAATTGGATTTTGTAAATAAATTTTAGTTATTTTAAAAAACTACTAGTCCGATTTCGTTAAATTTTTAATGAGACCACCTGGCAAGTATGCTCTTTGAAACAAAAAAAGTATCTTCTAAATAGGTTTAGGTGTCTTCAAATATATAGAATCGGTAGACATACGAGTACATACAAAAAAGATTCCGGTGAATTGAGAACTTTTTGAAGTCGTTTAATAAAACAGTTAAAATCAATTGCAGAATCTTGAATGTTGGTCAAGCGCCCACGATGCGTCGTTGCCGTGTGAGGTCTGACAGTAAAACTTTGGAGGCGGAACACTAATGCATTCGCTAGTACACTAAACAACTTAGACAGATTTATGAGAGAGTGCGATCGGCGCCGACGGAAGCTCTTGGCAAGCCACTGAAATACATAATATTGGATGAATATTGGCGCTATCATCGGTGAGTGGATCGGATGCAACGGGCATTTGGCGGAAAATAAGCAAACAACAGACGCTTTCTAAATTAATCGAGTCGGTTATTTTAGTTAGTTTATACTAACTTCGCAGTGGTTTGCCCTCTTGCAGAAGATACAGAGGTAAATAATTAAACGCAGGGTTAATTTACTCCTACTGGCTGGCGCCCACGGGAAATTTGGTCACCGTTCATGTGGATAATGACGATTTGTCTGGTGTTCGACACATCGTCATCAAGAGGGAGAGCGCAAGATCGAGGAGGTCCCCGAAGGAGCTGGCGCTGTCGGGACCGCGGAAGTGTGCAAATACGTCTCCGTTGCCCCGTCGTTTTGCGCCGTTTCTCTCTCGTTTGAAAACTCATAGAATCACTCCTATGACTTTTTGGTCGCTCTTACCAGTGACCAAGATAACATCTCGACTTGTAAAAATAAGGTCCCTGTGTTATTTTCCACCTACTTGCCTGTTTCATACTTCAGCTGATCGTGCACGTTAAGTGAGAGCTTCATGAACATACCTCTTTAGCTTTAAACGTTGTAAATAGCCTCAAAATAGTTAAACAGTGTTTTTTTGCGGTGAAGTTCAAAAATGTAACAGAAAGAAAAGACAAAGCACTGAATAGCTATTCCGAGGCTAAACAACGTTAACTACTGGGGGAATGTCTACAAACAAGCATCCCAAACTTCGGTCAGATATACTCGTACATACTCGTAGATGTCGTGTCTCATTAATAATCAGGCCTCCATCGTGGCACTACATTGACAGTTATATTTACTGATGTAGGTATACGATTATCTTCACCAACGTTCTAATAAAAATATTGAAATACATTTAACTTCATTTTAATCTAAGCCTTAACATTCCCCAACAGCGTTCTTGACATTTGGTAGTGTTTTTAACATATTCAGGCAACGTGACACCGACGCGATCACGGAGCGACTGACAACGAAACAAGGCTTACACTTGATTTAAGCCTTGTGGTCAAGGTGCCATTTGGCGTATTGAGACCTTACATCTATGTAAATCTAATCGAAGATCCCAATCCATCCTCGATCGTTAAAATCAAGCGCACGCTCCGACCTTTATTTCGTCACCTAATCGATTCCAATTTCAGATTTCATCGTAAACTCAGCAGTAGAGCGATCGTGACAAAGCTGCGGCGTTAAAACAGGTGATTTCGTTCTATATTTACAGAAGGCCAGCGATGTGCCGTCGCGCCGGTATATATAGGCGGGCGAGTAAGAGCTGGAGGCGTCTCATGAGAGCCGTGGAGACGGAATCATTCATGACCTGCGACAGTAGCTTTGAGTAGGGCTATAGGGATCATCGCAGCTTGATATGTCAGATTTACTGGAAACACGAATTGGGATTTGGAGGACATGCTTTTCATGACCTTAGTATGTTTGACACCGTCTCTAAATTTAGAAGAAAAAAAATTGATGACTGAGTGTCGTTTTCATTCTATTTAGGAAATCTCGGTTTTATACAACTAACTACATTGTTTGTTGTGTTTTTTGTCCTATCTTCGTCATGTTTCTTAATTATTTTTTGTCATTTCTTTCTTGACTCTTTAACGAGTTACGTCTTCCTCATTACATGTACATACTTATTACTCGATAATTCATTTGAACTGCTGATGTATAATGTTTTTGAAACTTCATAATCACCTGTTACATCATTTCATGTTTCGTCTCTCTCAATTAATCTAGGATTAGTCTAGAATATGTTCTACAAATTGGCTCATCAAAGCAGACCAATTTGTAAATAGAAACTAAAATTAGAATGACAAATAAGATATTATAAATAATGTTCTGATTCACATGGCCAATAAGTATGTTGCCATGGATGTGATGAATGATTACAGCTCTATGCCCTAAGATAAGGAAGAAGATAGAATAAAAGAGTCAAGAGCAAATTAGGAAAGTCTACGCATGGAGAATTGAAAGAATTACGAAGTTTTGTATAAATAGGGTAACATTCTATAGCAAGAAGAAAAACCAACGGAAAACTATTTCTACAAGTGTTAGAAGAGTACGTAGCGGCTGTGGCACAAAATGAAACTAAATCTGCTAAAAAAAGAATAATTTATCTTTAATTATTGTACATACGTATTGTACGTATATTTTTTGCTAACCTAACTCTTCGAAAGAACGAACCCTAGAGAAAAAACATCTCGTTAGAGAATATTTACACGATCTGCAATGAGTAAGTTTTAGCAAATATTTCAGACAAATCGATTAAACACGTTCGATGGTCTTTTAAATGACGTTTAGATTATACAATTTACATATAACGCGATTCAACATTCGTTCATCACCGAATCTCATCTCTGTGCTTGTAAAAATAAAGTTCACATCTCCTTGGTGTGAGGATGAGCAATTAGCTTAATCCAAAATGAGTTATATGGGATTGAGTTAGGATTGTAAATTGTTTGTTGGTAGTAGGCCGGTTATGAGAATAGATTTGGCAGGGAGCTTAGCAGAGATATCGGATCCCTGACGTTGGAGGTGAGTCACGGCTGACAGGTCAGTTAACTAGACCTGTCTTGGGATATCTGTATCTGAGAGCTGCTTAGTGCGAACCGTTTAGTCGCAAAACGTCCTCTTCCCAAAATGTCCCTAGGTACCAAAACGTCTCTATCCCAAAATGTGAAAGGGACTTTCTGGGAACGATCCCAAAATGTCCCAGCATGGCCATAAACAAGGGGTTAAGAGGACCGGACTCTTAGGGGCGATTTCACCAGTGAATATAAACGCGATTAGCTCATTTAAAACTTGGTTTACGTGAAAAACTGAGGATAAACAGTAATTTTGCATTTCACTAAACTTAGTTTAATAAATCTCGATTAGTAGCATAAATGGTGAATGCAGCCCATAATATCATTTCGACGAAAAATACCGTGGAATACTTATTAGACACATTTATGATACAAAATCGAAAGTAATTCTGTCTGTCTGTTTATAATGTATAGGCTTTTAACAGCTAAACAGTTAAACGGGTCTTGATAAAGTTTTGATAATAGTTACAGCATACCATGAGGAACTTTTTGGATACTATTTCAGATTGGATAATAAACGCAAACGAAGTCTCGGGTAACAGCTAGTATATTATGAGTGGACGATCACTCGTTTGTCATAGCAATAGGTTTTGGTTCTGTGGTAACGAACGTTAGCTGCCGTCCGCAGTTTGTCATTGTAAATTGATAAATCCGCAGAAGTGATTGTACTAACGTTTCGCAAAAGAAACCGCTCAAAAATTATGGCAGACTATTGATGGATATATCTTCAAACTTTCTATTAGCGGACGTCCAGGCAGTTGAGACCGAAGCGTCACCGACACATAGTTGTCATTCCACACGTACACATACGCGTTTCGATTCTAGCTAGAATTTACAACTCTGTACCAGAGTCTTTTTATGTGTATCCGTCTTTAAATCTAGAGCAAGCTCCTCCTATTTAGAAACTTCTAATGTAAACGTGTTTCGCCCTAAACTGTATCATTGCTCAACATTAATGTTGGCTGGACGTGGTCAAACAAACCTAGTTAAAATAAAAAAGTTGCTTCCCGTGAAAATTATAAGCTATTGTTGTTGATCTCTGTCACTCCGATGAAGACGGACATGAGGGTGACGGAGACAAAACAATCCGCTCTTGAATCAGCTCACGTGTGGCAGCCATACATTTTCACAGAATTTTAAATCTTCAGATACAAATTAACTAATGTTTCAACGTTAATTACGTATGTAGCCGTTTTTCATTAAATTTCGTAGAGCCTTCGTAGCAAGCTACGAAGCAGTTTCAGTTTATTGTTTCAAATGGGTATAGTTACAATAATTTTATTGGTAATATACACTTATGAATGTCATAAAATACTAATAAATGATCTACACAAGTTGCCAAAAACATATGTCTTATAAAACTATCAAAAGTTTTTTTTGTGAGTGCTATTGTGAAAAGTACAGTGTATAAAATCAAAGTGTAAAGTTACTGTTGCTCTCAATGAGATGAATGTAGGGCTGACAGAGCCACTGTTGTGTTTAGGCCTTTCTCTTCAAATGTCTCTACACTTAGGTCACGTGCCGATCGGGACCTTGTCGCCGCGGTTTTACGACACATCGTCCAGTGCTAATTGAAAAAGAAACAGCATCAGTGAAGCGCCACGCCAACGACAGGCCACGACAATCGGCGTAACAACCAATGGTCTAAATCTGTCGAGCGCCCTGCCGGTTATTTCAGCTGGCCTATTAATAGCACACAAAGATCGCGCCGAGATGTGGGTCGGCATTCCTTTTGCTTTTCTACGTACTAACCGGACGCACCTTGCATAATACACGCTAAGAAAACGAAAACTCGCTAAACTCAAACTCAACCGTGTTATGAAGAGGTTAGGATTTTACATTGACAACAAAAAAACTTAGACAGGAATTTAACATTCTTTTTTCAAATCATCTGCGTTAACGAAAAAATAACTTTTTTATTTTGTGGAAATTAAAAGTTTTAACATAACATAAAAAGTAGTTTTTTAACTTTTCAACCAGTACGTTTTTCTCGTGTTTTGTTCCGAACTTTTGTACACATTTTTAGCCAGCCAGCACTGTTTCTGAAATTAGTCGTGAAAGCTCAAATGTTTTGTGTTGGTGTTCAGCTTAGACCTTCTAACGAAGTGCTCTTAGTGGAAGAATACAGTGATTGTGATTTTTCGCGTGTATTTATCTAGCTGATTCTCTTTTCTAGTGTACTAAACACGGTAAATTAATTAAGGTTAACAAACCTCCTTCCTACTAAACGTTGAGAAGCCTCGAAGCCCTCGGAATAATTATTCAGTGTTTTTTTTCGATCGAGTTAAAGTTTAAACAAAAGAAAAAGACAGAACACTGAATCACTATTTCGAGACTATACAACGTTTATTAGTAAAGGGGTTAATGTGAATTACCAATTATAAGTGTCGAATGGAGCTTTCACACGTTCTTGTGATTTTTCCTAAATTACTTTTTGTAACTCTAGCCCCAAACGTTTTCAAACGTCAGAAAATACACGTTGAGATAAATTCATGAACAGTATTGAATTAAAGTCTACGCAAATCATCAGTTTTATTGAAAATAAAGTTTGAAGGTGTTGCAATCTGTACCTTACAACATATTGTGAAATTTCAACAATATGTATAGGTTCCTTAGTATCTTACATATTACAAAAACTTATAGGTTTTTTGTTTAAAACAGTGGATTTTAAATTGACTTTACGGTTTCGCTTTTTTTTTACATTTGATAATGTTGAAGTTGACTAACAATGTATAACTAAATCTATAAAAAACACAATATTGCCTCAAAAGATTTAGGTTTCAATGCAACATTTTAATGTTGCACCATCCTTCACATTGCAGACAAACAGGCATGATTCACAGATTAATGAAGGCGATACGAGTTATTTCCAGAGCCTCAACATTCTCAAGGTCATCTGATTATATAAATTAGTTGGATATGAAGACATCACAGCGCGCATGACAGACGGTTCCGAGTAGACTGACGTTGATATATTGCTGACATATTTGTCCTCAAAAACAAACAAAAAACTGTTACAGACAAGTGTTATAGAACTAAAGACGCAAACAGAAAAAAGCAAAAAGTAACTTGCTTTTAGTAGACTATAGTGGCATCCTACGGTTTCACCCGCCATACTCCAAGAACACTCTCTTTTTCAGGATAAAAGTAGTCTAATTATGTTAATTCACGGTTTTGTTCGGACCCAGCCGACGGCACGTACTAATTTGTTCATTATGTATTGTATGTCATCTGCTACTTGACTGGAGCCCGGTGTATGGCGACATGTTCGCTCCCTGTCACATTTTGGGACTGAATATCGTCCGGCAAGGTGTGGGTATTGTAGTAATATACCTCTGCTAACCCTTTTGGGGGAAAGGTGTGACGATATGTTATGTCATACCAGATTTTATTCAAATCCGTTGAGCCATTTCAGCGAAAAGAAGTAACGACCAGGGGTTCTAATCGGAGATTTGCTATTTTCATTTCACCTTTTTTCGTCCTTCTTGCTCTTGTTTAAAACGTCATAGGTATGAGAGTGACCCAGATAAAATCTCATCTCTAATCACGCGTAGGAATAGCCCTCCTGATTCACATTCACTCCGAATCTTTCGTGGTTTTAAGTACTGTGATGTGATTAAGTACATTTTAATCAACATTCACAGTAGGTATCTAATCTTAGATGACGCTGAGGTGTGGTCAGAAAGCTCAAACTGAATGGTGCTTCCAAGAAAGGCTTACTAGAACACATCTCTAAAACAAGTAGTTTTCTCATGAAGTGGGTTTAGCCTTTCAATTAACCAGCTGAGCGCTACAAAAAGCGGCTTACTCCCAATGGAAAACGATTTTTTGATAAATGTGAACACACTTGGTGACTGTTTTGGTGGTGGTCGTTGGGAGCAAGCCCAAGAAGCTCTATCACCATACTATAGTTTTTTTTTAAATTCACCAAGATCTGTTTTAAATGTAACAATGACATGCTGTAGAATACACCGATTAGTCTTGGTGTTATGATTAGTAATAGTTTTATTAAGCTTTTGAATATATAAACGTTTTAAACATTTGAACGATCGATTGGAATATCATTTCTGTAGCCTAATGTAAAGAACGCCTTGACGTTAAGGTGTATGGTAAGGCGCAGCAGCTGTCTTGCTTACTCGCGACCCTGTTGACCTAAATACATATAAAAATATAGAATATATCTTCTATCAATGCATAGAAAACAGTATTAGCAAGTATTCAGAATTTTTTATGTTGATATTTATAGTTTTTACTTACGTTGAAATGTCTTAATAATTACGTGTCTTTCAGTACTTTACGTACGTGTCTTTCAGTACTCATCATAAATATCGACATGAAAATTATTTTGATTACTTTGTAATAAATGCTGTTTTCAATGCATTGATAGAGGCAAATTTATTAAAAATGCTTTCTAAATCATTTTATTTCCAATACAATAGTGTCGCGAGCGAGACAGCTGCCGTGCCTTACCATACACCTTAAGCAATTGAGCTCTATCTTTGAACTCTGTAAAGTTCAGGAACCCTATTCAGAGATTTGAAATTTTCATCTCACCTTTATCTTCCTTCTTGCTCTTGTTTAAAACGTCATAGGTGTGAGAGTGACCAAGATAAAATCTCATCTCATCTCACGCGTAAGAATAGTCCCTTCAGGGCTTTTATTTAAGTTGCATTCACTTCTATTGCATAGCTAACGCTCAAACGTCATACATAACTGCTGATTGGACGAGTTGAGAATGAGATCATGTGACATTTCCAAAGATACCAGATATATTACCTATATAGGTAGGTTTTGTAGAATTAGAATCACTTGGATGCAAACTTGTCTAGGGCCCGATTATATAAGATAATGCATATTGCTTTTTCATTGTATGAACATATAATGCCTATTTAATCTGCTTCTCCAGTTTTGAAGCCCAGTGTATGGCGACAGGCTCGCCCCCTGTCACATTTGGGACTGAATATCTTTCGGGGGAGTAGTAATACATCTCTGCCAGTGTCTTCGTGGAAAAGCGTGAAGAAATGTTAGGTAGGGTCAACTGGGGCAAATGCATCTGTAGGGCAATTGCGTCTTTCGAGAATTACTGATTAACTCGTCACAAATTAGGCAATTAACGCCATCTTGCAGATTATTGCAATTAAATATAAAAAAGATGTGGGTGGCTCCTAATTTGTCATAGGTTTGTCAGTAATTCTTGCCTTCTCTGCCTCACAGACGCATTTGCCCCAGTTGACCCTATATGTTTAAGCAATTAATGAATCGATTTGGATTTAATTGCGCAAAAAACTTTGCAAGTTTTGGCAGCTGTCGTTCGGCTGTACAATGCACTTGTTATTGCATAACTGGCATTCTCGGGACGCTTGGCAACAATATGCTTATTTGCAAATTTTTATTGATGCTGTTATTTACTTTTCGCTTTGTCATGAACATGCTTAAAGAGTTTTAGTAATCATTAAACGTGTTTTTTATTTAGGATGAACCAGCTGATTTTAAAAATAGATGCCGTGTAAAATGTAAAATGATAACTAGTTAGGCATTTCAGAGTCGCAAGACACAGGCTTTTAAGCCTAGTTTGGGGCTCGCCGGCAAAATGTTATGGGAAAGGTTATTCCACAAATAAATATTTAGTACCTGGATGGCCGAGCTTTGCTCGGTATTTTTTTAATTTTTTAATTGTGTTTTTTGGATAATAAACAATTGATTTTAGTCTAACCTCAAAGCAAACACTCATTGACTTCGTGTTACTTAACAACGCCATCTGCTGTTGTGTCGTTAAAGCAATTACTCGTAGTTGCTCACAAAAAATTGTATTATTGTTCGCCAATAGATGTCAGGAAGAGTCATATTTTTCAGTTGAGATTGATTATCGATAAAACACGAATAAAATTACATTTTCTAAAAATGATTCCTAGCTAGATCGATTTATCGCCCCCGAAACCCCCTATTTACTAAATTGTATGAAAATCGTTGGAGCCGATTCCGAGATTCCAATTATATATATATATATATATATACAAGAATTGCTCATTTAAAGATATAAGATTTACATAAATGTTTATACCTATCAGTTTACTTAAAAATCTAGGATTAGAAACCAAATGATTTATTACTATATTTTGAAGAATGTCACCAATATTAAACAGTTACTAAGGGATTATTATGCCTACTATAAATTTTATTAAGTGGTTTCTTTGGAAACTTTGCAGAATCTATCTACCTAAAACATATCGACGTCACGCCTTTCCCCCGAGGGGGCTGGCAGAGGTGTAATACAACACCCACATTTCGCCGGACGATATTCAATCCCAAATGTGACAGGGGGCGAGCCTGTCGCCATACACCGGGCTCCAGTCACGTAGCAGATGACATACAATTCGCACATATGTTCACATAATGAACAAATTGTTGCTTGCCGTCGGCTGATATTTACCTAACTAGAGCCCGGTGTATGACAGGCTCGCCCGCTGTCACATATGGCACTGAATATCGTCCGGAAAAGTGTGAGTGTCTGATACACCTCTGCCAGTCCCTTCGGGGCAAAGTTGTGACGGTATGTGATGTTTCCTTTTTTTTTTAATTAGTCTCATGAGCTATTCATCTTACTTACGGTGGGTTCCTCTCACCTGTCCCAGAGAGCCCAGATTCGGTAACGTCACATTTACTTCACATTTACGTCACATTTATTTCACCCACCGGACCAAGCCATGCCGTGAAATGACCTAGTCGTGTTTCGGGATGTAGTCCGGTGTAACCGTTCCGAAGACGGGTCTGAGCAGTAGCGCACTTGTAGCGCCTTACTCAACTGCCGTCTTTGTACTTGTTCACTCTACAAAACTTCAAGGCTAGAGTGAATAAGTGCCTTATAGGTCGTCGTGCTCCATCTTAGACCACAACGTCGCTTCACATCAGGCGAGTTGGTGGTCAAACGCCGACCTATTCTACATTAAAAAAAAAAAAAAAAATTATACCTATTTACCAAAACTATAGAAATAGAGTAAGCCATACAATCTATATCCGAGCATGACCTACAAAACGTAGAAATGCCGAACATCTTCCCGCAGCAGCTGAAAGGATAAGTTTTTTTTCTCCTATGAATCTATCATGTGTCTTTTAGTCATGTGAAAGAGAAGAAGGATGTTTTGTAAGGATTATACGTAAATACTACACTACATACGTAGCGTTTACGGGTGCGGTAAACATACCAACAGAAGTTTGATATCATAGTGTCATGATCTAATTTTAGTTAAAACATCGCCCTTCAAACTGTAAAACAGTAACACAGTAATCACGCTAAATAAACATAATACTTATTATAAATGTGAAAGTGAGTTCGTTCGTTTGTTTATTTGCTTATTAAGCTGTAACGAGTCAATCGATCATCATGAAATTTTGCATGGGTACTCGTTTTCAGGGGTACAGATCATATTAGGAAGAGTACCAACAGAATATGATAAAGGGTACCATCCTCCCGAAAAAATAACGATTCCTATAAGACTGCGAGTCAAACTGCGGGGCTCGGCTATTTAATAAATATTTTCATACTGGAAGCCTAAATGGTGCGGCTACATTAGCGCGCGATAATTCGTGTCACGGTGTCGCGCTAAAATCATCGTTATCGGTTTTCGTTGATGTTATTATCTACATTAGCGGTCAACTCGTCGCCTATCTGCAGAACTGACATAGGCGATAGCCCGACACATCGCCGAGTGACTAACTAACCGGCTACGCTTGTCGCGATGGCTCGAATTATCGCTGAAGGCCGCTAATGTAGCCGCACCATTGTCGAAAAAAATTAGAGCTTCTTTGCTCAACTGTCTGTCAAGTAATACATATAGACAGTTGAGTAACAAGCAAAAAACCTCTACTTTTTTTCGATTACAGGCTTTGACTTGGCCGCCATCTTGCAAATGTTATGCGATGATGCGGTCTACGATGGACCATGCTTGCGTAAAGAAACAATTATTGTTATAAACATTTTTGTTAAAACTAATTCAATGAAAACTTGAAGACAAGTTCTTCTTCAAGTTTGCAGTGAATTGGTTATAACAATATAACAATAACATTTCCGGAAAAGTAGAATTTCGTTCGAAGTTAGTTGCTTTGGAAACAGTACAAGCTTTTACAGCAACAAAAAACATACAAAAAGTCGGACAAACAGGTTTTTATGTTCCGTTAGCTAAAATAAACATCATGTCGGTAAGAAGTGAACAATCGAAGATTCTTGGCAGCCGGTGGAGCGTAGCGACCGCATGTTGGCGCACGGTTTGTACGGCGGCCGCTGAAGTGCGTGGGCGACTTTACTTGCTGACTGTACTGTACATTTCTACACGTAGGTCATAGACCATTACCACATATGCTTTATTGTGTACTTACAACATTTTCTTCTATGACTTTTATGCCTATTTACTTCAATCAGATAAACTAACCATTAATCTGATCGAAGCTTATGTGGAGTACATATGTCCTTAGGTATAAAAACACTGAATGTTTTTAATTTCATGAAAGTCACATGTTTAGATTTTTTCAATAATTTTAATCTAAAGGCTTTATCCTAACTGCAAACTGTTAGCTAGGACTTCAGTCAGCCACAAAATATAAAATATTTAAAATGGAGTGCCTGATCAGCGATACACCCGCAATTTGCGGGTGTCTTTGTTTTGTCTGTCTTTCCACTTAAATACAATCCGAGGGTGTTAAAGAGTGTAGTGAATAAGTATCTCCTGGGCAAACGTGTTACATCTTCGACCACGTCGTCGCTTCCCATCAGGCGAGTCGCTGGTCAAACGCATACCTAGTCTGTTGTAAAAAAAAAGTGTTTCGCTTGTTGACTCAATCAGTGAGCGGTCGACTCAATTTCAAACAAAAAACATATATCCTACTAATATTATAAACGCGAAAGTTTGTATGTATGGATGGATGGATGTATGGATGTTTGTTACTCTTTCACGCCAGAACGGCTGAACAGATCTGGATGAAATTTGGCACAGAGATAGATTATAGTCTAGAATAGCACATAGGATACTTTTTAACCGCGGGTGAAACCGCAGGGCGCAGCTAGTTATCTTAAAAAAATACCCTTCTTCTTAATTTGTACCCAACCATTTAAGTCGGGTACAAATGAAAACAATAACAAATGCATAGCACGGCGAGTCCATAGCAAAGTGTTATTTACGTGGCACTAGGCAAAATGCACAAGACGTCGACGCCAAATTCCAC
Organism: Peribatodes rhomboidaria; assembly: GCA_911728515.1. Taxonomy (NCBI): domain Eukaryota; kingdom Metazoa; phylum Arthropoda; class Insecta; order Lepidoptera; family Geometridae; genus Peribatodes; species Peribatodes rhomboidaria. Next base: position 14,713,637 of record OU452182.1, read on the forward strand.
TGATTGGGAAAAAAAGTGTCTACAGACAAGTGGCCAGTAACATTAAACAAAGTAATGGTAATCGAAACTCGTAAACCACTTATTTATTTTGCCGGTCAGCTGTTACTGTCGATTTAGATTTAGTGCTGTAAATAAAATAAAACCCTCAATCTTTGATGGTCTAATGACTAGATCAATACAAAATAGAGGCATCAGGTGAGTTGGGCGATCTTTTTATTTCGTTTAATAAGAAGGTTATTTTCCCTATTCGTGATTTTTTTAACTAAACTACATATAATTTTTATTGTTAATGGTATTTAGTGTAGGTAGTGGTTTACGGATAACTAGCTGCGTCTCGCGGTTTCACCCGCGGTCCCACGGCATTATTTTTTTTCGGGATAAAGTACCAATTTTTTTTGTTTTACTCCTAACAACGCGACGTGAATTATTGCAAAATTTCATGATTGGTTGAGTAGTTTTCAAAATCAAAAAATCGCCATTTTTTGATTTTAGTAGATTTTAAACATTCAATGAAGGATCATGAATCATCTTCGTGTTTCATTCATAACTTGAACCACTAGGTTTAGTTAGCTCTTGAGATGTATCCTGGAATTCCCAGACGCAGTCTGGTCAATTTATGATTACTGCCACTTAGATACAAATGCGTGCTTGAATACTTGAACCGGCTACCGGCAGATCTTATTGAGAGTAGACTGACTGACGGCAGACCACAGCCAGTTATCCTTTTTCTAGAAATAACCAATTTTTTTTATATCGCCCATCGGGTATGCTAAAGCCTTAAAGGCCATAAGCATATGGAAATTTAAAAAAAAATAACAATCTTTTACAACCCCATTACGAAACTGGGGGGCTATTCCTGAGCGTGAGATGAGATGAGATTTTATCTTGGTCACTTTTACACCTATGACATTTCAAACGAGAGCAACAAGGACGAAAAAAGGTGAGATGAAAATCTCAAATCTCCGAATAGGGTCCCTGACCTCTTTCCACCAATCTATCTACTGTCATTGTCATGATCATAGTTGAAGTTTATCAATCATCTAAAATGTGAGAGATTTTGGCGGGAACAGAAAAGATGGTTTCGTGATTTTATATTATTATCTAAAACTTGTGATTCTTTAAGTGCCAAAGTGTATTATAGGTGGATTATTAACATTTATCGGTTCGTTTACGTGCACGAATGTGGCGAAATCAAATGTACAAGCATTGGGAGACGTGACTTTTCGTGTTATCTACAAAACTCCACTTAAAGTTTCAGTATAGTATCCATCAGTTTACTGAAATTTGGAAAGGGGAGGGATTCATCATCGTCATCATTAGCCCATCATATGTAAAAACCATCAATAACTTGACACTGATCGCTTCACCTCCTTCACTGTTGATGGCAAAATTACCCGAAAACCATAAGGGGCAGAAGCTACTAATTATGAAAAAAAAAAAACTTTACACTGAATGGAAAAAAAAGGAATAAGTAATAAGTATGCTTTTTATTAAAAACCAGAGTAAGCGTGCAACATCAGCTTCTGTCTTCATCATCAGATCTTTACTGCACCTTCATTCAGCAAAGTGCTCATCGAAAAAAATGCATAGAGCTCAAACATGGTGGGCCTAGCGTGCCACGTTGCAAAGTCTCTACGGCCACTTTCTGACTGGATCATCAGCTCCATGGTAATATTATTGACTGCCTCGGTGGCTCAGTTGGTAGTAAACCTGCCTTCTGAGCTTGGGGGCGTGGGTTCGATTCCCACCTAGGGCAAACATTTATGCGATGAACATTTGTGTTTGTTCTATGTCTGGGTGTTACTTAATATGTATTTAAAAAATATCTAAGTATGTATATCAGTCTCTGACAGCCATAGTACAAGCTTTGCTTAGTTTGGGGTCAGGCGACCGTGTGTGGAAGTGTCCCGAATTTATTTATTTATTATTATTTATTTATTATTGTATTGTCATCCAAACCAAGCGTGTATGCAAAACTTCAGCTCAATTGGACGTCGGGTAGTGGTTCAAATCTAGCATGGAAGATTTGTACTTTACGTTACATACTCTTGTACACAAGTGTAGTTACGTTAAAACTAGTAAGTAAAAAGACAAGTTCGTATAGCCCAAGTGGCTAGTCCACGGTCGCGTTCAGAGGATACGTCGGAGCGCAACGCAGAGAGCAACTTCGGCTTACAACTCACTGATGTTTTGAGCGGCAAAATTGCACTTTGGGTGCACTATTCGGGGCGATCCTCTGAACGCAACCCTGGTGATAGTTTTAAGTTGCCTGAAGGTCTCTTAGCGGTTGTTATCATAAAACAAGCAGCCGGGCCGCGGCGTATCTTCCCAAGCACTTTAGCGCTAAACTGTCAAAGCCACCCATCCGAAGACTGACCATATCGTCATTGGTGATCAAATAACGTTTTTAATTTATCAATCTTATTTTCTTACTTAAGAAAATAAGATTCTACTACTACTTCTACTTCTTCTAACTTAAGAGTCCGGCGACCTAACTAATTTCGACCTAGGCGACCTAACTTCGCATTGGCTGAAGGTATTCTATAGCCATTTCGTCTAGAAGAAAAAGACGAGTGAAGAGAGCGAGTAATGATACTGACGAGCCTCTAAACTTACCTACAGAGTGACAAAGTGCAATTTCAATTTTTTTTATGACTTTTGCACTACTGTAATTATTCTTAAGTGACTAAGAATTTCCCTTGTATTATTGATTCATTTAACAGCTAATGATGGAGACAACCTCCCTATGTAATGGAATTTTTGATTTGCTTTGTCTACCTATTGAATAAATCAGTCAAAAGTGACCCCTTAAAATGCGGATATTTTTCATAGCTCTATTTTCGCTTGAGAACGTTTTAAAAAAAAACCAAGAACATAGGGGCGAAGATATTGTTAATTTAATTGTACATGCTTAATTTCATCATAATCTGACAAACGGTTTTCAAGAAATTTGAGTAGTGCGTTTGTATGGAAATTTCAGAACGACGCGGCCCTCTTAATCCCACGAGATACAAGAACGTTAAGTTTTTAATACCCATATATAGCTGTGAATATGAATAAAACAGGCAAAGGAAATGCAATGATTTACGCAGGAAACGCAACATTGTACCTCTTCAAATATTCTCTAAATCGAGACCGTTATCGTACAAACTATTAATCTTATTCTGTGGCATTATGCCCGCAAACACCGCGTCCTCTGATTCACTATTCTACTCCAGGGATTATAAATAGTACTCAGCTATAAATAGTACTGAGAAATAAGTACTATTTCTGGCGGGAAGAAAACTACTGTTTACGGTATGTTGTTGGGGAGAGCGAATAGTGTTATTTGTGCAGTGTCGTAACTAGGGCGGTGCTAGTGGGATCCAGGTCATCCAGGCACAGGGGTCCCATTCGGAGCTTTGTGAAATTCATCTCACCTTTTTTTGCCTTTGTTGCTCTCGTTTGAAACGTCATAGGTGTGAGAGCGACCAAGATAAAATCTCATCTCATCTCACGCGTATAGGAATAGCCCTCCTGGGCGCAGACTTTTGAGAGGCACAAAAATGACCAGGACCAATAACTTATAGCCAAAACGTACCTCAGCATTGTGATTTTATGATACGGGAATTACATACGTACGATTTAAGTCGGTTACTCCGACTCAAACGCATTCTGCAGTCTTTTTCAAAGAGAGTACACGCACGGCTAGGAAACGAAACGAAAAGCAGGCGTGCGCGCACTCTCCTTGAAAAAGACCACCAAATGCAGTTGATAGGAAACTATAGGCAGTGTCTACTTTGTAGGACGGGGGTCCCGTGGCTGATTTTATATCTGTTTAATTTAATTAAAATATCGACACGAATCTATCTGTTCTGGTCTTTTATGTTAGGTGGAATCCCTGACACAGGGAACCAGTGAGGAGTTAAGCATGTGTGTGGAAGTAGATTACACTTTACGAAAAAGAAAATAAAGAGAGTTACAGACAAACGTGTGTTCAATGACAACAATTTTTATGCTATCTTTGCCAATTCTGATGCAAAGATGCTCTCTTAAATATTTCTTGCACATATTTACTCGTATTTACCAAAATTTAACAAGACGTTTGATTACCAGTTACGTAATTGTGAATAGTTGTTTTAAAAACAGTTGGTTAGTTTAATCGCTTAGGTCTTTGTTCACTGAAGAACTTTAATTGTTGACATTTGACTGAATAACTGTCAAAAGACGGTTAAAAATTTAATCACCTTGTCAAGTTTCGTCGTACTTTGGTCTTAGTCAAGCTTCGAGAAAGTTTGACCTTAGTTATAAAATAAATCTTCGTGTCCTTACTTTTTAGCGTTTGTTGTGTCTTCCATGACATCCCCGACATAGAGAATGCCAATCCTAGTTTTAACTGTAAAGCGTTAAACATTCTTCATATGGAGGCTGGAATTTCGATATTTCAGTCATTACTCCCAGAATTATGTAGAAGAAATTCTAAAAAATCTATTTTCTCAACCAGTTTTCGATTTAAAATATTTATGCCCCAATTTCATAACGTATAAATCATAAAGCCGTCTTAAAATCGTAAAATCATCGTAAAACCTCACGTATATCAACGATATTTGACGTGTTTTGACAATTTCTAGACTCTAATTAAATTATAGGACAAGTGAGAGTTATACGCAAGTGTTGCGTGGCATTTTTAGATACTAATACGCGTAAAATATAATCTTAATTTATTTAATTTGAAAATTATAAAGTTGAAATAAGATAGCGCTTGGAGTTGGTGCGGCAGATCCCGGTCAGATTTTGATGGTTGTCCGCAAATGCCACTAGTAATTGCATTTATTTATTTAATCTTGAATAATAAATGTTAGTCGTTCTGAACAGAAATTTAAGTTTTTATTATAAAATTGAAACGACATGTCCAAATATTGCACGCCTCTCCAGGTATACCATGAAGATCATATTTTCAATTGTGTATTATCATCATATACAATTGCATTGTCATGCAAATGAAATATATTTTTACATAGAGTAACAAAGTATAACTGGTTAAAATATGACCATGTACACGTACTAAGTATGAAATATTAATTGACGTTTTGGTAAGAAATGGTATACACATTCCCCTTACTAATCAATGTGCAATAGCCTCGGAATAGTTATTCCGTGTTTTGTCTTTTTAAATCCCATTAAAAAATTTAGAGAAAGAAAAAGAGAAAACACGAAATCCTATGATCACGGTTCTGAGGCTATTTCAAGTTTATTCAGGGATTTTAGAGAGATTTAGCCTCGAATGGGAACTGGCTCTCAAATGCAACTACCAGAATATGACAACGATACAATTGTGAACTTAGCATGTTGAGTATTTTTATACTTAGCAAAGTTGAAAATAATAAATTTCACAATAAGTTACTTGTCGTAGAGGTCCTACGACTGCTACGAGATCTGTAGACAAGAATGACCTTTGTTGCATATTTCGTAGCACTTCGTAGCAACTGTTAAAACAATCTCAAAAACGTGTGAGTTTGTTATTTCTGTTTAAATTATGGCAGTAATATTTAGATTGGCCGTTAATATCCAGAATATTTTTATAATAGACATTTTCCGGCCGCGTCCCAAAAAAAAACCGGGAGTATCAATATAAAATGCGACTGCAACTTTATGAATCTGGGACGCATAAACAAACAGTCTGATTGATCTGACGTTTTTTCGTCATAACTGAGAAGATTATTTTCAAAATATGCTAATAAAATTAGTAATTTTCGTACCTACGATGCAGCTTTGAAGACAATCTTCAAAATTTAGAGGTATTTATACATAATCGAAATAAAAACAGTTTTAAACTGAAGCTCTTTGCGTTTAAAACGTTCTCTAAAATTTAACGAACTCATTTTATCGAACTCAATAAAAAAGATCAAGAAGAAAGGAATAGATTTGTTCAATCATCGCTAAACGCTGCAATAAAGTTCAAACACCGTCAATGTTTACAACAGTTAACCAACTTTAAAATATAATAATGACCATAGTCTGTTTTCGATTACTCCAATAGCCGTATCCAGAGCCCGCTCCAGGTTTTATTTGTAAACATACGTCGCTGGAGCCACCGCGGCGTCTGCATTGCATTTTTGTCGCCGTATTTTGTGGAGAGTTCGCGCGACAGCGAGCGCGGCCGCCCAAGTGAAAGCTAAGCTCGTCTGAAAGTGTAGCTGCGCCCCAGGCTGGCATCCGCCTAAAATGGGGTGATCGCGCGCGATGGTATCGTATTGCGGGTATAAAAAGAATCTGAGCGCCCCGCCGCCGGTCAGAACGGCTTCAAACGTGAGTACGCGCGCACCTGCCCGTGCGCGTTGCGACTGTGTGTGCAACCCCGCGAGTGCCCCGCTGCCGCGCGTCAGTGCATCCGTGACGTGCAACGCTGCATTGTCGCACACCTGATTTATCGTGATTGGATTGATTGTGAAGTGTCTTGGACTCTGGAGTGAGCTTCCTGGTGTTTGGTTAATGGTTCATGATAATAATAGACCGCCTGTTGGACTACCCAGTGATTTACGGATCGATTGGTAACCTAAGAAACAGTGGCTTTGGTTTGGATAGTTTGCACCTTACAGTATTTGATCTGAAAGTAAAGCAAATCAATGCTATGATTGAATTACGTTTGAATTAAGATGTCATTTTCAGTTGAGAGTAAATCAGTTAATTATCTATATCAATAATAGAAATTTAGCAGTAAATCATAGTATACATAATTTTAAAAGTTTGTATAGAAACAGAGTCAATAGATCCTACAAACTGGAATGAAGGTCCTGAGAAGTACCGATAACAATAAACTGATATAGATGAAATCGAATCTTTTAACAATTATTAAGCAGTCGAGTATTTAAAAAAACAAGTAAATAGATAAAATACAAACAGACTTTACAGACGTACAAAATAGAAAATACACCAAATATAGTAAAGAATGATAATCCCATTGACCCATCAACCAGCACCATAAAAGACAATAAACAATCCAGTGACGGATAAATCAGTTGGCGTGCTTCCAAGCGCACATTCCTCGTGACGTAATATCCGCGAAGGGCTGCGTTCGGTATAAGCTAATAAAAACGCGCTTAGAGCCGGTGTTACGCAAACGGCGCGCTGGCAGCGGGCCCGGACCGCGACTCGGGTTACACCCACAAATAGCCGCACGCGCACACTTCGAGCCACGCCGCTCGGACACTCTCTAACCGGCGCTTCATCGTTGCAGGAAGGCTCAAGGGCTGCGTTCTCGTGTCTCGACTAGCCCAGAAGTCTCGTTAGCCCTCCGAACATGCCGAAGCCCGCCGTACAAGAGGGCGAGGACCCCGATCCGACCCCGTACCTGTTCGTTTCTCTGGAACAGAAGCGTATCGACCAGAGCAAACCATACGATGGCAAGAAGGCATGCTGGGTACCTGACGAGAAGGAGGGCTTCCTGCAGGGAGAGATCAAGGCCACCAAGGGGGATCTGGTGACCGTCAACCTTCCCGGAGGCGAGGTAATTGCTTTTGTTTTATTTGACTAGAAATGGATGAAATAAAAAAAGTTACTATAATTACCTAGTAGTAGTAGTAAATTTAAGTAGTATTATCTAAAAGTGTTTCAAATCTTTTTAGTCTTAATGATCTGAAATAATTCAGTTTATGGAAAATGTAATTTACAAACAACATATGGGACTTCAGGGGCACCCTTACCTTGCTGTGGAATGATGATGACGTCATAATAGGACAGTAATGATGTAACCATGCCAATGACCTCGACCTTTAGCTTTAAGTCTTAACCTTTTAATTGACTATTTTGTAAACAGTTACTAAGCATGTGTCTTAAATGAGCAGGAAAAGACATTAAAAAAGGATCTCCTCTCACAAGTAAACCCGCCGAAATTCGAGAAAGTCGAAGACATGGCCGACCTGACGTACCTTAACGAGGCAGCTGTGCTTCACAATCTCCGACAACGATACTATTCGAAACTGATATATGTAAGTAGGCGCCAAGCGCGCCTTTACCATTACTTATGCTAATGTAAACATCTTTCCCGCAGACCAAAGACTTCAAGAAGGACCTTGTAGCTCAAGTGAACCCACCTAAGTACGAGAAAGCCGAGGATATGTCCAACTTGACATACCTCAACGACGCTTCAGTTTTGTATAACTTGAAGCAGAGATATTACCATAAGCTCATTTACGTAAGTCGCCAGCCGGCGAAGGGTTGCAGCCTTGCAGTGTGCATGCACCTCACCTCTCCAATCTCTCATCACTGTAGGCACATTTCTCGAAACTATTGGATACATACCAAGTTTTAAAGTGCAATAGATGCCCATGAACGGCGCAATTGTTATTTGATGTGCTGATAAAAATAGAGTCATCGGACATGCCATCTGCAGTTATTTCAGTACGCTAAATTTATCGTCAGATACTTTATAGTCGATTGATAACGAAGTTTCCATCTCGATAGACTAATTGCTGTTGTAATGAACGCGTTGATACGATAAAGATTAATGATTCAAGGATGAGAGAGCCGTAGCGATAGTAATATCTATCTTCGTAGTAAATGTGCCTACCGATCCATCTCCTCGTCCATTCTGTGACTAAACCTATCCTGGGACCGATCTTGAACCCTCTACACAGGACAAGTCGGTGCAAGGGAACTCGGAGCCATCCAGAGGACTTCTATCGTTCTAAGAATTACTTCCATAGAATAGATTTCTTCGTGTTCATAGAATAGTTTTGTGTTGTGCTTAGAGTTGACTTCTTCGTTTTGATCAACGTTGAAAGTCTTTTCTGTCTTGTTGTAGAGCAAAAGGTATCATTACTGTACCCTGCTCTAAGATTTCGTTTTCGTTTTTATCAGGATTTGTGGTTTAAACTATGGGTGAAAAATGTTTTTGGTTGTTTCGACGAAACTCTCTGCAAAAAAAAAGGAAATATAAAGCCTGTTACAAAAACTAATTATGAATATTGAAAGTTAAAAGTATTATTTGCAGAGAGATTTGTCTCATTTTGTAAGCACAGAGACCAACAGTATGAATATAATACTCTCTCTGTGTTTGTGTGCTTTTTAGATTTAGTTTTTTAGATTTAAGACATTTTTTTCTCATTTCACCAACCAATTTCCTTATCATTTTATATCATAAATACCACAAAAGTAATCCTTCCCCTTTCTTCCTTACAACTCCTCATCGACCGTTAATTTAGCCAAATTCAGAATAATGTCAAATCAAATTTTCGTCCTATTTCATTTTTCAACACATCAATTTTGCTTTCCTCGTAAGATTTTCCATCTTCATCCACACCCCTTGTATCCTCCATTTTTGCTTCCCGCGCTTGCTATCAGCTAATGTTCAATCCATCAACAGACGTACTCCGGTCTCTTCTGCGTGGCTATCAACCCTTACAAGAGGTTCCCCGTGTACACCTTCCGTTGCGCCAAGCTGTACAGAGGCAAGCGTCGTTCGGAAGTACCTCCCCACATCTTCGCCATTTCCGACGGTGCTTACGTCAACATGTTGACCAACCACGAAAATCAATCTATGTTGATTACGTAAGTTCACAATTTTACAAAAAAAATGATATACCTAAATTGATAAAACGTAACAAGGTAAAAACCTAAACTTGGATAAATGTAATACATGTATAAAATGACGATATCTTAGAAACCTTCTTTACATGACATTCTAACGAGACTCTAAAACCCAACAGCGGTGAGTCTGGTGCCGGAAAGACTGAGAACACGAAGAAGGTAATTGCGTACTTCGCCACCGTGGGTGCTTCCCAGAAGAAGGACCCCAACGCTGAGAAGAAGGGCTCCCTGGAAGACCAGGTCGTACAGACTAACCCGGTACTTGAAGCCTTCGGTAACGCCAAGACTGTGCGTAACGACAACTCCTCCCGTTTCGTAAGTATTAATTTTTACTACTACGCTTACTAAGATACGCTTTCAATAACAAACAACAATTACAATCGATTAGTTCGTACACATATTTGAAGAAAAACTTAGATTTTAAATAAAGAAAGAAAAGAAAAATATTGTCAAAAATATTTTAATAAAAAAAAGTATTGCGAGAGGCTTTTAAAGCTACTTTAGTTTATTTCAAATACTACAAGATGTTCTATCTTCCTTCCCCAGGGTAAATTCATTCGTATCCACTTCGGTCCTTCTGGTAAACTGGCCGGTGCTGACATCGAGACCTGTAAGTACTTTCAAAATATTTGTACTTTAAGTAATGTTATTCTCCATCTTTATTTTGTCTAATGCAAATGTTTATGACATTTTATCGACATGAGTTTCAACAGTATAGCAAAAACAAAATTAAAGCAAAAGAGCTTAGAATCTTAGTGATAAATCAAACTTCTGCTAACTAACGATAATCACGTCGACGCTTCCCATCAGGCGAGTCAGTGGTCAAACGCATGCCTAGTCTGTTGTAAAAAAAAAACTAAGTAATCTAATGTTTATAGGTAATATTTACCTCCAAACATTTCGGATGCGTGGCACTATAGGGGTACCATTTATTGACGTTTTTTATTAGCATAAGTGTATCCTACCTACTTATTTATACTTAGACAGTCCGCGGAAACTTGAAAAAAAAAACTGGCGGTGGATGGGTGGATGGCAGCTTCCATAGAAAAATATTCGAACCACCTTCAGTGGAAATAGTCTCAAACCCGTTACAAAATGTTTAGCATACTTAATCAAATTTACTCGTTTTGAAAGCTCTGTGTTGTCTACGGCCTTTGGCCATGATCCTGTGATGTAGTATGAGCTTCAATATGATTTTTTCCTCAGACCTGCTCGAGAAGGCCCGTGTCATCTCCCAGCAGACCTTGGAGCGTTCTTACCACATCTTCTACCAGATGATGTCTGGTTCCGTTCCCGGACTCAAGGGTGCGTATAACAAATCTCTAGAGAAAACTTGGAAACATGAGAACTACTCTACAAGTTCATGAATGGATCTTGCTATCTGAACAATATTTTGACTTTTACAAAATTTGTCACGCACATAACTTAAAGGTTAATATTGTTTGGATATGAAAAATTTAAAATTAGTTAGGTAGACATTATTCAGAATCTGTACATGTATGATACATACAATACGTAACTCATGGAAAAGTATTGCGAACACCATGTGTTACTCATGGGTAACTGTTATTCGTTTTAAGCATCGTATAGCGAATCTATACAAGGGCGTCTGCGATAAATGTGATGATAGATTTCTTCTTTTACCTTTTGGTTCCTAAGTAAGCAAAATATTGGACAGTCAGACGAGTATTATGAGTTTGTAGAGCAATTCTGTTAATTTTAAAAACGATTTATATTTTGTATTGAATGAAATTGTCTAATTTTTTTTTAATTTTCATTAGCCGTATAACAATTCCTATTTAAATATAAATAGAGATTAAATTTGATATTAAATCTTTTTTAAAGTCTAATGTATAAATTGTTATACGGAAAATGTTTTTTGTTTTAAATTTATTTTAGTCTATGTACCAACACTATCAGTTACACGTAGAAGTTGACATTCCAGACAGAACACCAAGAATATTCAGTACACTACAAAATCCACTAATGTAATGTTAATTGATTTGACTTTTCAATATTTAGAGCAGTGTATGCTGTCAAATGACGTATATGACTATAACATCATCTCGCAAGGAAAAACTACCATCCCCAACGTAGATGATGGAGAGGAATGTACGCTTACTGACGTAAGTTCAGCCCTCGGGAAGAGGAGGCTGTGGTGTATTGTTTGAAACCGACGGCGCGCCGCCAACCGGTGCACCCTAGACATATCTCGTCTTATACTGACAGAGATACTCCTAGTTCTAGACCCCTTATCTCTCTATACAGACTGAGAGAAACGCATGTTTTTTTACCGTTAGTACTAGACACCAGTTATCAAATGAGACTGTGATTGGTGTCGTTTTATAGAAATCTGCCTTTTGTCGAACGACGTCATGGACTACCACATCGTGTCGCAAGGCAAGACAGCTATTCCCGGCGTGGATGATGGCGAGGAAATGACCCTTACCGACGTGAGTCCAGGACGTGACTGCTGGCTCATCTCATTTTCACAACACCTTTCTCGACTCTTTAAATTTCTTCATGCTGTTCACTAACCGCTTGTTGCTTAAGTCTGAGTTAAGGCTCAGTCTGCGCATGTATGTTAGAACGTTTTGGTGTTTACAGAGAAGACGATGCTTAGTTCCCGCACGTCGGACTATCCCCTCATAAGTCAAGGGAAGACACGTATACCTGGGATCAACGACGCTCTGGAGTTCGAACTGACGGTCGTAAGTCACGAACCGAGCAAGGAGCGTGCGTCTTGCCTCAGATATCCGTGTATTGGTCTCTGTTACACCAAAATTTCTGACAGACACGTGAAATGCCCGCTCCCTGCAAGAGTTCCAAGGGCTTTTTGCACAGGTTTTCAGTACACGATAGGTGTGATATCCCGATCCAGCACAGCACATACACGAGCGAACTAATATGTAGACAGACACGGCACATACAGAATTTACGTTAGGGTTAGGGTCTCCGCATCGATCTGCATTAAATGTGTTTTTCATGTATTTTGTTTATCCACAACAGAACAATGTCTGTTGTCAAACGACGTCCACGATTACTATAACGTCGCTCAGGGTAAGATTACCATCCCCAACGTTGATGACGGCGAGGAGTGTTTGTTGACCGACGTAAGTGATCCAAATTGGAAGAAGTTGCAGTAGTCCCGTTGAGTCGTGTGACGATAATGAACCCTGTATTTGATATACAGAACAGTTATCTGAAAAAGGACCATTATTTTGACTATAATGGACCTGAATACCCTAGCACCTTAGAATATAATGCATTAGTTTGTGATGGTATTATCGTATTTATCACCATCAAATACACAAAAATAGAATAGAAATCCCTGTAGACAGATGTCACGCCAAATCAGCAAACTTGGATGAGCGTCACATTATTAATGTAGCAGTAATTTTTGAGACAAATTCTACTGTTGCGTTAAAATGACTTTGTAAAAGTCAAATAGTTACATGCGGTAGTTCCAGCATCAAACCCCGCTATAAACAGCAAACCTGTGCACTGAAACCCAAAACTCGAATTCCACTACGAGCTTTTATTAACGCTTCTATTTTTATAACTAACCTAGATTAAGATTATTTGGTTACTCTGATACATTTTCTATTTTTAGTAACTATCAAACTTTTGTTTTCTAACTTTAATTTTTCTATAAAGTTTTCAGTAAAAAACGCGCTACCGTTGACGAAATCAATCAAATCAAATCCGTTGACGTTTTATAGTCTAAACACTCCTCTTTACACCAGTGTGTCCTGCCCACCATAACATTTAATGCCGATACATGGACGCTCGCAGACGAGACTGTACACAAAATACAGTAAATATAGAGTCATGGAGAGCTCCATGGTCAGCATCAAATTACAAAGTTCGTGGCATTGAAAAGACAATCACAAAACTGAAACAAGCTGGACAGGATATGTTGTCAGGAGTGGCGATAGGTGAAATGAAACGTTGACGGATTGATGGTCGCGTTTCAGTAAATGATTTTCACTACATAATAAATAAATATCCACTCAACTATCCAGTCAAAGTTAAAGTCAATGGTAAAGTCAAAGTCTATTATTATGATTCTAACATTTGATTTACCATATAGCAAGCCTTCGACATCCTGGGCTTCACCCAGGAGGAGAAGGACAACGTGTACAAGATCACTGCCGCCGTCATGCACATGGGTTGCATGAAGTTCAAGCAGAGGGGTCGCGAGGAACAGGCTGAGGCTGACGGTACTGAGGTCAGTATCGACATCAACCATTTTCATACTATCTTCTTTAGTAATCTCATACTCAATTAAGTGCGTTTATAATACAACCTGCGTCACACAAAGAAAAGTTCTTCTTCTTCTTGTTATTAAAAAAAAAAAACAGAAAAATAGTTTCTCCAAAATCTTTGTCATTACATTATTTGCAATACAACAAAAAATAACTTACAATACTTTGTCTTTGTATTACAGGATGGCCAGAAGGTTGCCACCCTCCTTGGTTGCGATTGCACCGATTTGTACAAGAACTTGTTGAAGCCTCGCATTAAGGTCGGAAACGAGTTCGTCACCCAGGGTCGTAACAAGGACCAGGTCACCAACTCCGTGGGTGCTCTCTGCAAGGGCATGTTCGATCGTCTCTTCAAGTGGCTCGTCAAGAAGTGTAACGAGACCCTAGACACCAAGCAGAAGAGGCAGCACTTCATCGGTGTACTGGATATCGCCGGTTTCGAGATCTTCGACGTGAGTTTCTGGGGGGATGGGACTTAGGTCGAACCGACTTGGTTCTTCCTTCTATTAATAAAAATGTGCAGTAATACATGAGTGTCTTAGGATAAAGCACTCGAAGAACAGTCTGCCTTGAATCAATGTTCTTAATTCTAAAAGCTGGTGAATCGGCCTGTGTCTTGTCAGCCAATTTAATTTTGATGAACAAAATAATCAAAAAGTTCAACATTTTTTAGTATAATAAACCAGCTAGAATATTTTACTGCATATTTTTGTGATTTAATTTTTATTCCAGCTTGGATGAAAACGAAGAACAACATACTGAACCGGATTTTTTAGTTATAAGAATTGTTACAGATGCCATTATAATTATATTAATGCAACTTTACTTCCTTAGTTCAACGGTTTTGAGCAACTTTGCATTAACTTCACCAATGAAAAACTCCAACAATTCTTCAACCATCACATGTTCGTACTTGAACAAGAAGAGTACACCAAAGAGGGCATCCACTGGGAGTTCATTGATTTCGGAATGGACTTGCTCGCCTGCATTGATCTTATCGAGAAGGTATACCGAAAGTTCAAAACTCTCGGTTGGGATCCTCTAGACGAGTTCCACTATGTGTTCAGTTTTCAGCAGACATCCCGCTCACTAATTTGGTTATCGTAGTATAGTTTTTAGACGTGTTACTAACTTTGTTATTTTTATCTCTCAACTGGGTTTTCTGTTATACATAAAAGTACAACGGTTTCGAGCAACTCTGCATTAACTTCACCAACGAGAAGCTCCAGCAATTCTTTAACCACCACATGTTCGTACTTGAGCAAGAAGAGTACAAGAGAGAGGGTATCAACTGGGTCTTCATCGATTTCGGAATGGACTTGCTCGCTTGTATCGATTTGATCGAGAAGGTAATAGTCAAGTTTGTTGTCTGCCCCATCGACGCTGGGAGCAGTCCTGACGGGGTTGTGTTGTCCTCCGTCAATATAAATGTGGACACTTCCTCGAGCCAGAAGAGACAGGCTCGGTCGTGTTGTGAGTTAGGGCCAGAATAGACGGGTCCAGTTCAAGGGTTTGTTAGGAATACCTAACTGTGGAATGAGATCCACAGCCATTACCTCTTACCCTACCCCTAACTTAACATTCCTTCCCTGCAGTTCAACGGTTTTGAACAACTCTGCATTAACTTCACCAACGAGAAACTACAGCAGTTCTTTAACCATCACATGTTTGTGTTGGAACAAGAGGAGTACCAGCGCGAAGGCATCGAATGGACATTCATTGACTTTGGCATGGATCTCCAAAATTGCATTGACCTTATAGAAAAGGTATAAATGGCGACAAAGCAACATGAATGCCTTGCCTCACGCCATTCGAGTCCTCAAATATCGTCCTCTAAATTACAAATTGCTTTATTTTAAATCATTAAACATTTTATTTGCGAAAAGAAAGACTTTATTCGAGTGACTCTTCAATGCTGCTGGTTGTGTTTTTGTGTGATTTCTTTCGTGTGTATTTTCTACTATCTCTTTTAATAATATCTTTCAGGACACGCGTGCACACAAACTATTTACAATAATTTATAGTTTAATCAGACCTCGATTATTTTTTACATGTTGTTCGCGGTGCAGATGAACGGGTTTAATCAGCTATGTATTAACTTTACCAACGAACGATTGCAACAGTACTTTAACCATTTCATGTTCGTCCTAGAACAAGAGGAGTATGAGAGAGAAGGGATCAAATGGGATTTCATAGATTTCGGTATGGATCTCCAACCGACCATAAATCTGATAGAAAAGGTATTAGAGGTGTATAGTTTAAGCTTGACGGTGTAGGGGCGCGACACGCAGGGCTTTGAGCTGTAGTCATGGCCAGCAACCGCAAGTAAACATGGCTGCAACCCCACCCCGGTAACGTAGGCCTTATTAAAGATATCGCTTGACCCACACACTCATTACAACCAAGCGAAGCTATTGCCCATACAAAAGTCAGTAATATTGTAGATAAACATTTTGCATTAAGCTGCTGCGATTCAAATACATCCGTAGGTAAAAACACTGTCCTAGTTAGGTTCCGCACATATTAAGTGCCTGCTATTTAAAAACAGTAACAATACAGTTAATATAATTTCAGCTAATTTAAGTATGTATTTTGATAGAAATGGATATCTAATGCTTTCTTATGAATGTTCGCCGTTTTGTAACGTCGTATTGTATTGAATATCATGTATTTAGTATTACGCATATCAACAGAATAATGCTTTTTTACGCATTTTGATATTTTAAATCGCGTTAATAATTATTTAAATAGGTTATGCAAACGATATAGGCTTTATAATTAAAAGCACAGCACACGCTACACGACACCTTCTTTTTGCATGATGCTTTTGAATATAACGCATAACAAACACACTATAAATAATAAAATATAGTTTCAAGAACATGAAAAAAAATGTCCCCAAATTTTAAGCACGAAATATTTTAAACGCATTCTTTCAACGTTCAAAAAAATTTTGCTAGCCAATATAATTAATATCAATATAAATAATATGGATACAAAATATAATTTGTCAGTATTTCGTACAGTAAATATCTTTCGTCTTAAAAAAATCAAAGTAAAATCTGCATGCTGAGTACGTTTTCGTCACGGCCGCGTACTAATCTCGCCGGTACGATTCCAGCCTATGGGTATCCTCTCCATCCTTGAGGAAGAGTCTATGTTCCCGAAAGCCACCGATCTGACCTTCGTTGAGAAGTTGAACAACAACCACTTGGGCAAGTCTGCGCCTTTCCTGAAGCCCAAACCCCCGAAGCCCGGTTGCCAGGCCGCTCACTTCGCTATTGGCCATTATGCCGGTAACGTAAGTATCTTTACAATATAAAACTATTAGATCATAATTTTTTTAATCAACAGGTACCACCACTTTCAAACTTTTATACTCTTATAATTTTTCCGTCATTCGTAATCTTCCTTATCGTCATCATCATCACCGCAATCTATTTTAAAGTTAGCTGATCGTGACTTGTCTTCGTATCAAAACAGGTCGGCTACAACATCACTGGATGGCTTGAGAAGAACAAGGACCCCCTTAACGACACCGTTGTCGACCAGTTCAAGAAGAGTAGTAACAAGCTGCTGATTGAGATCTTCGCTGACCATCCTGGTCAGTCCGGTGATGCCGGTGGCGGCGGCGGTGGCAAGGGTACGTCTCAATTTCATTTACTTAACAGGATATTTATTTAAATATTAAATTAAATTTAATATCATCTACTACATAACTGGAGCCCGGCGAATGGCGACAGGCTGGCGAGCCTGTCGCCATTCGCCATTCGGAGGCGTCCTGTCACACTCGGTACTGAATATCGTCTGGCAAAGTGTGAGTGTTGTAATACACCTCTGCTAACCCTCTCGAGGGAAAAGCCGTGACGATATGAAATATTATGTTTCGTTATGAAATTTAATCTTAATCAACCTATTTGACCTAATTAAGATCTTATTTAGCAAAATGACGTCGTCAGATCCACAGGTACATGAGCTGTTATACTTCAACTGTGAACATTGATACATCAGGACTCAACAGTAATTTCTTTCACTTTCATCATTATCTATGAACACCAACATAGTTTCTATATACTTTCATCACTTTTTTCATCAAACTTCTTGAAAATTCCTTTCATAATTATTTAAAAAAATATAATTGGCATTTTTTTCATCATTTACCACATCCCATGTTCTGACACATTTTTTGACGAATAGGCGCTGGTGGCAAGCGCGCTAAGGGCTCTGCTTTCCAGACCGTATCATCACTCTACAGGGTAAACTGACACACATAAAAGACTCGCTTCTGTGTCTTCCACGTGGCTTTTCTGTCATCTATTTACTGCTTTAAGGCTGGCGCCGATCGTGCGATATGCGCGCTGTACAATGTAGCCGCTCGACGCTTAGGTCCAGCCTCGCACGCTTTCATTAATGTCATGTCTGTCAATGTATAGTTTACAGCACAGCTCATGTTGCCGATAGTGTCGCAGGCGTTTGGCGTCGAGTATGTCCCTATGTTTATGTCCGAAGTGACGTTCTTGTGATTGTCCTTGTACTAATCAATGCGTATTAATGTGCGTAATAGGAGGCCGCGGTAAGAAGGGCGGTGGTTTCGCTACTGTCTCCTCCGCTTACAAGGTATTATATCATTTCGAAGTGTTTTAGGTGATTTTGTTTTATTTTGATCAACACCACCGGTGTAGAACGAAACTACTACGTAGCTCTACATCGCGTGATTTTGATATTTTTATTTTGTTGTAGACAGTTACTGACAGAGAGATTTACCACCATCTCTCACCCATTCATAATAATATTTTAAACTCTAGAATCCACCATGTTCATCCATTGTAGACGCACAAATATATACTTACTTTGTGTGTCAACCTTTTGAACTTCAAAGCAGTAATGTATTCGTACTGTTAAAAATACGTTCTACGTTTTCTGCCGAGTGATATTAACAAGCTTGTATTTGTGATTTTATGTTTTAACTTTTTGTGTTTCCGTGCTTCATCATCGTACATTTGAATACTTCTTGCCTACATCACATTGAATGTCGCCTTTTATGTTTAGTTTTATAATTAATTCGTGCGATTATTATTTTTTCTACTTGATATCGCATTGCTGTAAAAACTTACAGAAGACAAAATTACAAAATTTTATTTGTAAAATTGTCAAAATTCACTGTGGATCATAATTCTAATGCTTGAGATAATTAATAGCCCATTTAGAAAAAATACAGGATAACTAAGTGCAATTCTTACCACAGGAACAACTTAACAACCTGATGGCGACTCTGAGGTCTACCCAGCCTCACTTCGTACGTTGCATCATCCCCAACGAGTTGAAGCAGGCTGGTAAGTCTCCATTTCATTTGACCAACTCTACTTACCTTACCTTATGAGCAGTCACTATGATAAAAAGCCCGCAAACAGCTTGATTTAACTATAGTAGATTTTCACTAACATAATCTAGGCTATTTCCCTATCTTTAAAACAATCATTTCTATTGACATTATCAATGCTTCCTTTTAGTTGAGCACGTGTAAGCACCATTTTCTGAGGTACCTATGTGTTACATGATATGTGTCTCTCGTACAGGTCTCATCGACTCTCACCTTGTGATGCACCAGCTCACCTGTAACGGTGTGCTTGAAGGCATCCGTATTTGCCGTAAAGGTTTCCCCAACAGGATGGTCTACCCCGACTTCAAGCTCCGGTAAGTTTGCATCTACGTAAACAACTCTGTCAAAATCTATTTTAGAACCGTCCTACTCATCCGGAAAATATTTGTGAAATAGCGAATCATCAAACAGGCACTTTATTTTCATATCAATGGATTAAATTTATTTTGACATGACTATATTTTCGGATGAAGTCTAAACAAAATTCTTTCCACTCTAGAATATCCGCCTTGATTTTATTTTGGTATTGCAATCAATGACGCCATTTAAACATTCTTGCAACTGAGTAACACTTTCTAATTTTAACTCAACTATTTGTCACTTCGTCATACAGGTGTAAAATGTATTATTAGAAGATGAATTTGGAAGACGGTGGTAATATTTTTTATTAAAAACAGTTACATGATTCTTGCGCCCGCCATCATGACATCAGAGCCAGAGCCTAAAGTCGCGGCTGCTAAGTGTCTGGAATCCGTTCAACTGGATCCCGAAAGCTATCGTATTGGCCACACTAAGGCAAGATAAGAACCTGGTACCACTCCCCTGTGGTGACCGCATGGCGTACAGGAACTTATACGACTCTAGAGAGTACAGTTCGTTTTGACCCTTTGAATGTTAGCACCCAGAGACCACCCGACTTGAACATTGCTCCATCAACAAATGAACCTAGTAGTTAGTTGACCCTTTGGCGTTGAATTTATGAACATTTATCAAAAGATTTCCACCGTTTTTAACAGAATTATGATGTATTTCTAAAACGTTGGTGCATTGATATACATACCCCTGTGTTTTATAAATAGTCCATACCCCAGGGTCCTCTTGTACACACAAGATACTGAATACATCGTATCTATAATATTAATGTAAGAACCTATGTATGAAACTAGTCCCTCATTGTGTGTCCATATTTGGTAATATAGTTACAAGATCCTGGCCCCTCAAGCTGCGGAAAAAGAATCCGATCCTAAGAAGGTCGCTCAAGTGATCCTGGAAGCCACCGGTTTGGATCCCGAGTCCTACCGTCTCGGCCACACCAAGGCATGTCTGACCAGAGTAGTTAGCGGTTTGCGCCAGCGACCCCAACACACCGCTCGGGTCGCTCGGCTTTTATATGCTTGTTGAATTATCCAGCACCAAATGAGACCGGTGTCATAATTTAACTTAGATACCTATATAGACTGCTTACCCTAGAGAGTCCAAGCTACTAGACTCTCGTTTTTACTCCTTACCCTATGCCCTACATACATTTTACATATACACACCACTGTTATATTTTTTGTGCTCCTCGAACGCAGATACAAAATTCTGTGCCCGAACCTCGTCAAAGACCCCATTACACCAGAGAAAGCCACCGAGAAAATTCTCGAACATACCGGCTTGGATTCGGAGTCTTTCAGGCTCGGAAAGACTAAGGTAGATGCGAAAGCATGGACTACACACGACACGATCTAAATTCTTCCTTACTCTCTGTGCATGTCTATTTAACATCCTTATTTTCCTATCTATGTTTTAAATCTTCTTGTAATAACGAGTGTTTCTATTCCGCTTCACTGACCATAGTTGAATTTTGAAATACTTTATTAAAACGTAAAAATATATGTTTTATATTGTTTATTCAAAAAAGTTTTATGGCATGAATACATTGAGTGTACAAATATGCTGTACGACCTAGCGAGCCCTAACACTATCGTTGTACGAGCAGGTGTTCTTCCGCGCTGGTGTCCTGGGTCAGATGGAAGAGTTGCGTGACGACAGGCTGTCCAAGATCGTGTCTTGGCTCCAGGCCTACATCCGTGGTTACCTGTCGCGTAAGGAGTACAAGAAGTTGCAGGAACAGAGGTAACAACACAACACTATATTTAGATACACCTATCTCATTTACAACACACCGTGGCGGATATTAAGTTTAATATATTTTTTTCCAAATAGGGTCGCCCTCCAAGTTGTCCAGCGCAACTTGCGCAAATACCTGAAACTTCGCACCTGGCCCTGGTGGAAGATGTGGCAGAAGGTCAAGCCCCTCCTCAACGTCACCCGCGTCGAGGACGAGATCGCGGTACGTATTCTTCACCAGTTCGATATTAAAATGATCGAGCACTCTGATCCGCTACCGCGAAGTAGGCGCGTGATTCAGGAACCGTAAATAGAACGAACCGCGCCCACCTGTCGGTTACGTGACACCGCAGCACCTGCTGCGCCATTTGTGGAGTCCGGCCGCCCGCGCCCGCGCCCGCGCCCGCCACCGCCGCCCCGCGCGTTTTCTCCAGCGCTTGTGCGGGGGCGGCGCACCCGCTGGACAACTCCAGCGCTCAGTAGCGGAGCGGTCGGCGGCGCGCGCACCACCCTTCCCGACTCGAACGAACCGACACATTTGCATTCCTATTTTTTGTATTTATGTTTTGATTAAATAAATCGACCATGGCGGAAGTTCACATAAGCGAGTGGAACGGAGTGATGAGTGAAGAGATATTACAGAAACTCGAGGAGAAGGCAGCGAAGGCCCAAGAGGCTTTCGAGAAGGAAGAGAAGCTGCGCAAGGAGGTTGAGGCTCTGGCCAACAAGCTCCAGGAGGAGAAGACCGACCTGCTGTCCAGACTGCAGGGCGAGCAGGGCTCGCTCTCCGAGACCCAGGAGCGCGCCAACAAGCTGCAGGCGCAGAAGGTCGACCTCGAGAACCAGCTCAGGGTGAGTCATAATCCAACACTACATTATAGCTTTACAAAAATTGTTTACGACCCTCACTTCCACTTTGAGTTAATAACATCCATAAATGAAGAGTAACGGCGCGATATTCTGATATGTGTAACACGAACTGAAATAGCTGCTATAATATTCAGGTCAAGAAAATTTTGCGTTAAGAATCTACGGCTAATGAGTGTTACTAATTAAACGAGATGAAATCTCGTACCTTAGATAAACATCTTGCGGAAGATTTGCCACGACCCAAATTAGTAAAAGCTCACGTTGCTTACAGTGTTGCGAATCACCTCGCAGCGGGCTCTCTTGACGTGATTCTTTAAATAAACAACGAATTTGTTTATACGGAAAATAGTTCGAAGAGTTAAAAATACACTGCGCGTCTGCAAGTTGCATGATTTTATTGCAAACCACCAATTGTTGATTACGTGTCGATAGACATAAACCAGATACGTACAATAAAAGTTACCTGCCTACGTAACCGATCGAAAGAATCTAACGAAACTAATAACATCATTTTTAATTTTAGGACACCCAAGACCGCCTTACTCAGGAGGAAGACGCCCGCAACCAGCTCTTCCAGGCTAAGAAGAAGCTTGAACAGGAAGTTGGTGGCCTGAAGAAGGATGTTGAGGACCTCGAACTGTCCGTCCAGAAGTCCGAGCAGGACAAGGCCACCAAGGACCACCAGATCCGCAACTTGAATGACGAGATCGCCCACCAGGACGAGCTCATCAACAAGCTGAACAAGGAGAAGAAGCTCCAGGGTGAGACCACCCAGAAGACCGCCGAGGAGCTCCAGGCCGCTGAGGACAAGGTTAACCATCTCAACAAGGTCAAGCAGAAGCTCGAGCAGACCCTTGACGAGCTCGAGGACTCTCTGGAGCGCGAGAAGAAGCTGCGCGCTGACGTTGAGAAGCAGAGGAGGAAGGTTGAGGGTGACCTCAAGCTTACCCAGGAGGCCGTGTCTGACCTCGAGCGTAACAAAAAGGAGCTCGAACAGACCATCCAGCGCAAGGACAAGGAGATCTCTTCTCTCACCGCCAAGCTCGAGGATGAACAGTCCCTTGTCAGCAAGCTTCAGAAGCAGATCAAGGAGCTGCAGGGCCGCATCGAGGAGCTCGAGGAGGAAGTCGAGTCCGAGCGCCAGGCGCGTGCCAAGGCTGAGAAGCAGCGCGCTGACCTCGCCCGCGAACTCGAGGAGTTGGGTGAGCGTCTCGAGGAAGCTGGTGGTGCCACTTCCGCTCAAATTGAGCTCAACAAGAAGCGCGAGGCCGAGCTCAGCAAGCTGCGCCGCGACCTCGAGGAGGCTAACATCCAGCACGAGTCCACTCTCGCCAATCTGCGCAAGAAGCACAACGATGCCGTTGCCGAGATGGGTGAGCAGCTCGACCAGCTCAACAAGCTCAAGGCTAAGTGAGTATCTGAATATTTTTATCGTTGTTCTAAAATGGTTGACTAGATTAGTCATCGATGATCCAAATCCGGAGACTGCACGTGCGGTTTTATAGAGTGGTCTGTTTCCGACATCGAGCTGAAAATAAATTTAGAATCATTTTTATTGACCGTAATGCAAAATCCAGGGCCGAGCATGACCGGGCGTCTTGCTACAGCGAGCTAAACAACACGCGCGCGGCTGTCGATACAGTAGCCCGGGAGAAGGTACCATGTCGTCCGACGACGCATGTCGCACGGGGTGCCCCTGCATGGAACGACATCTACCCGAGACATGTACACAAGACATAGATTCACTTTACCCGACTCTATAGGCTTAAATTGATTACTATCGATGGAGTACTAAAAATGTGTCTAATATTTTATCCATTCAGGGCTGAGAAAGAGCGCTCTCAATACTTTAGCGAAGTCAATGACCTTCGTGCGGGTGTCGACCACTTGTCCAACGAAAAGGTACAAAAAGATGGAAGGATCATGTTGTGGCCTCTGCCCTTTCAGTGCAGACATCGCTTCGCAGCTTATCGCAGATTAATGGACGATCTAAATAAAAACACAAAACATCGAAACACATAACAATTACCCATTAGAAATAATTAACCTTCTAATAATAACAACTTAAATTTATTAAAAAATTATTAAATATTTCCATAAGGCAGCAAGAGAGCTAATACTGCTTTTGTTGTTTTGAGTTTAATAAATCCATAAAAAGTAAAATGCAGAAAATAACAAGCACTAACAACGATAATATTTATTCCAGCATGAAATAGACAAATGATATTTGTTTACATCTATCTACTAACAATTTTTAACCATTTTATAACTGACCTCAATGATAAAATTTGATGATGACACAATTAATTTCACATCACAGTAAATTTTAAAACAAAATCTAAACTCACGCCACACCAGGTTTTGTTACAGTTCTATAAACACCATAAATTATACAAAGTATTGACTATAACTTATATGAACGCAGGCTGCCCAAGAGAAGATCGTCAAGCAGCTGCAGCACCAGCTCAACGAGGTTCAGAGCAAGTCTGATGAGGCCAACCGCACCCTCAATGACCTGGACGCTGCCAAGAAGAAGCTGTCCATCGAGAACTCTGACCTCCTCCGTCAACTGGAAGAGGCCGAGTCTCAGGTGTCGCAGCTCTCCAAGATCAAGGTGTCGCTTACCACCCAGCTCGAGGACACCAAGAGGCTCGCCGACGAGGAGGCTCGCGTATGTATTTTAAAAATATTACATTGTCAATTGTTTTATGGAAAAAGAAACGATGATTTACTGTTGGTTTGTTGTTAACAGGAACGCGCTACTCTTCTTGGCAAGTTCCGCAACTTGGAACACGACCTGGACAACATCCGCGAACAGGTCGAGGAGGAGGCTGAAGGCAAGGCTGACCTGCAACGCCAGCTGTCCAAGGCCAACTCTGAGGCCCAGCTGTGGCGTTCCAAGTACGAGTCAGAGGGTGTTGCCCGCTCCGAGGAACTCGAGGAAGCCAAGCGCAAGCTCCAGGCCCGCCTCGCCGAAGCCGAGGAGACCATTGAATCCCTCAACCAGAAGGTCGTTGCCCTCGAGAAGACCAAGCAGCGCCTTGCCACCGAGGTCGAGGATCTGCAGCTCGAGGTCGACCGTGCTACCGCCATTGCCAACGCCGCCGAGAAGAAGCAGAAGGCCTTCGACAAGATCATCGGAGAATGGAAGCTCAAGGTCGACGACCTCGCCGCCGAGCTTGATGCCAGCCAGAAGGAATGCCGCAACTACTCCACCGAACTCTTCCGTCTCAAAGGAGCGTACGAGGAGGGCCAGGAGCAGCTCGAGGCCGTCCGCCGCGAGAACAAGAACCTCGCCGACGAAGTCAAGGACCTGCTCGACCAGATCGGCGAAGGTGGCCGCAACATCCACGAGATCGAGAAGGCCAGGAAACGTCTAGAGGCCGAGAAGGACGAGCTTCAGGCCGCCCTCGAGGAGGCCGAGGCCGCCCTCGAACAAGAAGAGAACAAGGTCCTGCGCGCTCAGCTCGAGCTGTCGCAGGTCAGGCAGGAGATCGACCGCCGCATCCAGGAGAAGGAGGAGGAATTCGAGAACACGCGCAAGAACCACCAGCGCGCCCTCGACTCCATGCAGGCTTCCCTCGAAGCCGAGGCCAAGGGCAAGGCCGAGGCCCTTCGCATGAAGAAGAAGCTCGAAGCCGACATCAACGAGCTCGAGATCGCTCTCGACCACGCCAACAAGGCCAACGCCGAGGCCCAGAAGAACATCAAGCGCTACCAGGCTCAGATCAAGGACCTGCAGACCGCCCTCGAAGAGGAACAGCGCGCCCGCGACGACGCTCGCGAGCAGCTCGGCATCTCGGAGAGACGCGCCAACGCTCTCCAGAACGAACTCGAAGAGTCGCGCACGCTGCTGGAACAGGCCGACCGCGCGCGCCGCCAGGCCGAACAAGAGCTGGGCGACGCACACGAGCAGCTCAACGAGCTGTCCGCGCAGGCTGCGTCCCTCTCTGCTGCCAAGAGGAAGCTCGAGTCCGAGCTCCAGACCCTCCACTCCGACCTGGACGAGCTCCTCAACGAGGCTAAGAACTCCGAGGAGAAGGCCAAGAAGGCGATGGTTGACGCTGCTCGCCTTGCCGACGAGCTCCGCGCTGAACAGGAACACGCCCAGACACAGGAGAAACTCCGTAAGGCTCTCGAGCAACAGATCAAGGAACTGCAGATCAGGCTCGACGAGGCCGAGGCTAACGCACTCAAGGGAGGCAAGAAAGCTATCCAGAAACTGGAACAGAGAGTCAGAGAGCTCGAGAACGAGCTTGACGGTGAACAGAGGAGACACGCTGACGCACAGAAGAACCTCCGCAAATCGGAAAGACGCATCAAGGAGCTCAGCTTCCAGGCCGAAGAAGACCGCAAGAACCACGAGCGTATGCAGGATCTCGTCGACAAACTGCAGCAGAAGATCAAGACCTACAAGAGGCAGATCGAGGAGGCTGAAGAGATCGCCGCCCTCAACTTGGCTAAGTTCCGCAAGGCGCAACAGGAGCTCGAGGAAGCCGAAGAGAGGGCAGACCTCGCCGAACAGGCCATTAGCAAGTTCCGTGGCAAGGGACGCGCGGGTTCCGCCGCGAGAGGAGTCAGCCCGGCGGTAAGTTATCACACTCTTTTATCTATTCCGTCTCGAGCTATTAACTAGCAACTTCGTAGAAACTAAACTCTTGCTTCTTTTCGTTTAGGCGTCCATTAAAGGGCGTCCCTAAATCAGCACTGGAGACAATGTAAGTTGGCAACTTTTCGTTGCACGCTCCCCAGCGCACTGAGAACAGTGATGGGCCCTCGTTGACATAGAATAGTATTTTGAGTTGATCCTTATTCATCGAGAAGGCAAACCCCCCTGGGCATGGAACTTGATTCGCATGTATCCTGCACGGCGTTGCGTTTCAGAGATACTTGGCTGTATATTAATTTGGCGTGTTTGTGTTTCAGCCCCAGCGCTCGCGCCCCGGCCTCAGCGACGGCTTTGGCACCTTCCCACCTAGGTTCGACCTGGCGCCCGAAGATTTCTAAACGTTCCACTACAAAAACAAAAAACGGACTGTACAGATTTTTCGTTGAATATGTAACTTTTTATACATGTTAGCAGTGTTACGTACAAGCGTGAAACGAGAAACTGTAAAAATTTTTGTAAGCCAAATGAAAAAAATATACACTGTTAGGATCTACGTCTTTTTACGAAAGGATATTTTGTAACTTGTTGATATTTATTTATATTATTTATTACCGTGGAGTATGTATCGAGAGCGAGAGAGCGACGCGCGCGCTGCGTACGCGCATGAGCCCCGAGACACACCCCCCGCCCCCGCACCGCGCCGCGCCGCGCGCGCCGCGCTCCCGCTACATTTGACATCTAATAAAGCGATATCGTTGTCATAAAATACTTTAAACCTTGAAGTTTTATTTATATGAAACACCTCAACATACCTACCCAATAGGTAACTTAGAAATAAGTAAATGTTATTTACATATACGTAGATAGAGATACATTTACATCTACATACAATACGCACACGTTCTAGGGCTTACTAAGCACATCAAACTACTTTGGAAATAAAACGATTATTTTGTACTGTTCTCTTAGTAGGTATATTTTAGAAACTGAAAATAAATTAGAGCTTAGCACTAGGTACCTATATTACAAGATATAAGCTACAATTATTTTATCACAGTCCAATGGGCATTCACAATATTCAGCTCCAAAGCTTAAGAATTGCTATCTGGATCAAAATAATCCAGAAGAGACCCTTTGCAAAAAAGGCCCCGTTGTCTGCAGGCTCCGGTTCTGGAAGCCTGTACTCCATGCTACAGAACTCCAGGTCCGCTGACTTGAAGACTGCGAACTTGTCCTGGAACTGCTGCCACGTGCAACCTTCAAGAGGACACAGCTCGGTTTCTTTCTCGTTGATGAAGAGCTGGACGCGGTACGACTGGTTGCCAGACTCCTCGCAACTATGAAATCACATTAAAAGTATTAAATTAGTAGGTATCTGAAAGAAAACTACGAGTACCTACTGGGACTTTGTTCTCGCGAGAAAATGTCCGACAGTCTTAGCGACTGCACTGCAGAAATAGGGCTGTCGGACTTGCTACGGAGTGAAAGCTGTTATCGAACCAACTGTTGGTCATTTCTCGTGAGAACAGAGTAGCGATTCTTCACTGTTTTCTCAGATTTTAGGTTCAATTCATTATCCATAGGGGACATCATTCAAATCCGTTATACAGTTACAACCCAAAAATAATTTTCAACGAGCTTAGAAATACATATTTGTATACTTATGAAGCTATATACTAGCTGCGCTCCGCGGTGCTACCCGCGGTTAAAAAGTAGCATAATTATGTGCTATTCCAGACTATAATCTCGGTATATTTGTGTCAAATTTTATCCAGATCCGTTTAGGTTTTCTGGTGTGGTTGTATAACAAATATCCATCCATCACTTTCGCATTTTAAATTTATGTGTTAAATTATGTTATGACACATACGTAATCATAGATCACATCTACTCGTAGGTAGGTTGATTATGATTCTAAGCATGACATTTGGATAAGTTGATACGCCTTTACGACGAGATAACTGTTGTAATAAGAATAATCTATTTTACTTATCATATCACTCATCGATTTGATGTACCGGCACCTAACCGACTACTCTGATAGCTTATTTATCAATAGGCTTAACATTATTAGGGCTATAGGTATTGTTGACGATATTAAATCAGTAATTTTTTGGATAATGTAACCAAGTAGGTGGTAAGTACTCGTTAATTTTTATCTTTACGATGTCAATAAATGATTGGGTCATAATCTTAAGTATACAAAATAAAAAAGAAAGTTTTCGCCGTATGTCGTAAGAATAAAAAAAAGGAACTTTGTAAATCTTTAGTACTTAGTAAAATTTGTGGCGCTCGAGTCCAGTTTAAATAGAATGTCTTTGAAGCGAAATGCATGCATGATTTGCACGTCTGAATTTTAAAGTCATCAATTGGCATGTATCTTTGAAGACATCGATCTCTTAGTGAGTATTAAGTTGCAAACTACTGCTATAGTGGCTGCCGTGGTCTGTCTGCCTGCTGTAAGAAGACTCTCATAGGTAAATACCTGTTCAAAACCGCGATAATGTTAACAGAGAAAGCTCCAATGAAACTGGTCTTCCAAAGTCTGTTAGGGTCCCTGGAGGACGCTGTGATTTTTGCGTCTTTAAAGACGCCCATAGCACAGTAGACCATCTCAAGCATCGTGTCGTGGGTGAAGTAGGAGACGAACTTCATGCCCTGCCCGGTGGTGGACGCCTCGAAGTTCTCGTATAGGTCCTTTAGTGGCGGACCTCCCAGGTTTATATTGACCTGAAAAAATTTCAGACAAACCATATAAACAATCAATTTACTCATCTTTATGATGATTTGGGTTTCTTCTTTAACGTAACAAACATGTATTGATAGTAGTTGAACGCCTGAACTTTTCGTTGCTTACAGTTATAAATAATTACCAATTTTATTACAATACCCCCAACACCATCCTAAATGTATTCGCATGTAGGTTTGACTGTCTGTACATGAACCATTGTTATATGGTTCATGTACAGACTAATGACCAATTGACGGAATGTTTGTGGTGAGTCATGGTTTAGACATCATGGTTTAAGGTCATGTTTTATTTAAATTTATGTATTATTATTATTTTGCGTCTACACTGAATTTGATTTGATTTTCTATATTTTTATATTTGACATATTATTGTATTATTATTTTGTATTATTTTAATTTATTGTAATGTAACTTTCTGTACTTATATGGACTTGGATTCTGAATTAAATAAATTGAATTGAATTGAATTGAATTATCAAGTTTTCCACTTTTATTTTTTTCCAAAAGCTGGTATTGGACGTTTGTATTTTCGCAGCTTATATAATATCGGTGCGGCTTACCCAGGATCCATAGCCGTTTCTATAATAATGCCTAATGTCATCCCTGTACTCCAGCACTACCAGGTCTTGATCAGAGAAGGCGGCGCACCACGGCGACTGGTGGACTTCCGTCCAGGAGCGGTCGAACCGGCAGATCTCGTAGAACGAATAAATATCGTCTGGGGTCAGTTGGGTGGTGATGCCGAGGCGCTGCTGCACTGCAGTCCGGAGCTGTGTAACGAAATAGGTACGTATAGTATTAAGAAGCTATTATTTAACTTTACTTTTGTATGTGTGTATGTTTTTTTAAAGCGAGGTAAATGTTCTTTTTTTTTGCAATAAGGCGTAAGATATCAACAGTTTTAAATGAGCAACACGGTTCAATTACGGTTGATAATGATCTAAGGAAGATTGTTTAGGTATATTCTTCAAAACCTGCCCGGAAAACAGGAAAATGTCCTACTAAGTATTGTGATAATTGTGATTAATTATGTTGTTATAGCTTACAGCAATAAACTCAGCCGTGTTGTAGTATGCTGCCATCTGATCGTCCAGAAGCTGACTAGATTTCACCGTCTCCTGATATCGGTCACAGTTTTCGTAAGGCTGGAAAAAGAAAACCAATATAGTAAGATTATTTGCACCAAAAAAATCAAATTTATTTTAAATTCTTTAAGATTCATCTCCGATACATAGATGACTACGACTGTTACCCGCAACTTCGTTCGCGTTTATTCAGAAAATATTCAATTCAAATCAATTCATTTATTCGTTGCGTTTACGGGTAAAATACAGATGTTAAAAATAATACATTGAACGCCATAATCCGCCTTTAGGCATGCAACTACGCACTAAAGTACAAACGGCTATACTAATACTACAAATACTACAAATGGCTAATTGGAATTTGAACAAAATTTTCATCAAATTTAAACAATGTCACACAAAAAAATAAAAGATAGTAAATACTATATACATATATAATAGTACTATAGATATAATAGTACTTTTCCAAAAACCTTCCTCGTGATATACTGTAACTAATTATCAATATTTATCAAGATCCCGAAGAAAAGAAGAGATTTTAACCGTATAGCCGTGAAAAGCCAATAAACCGACACACTGAGATACTTTTGATTTTAAAAAAATAATATGGATTATGACATTTAATTTACATTAGATTCAGGTAAACACAGGAAGTAAAACCAACCCTGATCACATCGTCCCTCTGCCTCTCAGTATCATGCGACAAGCTGAGGTTGGTCCCTTCAGTAAGTCCATGCACGAACGCGATGGCACTGGTGATGGTCCTCTGCTCGTTGGTCGGTCTGAAGTAGTAGTCGCTCTCCGAACCCTGGAGGAGGTGAGGGTACTTCTCACGGAGCCTGGACGCGATGTCGAACAGTTCCTCGTAGCCGGTGCCAGTGAGGAACGACTGGGAGACATCGAGAGTGTCGTTCCAGGACCATCTTTGAAAGTTTTGTATGTCCTAAAAGATAGAAAGCATCTTTACCAAGCACGGTGACGCGTAAGTTCATAAAAGATTTTACACTTTTATAACTTGAAGAATTAGATAAAATTGCGAATATCATAATTTAGACAAGCTGGTCATCCAAAAGCTGCCATCGCGTTTTTCGTTTTGGCGTCACCTATTGGGCAATCCTGTGTACAGGTGCAACAATATACCTGTGAACAAAGCTGACTCCGGCCAGCGTCGTAGCTGGCTATGATCTCATCTTTCAGAGAGGCGATGTACTTCATGCTCTCAGTGACGCTGTTACCGGGGTTCCGGTTCCCATGCCTGTTCAGGGTCCAAACACTCACTGCTTCGCAATCTAGCAAAAGATACATACAATTTACAACAAACCCAAACCATAAAATACCTAGGAGTTATCATAGATGATACATTGAGCTGGAAAACACATATAACACTTCTAAGCAAACGTGTACGCAAGCTTATATTTGTATTTAAAAATTTACGAGAGGTGGCTGATAACAACCTTATCTTTAAAATCTATGATGCACTGTGTAAGTCTATTCTGACATACTGCATCACAGTCTGGGGTGGTGCGTGTGCGACCCACATGATGGTTCTTGAGGTAGCACAGCGGGCTGTACTTAAAGTAGCCACAAGAAAACCCTTTCGCTATCCTACCTGCCAGCTGTATAAAGATTGCCAAGTCCTTACGGTTCGGCAACTTTATATTTGCAGCCTAATATTGGCACAACATAAAACAATAAAAATTGACCATCCTGGATTTAACACTAGTAAAAGGCGAAAGGACAGAGTACTGCCAGAATTTAATTGCAGAGCACGATCAGCTCATAGGCATAAAATGTTTTTAAGTCCATATATATATAATAAAATTAATAAATTCATAGTTAATTTCGTTTTGATGGATAACTCCGAGGCTAAACATTCCTTAATCGAATGGATTGTAAACCTTAATTACACGAAGACTGAAGAACTGCTTCAAATAATAAGTTAATAAAGTAAAAAAATAAAAATAGAATGAATGTATGTATGTATAATAATAAAGATTAATACTGGTACTCTTTGGCTATTATATTAATTTAGAACTACAGTAAAACCTGCGCACACAAAACAAACACTTAGACATACTCAACACAACACACGCCATCACACACACAAATCACACTCTTAAACAACACATACTCGCAAAGCAACCTGTCAGAAAAAGTCCCAAGTTATAGCTTGTTTTAGTAAATGTTTGTTTGGCTTAACTAATATTACAATTAACTTTTAACTAGTTTAGCTTTAAATATCTGCTCTTTATTGATCCATGAAGGTATACAGAAACCTGCAACACAAGCTCTGCTTAGTGTAGGTTCTGTGGACCAACCTACTCGTTACCGCCGAAAATATACTTTAAAACTTTAATGTACATATGTACAACAAGCTACTTTCTTTAAGAGTATTATTGTATCTTAGGTAATTTTAATTTTTCCTATGTATTATTGGCTGTATCTATGCAATAAAGATTATTATTATTATTATTATTATGTTACTACAACAATTTCTTATGGACCTAGTAGGTGCGTAACTACATACATTATGACCAAAATAAATAAATAACATGGCGAAACTATAAGGTTTCTTTAGTTCACTGGGTAACCAACCATAAAATTAAATAATACCATTTCACACCATCTGCTTGACAATGACCAATTACATATCACGTACTCAACGTAAAGCTAGGCATTGCCTCCCAAGGGAGATATTGTTGTATGAAATTCCCAAGGGAGTTTTCGAGCAAAAAGGTTAAAATTGAATAAAAACTCATCAAAGGGACAAGTTATTCGAAAATCGAACTGGCCACTACAAAAAAAAGAACGCAAATGCATGAAATTTTAAAACAAAAAACGCTGTTTTTTTTCTTCTCATTTTTGGCACCGCACGTCGTATTGCATTTGCCAGTATCTTGTAAATTACGTATTTCTTACTTGTAATAATAACCTGATTCACCTCTGGGATGTAGCAGTGTCTTCGTCTTGGGCGGTTTAAGCCTCTCGCTTCGCTCAGGACTCTACATAACTAACTAGCTTCGCTCGGGCGTTATATTAAAACTCCCTGGCTGCGCTCGGGAGCTAATTCTAGAGTCACTCGTTACGCTCGGGTTCAATAAGACACTGCTTAACTCCCACGGTGCATAATCTACTATTATTATATGCAGTAAACGAGCCGCACACTGAAGTCATTTATACTCGTAGATCAAATATTGCTCTGCAGTTTTATAAATCACTAACTAATAACTGACTTCTCCAAGGCATTTTGATGTGGATTTCACCATCAGTTGGATATTTTTTTACTTGTTTGTAGGTTTGTAGGTCATTAATGAATATTAAATAAATATAAAAACATTATTATTACATACAAATATTAAAAAATACTGCAATTCTGTTAATAAGTAACTATTTGGTATTTTTTGTGTAATAGCTGATTAAATGTCGAATACCATTAAAATTACTTAAAAGAAGAAAATATGTTATTTCCTTAGATTTGTTTGTTCAAACTCAAGGTAGGATTTAACTGTACCTAATCGGAACAATTTAGGCAAACGATTGTTGATGTTAACCAATTGAGTATAATGTACTACGAGTATGTACCTACTGTTAACCTTGCTGGTTAAATAATGTATGCTACTATCGACACCTACTGGGTTCTGAAATGAGTTATTTTTATGTTTTATCCGTCAGCGGCGAGACTAAAAAAGGAGGTTTGTGTTTTACCGACCGAGCAAGCGTTAGAGAGCGAAGTGTCCCTGCTTCGAAAAAAAATGCTTTCGCATGTCCGAATTCTGTCCAGATCTTTGTCTTGCTCTGCAGGTCGCATTTTTAACCGATTCTCTTGAAATTTTGTGAGTAGGTTCGATAATTGTTTAGAATTTTTTGGTCTTTTCATGATTTTTATTTTAAATCATATCTCCGCCATTTAAAAAAAAAACTTCTAAATTTTGATTTGGCAAAAAACTGTATAATCACGAGAACCGGTTGAGAAATGCGACATGTAGAGGAAGAAAACGTCGGCCGCGAGGTCTCCAGCTCACAGACCTACTAGTGATCATGTAATGTTGTGCTTGTTTAAGAGGGCCGCGACGTTCTGAAATTTCCATACAAACGCGCTACTCAAATTTCTTGAAAGCGGTTTGTCGGATTATGATGAAATTTAGCATGTACAATTAAATTAACAATATCTCCGCCCCTATGTTCTTGGTTTTTTTTAAAAACGTTTTCAAGCTAAAATAGAGGTATGATAAATATCCGCATTTTTAAAGGGTCACTTTTGACTGATTTATTCAATAGGTAGACAAAGCAAATCAAAAATTCCTTTACATAGGGAGGTTTTCTACATCATTAGCTGTTATATGAATCCATAATACAAGGGAAATTCTTAGTTACTTAAGAATGATTACAGAAGTGCAAAAGTCATAAAAAAAATTGAAATTGCACTTTGTCACTCTGTAGGTAAGTTTAGAGGCTCGTCAGTATCATTACTCGCTCTCTTCGCTCGTCTTCTTCTTCTAGACGAAATGGCTAAAGAATACCTTAAGCCAATGCGAAGTTAGTCTAGGTCACCTAGGTCGAAGTTAGTTAGGTCGCCGGACTCTTAATGAATATTATTATGTAGTTCATATTTAGGAGCTGACTTGATGATGGTAGCCAGGAAGTTAAAAGCGTATTCCCTAGTTTTTCGTATCTTAAACTATAAGTGATGCTTGTTTGGTGTTCATACACTGTTTTTGTTATTGTTAAGAATTGTATTGTGTTGTTTTGTTTACTAAATTGTTTTTACCCATATTTAACATTTTGTGCGACGACGAACTACCTAATTTAGGTACTTAATACGACGTATTAAGTACCTAAATTAGTAAGTATATATAAGTGATTAGTAGTATATGTAAGTGATGTAATAATCTTTAATGAGAATAAATGTCTTTAAACCTAAACCTAATAATTGTCCACCGCAAGAATGGTGGACCTAACCGAGGCCTACAATTCGAACCATGGTAGCGCTCAGTTGTAAATGCCGGTCGCGGTTACCCATCCGCGAACTGACCGTGTCGTTCATTGCGCAACATAATTTTTATATGTGCTTGTTCACGACACCTATTTGAATGCTACGATCGCTTACATAAAAAAAAATTGTTTGTCGTGACGTATCTGCGTATTGAAAAGGACATTGACATCAGAAAAATATTGGATTTTAAACAACCGGTCCGTGCGCACGTGATCAGTGACCGGTGCGCTGGTTTGCTGCCTGTGTTTTCAATACATAATGATGATAAAGGCTCTTCGTGTTTTTTTTTTTTTTGATACTCTTTGATATTTCTGCCATTTGTTTGAATATTATATCATTTTTCAAATTACCTTTCAGAATTTAAATCCAATACACCTTTACAGACGTAAATATTTCTAGCATATTATAACCGTGCTAATTTTTAGATTACACGCAGTAGATACGTCATAGACACAAAAAGTCAAGCATGCAACATTTTCGCAAATTGTTTTTTAATATCAGCGCTTATAATGCGAATTTGACTTTCTGCGTGTTCGATATTTTTCATTTCTGGCATTTTGCGATAGGTAATGACTTTTTGCGTTCTTGAGGTTCTGTAAGTAATCTATTTTTGTGTATATTAAGGCATTGTAAAGAAACATAAAAGAAAAAACAGATTACGTATTGTTGCGTTCCTACACTACGCTTAGAATAACTACGTAATATAAATAATATAGGTAAACCAAGTTTATAAAACTCGCGAAATGTAAACTGTTAAATTTGGACCAGAAACGGTATTGTACTAACGACGCTACGTATGGGCATTTCTTTACTTTTAAATAAATTTATTGAACAGGTTTTACCAATGAACCAACTATCCAAGTTTTATGGGGAAAACATTTTAACTAACTACATTATGAGTGCGAGTATGGACGTACTATGTACGTCTTTAAGCAAGTAAGGAGTATGGGTTAAAGCTGACGTTTCCATTTTATTTTTAACTATTTTATATTACGGTAATTTCCATACAAATTTGTCGATTTAGTCGATTTTAATTGTTTAAATGTCCGTGTTCGTACTCAAATAAAAACAGCACAGGTGGCTAATTTGTGGCTTGCTTTTTATGAAGGCTTTGTTTGGAAACCTACCTTATCTAGGTGGTTCTTTTAAGTTACTTTATACTTGATTTTAAGATAATGCAAAATGAGAAAAATAATAACTGCATAAATGCATAATGAAGAATTTAGAAGATCAGGTAGGTCAGTAACCGGCTCCAATCCCGACTAACGGGTTGACCACGTGCCAGTTAAAGTAAGTACTTAAAGACAATCTGACTAAAGATCGATTTTGAATTTATAGCAAAATTTGAATACAATTTGAATGTTTTACAGGGTTATCGGGAGAGTATGCATTAAGCCGGGTTCATTGGACTCACTCATCATTTTCATCAACTTTTACTATGGAGCACACCCTAAAATCGAGAAAAATTCTAGAATCTTTGGATTGCTCTAATAAATGTGCAAGTAGGTACATTTTGTGACCTTTCAAAGGCGTTTGATTGTTTAAGACATGACGGATTAAGTCGTAATCTATATGGAATAGAATAAATACGATACAAGCTAAAGCTAAGCTAAACTCGTAGCTTCATTAAAGCCATGTACAAAAAGCGTTATTGGTGGAATGCTTACTTTGTGGTATGGCATAGTCCCTGATGTCACCCCGGATGGTGTCGTAGGGTGTCTTGGTGGAGTGCAGCAGGAAGGGGCACTCTCTGTTCCAGTAGCACTCGGCAGCTACTCGCGCGCTCGCGCTCACGAGCAGCACTAGGACGAGTGATGACATCTTGCGCTCGCGCAGCTGCCGCGACAGTCTGCTCTAAGTCGTGCTCCTACTTTTTATGCCCACTTAATTCAGGCTAAAGATGCGTACACACACGTAAGGTAAACTACGGTAAGACAAATCATTGTGTTTGATTTATCATGTTAATAATACTAGCTTGGTTAATAACACTTAGTTTGTGTAGTTTTTGACTTTATTGTAATAGAGACAATGATGTAAGATTGTAGAATAAAGATAATAATATACTTACAGAGTTACGGATATTTTTTTTTAATTTATTAGCCAACGACATATTTCAGCCAATTTTAAAAGGAAGGAGGTTTTGAATTCGATTTTTAATTTATGTTACATGACATCCTTACCGAGAGTGTAAACCACTTTTGATTGTTTTTTTTTTTAAATGAAATAATAAAATATAACATAACATATCGTCACGCCACGAGATGTAATACAACACCCACACTTCGCCGGACGAAATTCAGTCCCAAATACACCGGGCTCCAATCATGTAGCAAATGACATACAATACGCACATATGCTCACACAATGAACAAATTGGTGCGTGCCGTCCGCTGGGTTCGAATCCGCTTCCTCTGGCTGGAGAAGCGGGTCTTCTCTCTACTAGGCTGCCATCGCTATCATAATAAAATATAAAGAAAATATTCTTAGCGCAAGTCAGTTTCTTTAGTAAAATGGTAGGCCAAAACCCAGTTTCTCTTAGTGAAAACTAACCAATATGTCTCTTCTTTACACCATGCACCGAGTAGACTAATCTTACCTGTAAAACAATAGAGGCGTGAATCACCGATATACGTCGACAGTATCTGATCTGATAGTGTATTGGCAGTCGTCGAGTGTGTGGCTCTGACATGATACCCACGCCTATTACTCATGACCTGCTATTGGCTGATACTAAACAGGCACCAAAACTTACCATATAACTTTCTTATACGTTTACACTTTCTTTTTAACCTCCGCTCGAGCGCTCGACTCGAACACGTTGAATTTGAAACACTCCTCAGTGTTGGTTCAAAGTGTTGTGTTGAGAGTGTTAATGCTTGCAACGGGTTAATAATTATAACCGATTCTCGTAAAATGTCGCAAACAGATTCGATTTTATTTAGATTTTTGTTAATTAATTATATTGTTTTTTTTTTTCAAAATGTAGAGAGATTTTTTTTTTAACGTTTTCGCGAAGACTTTAGCTCACAAAACCTCTAGTATTGGTTAAGTCATCATCATCAGTATTACAGTTATAAGTTATTTTTATTCAACCATAGGCTTGCATTGGCCATCTCACCTGATGATAAGCAGTGATGCGGCCTACGATGGAGCACGCTTGCCTAGAAGAAACCGATTCACTTGAGACTTGACACACAGTTAATAAGCATCCGGGAACGGAACACACAATATCTGCATTCGTCTCTATTTCAATATTAAACGTAGGTTCAGAATATGACGCACTCATTATATCCTGAACTCACGTTGTACACCCTTCTCTCTTTTTTTTTGTGTCTTATTTCAAGCAGTAAGTGCATTAGGGAGCACAGAATACTCCCTTTTAAACCAGTGGCTCTGTGAGCTAGAGACCACGCGGCTGGCGTCTTTCCTCCTTTTAGGTCACATTCCTCGACCGATTCTGGTGAAATTTTGTGAAGGAGTTCGATTAATAAAGTTTTTTTGTGCCGAGTCAGTTTTTGTGAATTTTAAAAATGTCGTTGATATGATTTTTTTTTTAGACTGACTCGACAAAATAATTTTGAATAATTAAAACTTTTTCACACAATTTCAAGGGAATGGGTAAGAAAAGCGACCTGTAGAGCAAGACAGAGATCCAGACAGAATTCGGACGTTTGAAAGCATTTTTGTCAAAGCTAAAGCATTTCTGTCGAAGTTGGTCGAAGCAGAGACGCTTCCGTTGTTAGCAACGGAAGCGGTCGCTTGAAGGTCGCTTGCGGTCGCGGAAGCTTGCTCGGTCCATTACGGAGTTAGTTAAACTTATCTAAATATTAACTAGTGTTAATATTTAGGTAAGTTTACACTAGTTAATATTTAGGTAAGTTTAAATTTGGTTTCACCCTGTATACTCGTAAATAATTATAAAGGTCGGTTTTTATAGTACATAGTGACGCTAGATCCACGCCTTCTAACTGTGGGCTGGAACCAGATAGCTAAATCCCGTATGTCTATTAAAATAAAACTTTGTTGCAATAAAACAATTATGTATAGATAGGTCGCGATATCGGAGCCTATTGCAGATTACCTACCTATACATTCGTGCTGTAATATAAAAAATTGGACCCGAAAATAGGAAGAGCATTATGAAATTAAATCATAAATTACGTAGTTAATATCCAATTTAGAAATTAAATAAGACAACAGGATGTGGGTTGACATTATTATATAATCATGCTAATATCTAAATTGGTGGTAACTTAATGGTAACTACAATTATTTATTTCTAGAAGTTAACTTAAAGGTAAAATTGTTTTTGTTGAAAGACAGCTGACATAGATTTAGATTTGAATTTATTTTAAAGTTTATAAATAAATAGTCCTAATACCCGCGCAATATTGTCTTTGTCATTTTTTGAGGGAGACACCGAACTCCTTTAATAATAGAAAATACTTTTGTAACTTTTGTAATTCATTTTCGGCGAGTCCATTACAGGAGCTACCATAATTTATGTTTTAGTTAAAATTGTTAAGGACCTACTTAGTGACAATACAAATTATTCTATTCTACTACATTTTGTTGAGACCTTATCTACCTTATTTTAATAAAAACTGAGCATGTTTTAAAATATTTTGAGAGTTTCGGCATATAAGTGATTGATAAGTGACTTCACAGTTTTTAAGCAAATGGATTAACATTTGCTTAAAAACTGTGAAGAAGTGTAATTTGACGTGTAAATCAATTTTTATCAATTAACATCTTTGACTTTGAAAAAGTTTAGAATATCTAATTGAATAAAATAAATGAATATGGTGATAGACTGTCTAAATGCATGTTAGCAGTGTTAAGATGGATATTCGTGGAGACAGAGACCAGAGACCGTGATCGGAGACTGAGAAGAGTCCAAGTGTAAAACGAGAGGCAGTAAAACATGGTTAGATAGATAAAACTCAGGTATATATAGGGTCAACTGGGGCAAATGCGTCTGTAAGGCAATTTCGTCTTTCGAGAATGACTGACAAACCCTTCACGAACAAGGTGCCACCTACATCTTTTTATAATCTTTAGTTGCAATAATCTGTACAAGATGGCGTTAGTTGCCTAATTTGTAAAGTTTTTGTTAGGCATTCTCGAAAGACGCAATTGCCCCACAGACGTATTTACCCCAGTTGACCTTACATTTACAATTATTAATATTAGAAGATATAAGCTAAATTTGTTTAATTCCAGTTCGATATAAAATCCTTAGCACCAAAGCTTGAAAATTGCAATTTGGACCGAAAGGACAAGAGATCTTTAATTTGCCGTGAGGCGGCCAAGGGTGCCGTTGTCTGCAGGCTTCGGTTCCGGAAGCTCGTACTCCATGCTACAGAACTCCAGGTCCGCTGACTTGAAGACTGCGAACTTGTCCTGGAACTGCTGCCACGTGCAGCCTTCAAGAGGACACAGCTCGGTTTCTTTCTCGTTGATGAAGAGCTGGACGCGGTACGACTGGTTGCCAGACTCCTCGCAACTAAGAAGTAAAAAATATGCAATTAGAATGGAATAGCCACTCATCGCTGTTTTATCATAATACCCTAATCCCAACTACAATAATATTATGTAAATACAAAAAATATTGTTTATTCGTTTGTTTAAATAAGCCTCTAAAATGTATATGAATATGCTCAAAGTATAATCAATTATTAAAATTGTTGTTTATAGAGTTATTATGAGGCATAAAAACTCTAAAACTAGGGCTAGACTATTTGGTATATATAAACTTGCTTACATGAAATTTTATAAATCCCGGGATTTAAATTCCATGATTTTAGATCTATGTAACTCTATGTTACTTCCTCTCGCAAAGTTTGGGTAAATTTACTCTACTTATTCCATTCTCTGATTATAATAAGAATTGTTTACGAAATCACATCATTAGTTTTTTAATAATCTTTTTTTTTTACAACAAACTGGGCATGCGTTTGACCACTGACTCGCCTGATGGGAAGCGACGACGTGATCGAAGGTGTAACACGCTTGCCTAGGAGATACCTATTCACGTAACTCTTACACACCCCCGGATTGTATTTAGGTGGAAAGACAGACGCAGGCAACGAGTTCCACATCTCTGCAGTTCTTACAAGAAAAGTTGGCTTGAAACGCTTAGTGCGTTTTGGCGGAATTTCCACCATAAGAGAGTGTATAAGTATAAGAGAGTAGTGTATAAGAGAGTGTAATTTCCACCATAAGAGAGTGTATCTATCTCAGTAATTGCCTGTTAATTTTTATTTTTACGAAATCAATTTGAACATAACATAAGTTTTACACAGACTTTATGTTTAGGTTTAGGTTTAAAGACATTTATTCTCATTAAAGATTATAACATCACTTACATGAGAATACATCGTAAAAGTAAATTAGGTAGTTCGTCGTCACACAAAATCTTAAATATAGGTAAAAACAATTTAGTAAACAAAACAACACAATACTATTCTTAACAATAACAAGAACAGTGTATGAACACCAAACTAGCATCACTTATAGTTTAAGATACGAAAAACTAGGAAATACGATTTTAACTTCCTGGCTACCATCATCAAGTCAGCTACTAAATATGAACTACATAATAACATAATAATATTCAACAAACACACAAAGTTTCATTTCGACACGACAATTAAAAGTAGGTTAGAAATTACTTGTAAAAATTATTATTGTTTACTAAATACTGTACGATACATTATTAAATTTGTTAATTTACTTAAAAGTTTAGCACACAAATGAAGCTAATAACAGCATAGCGTATGAATCATGCAGATCTAGGTACTCAGTAACAAGATGCAAATTTAAAAAACAAAATATTTATTATTTAAATTTGCATCTTAAGTACATGTTCACTAAGCCGCTTTTTGAACGCGTTAAATGTGGTTACTTTTTTTATATCCGAAGGTATTTTGTTGAAGAGGTGCGCACCTTCA
This sequence comes from Peribatodes rhomboidaria, assembly GCA_911728515.1. Classification (NCBI taxonomy): domain Eukaryota; kingdom Metazoa; phylum Arthropoda; class Insecta; order Lepidoptera; family Geometridae; genus Peribatodes; species Peribatodes rhomboidaria. The sequence goes on from OU452182.1 coordinate 14,756,225, forward strand.
AAAGTTATCATAGTTTTACCGTAGTTAGTCCGTGTCTTTGGCAAAACAATGAAGCTACCGCGGCGAGTGCAGGGGTATGAAACATTTTGTTTTCGTTTGGTGAACTGCAGATTCGTGTGAACATTTTTATTCATGGTTTTTCGTATAAAAATGCAAGTATTATAGACGTATAGTTGTTTTATGTTCATTAATTTAGTTTCTTTGTAAATCTTATCAGTTTGTGTTAGGTAGTGGTAATTAAAAATAGTTTTAATAATTTTATTTTGTAAAATTTGTAGTTCGGATATTCTGGTTTTGACAGCATTTCCCCAGATTTCAACAAGGTATAGAAGGTGCGGCTTTACAAGCGCATTGTAAATTGTGAGACGTAGTTTACTTGGGATACATCGCACTATGTGGCGGATGGAGCTTCGGAGTGCTACCAGTTTTGTTTTGATGTAGTCATTAGGGGCTATTATATATATAATAAGGTAAAACAGGAAATCTTTCTTGTATGTCATAAGAAATTACTGTTTAAAATTTGTTGGGGAAACTATAAAATTGAATGTTTAGAAGAAACAACCGGCGAAGACGAATCAAAGGTCTTCAGGTGACAAAAACCCTGACATTAGGACCACTCAGCCTTTTAGAACACTGAACTTGGCACCAAGTCATTGAACTTGTTTAGCATGCTAGCTATAATAGGCGCTAATTCATACTAACCTGTTCAAAATCGCGATAATGTTAACAGAGAAAGTTCCAATAAAACTGGTTCTCCACAGTCTGTTCGGATCCCTTTTGGACCCTTTGATCTCTGCGTCTTTAAATACGCCCAAAGCGCAATAGACCAAATTCATCATCGTGCCTTGAGCTAAGTAAGAGACGAACTTCTTGCCATGTCCCATGGTGAAAGCCTCGAAGTTCTCGTAAAGGTCTTTTAGAGGTAGACGTCCCAGGTTTTCATTAACCTGCAAGCATTTCAGACAACCATTATAAACAATAGTTATAGTCTTCTTCACAATGATTTGGATTTCTTCTTTTAGCACAGCAATGTCATCTGCTACATGACTAGAGCCCGGTGTAATGCGACAGGCTCGCCCCCTGCCACATTTGGGACTGAATATCGTCTGGCGAAGTGTGGGTGTTGTATTACACCTCTGCCAGGCCCTTCAGGGGAAAGGCGTAACGATGACGATATGTATATTTTTCTTATGTATGTTCATACACTTTACTAAAAATAATGTAATACATTATATCTTCATTTGAATTCTTATTATTCCGCGATAGCGTTGATGACATTTGCTAAAGTGTTTTTATCACGTTTAGGCATCATACCACCGATGCGATCACAGAGCGACTGACAGCGAAACAATGGCTTGATCTAAACCTTGTTTTTAAGGTCTCATCTTGGGCATTGAGATTTTACATACCTATATGTATTGATCGAAGAGTTTAGTTTACTATTTATAATAATACAGGACATCAGTCACCTTCACAGCCCACACTCACAATCATTAACCAAATTTGTCCAGCAGCTATGCTGTATACGTATTTGCAATAAACACAATATCAGTGCAGCTTACCCAAGAGCCATATCCTGTCTTATAATAATCCCTGACGTCATCTCTGTACTCCAGCACTTCCAGGTCGTGGTTGGAGAAGGCGGCGCACCACGGCGACTGGTGGACTGCCGTGCAGGAGCGATCGTAGCGGCAGATCTGGTAGATCGAGTAGATGTTCCCTGAGGTCAGTTGGGTGTTGATGCCCAGGCGCTGCTGTACTGCGGTCTGGACCTGGATAACCAACGGGGTAGTGACATTTGTGTTAATGTTAGTACGTATGTACGTTTATTTTTTTAAGTAAGAAAAAAAAATCGTTTATAAAGACACGGGACTTATAACAGTTTCATAAACGCAAAAAACGACGGATAGGTAAATGACGAATAATGATGATCCAAGGATTCTAAGGAAAAGGTAAAACTATTTGTGAATAGTTAAGATGAAATAAGTATATTAATAGCTTAACTTACAGCAATAAACTCTGCCGTTCTGTAGTATGCTTCCGTCTGGTCCTTTAGCAGCTGACTCGATGCTACCGTCTTCTGAAATCGGTCACAGTTTTCGTAGGGCTAGAAAAAAGATAAGCAATATCAAAATGTTTCAATCAAAAATCAAGAAAGACGAAGGAAGAAAGTTTATTTGTGACCAAGAGAGCCTTCAAATTAAACTTAACTAAATTTCCATTTCACAACGTGTTGTTTTCATTCCCGCGTAGTTTGAAGAGGTAGTTATACTCCACTGCAGAGCACGAATAACCTATAGGGCAACCATGAAATCGAAAAAAAAAAGCAGTTGTTATATAATTTGTCGACGATCAACGAATTTTTGTAAAGAATAGTTTTTTGTTGATTTCAAGGTTGCCGCTTAGTTTATTCGTACTCTGCTAGTAGAGTATACCTACTACCTCTACAAATTCCGCGGATATGCAAAACAACACGTTGTATATAGGATGTTTTAGTATTCCAGTAAATGCAAAAAGTAAACCAACCCTGATTACATCGTCCCTGGGCCTTGCAGTTACATGAGTCAAACTGAGGTTGGTCCCTTCAGTAAGTCCATGCACGAACGCGATGGCACTGGCGATCGTCCTCTGCTGGTCGGTCGGTCTGAAGTAGTAGTCACTCTCCGAGCCCTGCAGGAGGTGAGGGTACTTCTCACGGAGCCTGGACGCGATGTCGAACACCTCTTCGTAGCCAGTGCCGGTGAGGAATACCGGGGTGACTTCCAAGGTCTCGTTCCATGACCATCGTCGGAAGTTTTGGATGTCCTTGGACACAGAAGAGTTAATCTTTAGCTAGCACAGTAAAAAGTTAGTTCATAAAATTGTTCCATTGCTTAACATTAAGGCAATATTGTGAATAGTAAGGTATAATATAGACAACTCAAATAGGCAGGGGTCCAAATATGGACATGTTTAATGCCGAAATAAAACGGTTCTTATGGGATCACGGATAAAATCGCGGGGTGAAGCTAGACTGGACTAAATAATAAACAAAACATGCCGTTTTTACACTTCGTAAAATTAAATTAAAAGTTGTTAAATACGAACGAATGGTAAACCGTTTCCTGTGGTGTGAAGAATCTAAATTTTTCGTTTTTGACATCAACTTATGGACCATTTAGCCTGCCTAGTCCGGGGCCGCAGGAATTGGACGAAAAACTATTGTCTACTTTTCTTTTTACTTATGCTATATTAATGTCATAATTCCTAAGTTTTTCACTTATTGTATTTTTGGATTTCGGTATTGGTAATAGAACATTTTATCTTTATCTTATCTAAGTTAGGCTGGGTAACCACTCCAAAAGTGATGCTTTAGCTGTAACATGTGGAGTCCCACAGGGATCTATCTTAGGACCTCGACTATTCTTGGTCTATTTCAATAACATTTACGAGATTGGACTGCGTGGTCATCTGACTCTGTACGACTCTGTACTTTTATATGTATAAGTGCAATAATATACCTGTGCACAAAGCTGACTCCTGCCGGCGTCGTAGCTGGCCACGATTTCATCCTTCAGAGAAACGACGTACTTGATGCCCTTAAGTACGTCATTACCGGGGTTCCGATTCCCATGCCTGTTTAAGGACCAGATACTCACTGCTTCGCAATCTGGCAAAAACACTTTACGTTACTACTAGATAATTGTTGCATTAGAGCCATTTTTTAGAACTACTACCAATACGTATATCCTTATTTATTTAATTTATATATAAGTGCATCAACCTAAGCCGTGTTAGCCTCCAACATAACGATACTCTGTTTTGAGCAAGCGCATGCCAGACATCAACATTAAGTCCCCGCAGGCTTAGTCGTGACTCCATCGTGAAAAAAATTATGTGGCGAAACTAAATGAGTTCAGACGATTTACTACGGAACCCTATATCAAAAAACTATAGAGGTTCCTATGTCTACTACGGAACCCTAAAAACGAATAGAGATGCCTCCGATAAGTGCCGTGGGCTGGAGATATTGTCGGTCTAACAATATCTCTAGCCCACGGCATATTGCTTAACAGTTTTGTTATCCATTGATAGGCTTGCACTTAACTCTAACATCATTATCATCATCAGCCCGTAATTGTCTATTTTTACCATTAATATAAACTACTACATAATACTTCCAGCTACCTAGTAACAATAATTATATCTAGGAGTTAGCTAAAGAAATGTTGATCACGTATTATCGAATTGTAAGGTGGTATAGAAGGTCAAAATTGGTATAGGTAGAGTAAGTAACATCAAGTACAAACTCTTTCCAAAATCCCGGTATTGGTAAAAGTCTGTTTACTTGTTCATCAATATTTTCGTCAACTGTAAGTCGATTTTTTTTATTTGTTTGTTTTAAAAATCGATTTTATTTCTCGACCTGCAACGCCGCTTCTTCTAGCGCCAGACTCAGATTAACCGAAAGGAAAAGATGGAACACTGCGTTATATATCTCGCTGAAGCCACTTCTATAAACTTGTATGTGCGTGGTAATGTTGCCATGTAAAACATTTACAAATGCACGAAAACTAATATGAATCCCAAACTCTACGTTATCCATTTCCGTTCCAATATACAACCTTAGTAGATTTAATATTCTAAAACTGCACATATTTGTAAGAGTTTAATGTTACGGCGTTTTCAAAATTTACTTGTAAAAAAACTGCACAGTTTTTAAAAAGAACCTCAAAATGTAGCCCTGGCCACACTGTTATAATGCACCATGTATATTTATGTACACGAAATTATACCATAAACCAATGTCCATAATTTCGAGGTAAGAATAACCAAGCGAGTAGCGTAGTTTTTTCGTCAATATATGCGTGTTGTGTACATATACGACAGTAGCGTAATTTTTTGATGGTTTTTGTGCGCCATCTTATTCTCTAGGTTGATCTGAGGCGCCTGACCATAATTATGTGTTTTTAACCGACTTCCAAAAAGGAGGAGGTTCTAATGTGGTTTTTTTACGCTATTACTCCGTCAATTGTGAATCGACGTTAATATTTTTTATTGTTTGGCAGATCATACTTTTGAGGTGGTCCCGTATAATTTTTTTCAAAATCGGACAAGCAGTTTTTAAAATATCAACAAAAGTCTAAGAATTGTTTACATGGATAATAAGCTTTGCTTTTTAAATTATTTAATAAACGAAATAATAGCTTAGATTCTTCCTCTGCTCAACATTAAAGTTTCAAGACAATGTTAATAAAATGAAAAAAGACAGTTATCGGATATCGGATGTTATTGTACTGTTTAACCTCGATTGACGGGTTTATCATGGTTCAAATTACAAAGTCATAATAATTATAAGCAATCTGACTAGAGATTGAGTCCAAATAATGTGCCGGGATATGAGTACCGGGGAAAAATAACACAAATGCGAGTTATTAACGAGGTTACAACAATCGAACACAACAACAACATATCGTATACGTATTGAGGCTGACCACTATATTACAATATTACGTAAATTAAATATTGGAGTAAGAAAATTATACTCGTTTTTATTTTACGTAGTACCGAAGTTATAAATTCGAGAACATTTAGCAAGTTATTTTCAATTTTGGAAATAAGCTTAAATATTTTTTGCTCTCTCTTTTGTCAGGAAAGCGTGAATGTATCAAATTGATATCAATATAAAATACTTATAATATCTGCAATCTGAAGAAGATGTGAAAATAAATATTTAACTTTTAAGCCAACGCAATAAAAATGTACAGCCGTTAATGCGGGAAATGTATGAAAAAAGTCTAAATCAAATTGACGCGAATGCATGTGACGATTAAACGCCCCTTACTAAATTTTTGCACTTTAAACTTTAACACCCCTGCAATTGCTAATGATAGAAAAAAACATTTTGATATTTTTTGAAGACTTTTTCACAAATCCTGAAATTAATCCGCGTAGTATTATACTTAATGCACCTGGGTGCATTAAGTGCACTTGTGGGCAGCGTCATTGTTTTAGTAACATAGAGCTCAGAGTAGGTTCGAGGTAAAATGCTTACTTTGTGGTATGGCGTAGTCCCTGATGTCACCCCGGATGGTGTCGTAGGGCGTCTTGCTCGAGTGCAGCAGGAAAGGGCACTCTCTGTTCCAGTAGCACTCGGCAGCTACTCGCGCGCTCGCACTCACGAGCAGCACTAGGACGAGTGATGACATCTTGCGCTCGCGCAGATGCCGCGCCGCGACAATCTGTTCTCGCTTACGCTACTACTTTTTAAACTTACTTAATACAAACTAAAGATGCGTACACACATGTACAGTAAACTACGTTCGAAAAAATATTATTGATGTGTCATTTTGTTTTGTTCGTAAATAATGTAGATTCGAGAATGCGAAGGTTTTTGACAGATTTTCGTCAATTCCACGACTATGTATGTATGTACAACTCTATCGCAGCACAGTTTGCAAGCAATCACCGCCCGCCCGTCACACTTTCCATAGCGAAGCTACGCACGCTTCCGTGTAGCGTGTAGCGTAGCTTCCGTGTAGCGTTCCGTGCATAACGTTGACAGCGTTGACCTGCGTGGAAGCCAAATTGGAGCAGAAGGCCTACCATGACATTTTATTGCCATGATGTTTACGTTTTGTTGTCGACACTGTGAGACCGCGAATCGTATTGCCGCACAATAAGGTCCAAGGTCGCGCAGTGTCGAAAACTAGACTTAACTATCATGGCAATTAGATTTCATGGTAGGTTCCCAGGCCTCGCGTTTAGCAATGACGCCATTAATTTCGTATTCATGCGTAGCGTGTTCGTGGGTTGCAGTGAACGTTATATTTAGATATTACATTTTCTTGCAAAACGTACCAGACACGCGTAGCCTCTCCGTGCGCGGCAGTGGGACTGTGGCTTTACAGTCGTCGAGTGTGCGGCTCTGATATGACACCCACGTCATTAACTCACGACTTCCTATTGGTTGATGCTAAACCCAGGGTCAAACTTACAAACTCTCTTACATCAACGTACGTAAATTTCTTTTTAACCTTCGACGCACACAAAAGAGTGTTTTAAGATCAAAGACATCAAAATCCAAACATAAGTTGTAGGCAGGTTACGTTACAGTATCTATTCACTTTATTTTTATTTTATTTTGGTTTCGTTCTTGTGGACTTATACATACAATACAATACAATACAATACATCTTTATTGCACACCAAAAATATATACATATGTATATGACGGTGCGTGACCTCATTAAATAATGAAAATCAGTTTGAGTTTAAATCGCCAATTATCTTTGTGATCATTCACGAACTAAGTAGTCTAAGTGACTGTATAATTAAAATAGTGAAAAGCCTACACTGCTGTTCCCTTATTTTAACGTTCCTGAAGTTTGACGCCGACCATAGATGACCGTGATAGCGAGTTCACGGTTTAGAAATCAGATACAACACCTCGGCCTTCCCTACTTTCCACGTCATCAGAAGTGAGATGTGACGGCTCGGCTCCTACCCTTTTTTCTCCGTGAAATATATTATATATACATATATTTGTTTTGAAAATAGATTCCTATTTCCAAAAAATAAAAGCATTTAAATTGAAAGGTCAAATACAAGTATAATATAATAGTGGATAATCCTAACTCAATTGTAATACAAAAGTGACTTTGTTTATTTATTTATTTGTTTGTTTGCAACGCTTTCAAACCCCAACTACTCAAACAATTTTCATGAAATTTTGCAAACACGATGTCTGGGTTATAGAAAAGGTCATGTATTTATATTTTTGACGTGACAACGTCTTATAAATTGGTTTGCCGGGTGACACTTCAAGAAACTGCGTTACGCTCCGCTCACGTTATGCGCTCACAATGAGAGCGAGTGAGAGGCACGCGTCCCTTCCACTCGGGCATGGTTAGCCCGCCTAAGAGCGAGAGAGACAGACATAAAAAGTCGTTGTCACGTAAAACTTTCGCCCGTATACCGACTTTACAGGCAACCAATTTTTTTACTGTTATCTTTCGACCACATTCGAAAGGTCATTATACATATTATACGATATGAATGTACATTTTTTCTATTTGTCTCTATCACTCGTCATATTTGAATTCATGTTGTCTTTCATGCAGTAAGTGAAATATATTAGTCAGCAGTGGTAATATTTGGATGCATTAATATTTTATACCAGCCTGTGTAAGTACATAGGTATAGCGCAGTTTGTGCCATGTCCTCGTCTAGGTACTAACTATGGGTTGCATCCATATAGCTGTATCCTGTATGTATATTTAATTATTATTATTGCAATAAAATAAATATTTGTAAACAGGTAACAATGTCAGAGCCTATTAAATTAAATTTTTAATAGGTACTACTGTACTAAAAATATCGCAATTAAAACGGTTGATGTAGAGCAGTGGTCCCCAAACTCTTTTTTTTTTTAAATTCAATTCAATTCATTTATTCGGGTCATAGGTCTACTTATACACTTGACAACGTCATTTACAGATTGTATAATATTATTAATTTAAAATTTAATGAAACAGTACAATAGAATATCGGCTGTAAAAATGCCTTGTCAAATTTGCAGCTGTAAAGATGCTTTGTCAGATTAATAATAAAAATACAATAAAAACTATAGGTCTAACTAATTAATTATCATATAATTAATTACATTAAATACGAAGTCTGTAATGATTTTAATACCGGCTTTTTCCATTGTACTCTGTCTTTAATAAACATTTCTCCAGAGTAGTGTGCTTGGCTCATCAAATAATTCTTAATGCTATTTTTAAATCTGCGTTCGCTAAGACTTAATAACTGTTCTGGAATGACATTGTAAAGACGCACACTGTTTCTGAGAAACTATTTATTTGTTTTTTACTAGGAAATACGAGTCTGTGTTTATAGTGTGACGCTTCAGAATTTTTATTAATGCCACATACATTTTTTCTGGCATACATAATGCATTCGTGGATCTAAAGAGATGGCACGGTCAAGATATTAAAACTTTTATTTAATTTTATACTAAAGTGATAATTAATTTCTGCCTTAGTGATATCCTAGGTCTTAAAATGGAAACAGCACGAATTGCTCTTTTTTGCAATACGAAAATTGTATTTATGTCTGCGGCCAATCCCCACAGTAGAATTCCATATGACATTACGCTATGGAAGTATCCAAAGTACGCAAGTCTAGCAGTCGCTACATCTGACAATCTTCTTATTTGACGAACTGCATAAACATCCGATCTAAGTTTTCCAGCCAGTTTGTCTATATGCGGACCCCATTGGAGCTTAGAATCTATTGTAATGCCTAAAAATACTGTATCATCCACTGGTTTGATCATTCGGTCCTTTAATGCAATTTCTAAATTGGTGTTTTGAAGATTTGGAAGAGAAAACCTTATGCAATTTGTTTTTTATTTATTTATTTATTTATTTATTTATTGATAGGAAAACAAACAGCTGTTAACAATAAACTAAGTACACAACGAAATAAAACAGATAAATAAGATAAAAAAATAAGCCTAGATAGTTTTCACTAATAAAATAATTTTGCAGGTTTTAAGACTAAATTGTTCGCATCAAACCAATTACACAAATTCTTCAGAATATCATGTGTATTTGTCTCATAGACCACTTGTCATGTGCTTCGGATTTGGTTGGTGCTTACCTATTGCAATTTGAAAAAATCATGGACCCCTTGTGGATCGATAAAGACAACTTTGAGAATAATTGATAATAGAGTGTACTAAAATAAATAGAGAAAAATAATTATGTAGTAGGTTCCTACCTAGCTAATTTAAATAAAATGGAACAACAGTCAGGTGAGTGAAATTTTTATTTCGTGTTACCTACCTGATGTTCAAATTTGTGACAAGTAACTCTAGATACAAGTGAAAATAAAAAATAAGTAATTACAAGTAACATGTGTGTTTATTTAGTTAGTAGGTATATTATTTATTCCATTTGCTTCAAAACTGTGAAGAAACTGTAGGAACATCTCACGATCTGGAAAAAAAGTTAACATTTCAGAAGATTTACACATTTACTTCTATAGAAATTTCAACCCCACAATTCATTAATACACTTATGTTTTGTCGATTGTGCAGGTTTGTTGTAAATTTTAAGATTCATCGACGATTTATTACCACGGCATGGTAGCAACAACTGACCGATAAGAAGCACGGGAGCCAAAGCGTGCGGCCAGCCCGCCCGATGTGAGCACGATGGCTTGCCGCGCGATGTTCGCTCGAACCATCAACAACTTACCTTCAAGGAGCATATGAGCGAAAGCATGGCCAGCCTGTCCGATCTGAGCACGGTGGGCCGGCGCGAGCGAACGATCAATAATTTAGCAAGCAATAACGTGCCACTTGGCCACTTGGCCAGCCCGCCCGATGCGATGAAAGCATGGCACCGGCGGCGCCGCGAGCGAAACATCAACAACTTACCGACAAGAAGCATGTGAGCGAAAGCGTGGCCAGTCCGCCCGATGTGAGCACAGCAGCTCGGCGCGAGCGAACCATCACTATGAGCAGAGCGCGTCGCACAGACACAGAGCATAAGTACCACGGGCACGCGTACACCGCGTCCGCTATTAACAAACTCTGTAAAAATATAACTTTTTAAGCCCTAACAAGTGCAACAAAATATTCTTGGTAAAATATTTAAAAAAAAAAACAAACAAAATACGGTGTCATTATGATTGACACAGGAAACGTTGGACCATAACTCAGAAGTATAATGGCACACATTATGTACATTGTATTTCATTGAGTGAAACTAATTTTATTAAGCAATGTATTCACTAACTAAAAAAAGAAGCTATAAGTACTAGCTAATATATTGTGGACAATGCTTCTGAAATAAATAAATAAAATAGCTGCTCCCAGCGGTTTTACCCGCGGTCCCACCGGAACCGTTCGTTTTTTCTAAATGAAAGATTTCCTATGTCCTATTCTGTACCTGTGTCTAATTTGTATGCAAAAATTTCAAGATGATCGGTCCAGTAATTGACGGGCGTGAAAGCGTAGGAAACATCCAAACAAACATATTCACTCTTGCATTAGTAGGTAAAACTAGTTAGGATAGGAGATACTGAAGTAAAAAAAAACAACATAGCGTAAAGAAATAAAGGTACCTCTTCAGTAAGTTTATGTGCTTCGTTGCAGTAGCAATAAACTTGAATTAACATTGTCAACAAATAAATCATCATTGATATCATCCAGAATATATTAACACTGGTTTCCTGTTAAATAGAAGATTCAATTTAAAAATAGCATAATTATAATAATTTCATCCCACAAATCACACTGTTAACAAACACTTAAACGCAAAAGGAAAGCTTAATTCGCCGTTCAATTAGCCTAGCCTTTTCAGTAAACGGCGCCGTTCAACTAGCTTCCTGAAAGATATTTAGCCGTAGCGTCTAATACAACATTTAATAAAGTTAATAATACATCTTTATTGCACACCAAAAATACAAAGTTAAACAAACAGAGAAAATATTAAAATAAAATATCATTCGGCAATAAAAGGGCGGCCTTGTCGCCTAAAGCGATTTCTTCCAGGCAACCTTTGAATGGACAGGACAATGAAATTTGCATGTTATGAAAAAGTTTTAGAGCTTATTTGTATGTTCAGTTCTTCACACTCAACCGAATAGACGAATATGAATGTTTGGTATGGATTAAAAAGTTGGCAATTTTTATTTAAGGAAACCCAATTAAGTCCACTTAATTTATGATTTTAATCCACGAACTCACCGCTCGCGCGACCTGCGTCTTGCCTTGGTGACTGTGACCAACAAAAATTGAGTAGTGTCGTAGCGTGCTGCAGCGACACGGCGCTTGACACAGCCGACGGCACGCACAAATTGTGGTTCATTGTGTAAACGTGTAAACATGTGTGCGTACTGCGTATTGGATGTCATCTGCTACATGACTGGAGCCCGGTATATGGCGACAGGCTCGCCCCCTGTCACATTTGGGACTGAATATCGTCCGGCAAAGTGTGGGTGCTGTATTACACCTCTGCCAGCCCCCTCGGAGGAAAGGCGTGACAATATGTTATGTTATGTTGTTTTTATTTATGAATAAAAAACAAAACACTTTGGTCACCTTTTGTATGGCCTTTGACCAGTCAGTTTATTAAATGTTAGTTAGAAGCTGCCGCTGAATACCATCAGGCCGCTAGTTGGACGGCGCCGTTTAGTTAGAAGGCTAGACTATTCATTTAACGGTGAATCAAGCCAGTTGACTCCGACATATCTACCATTTTACAAGTATACCTACTACAACGAAAAGAAAATCGTACCTCAGCCAACTGGTAAGCTGAAGCGCATATTATTAAGATAGACACCGTAAACTGTGCTAGGATGGCCATAGTAAAACATTTCTGTATCTGAGCAGCTGACTCCAACGCCGCCTGATGCTGCAGCACGCACCCGTGGAGACGCACTTTCACCACCGCTTCTTCTTCTACGGTTATAAGCTGAAAAAAACAATAAAATAGACTACCGGCTACACAGCTGGCAGATACATAGGCGTAGCTGTGCTTGGTAAAATTGTATAAATCCAGACAGGGATTAGAGTGAACGAAGTACCTATAAATAAGTAGTTCTTTGCTTAATTACTAAGCAATTACAAGCTAAAAACGAAGATGACGATGTCTTTAGTACAAAGATAATGGTTTGTAAAAAAAATTGGATAAGTACATACCTACTATTTTTTTTTCCTCTCAAATAGATAAGTTGCTAAAACTCTCGATTGCCTTGAATTTATGAATCGCCCAAGTCCTTGTTTAACTAGTTTAAAATACTCGTAGTGAAATATTCGCTTATCGAGCACATAAAGTTACGGCCGGAATGATGCTGGTTCTAGGAAGAACATTTTGGTAGGAGCTGGCGAGGAGTAATTTCCTGTCAATTCTTATATTCAGTACAATCGTGTGTAAGTAATCTTCGTAGGAGATTAAGATAGTCTTACTAACCTTATCAGTAACCTTAACATCTTCACAAAGAGTCCTTAGAGATAAATTTAAAAGCTGAAATCTGCAGCGACAGACTGCTATAAGAGTCGCAACCACCTGGTCTACGCTGACATTCATCGTGGCAGCCACAATTATTCCTGTTATCTACAAAGACAATTTGGTCCCATTGTGTTGCTATTTTTAATGCACTTTTTTTACTGATCAAACACTCAAATAAATATAACACAAATACCTGATGCACGAGAGTAAACTGGTAAGCTGGAAATTTAGAAATGTCAAAGGGATACCTGCAAATCACAATGGTTAGACTAAGGGAACCTGGTAATTAGTAATTTTGTCAACTCTTATCAAGAATATAATAATGTTATAAAATAGTTCAAAAGACAAACATTAAAAAATATCAAATATAGTATTTACTATTGTAATTATTTTATGTTTTTAATAAAGAGTTGTTGTTGTTGTTGTTGTTGTTGTTGTTGTATTTACCAAGCAAGAAATGGTAGCTGATTTTTTTCGGTGCTAGCCAAGATACCGAAAGTCGCGATTGCTGCTGCCATTGCATACAGGCAAAAAGTTCGAGTGGTTTCATTATTCATACTGCAAATAAGACATGTATCATCCTAACCATGATTGTTCCACAGCAAAGCTCTTCGTTTCTTTCATTAATTGAGAAAATAAAAAGGAGAGAGGAGAAAAAAGCTTTGCTGTGGGACAGGAAGGAAGAGATTTGTACAACCATGGCTAAGATTACGGTAAATTATTGACTTTGAAACGAATGGTGATTGTAAGAAGTAAATTTCAGTTGTCCACATTGGAGATAATACTGAATGAAACATTTTACTTAATGACTTTATTAATCACAATTTAAATTATTTTTAACTCTTTTTTCTCATTGTTTTTCTTCATCCATTAATAAAGCCGTTATGAATTCAAAATTTCGTAAAGACTGTAACTGTATACCACCTATTCACAATCTGTCTTCCCTCTGCACTCTTTTCATTACGGAGTTCGAAATCGCCCTCCTTTATAATAGCCTGAATAGCATTTTTCTTCACTTTCACGTTGATAACCTTAGTCGCGAAAGCCAAATTTGTAAACATTAAAAATGTAATCCCAGTCATTTTGCTCACATCCCCCCATACTTGGACCAAGAACACGGATTGACCGATGAATAGTATACCTGTAGGCACAAATAGAGGAAATAATAGTAGATTGTGCACCAAGGGGAAAAAGCAGTGTCTTACGTCGCGGGCGGCTTATTGAACCCTGAGCGTAACGAGGGACCCTAGAATTAACTCTCGACCGCAGCGAGGGAGTTATGTAGCGACCTGAGTGAAGCGAGGGGTTCAAGCCGCCCAAGACGAAGACACTGCTTTATCCCAGAGGTAATTCACAACTTTTGCGAGGCTGTAAAAAGGAATTGAATAAATGTTACACCAAACACCATCTTCTGTTGTAAATTTTGTAGAGCTCATAGTCCGGCTGCGTTCTTTTCTTGGCGGCTAGTTATGTTACGAATAAATTCTCACAGTGCCCGTTATCTGAGTTTTCATTCAATTTCATCCTCTTTGCTCAAAAACCTTGGTATTTTCATACAACTTTATTTCCCTAGAGAGGCAATGCCTTTCTTTACGTTAAAGCTACGTGGCATGTAATTGATCATCATTGAGGTGTGAAAACATAATTATACTTTTTAATAAACACGACCAACGGACAACTTTTACATAGGCAAAAATCTTACTTCCTACATTTAACCTAAGTACTTCACACTAAATACTTAAATGCAAAATTTGGATGTATGGATGAGTGATTGTTACTCAATCAGGCCAGAACGGCTGAACGGATCTGGATGCTATTTAGCACGGAGATAGATTGTTGTTTGCAAAATCACAAAGGCTACTATTTACCCGCGAGTAAAACGGTGAGGTACAGCTAGTATCGTTTAACTACATACAAAATAACATTCTAATTAATAAATACACAATTGTTCGTATTTGGCAGAATTGACATAACTTACCAACAGCAACCACAAACCAGAAAGAAAAATATAAGAGACACAACTTCTTCTTCAAGCCAGTGAGCTCATCTGGCACAAAAAAACCGACCCATCTCAGCAAATTTAAGCATATCCATAACACACTACTGCAGTTCTCTATAAAGATTTTCATTCTTAAACATATATTAACAATAGATATTTGTACGTAAATAATTATAATTATAATATAGTAGGAAAGAGATTCTGGTCAAGATAAGTTTTAGAATCGAGAGAGCCACTATAGATCAGATATCATGACCTCCTGACGCCTTAAAAGTTTGAATACTTCTGAAGTCACCAACAAATAAAAACTATTGCAAACAAGCTCGTCTTCAAATTGCACAGACGCAACAAACCCCTCATTATCAAGTCTAATAAGTGATGTTTTAAAATTCAAATGCTACGAACGTCTACTAGTAAGTATTGGTTCTTATGTACATAATAAGCAGTTCTTTATAAACATTGCAAGTTTATCCACAACAACAATATAATTGATTACCGGTAAAGATACAGGATGTTGACACTTTTTGTTGATTTTGTTATGTTTTTGTGCTGAATGGTTACGAGTCAGCGAATAATGATCACAAATTTTGTCTGATCCATAAGTGCAAAGACGACTAAGCGCCTAGCTCGACACGGCGGGAACCGCCTGGTAGTAGTATTGTTGTCCTTGTCTAATGCGCAGTAATAACAAGGGTAACAATACTACTATAGCGCGTTTCCCGCCGTGTCTGAACTAGCGCCAAAGCCCGTGTGACTTCTCATTTGTGTCACATTTTTAGGTATTATTACTGTTGAAATTATATTTTTAGTGGTTTTTAGGTTCCACGGATGTTGTGCGACCATGAACCTTCGTGGTGTTACTATTCGCAGTCGCGCAGCATCGGCTAAACCTAAAAATTATCGCAATAAGAAGTCACGTTACGGACTCAGGATTGAATCATACAAAAATGTATGTGTAAGTACATTCATCCTCATCCTAATCCTAACTATAATTTTAAATGCGAAAGTGAGTTTGTTCGTTTGTTTGTTTTCTCTCCTTACGTACTGAAGCCATCATCATAAAATTTTGAATACACGTTTTATCCCGACAAAGTTATCGGTTCCTATGTGCTGCTAATTGTAATATGAAAACGATATTCAAGTTTTAATTTAATATTTAACAGGAAATTATTGACATTCATTACAACCACAGCCTAATACTTACACTGTGCTACAACAGTCTAATGTAACCAGTATTATGGGTATTGTAGTAAAATCATATCAACAACTCTGTATATTATTATGGCAACCACTATTTATTCCATGGATTTACGCTCTATTGTCACGTAAACAACAGAGTTTGGTACTCTATTGTTTACGTAAACAACAGAGTTTGGTACTCTGTTGTTTACCTAACAATAAAGCGTGACCTATTTTCATCTTTCGGCGCCTTGGTTTGATAAATCTAACAAATTTAAAGAAACACCCTTTAACTCTTTACCTGGGGAAAAATACTGCGATACAACTGTAGAACAGTAGATGTCTTATTAATTTCATTTATAAACTTAGGTAAGTAATGTAGGTATTAAATAAATAAAACAATGTATTATTATCTCATTATTTGTTTAGATAATATAGTGAAGATGAAGTGAATAACAAATAAGCAGCGTTGACACACTGACAGACAGACATCGGAATTTCACCTGTGTTGGGTGTTTCCTTTTTGACATTTTGGTACGCACCCTAAAAATTAGAAAACTAAGTAAGTTAAACTTATTACGTGCAATTTACTTTTATGATTGCTCCATTTGTTGCACGACTGTGAAAAAACTATACGAAGCTTTTATAATCTGAAAAAAAAAAAGTAGTTATTAAATTGGTACCTACTGTATCTCTTTGTGGCACCAATGTAGCCTAATCCTAACTAATATTATAAATACGAAAGTGAGTTTGTTCGTTTGTTTGTTTGTGACGCTTTCACGCCCTAACCAATCAACCGATCATCGTGAAATTTTGCATACACGTTGTCTGAGATACAGAAAAGGGCATAGGGTACCTTTTATCCCGAAAAATTAAACGGTTCCTGTGAGACCGCGGGTGAAACCGCGGGGCACAGCTAGTTGTTTATAAATTTAAGTGATTATAAATGTTAAAAATTAAGCTAAGGAGCTGAGACACTACCTATATCTACTTGTCTCATTTCACAATACTAAATGCGCCATCTCACAACACCAGCACTTACGCCATACGCGTGAGTGGGATGGCGCCATTCCCAAAAAGAGACTGGTGACAGCTAACGTAATCAGGCTGCTAGTGTCACTCTCGATCTCAATACTTACAGACACAAATGAGTCGAGCGAAAGCGTAATCAACCCGCCCGCAGTGAGCTGCAGACCGTTCGACGAACGCACCATCATTATGAGCAGAGCGCGTCGGAGCGGGACCGAGCACAGATACCACGGACACTCGTACGCCGCACTCGCTACTTCATACGACTGGAAAAAAAAAAGATAATTTTTAATTATACCGGATAATTTATTTTACCTACATAGCGTGTGCCTGGTGTATAGCGACAGGCTAGCCCCCTGTCACATTTAGGACTGAATATCGTCTGGCAAATGTGGGTGGTGTAGCACACCTGTGCCAACCCCAAGGAGAAAGGTGTGACAGTATGTTATGTTGTGTGATTTTATTTACCGTCTCGAAAAAAAACTGTTTAATAGGTGAACGGAGTAGAAGCCTATGGCATAGATAAATCAGTTGATTAAAAAATATCGAAGTTCAAATTTTACGCTTTCTACAGAATGCGCGGAATTTTGAATGAATTTGTAGCGTGATCCTATTCTTGGAAGCTGTCTCAGTATCTAATCGCAGGTGCACGAGCCAAACGCTCATCGGCCCGCCCGCACCCTGCGCTCTTTATGGGCAAATATTCTCGTGTTTGACTTTTACTTCACTTACACAACACACCATATTTATTATTCTCGAGACGGTAAAAAAAATCAACCGGTAGGTATAAATAAAAAACGAATTTTAAAATAAAGAATGCTCAATAAATAATTTTGATTTTAAATTTTTTACTGTGTAAAAAAGTCAGATCAAGAAAGAAAGGTCACCTCTGCAATCAGATGATTTCCTTGATAGCAGTAGATAAATACTTGAATTATAATACACATCAGATATGTTGTCATTGATATTATACGAAGGATACTGTTATTATTTTCCTGAAAAAAAGAAAATGATTATTACAAGTTGAGTTTTTACAATTAGTTCTGCTTAAGTATTTACCAACTTTTAATCATGAATAATCTAAGTCGAAAAAATCGAATCAGTGCAAAGGATAAGAAAATAATATATACTAAATACCTAATTGTTTAATTATATCGCCTTGCAAAATTGGCCGGCTCAAGAAATTGGGGGCAAACAATAAATGATATTTTTTCTTGGCCCCCAAACTAAATAAAAGCAGAGAAAGAAAAACAAAAGGAAGTTTCATTCATCTAGGCTCTCTCCCAGAGGAACAACCCATCTCTTTACGGAAGTGAAGAAGCACGGAAGTGCCATGGCGCCTTTTATAGTTAGTTGCTCGGTTACTTCAGTGGTAATACTTACAACAGCCAACTGAAAGGCAGTGGCACAAATGCTGACCAAGGTCACCGTGAACTGCACAAGCGTGGGCTCTGAGAAGCAGTTCTGGATCTGAGCTGCTGACTCCAGAGCCGCCTGATGATCCTTCACACACTCGCGCAAGCGCTCCGAAATGATCTTTTCTTGTTTGCGAGTTAACATCTCAAAAACAATAGAACCGAGTCAGAAATTTCTGGCAGTGTAAGCTGAACTGAGTAAATAATTTGCAAAATAGTTCTAGGTAGAGCATTTTTGAAACGATGGTGTTAGAGATCACTAATCAGAATTCAAAATGAACTGAGCAAACAGCTATAGTAAATAGATATTTTTTGTCAGAAAGTACTTAGTTCATAAGAGTTTCCTAACCTTACCTCATGTGTGAGATTCATGTCTTTGCTCAAAGTCCTCAATGATAGATTGATTAACCTCAGCCGAGCTCGGCATACGGAAACCGTAGAGGCCGCCAACAGATCCAGACTAGTGTCTACTACCGCTAAGATGACCACAGCTATAGACTATACCGAAAAAAATGTGTTTCAGAAAAGGAAGGAAAATGAAGACAAGAATAAAGAGCTATGCTTTATGAATATTTGGTTATGTATGTATACCCTTCTCAACGGAACTATTATTTAGCCACGTATTAGTTCAAATAAATATATTGTAGGGTATTATAAGGATAAGAATTATTTAGAAGACAAAGATGTCTGGAGACTTAGTATTTATAGATATTAATACTAAGTCTCCAGACACTTAGTATACTTAGTATTTATAGATATTACCTAGTTGTAAGCCAAAATTTGTGAGACTGTAATTTATTTATTATTTAAAAAAATAATGCCCCTCAGTTTCTTGCCTGTTTTTCTGAGTAGAGGCTCTTTATCCGTACAAGGCAGTCGAGTCTA
The DNA here is from genome assembly GCA_911728515.1 of Peribatodes rhomboidaria. Classification (NCBI taxonomy): domain Eukaryota; kingdom Metazoa; phylum Arthropoda; class Insecta; order Lepidoptera; family Geometridae; genus Peribatodes; species Peribatodes rhomboidaria. The sequence goes on from OU452182.1 coordinate 14,775,736, forward strand.
TTTAAATAACTTTGACGTTCATAAGTGTATCTTTGATACCTAAATTGTATAAAAACATTTTGACTTTGAAATACCTGATGCACGTAAGTGATTTCGTAAGCTGGAAATTTCGACGTATCGTAAGGGTACCTGAAAGTAAAGCCAAATTAGTTTGGCCAATAACACCTACTCGTTCACTGTATTTATTTTTAGTATTACGATGTTATGTTTGAATGGTGATGATTTGCATCCATAAAGCTTCAAACTAGCTAAGCAAACTGTGAACGGCTGACTGTTTGCCTCCAGTTTGCTATCTTTTAAGTATATTTTAAATGGAGTGTCTGAACAAAGAACGCTCATACTCAGATTGGGGCGTAGCGCTTGCTGATCAGCGGCTGATTTGCATTTTGTTTGCTACAGTTCCTTGCTTGCTCAACATTGAGTTTGCCCAATACGCGACTCAGAGTTAGCTGACAAACAGTCAGCCTCTCACAGTCTGCAATCAAAACGAAGCCTAAGCAGTAAAATTGTAAATCAAAGCTAATTCGAGATTTATAAATGAACTCTTTAGAATTAACATTATAACATTTTGAAAATTAGGTAGAACCATCACACCTAGCATACCATACCCATTAACGTAGAAAAAAAGTTTTCTACGTTCATGAACATACCAAGGTAGGTATGGTAGGTGTGGTGGTTATACCTAATTACCTAAACATGCCATACTTAAATACCTACCACGTATATCATCTATACTTATAGCGATAGCTGATGGCGAAAGGCTGGTTTCCACAGTTGGAATTCGTATCTCCTCGTAAATACATCACTTATTAAAAGTCCTCAATAGTAATTACTAACCAAGCTTGAAGCGGCAGCTCGTTTTTCTCAGTTCCAATAGCCCATCCGAGAACCGTAATCATTGTTACAGTTGCGTAGAAATAAATCAAGTAGCGATTGTCCATACTAGCACTACAAACAACAACAATTATAGTATTTTAAGTTATGGCACTATGCTAAATTAAGTCCTCTGCAGGCTTTATCTTTGTCTACCACTTTACGCAGATCGTGTCTCTACCTGGTCGCGTGGTCCGCTGTTTGCTAAATCACAGCCTAGAATTAGTCTACTTAAATTTAACGGTTCATCGGAAAATGGTCAGCCCATTCCAGTCAGGTGTGGGTGACAACCGCATTTTTTTTAATTTTCTGTATTTTAGTGTTGTGGTATTTTTGGTGCTGCTTGTAAATTGAGGCAACTTTCAAGAGTGAAAAGGAACGATTTATCTAATGTCAGGCGCACCATTATAGAACGAAAATAGTATATTAAGAATACTCAATGCTCAAATATTTATTGCTACTAATTATGTTGTCATGCAATTCTTGTAGCATGCAGTAGGTACATAATGTAACCCTGTTAGGTAACTCTAACTTTGACGTTCATAAGTGTATCTTTGATACCCAAATTCAATAAAACATTTTGACTTTGACTTTAGGGTATGGCAACAATTTGTGCGGAACGATTTACGAACCTTTGTATTATCTCCCTCCCTTCTTCTCGGTTCTCCTTCCTCAATACCTCGTCTCCCTCATCAATGATGGCTTGTATAGCTTTTCTTCTCAGCATAACGTTGAGGATCTTGACAGTTAAGGCGAGATTGGTAAATAAGAGGAAGGAAGCGTTGGTCATTTCACTGATGTTACCCCATACTTGGATGAGGCATCCGGCTTGAGTGATGACGTAGATACCTTCAAATCACGATACTAGATTTTATTGATGTACAAGTTCATATAAGATAATAATATAAGATTCGATTTAAAGAGCCATTTTCTATGAGTAAAGTTTCATAGATAGGCAACAATTGTTTTAAAGATTTCAAACGACTGAGCAATAGTAAGGTGCTGACCTGCTAATTTTTTTACAGGTGTACGAGTACTTATTACTAAGAAATGAGTAACTAGTAGGTACATGGAACAGTTAGGGCCATACTCTAAAACGACGCTCAGTCATGAATCTTGATTTAAAGCTATTTTTATAAATATGACCAGTTATAAATCGTGATTCAAGAGTCGTTTTAGCATTCGGGTCTTAGTGTATAATATAAAACAGAATAACTTACCAACAATAAACATAAACCAAAAGAAAAAATAAAAAGGATAAATTTTCTTTTTAATCCCAGTCAATTCATCTGGCACAAAAAATCCCACCCATCTGATGACGTTCAGGCTAAATCTCAGTGTACCGTGGCAGTTTTCTACAAATATTCTCATTATTATGCAGCAGTACTATCGCTAGAAAATTCTTAAGCCAAAATGCCGCAATGTTTTAAATGGTCAATGCTGAATGGGTTCGACAACTTTTGGACAAACGGTAAATTTCCCATGAACACCAACCGATTATTATCCCTAATTCATACTAATTTTAACAGTGGCCATGAGCATTAATTTTGAACCTCAAAACCGCATTACTATAATTAATTATTGCCATTTTGCGTTTGCATTAATTATTTTGGCATGATTAATTAATAGCCGAATGGGTGGTAAAGTCTTGGCATAATTATTTTATGGTAGTAAGTAGAACTAGTAGGTACCAGATAAGTATAATATTCTTCATTCTACCTTTACCTTACTGATGTGTAGTTGATACAGTTGCTCCCGCCATAATGTCGGAATAAGTAAATTCAAATTTAAATTCAATTGTTTATTCCTAACTCCAATAGTTACAAGCAGTACAATTTAAAAAAAATTGGCGGTGGGAGGTCACCGAGTTGGTCACTCGCCGTTCCCGCGTTGATATCTTACGCCGAGGCGATCCGGAGTTGATGTAGTAAGCACATCCATAGAAGTTCATTTAAAGAATACCTAACCGCACGAGGCGAGGCGGTGCGTGTTGGGTCGGTGGCTCGCATGAGTGATAACCTTTAGGGTGGCAAAAATAAAATGTTGTTTATTTTTGTGACGTCATTATTTATTTGTTTGTGAAATTAAAGTGAATAGTAGTGAAGATAGCAGAAAACGAATGAATGCATCAATTTATTTCATCATTGTTCCATTTGTTGCAGTACTGTAAAGAAGCTATACGAAGCCTTAATGATCTGAAAACAAACAAAGAATAATATAATTTATAAATAATAAATTCGGGACACTTCCACACACGGTCGCCTGACTCCAAACTAAGCAAAGCTTGTACTATGGCTGCCAGGGACTGATATACATACTAAGATATTTTTAAATACATACTTAAATAGATATTAACACCCAGACATATAACAAACACAAATGTTCATCACATGAATGTTTGTCCTAGGTGGGAATCGAACCCACGCCCCCAAGCTCAGAAGGCAGGTTCACTACCAACTGAACCACCGAGGCAGTCTTTTACAAAAATACTTTTTACATGTTTTACAGGTGCACAGGACACTTTACAGGTCAACAGGCAGGACACTACCGGTAGTGCACTTTAATATCAATATATATAATTGATATATATATCAATACGATATTATATATCAATATAATATCAATAATCTTGCCACACCGCAAATTCGCCTTACGTCCAGCCTGTATAATTCAGACCTGAGCACGCATTTTTTTCTTAGTTATTCCGTTTATACTTACAGACATGAAAGAGTCAAGTGAAAGCGTGGTGAAGCCGCCCGCAGTGAGCTCCAGAACAGTGGACGAGCGAATCATCATGTTGAGCAGAGCGCGTCGGAGCGGGATTGAGCACAGATACCACGGACACTCGTACGCTGCGTTTGCTACTTCATATGACTGGAAACATATCGGCATATACTTACCTACTACATATTTTATACAATGGTCCTAATCTTATTAAGCGTAAGGTAGATACTAGATACGATACGATATTAGACACTCACTGCCTTAATAATAAAGTTTGTTTGGCCTCGTAATAGTTATTCGGTGTTTTGTCTGTTTTGATAAAAAAAAGTCTATACCTATATCAGTCGCAGCCAACTAGCTTAGTTAGCCGTTCAATTAGCAGCCTAGCATTTTTAATAAACAGCACCGTTCAACTACGAGTAGCTTCCTGATGAAGTCATAGAATCAAACGGCTAAGGCGGGCGGGCGTCTTAGCCTTCTAACCTACATAATTCAAGTCGAATTTGCTCTGATAAAGGAGTCGGGCAGGAGTGGTTAAGGTTATTATCTATCAAAATTACGATCCGTTTCACGGATGATTTCGGATTTTATTTTTATCATAATTAATTCAAAACATGTTTATTTACTTTCAGACAATGTTGTATTGGACGCTACGGCTGAAGTTGAACGGCGCCGTTTAGTAAAATGGCTAGACTGGTAATTGAACGGCTGATTAAGCAAGTTGGCTGCGAACAACGAGATTCATGTACTATGGCTACGGCATATCTATGCCACATTTATTATTAAGGGAACAGATTATACAGCATGTTACGAAAACCCTGTTAAGTAATTAAAGGGCCTGTAAACACCTCAAAAAAAATGCACGTTAAAATAGCAAGAGTTATGACCAGTTTAAGAACATAAGAAGAAAAGCAATACCCTTCCTTCCTTTATTGCATTACCTTTCTAAGGTCCATTATGAGATACATCCATGAGATTTTTAAAATATTGTGTATTAATGTAACATTTGCCATAATGCCCAATAAACACTTTGACTTTTGAGTTTGGAAATTGTACAAAATGACAAAAATACTGTATCATTATGTTGGCTGCTTTCATTCTAAGAAAGTATCAGCACAACGCGAACATTTTTCAAAAAAAACCGACGCGATCAGTGTCTGTGTTCGTGCTTTTTAGAGGACGGAACGCGATGTGTGTGCAAATTTTTTCATAGTCAGCATTTATTTTAAACTAGCATTTTTGACATTTTTATTTTTATTGTTTATTTTATTTTTGTACTTACTGACATTTTGATTTCGTCCATTCTAGTTTATTAATTCACAATGTATTTCTATTATTCTGTTAATTATTAATGTGGTGCATGTAATGTGACTGTTACTCTGATTATTTAATTTAAACTTGTATGAGTCTATGATACTTGATGAATAAATGATTTATTATTATTATTATTATAATTACATCCTCCAGTCGATACTGAATGCGCACCTCGCGGATGTATGAGGGGTTTTGTAACACCCTGTATAATAGTTAGTCCGTAAGTAAGGGGGTGGATTTCTACCTCAACAGTAAGATGGTTTCCTTGATAGCAGTAGATGTATATTTGAAACGTCATACACATCAAATAGGCCGTCATTGATACTATACGGAGGATGTTGTTGTTGTCTTCCTGAAACAACAATAACAAATCTAAGAAAAGTTATTAATTTTCATTATCATTTCAATTCCCAACATTAAGTCAGCTAGTTGCAAGCAATTTTGAAAATCTAAAGGCTTTTATTAGTGATTAGCTGTGTCATAGAAGCCGTTATTTTTTCGGGGTGAAAGACTCCACCCTGCCGATGTGTCCTTTTCTGTACCCCTGACAAAGAGTCTGCGAAATTTCATGATAATCAGTTGAGAAGTTGAAGCGTGAAAGGTAACAAACAAACAAACTCACTTTCGCATTTATAATATTACCTAATAATCTTAATTATGAAATTAAGATTAAGATTAGGATTTACCTATTGTCAAAATTTGTCATATTATAACCGTGACACACAAATCTTGACATTTTAATGAGTTAGCGTAACATTCATTCAGTGAATAGAACAAAAAAAAGAGATCTACCGATTTTATAATTCGAAGGGTTTACTTACAACGGCAAGCTGAAAAGCAGTAGTACATATGATGACTCCGGTCACTGTAAACTGCGCGAGCGTGGACTCTGAGAAGCAGTTCTGGATCTGAGACGCTGACTCTAGCGCCGCCTGATGATGCTTCACGCAACCCCGAAGACGCTCAGAGAAGATCTTTTCTTGTTCATTAGTTAGACGCTGAAAAATAATAGCAACAAAACCTAAATTGTTTAGCAATCCAAGCCGAATTAAGAACAGATTTATAAATATATAAGGAAACTTTGCTCATGCCCAAAATGACGATGCAAGAGATCTTGTGCTCTAAATAAAAAGACAGATCCTGATAAAATATTGAGCAACAGGCAAACACTTTTAGCAATTATGGAGATACTTCATCATAAACGACATTTGATTTAATTATTTTATCAAGACGATTTTAGAAAATGTGGACATGTTGGACATAAAACAAACAATGACGACAGCGGAAGGCTGTTGTAGCTTTGTAGTGGATGAATGGCGCTGTACATACGAGTAGATGACGGTGCAGAGAATGACGATTGAAATTGAAAAGAAAAAATTGAGCCTCAACGTGTTCCGTCCTACTTACTTTATATGTGAGATGCATATCTTCACATAATGTTCTTAGAGACAGATTTACCAGCTTTAGTCTAGCTCGGCAGATAGACACCAATGAAGTTTGCAACTGATCCAGGCTTGCGTTGATTACTGCTAGCATGAGTACGGCTATGCTCTATGAAATAAAACACAGAACACGTAAAGTAGGGTTTTTTTATGACTTAATAGGCTTGCGTTTGGCCGCCTACATGCCTGATGATAAACAGTGATGCGGCCTACGACGGAGCACGCTTGCCTAGAAGAAACCGATCCACTCGAGACTTGAAGACACCCAGATTATAAGTGTCAGGGAACACACACTCTGGCAGAGTATTCCAGACTCTAGCAGTCCGTATAAGAAATGAGGAACCAAAGCGTTTTGTGCGTGTTGTTGGTATGTCGACCATAAAACGATGCCGCTTTTTTTGTACTCTTGGTTGTTTTATAAAAGAACGGGCTAGGGAGAATAAGGCCGGTACTAGGTAAGCCTAGTACCGGCCACACGCTCCATCTAATTCACCCAAATTCCAAAACGGTATACCGCACGAGTAGCTTGAACAAAACACTAAAACGCTGAGACGCTGAGACGCTGTCTCAGAAAATTGAGAATGAAAGAAAACACAAATAGATTCCTCTTGACCAGAATTTGATGAACGTTGGACCGTTTGTTTTTTTTACCGTTGGACAACAGCTCTACTTTGCTGTATCTTTGTCTCTATAATTATCCGCTCACTCCTCCTAAACCACGCAACGGATTTTGATGTGGTTTTCACAATTGGTTAGATAATTTTTCACGAAAGGTTTGTAGGTACCGTGCAAATCCAAGGCGGGTTGCTTGCTAATACATGCTAGTACTACATATGAACAGTAAATAGGTACCTGATGAGCATAAGTAATTTCATATGCTGGAGATTTGGACGTGTCGTAGGGATACCTGAAAGGATATTCAATTTCCTTTAGTTAAAGACATGTCAGAGTCCACTTCGGTCACTTTTACAAACATTGTTGTTAATGAGATTAATCTACTACGTACTAGAGGAGCTGATCAAAACAAAAAACGTAACGCAACTTAATGAAGTGGCCACCTTGAGCTGACCGCAGGTTTGCTGCAGCGTTGACTACTAAATTGTTACGTCCATCCAGGTTCACACTATTGATTCCAGTAAATTAGCGCCGCTCCGTACACAACCACACTGCACGCGTGTCGGGCCCTCACTAATGCAAGGTGCAAGGATTTCAGTGCACTGGAGTGCACGAAAGTTGTGTTCGGATGATGAAATCTAGACTCTCATTTTGACTTTTACGTAGTACATTTATTTCGATGGTTGTGGTATGATTGAACGCGTTGTTTGAGAAAACAACCTTTCACATGTATCTAGATTTCTGCTTAGAGAGATCTAAGCAGAAATCTAGATACATGTGAAAGTAAATACGAACCAAGCTTGAAGTGGCAGCTGATTCTTCTCAGCGCCTACATTCCATCCGGCAATTGTGACCAATGTCACAAATGCGTAGAAATAGATCAGCTTTCTATTGTCCATACTAGCACTGCAACACGAGAAAATTCGTTGATTGGGTTTGAAATACTTTAGGACGTGGCTGATAGAATCGACAGAATGTCTCGACTCGACAGACAGGTTTTATGAATCAATATATAAATTTAGTCTTCGTCCGCGCAGGTCTCTTTGGTACTCATTTTATTGAAATTTACAAATTTCAATAACCATCCGATAATTATCTGAGAACTAGCATAAGCAAAGAGGTTGCAAGCACTATTAAGCAAATACGAAATATTGATAAATGTGTTATAAATCTTTTTAATTGATTTATGCGAACCTGTGAATTATTCTCCTCCCTTCTTCTCTCGTTTCATTCCTCAACACTTCTTCTCCCTCGTCGACAATGGCTTGTATCGCGGTTCTCCTCACAAACACGTTGAGGATCTTGACAGTGAAGGCGAGGTTGGTGAACAGAAGGAAGGAGGCGTTGGTCATCTCACTGATGTTTCCCCACACTTGGATGAGGCACCCAGTCTGAGTGATCACGTAGATACCTTCAAATCATAATAGCAGATTAAATATTTCTAAGAAATTTACCTTATAATTATAAATATTTTTAATTTATCTCATCAAAAAATTGTTGTTGTTGTTGTTGTTCTATGATTGACTTCTATTTAACATATCCAAAATTCATTCAGTAGTTCTCTTGCAACTATAAAATAGCTTAGTCTTGCTGTTGCATCACTTCTATTCAGTTTTTTATAACTGAAAGCTATTTAAAAAGACAAAAATATTAAATAACTTACCAACAATAAACATAAACCAGAAGAAGAAATAAAAAGGATAGATCTTCTTTTTAAAGCCAGTCAATTTATCTGGCACAAGAAAACCCACCCATCTGACAACGTTTAAGCAAAACCACAGCGTACCGTGGCAGTTCTCTACAAATATCTTCATTTTTCTAAAACTTGGCTAGCTCTTCACAATCTTGCAGCAAACTTCTAACTAGAAATGACAAATGAATTCTTCTAATCCTCACCTCAAAGTCAGGTGATAACATTCCCATGAATGGTTACTTATAAAGGATCATACTAGTTATTACAGTGAACATGAACACCAATTTCGTGGTTCATAATCACATATGGAAAATACAGGAAAATTATTGCCAGGAAACAATTATTGCCATTTATGTCGATAATTGTAGCCGAAAGGGTGCCTGTTAATTATATGTCGTTCGTGAATAACTAACCTTATTAAAGTCACTAACTAGACAAGTGTGGTGGAAGACATCACACCACGCCATACATGTGAACTGACAAATAATTCAGTTTGAATTTTTGTTTGTTAATTTTTTAAAATTATACCGATAGGTAGGAATACTAGGATTTTTCTTATCATAATGGATTCGTTTAAGAGGTGATAATGATATAGGTCGGTCATTCTCAGCGGATACGATTTTTGTGCGTTCATACATGTGTAACATTACGGTTGTTTTTTTTTGGGATTGGATCCAACAAATATCTGATAAGAAATTGAATTATATACACCTAATTTGCTAAATCCAAAAGTTTTTTTTAAGTTGTACTTCTAACTTTCGTTCGCTGTCCACTGGATAAATCTTTCCACCATAATAGTTGCAAAACAAGTTGTGATTTATACATTTAAATCTATACATTTTGAAAGAAAATGTAAACATTATATTTGTAAAAAAATATTATCATTTTAATTTTTTTTTTTACCGGCTAAGTGCGAATCGGACTCGCGCACGAAGGGTTCCGTACCACTATCTATAAAAACGGCAAAACAATCACGTTTATATTAGCCTCTATATTTATTTTATTCTGCTTTTTAGTCTTTGCTGTTATAGCGGCAATAGAAATATCAATATCAATATATCAAATATCAATCTGTGAAAATTATAACTGTCTAACTGTCACGGTTCATGAGATAGAGCCTGGTGACAGGCGGACAGACAGACAGACAGACGGACAGACAGCGGAGCCTCAGTAAGTGTCCCGTTTTACCTTTTAGGTACGGAACCCAAAAAAAAAATGTTTGTCCTTTCATCATGCTTGTACGTAATTTCCGTCACCAGTCAAAAAGTGATAAATACCTCAATGGCTAAGTAAGTTATACCCATTCTTATCGCATACTCGGTATGTTTTATGTCAGTAGTTCTGTGGTAGTCAAACAAAGCGGTCCTGTCCTAGGTGTTCCGATATCCAACGAACTAACGTAAGTACCAAATTTTTATTCACATGGTTTATGATTTCTTTAAATTCCGTTCACTTATTTAGTTTTATTATTTTATGTCTATTTTTTGCCGGTCAAATGAATATTATGCGGAAATGATACATTATTGAATATATACTTACTTCAAGCGTTATTCAATATTAACTACCGAATTAGAAGTTAAGTTTGTGAGCGGTTTTAACGTATCTTTCCACATTTTTGTAATGAGTTTTCACAATTAAATATAACGCATTGATCTTTCGAATAGCGCTCCATTTTAAAAAATCGAAATAAAAATAGGTGACAGGTGTCTAATTTCAGAGTAGTCGTACTTGCACGAAAAAAAAAAAGTAAGAAAAAAAATGCACTCTTACTTAAAGACCCTTTATACAATTAACAAAGTGATCGTATAAGTGTTCCGTTTTTTCTTTTTGGGGTACGGAACCCTAAAAACGGACTTATACTTTGTGTTATAAAGTACTTTTCAAATCGACTTAGCAAGGTGCTGGCGAGACGACTATGGGTGGCCCACACGCGGTCCACAATTATTTTTTTCACACGAATCTAAAAACGACTGTAAACCACAAAGCATAACTTCGTTTTTCATTTACATGATTGTGAGGAAAGGTTGACGCTGTGTTGACAGCAAACCCTCGTGATGCTCAGGTGGTGCGGGCGCTGGTCAGGTGCCGGTTGGGCGCTGGTCAGGCACTGAGCTTATATGAACGGAGTCCTCAAACCAGGTATTTTTGATATCCTTATTTTCTTTTTCTCTTGAGAGTGTTTGAATAAATTATAACATTACGGAAGGAGATATAGCCCATTTGAATACACATGCCAATCATCATAATATGATGAATAGTTTCTGAGATATTTGACAAGCGTGTTTGGTTGAACATTTCAGGGCCCCATACGATCCCTAAAGATCTTAAACTTGTTCCAAAAAAGTAAAGTCTAGAAAGGGATTTGAATTTTTAATTGAGAACCTAAGAATCTGTGGGTAAATCACGAAAAATTACTTAATTTTTTAAATTTATTTATTTGTCTCTATTTTGTCTATCTACATATACGCAAAGATGATTAACTACAAAAAGAGATTTAAACGTAAATAAGAAAGTAACTAACTATTTTTATTTTAAATTAAAACGATTTATTTCAGTCTGTCATCTATGCGTTGCAGTACTGTGAAAAAGGTATACGACGCTTTTACAATCTGAAATTAAGAAAAAAAATACCTTTACATAAAATAAATTTTATTTCAGGATACCCTGTCAACTAGTAAAACATAACCGAAGAGAAACGAGCAAATCACACAACTAGGTATTATTTACAGCAATACAAAATAGTAAAAGCAAAGTGAATCCGCTAGTTGTCTTCCTTAGAGCGAACTATCACTACCATCAGAGTGCGGTGTAAGCAAAGCGAGCACAAATAGAACAGGCAAACATCTTTAATAGTACTCACAGAGGTGAAGCAAGCGAGCGACAGCGTAGTCAGTCCGCCAGCTGTGAGGCGCGTGTCTCGCTCCGAGCGAACCATCAGTACGAGCAGTGCGCGGCGGAAGCGAAGCGAGCATAAATACCACGGGCAACTGTATGCAGCGAACGATACCTCGGAACTCTGAAAAGGAAAATGAAAATATTTAATTTAACAACTTACTACCTAAAGACAACATTGTTTACTGATTGTTTCATTAGACAAGCCTGTATCAAGTCACCCTGTAATCCTGTATAAATACACAATTTTTGGTAGCCTTTTAAGGCAGGAATTCACAATATTTGTACAAAATCACATGTATAAGTCCATATCACTATTTCTACATAGGTCCATACTATTACTATATGCATTACATTTGTTATATTACTATTATCACAACACAACTTATTTTACAGCTTCACACCTGTAGAATGATAGAACGGTTAGAAAAAGAAAACCAAATTTTAATTAATTAAACACTACTTACACAATAAAAGTATTACAATGATCCTTAATATGATTTTCATGTTATTATTACCTCAATCAGTAGTTGGTTTCCTTGATAGCAGTAGAGAAATACTTGGAGAATCATACATAGTAAGTAAGCTGTCATTCCTACTATGCGCACTACATTCTTTGGACTGTTATGAAGTTCCTGAAAATAACAAAAAATAAAATGAGATTTAAAAAAAAGTAGTTTGTAGATTTTTTGTTGCTATTAACAACAAATAAAACCTGCAAAGGTTTAGGATGACTTTTTTTTCGTTAAACAATTTTGAACATTTGTTCAATAGCCTGCACCTACAATAATTACTCATCTCATCACACACATCATTACAGCCTTTTACGTCGCACTGCAGGGACACCGACCTACCCTACGTCGAGAGTAATTGAGTCACGCTGGCTCAGTGTGGGTTCGTGTACTTTTACATGTCTTTCAAATTATTCTTCTAGGATATGTCGGTTTCCTCACGATGTTTTCCTTAACCGTGAAAGCAAACGCGGGCTTACCACGATTTTCCACCCGCACACATCTTAAGACGCTTCATATAGAGTTGAAAACTTACTTAAGCTGCTTCATTTAGAGTTGAAAATCGTAAATCATATTTGATGGTAAAATGAAATCAGCGATACAATTTCTTGCCGTTTTTATGGGTATTAATCGTAATATGACCACAAAAAAGTATAAGTTACTCGGTTAAACTTCAAAGAACTAATCTAGCTATTTAATCATTGGAAAAAATGTGTTAAAATAGCTAAAAATTTAAAGAACCTCGTTTAAACAGTTTATTAGAAAGTTACATTTTGTAATTTTTTTTCCAAAATCAGTATGATTTTCAAAATTCTACTCCGGTTAAACTGTTTTTCGTTGATTTTTCAACCAGCTGTATTATATTTGCACCTGATCATCACAATTCTTCATATCAAACTAGGCGCAGACAAAATACTTGTTTTCGTTGATTTCGTAATAATACCGGGCCATAAATGCACATAAACTTTATACGAAAGAAAAGTTCATTTGTATCTTATCAATAATTAGTACCTACCTACATACGTTGCTACTAAATAAGTTTCCACTGTATCCAACTCACCACAGCCAGCTGGTAAGCAGTGACGCATATAATGACCATGGATACCGTAAACTGCGCCAGGATAGGCTCGCTGAAGCATCGCTGGATTTCATTAGCACTCTTCAATACGGCCTGATGCCTCCGCACGCACGCCTTCAGCCGCGGAAACACGATCTCTTCATAAGCTCGTAACTCCTTTAAAAAATAGAAACTATTTAATTGAAACCATATAAAGATGCGTTATTAGTGCAAAGTGTTTTCAAATCATTTAACGATTTTAACATATCAAACACAAACAAGAAAAAAAATTGGCAATATTTTTTTTTTTGTGGTAGATTTATACTCCAAAAACAAAACACTGGTTTTGTTAGTAGGTACAAAAAGTTGAAAAAAATACTATTATTTTCGGTTATTTTGTTAAATTTCATGAAAATATAACATTGTTTATTATATGTAGAAATATCATGTAAAGACGCTGCGATGTATATCATACCTATTTTATATAAGTTATTTATATTTTAGTATATTTTGTATTAATTTTAGTGTATTACATTACGTTTCGTACACTTTTAAAAATAAAATTATTTTTAGTTTAGTATAGTTTAATATTAATTTATTCTTAAAATATTTGTTTTTCCCCAATAAATAAATAAAATCTTGTATTTTACTTAAGTCATGTACATGATCTCTAAATAAAAGATGATGATCTCAATTTGCCGTGCGTGTTAAAAAAATCTTACATGATTCTCTCCTCCAAGTGAGTCAGCGCAGAGTTTCGCCAGAGAAAGGCTCAGGAGCCCCAGGCGGCAGCGGCATACTGCTATCAGTGTCGTCACTAGCGTATCCAAACTGACGTTTAGAGCTGCCCCAATGAATAGCGCTGAAACCTGTAAGAAAATCACTAGCTAACAGCACATTTTTGAATCGATGTACTGGCTGCACTACTGTAATTTTGAACGAGGCATTGTTTAATAATAATATACTCCGCCAAGTATACCGTTCCGAGTAAAAATGGTCACGTGGGCAACACGCAGTGACGTTAATCGATGCAAGCAACACCGAAATAAGTCACTTACAAATAGTTCAAAATAGATGATGACGATGGCGACTGACGACGTCATCAGGTGTTGGCTGGAAAACTAGATCTTATTTTTTGGATCATGGGACGAGGCAGGTTGTACAATGTGCTTCCAAGCGATTCTAGTTCTACAATCGTGAGGAGTTGGCGTTAAAGATCACAAAGCATTAATAGTTCGTAATTCGGCCAATTAGGAGCACTACCGAGTTTAGAAATATAATCATTTGAAAGCAAATGCAACCTATCTAGGGCCTCAGGATGTTCGCTAACAACAAGCAGTGTTTTTTTTTTAATTATGGTAATAAAGTACTTTACTTTAGAGAAATGACTACTTAATTAAGACTATGACTATGACTTAGAAATGACTACTTAAATAAAAACTGAAATTCCGTTTACTTTTTACCCGACTACGGCGAAACAAAAAGGAGAAAATGTTTTAGATAAATTGGCTTTTGAATTTTGCAGCTCTCAGTGACCATTAGGTCACTGAGGACACACACAAAAGGAAACTAGGAAAGTGTGTCATTTTCATACATGAACCGTGCCGTGCCGCGCCGTGTCGGCAAGTAGAAGAATGCACAAACGCCTCGGGACTCACGCGAGTGATCAAGATTAACACACAGAACTGTGATGCGTCATTGCATTGCAGAATTTTTCAAGCTGGGGCCTATTCCTTTACTTCGAGATATTTTTTAGTCTTTCGCAACAGTCATACGAACCGTGGCAGTGAGACGCCTTGCCGTACGAATCGATCCCAACAACCCACGTAATTATTTACGCTGCGAATTTGTATCGTGCCGCTTCACAGTTTTGCGTATTATTGATTCTTGCTTCCACAATTGGAGCCGGAATTATTTACACCTTTCTCCAAGATCTAAAGAAACGATCCCACTTCCACCAACCTTCCTAATTGGTTAATTGTTCCCTAATCATACGTAATGTTTAATTATTTTGTTTGTTGTGTTAATAAATAGTTTAGTTAATAGATGTAAGGATACGATGGGGCTGACATTGATTTTTAGACCCTAAAAAATCCCTAAAATACAAAAAAATAACCTCTACGATGCCGCGAGGACTATGAAGGTCCCGTAGAGTATGTCGGCGAAAGAGTACAAGCGTATTTTATTTACAAAGTGCTCGTATATAATCAGAGACAGATAAAATAAGTACTTACATAGGTAATTAAAAATAAAATTAAGAGACTGCCTCGGTGGCTCAGTTGGTAGTGAACCTGCCTTCTGAGCTTGGGGGCGTGGGTTCGATTCCCACCTAGGGCAAACATTTATGTGATGAACATTTGTGTTTGTTCTATGTCTGGGTGTTAATATCTATTTCTATTTAAGTATGTATTTAAAAATATCTAAGTATGTATATCAGTCTCTGGCAGCCATAGTACAAGCTTTGCTTAGTTTGGGGTCAGGCGACCGTGTGTGGAAGTGTCCCGAATTTATTTATTTATTTATATTTATTTTAATTAAATAAATGTATATTCACTTACCTGATGAAAGTATGTAATCTCATACATGGGTGATTTGGACGTGTCGTATGGATACCTGTCACATAAAACATAATGAACAATGCTTCTACTTAAGTATTAGCTACCAAAAGCAGACTTTGACACACCAGAAGACAGCAGTAGAAGAAGTTGCCGCTAGTCGAAACCAACTAGAAATCATCATTACGAAACTCAACAAGCTTATTTCGAGTGTTTGGAATTATACACACGATCTTGCACCTTTATTCGATAGGTGCAAGATCGTATTTATGTGCTAGCTACGCCCCGCGGTTTCACCCTCGGCCCCATAGGAACCGTTATTTTTTTTCGGGATAAAAAGTACCCTATGTCCTTTTCTGTACCCCAGACAACGTGTATGCAAAATTTAAAGACTGTCGGTTGAGTAGTTGAGACGTGAAAACGTTACAAACAAAGAAACAAACAAACTCACTTTCGCATTTATAATATTAGTTAAGATTACAGTATTTTACGTCCCACCCACTGCAGAAACACCGAGCTACTCCACATCGAGGGTTATTCAACCGTTATCCCCATGACTCAATGTGGGTTGATGGATGTCACAATGTCCAAGAATTATTATTAATTCAAGAAGCCTAGGGCATGCCGTTTTCTTGCGATGTGTTTCTTCATCGTTAAATTTGTTTTATCTTACCAAGCCCTAAGTGGTAAGCTGCTCTTTTCGGCACTGGCTGCCCAGCCGAGCACCGTCAGTCCGGACAGCAAAATGTAGAGGCACAGGTGCCGAGATGTCTCACGATTACACCTGCCCAATTGGGAAATAATGACATTAATGACAATATGCAAGATAAAGATCATTTATTTGCATCCAACATTGCTTTACAAAAGATGTTGGATATGTAGGCAACTAGTAACATTATTAAAATAAAAACAAAAACCCGACTGCAATATCTGTACAACATTTTGCTGTCAGATTTTTATTTTTCTGTCCTATGTCACTTCCACTATCAAGACAATTCAAATGACACCTCACATGTGGAAATATATCAAGCTATTTAGGCTGTAGGACGTGCCAAAGAAACCTCATATATACATGTATGTACATGGGTATGTACCCACATACATATGTACATCCATACTCGAAGAACATAACCCTAAACCAAACAAAAACCTAAAGCATGTTGTGCTGGATAGGCGTACAAATCTCAGAGTGAAGGCACTATGCTTGTCAAAAAAATCAAATTTTAAAGTAAAACACGTCATAATATTTGTGAAACTTTACTTGTCTGCCTGTGTGTTATCTTTTTACGTTGAATCGGCTAAATCAATATTCACGTGTTTTTTTTTTATGTACAATAGGTCGGCGTTTGACCACCAACTCGCCTGATGTTAAGCGACGTTGTGGTCTAAGATGGAGCACGACGACCTATAAGGTACTTATTCACTCTAGCCTTGAAGTTTGCACTTGACGGCACTTGAGTGAGGCGCTACAAGTGCTCTACTGCTCAGACCCGTCTTCGGAACGGTTACACCGGACTACATCCCGAAACACGACTAGGTCATTTCACGGCATGGCTTGGTCCGGTGGGTGGTAATTAGCCACGGCCGAAGCCTCCACCAGAGTTTGCTACCCGGCAAACTATGTCAGCGAAATAGTGTGTACGACATTGAAACACATTATTCTAAGAAAATAATTGATCTCGTGAAGAAACAAATAAAATTTAGCTTCATTTTTAACCGACTGCAGGAGGAGGATCTTAATTAGATCAATATGCTGGCTCGCAGATTTGCGCGGTGCACGATGGAGGTAAAGATATCGCTTTTCAAAGCATATTGCCAGTCTTTTTATACGTGCAGTCTGTGGGTTAGCTACTCGCAGAAGACAGTCAACGCTCTCCGCGTGCAATACAACAACGCGTTCAGGATGCTGCTGGGGCTGCCTTGGCGCTGCAGCGCGTCGGGCATGTTCGCCGACGCCCGGGTGGATGGCTTTCATGCCATCATGCGCAAGCGGGCCGCCTCCATGCTGAGCCGTGTCCGGGGCAGCACCAACAGTATCCTGCGCGTTGTTGCAGGGCGAGCTGACTGTCCTTTCATACATCACGCGGTTAGGTTACATGTTAATCATAAATATGATTATTTATTTTTTTTACTAGATTTTCACATTAATAAGTAATTTTGACATTTAATTTGATTTAATTTTTTAATTTTTATTTTACTTTATATTCGTGACATATCTTATCTTATCTAATATCTTTAAATGAGCAATTCTTGTATATATTATATATATATATAATTGGAATCTCGGAATCGGCTCCAACGATTTTCATACAATTTAGTATATAGGGGTTTTCGGGGGCGATAAATCGATCTAGCTAGGAATCATTTTTAGAAAATGTCATTTTATTCGTGTTTTATCGATAATCAACTTAATTAGTTATAAATCGAGGAAGATATTTGGATACTATTTTCTGAATAACCGCGAACGAAGTCGCGGGTAACAGCTAGTTTTTATTATTTGACATCTAAGATTGATATGTACTCGTACCAAATCAAAATATTTTTATTTATTTTTTAACTTTAATTTTTCATTTTAAATTGTATTTAATTTGTATTGATGTAATATTGAATTGTAGATGTGTAAAATGAAAAATTAATATGGACATGGTCTGAATTAAATGATTATTATTATTATTATTGTTAATTCGTTGGAATCTTTTTTTATGTTCCTCGGCTTAGAAACGCCTTTTTTTTGTTTCAAAAGATCATACATTTTGTCGACCATCAACGATTTTTTTGTATGGAACAGCTGTTATTTCTTCTCGATTTCAAGGTTGCCTCATAGATTATTCGTGCTCTGCCAGTAGTAACTACCTGTAGTACAAATTCTGCAGGAATGCAAAGCCATAGAAGGTTTGACCATCAACTTTTCTGATAGTGTACGGCATATATGAAGGAGAGTGGATGTATAAAGGCCTACGTGTTACTTCTGATGTGGAGCAAAAGTTTTTGGTATCAATGTCTGTCTCCAAAAAACACTAGACCATTTTAGACACTAGACGTGCTCGTACGCAGGACGTTATCGTACATTGAACATATTAGGACACAAGTCATTACGAAACACTGGACATTTTTGTACTGGACGTAATATGACATTGGACCTGTTAGCAAACTAGACGTTCTAGGACACTGGACGTTATCAGCCTGAACGATGAAAAAGTTTGTCAACAATTTAGAAATGTTTTATCAGATATCCAAGGAATATCTCAAGAAAAGTTGCTTGCTTGTACGAATTACGAACAAGTAAGACATCGTTAAAATTGTAACTGCTACACGAACCTTTTAACAGTGCAGATCTCCTCAATCCCATTCTGAGCAGCCAGCTCCCCCTCATCATCATCGATGATGGTCTGCACAGCCTCCCGCCTCACCATCACGTTAACGATCTTCATCCCGAAGGCCACGTTGGTGAACAGCAGGAATGAGGTGCTCACCATGAGGGAGACGTCACCCCACACTTGGAACAGGTCTCCAGCTTGGACTATTATGTAGATGCCTGTAAATGTTTCAGTCGGTAAATCGAATATCCAAGGAAATAAAACAAGTCCCTGCAGGGCTAGCACGGGCTGGAAACAAATTGTCTTTTTAAACAGTTTTTATCCCGCGAGAAAAAAACAAACATATTCGTATGTTTGTTTCTTTAACAACACAACACACACACAACAACGTAACAAACATGTTCGTATATTCTAGCTTTGCCTCACTGAAGCGTGGATGAAACAGTGAAAAGACAATTTGTCTCCCGCCCGTGGTAGCCCTGCTGACGTGAGTCTTACTTACCGGTTACATACATGAACCAAAAAACGCCATACATCTGCAAAAATACTTTCTGGCTCATTGGATATTTCCCCGGTACTAAGAATCCGAACATTCTGAGCAAGCTAAGACTGAAAGTCAGGGGCCAAATGGTTTTTTTCAGAAGTAGCTTCATGATTTATGGCTCAGAACGGTACGTCGTTTGTTTGTGAACACGCCTCTGAACAGCGGTTGGTGGTGGATTGCGATGTGGATTTTACCGACACCCAGTGATTAAATAAACAAAAGTAAACAACAGAATGGACAGTGGTTCTAAACATATGAATAAATAGTTATCAGAGAACATTTTTCAATTGCACACCCAGTATTTTTTTATTATTAAAAACGCTGAATTATGCGAGCGAAAAGCAATAACGCCCGCTAAACATTTCGTCACGCCTTTCCCCCAAAGGAACTGGCAGAGGTGTAATACAACACCCACAGTTCTCCGGACAATATTCAGTCCCAAATGTAACAAGAGGCGAGCTTGTCGCCATACATTGGGCTCCAGTCATGTAATCCAATGAACAAATTGGCGCGTGCCGTCGGCTGGGATCGAACCTGCTCACTCTGGCTTGAGAGGCGACCCAAATCAAATCAAATCAAATCAAATCAAATCAAATCATTTTATTTGCATGTCAATGGGTTAAATAAGGTTAAAAGAATTAAAATTAATGTTCAGCCATTAACGACACTAGTCGTGCAAAATTTTTACAATATTATGATTCTAGTAGTATTCAAACAATATTAAATCATTCCAATATTAATGTCATTATAGTTAAGTCATTAGCAAGCCCAATTATAAAAATGTAAGCGACAAGTCATTTTATTTAAAAATTCATCGGTTTCATAGAAACACTCCTTCACTAACCACTTCTTCAGCTGTGAACAGAATCGTCTATATGGGATGTTCATTAGCTCTTCCGGAAGAGAATTAAAAATCAAGGCAGCCATGTGAACACAGTTTTTCCGATACAGCTCGAGCCGAGGTTGAGGTAGTTTGAGGCGAACTCGAGGGGCGGACCTCTTGTTAATGTTGTCATAGAGTTCAAATAACGTGGGGTTGTTCATGACAAATTTTGCCATCTCAAAAATGTATAAGCTAGGGACTGTCAAGAGATTATTAGCTTTAAAGATTGGCCTACATGATTCATCCCATTTCATACCGTAAATTGCACGTATGCATTTTTTTTGCCCTACAAATACTTTTTTAATGTCACTAGAGTTGCCCCATATAATTATGCCATAGCGCAAAATAGAACAAACATAGGCATGATAAACAGTCATTACAGAGTTTTGGGAGGTGCATTGTCTTAACCTTTTTAAAGCAAAGACAAGAGCATTTAATTGATTTTGTAATAGATGAATGTGATCCTTCCATGTCAAATGCTCATCAATAGTGATTCCCAGAAACTTTGTGCTACTAACCTGTTCAATTAAATCATTACCGTGCGTGATATTTAACGAAGGCAGTTTTCTTTGATGGGTTTTAAACTGAATTATTTTTGTTTTATATGAGTTAATTTTTAATTTATTAGAGGTAAGCCATTTCACAATGTCAGCTAAGCAGTCTTTAATCTCACTTTCATAGGTATCAACATTCTGACGTTGTACTACTATAGTTGTGTCATCCGCAAATAATATACTGCTATGTTTGATTGAAGCAGGTAGGTCATTCACGTAATAAAGAAAATATACTGGGCCAAGTACACTGCCCTGCGGAACACCAGCATGATTGAACTTCAACTCGGAATCATATTCCTGCAAGCAGTTAGTGTGTTGGTCAAGTTTAGTGATGCGTGTTAGTTGCTGCCTATTTTGTAAGTATGACCTAGTCCAATCTTCAGCAGTTCTCCTAATACTATTCGAGTTCATTTTTCTTAAAAGAATATCATGATTAACAAAATCAAATGCCTTACTTAGGTCTAGGAATAAACCACAAGAAGGCATACTTTGTTTATTGTTTAGACCGTTTAGTATTAATTTAACTAAGTGATAGGTAGCTAACGTTGTAGATTTATGTTTTTGGAAACCAAATTGCTCATCAACTAGTATATTAAATTTATCTTGAAAAGAAATGAGTCTTTTGTAAAAAACTTTTTCAAAAATTTTTGATACTATCGGAACTAAAGCAATTGGCCTGTAATTATTTTTGTCTAATTTAGAGCCTTTTTTATGCAAAGGTTTAATGACGGAGATTTTTAGCCTATCCGGAAAATATCCTTGCTCCAGTGATAGGTTTACTATGTAGGACAAAGGTTCAATTATGTGGTGACACACTAGTTTTAGGAGACTAGTCGAAATATTGTCGTATCCTGTTGAATTGGTGTTTCTTAGGGACATTATAATTTTATGCAATTCGTCTGGTGTAGTTGGCTCTAAATATCTCTATTGCTATGTGTATTCAAACACTGCTGCGAATTAATTTTTAGCAGCTGAGGTGAGGGATTATTCGAGTCAGTAACGTTTATGAAATAATTGTTAAAACAATTAGCGATATCAGACCCCGAAGAAATACTGACTGTACCATCAGAGATTTTGTCGAAAAATTCCCTGGGCTTCATTTTACCCACCTCTTGGTTTACAACACTCCACGTTGCCTTGCAGCAGTTCTTAGAATTAGTAATAAGCTTTTCATTAGCTCGTAGTTGGCATTCGCTTAGACATCTTTTAAATATATTCGAGTACGATTTGAATGTCTTTTTGGATTCAGGTGTTTTCGTCTTGTAGTATCTATATCTCAGGGCTCGCTATGTTTTACAACTAATTTTAAGTCCCTTCTCCAACTAGGTTATCATTTCTTTACAACGCTTTACAACTTTTATCAACTCCCGTTAAACGCTCTTAAGTAACAAGCATTGTGAGACGTCTAAACGACATACTGATTTCAATTATTCGTTTGTCATATAAAAACAACTGCCAAGCCATGTATAAAACTTTCAAGCGCCTTTAGGAAACTAGATTAACCAGATCAACCCACTCGGCCTGTGCGAACTTTTCTTACTCACTTACTGTTTAAAACCTTAATAACAAAACAACCTCGCAAATACCATAAAATGTTACTAACCAATGTCTCAGTTTTAATTGCTAGATGTCGGGATGTCAATTTCCATAACGATTCAATTGAGCCATCAACTTAATACATGGTATTCTGACAGGGCGACTTGTTTGGTACAATACAGTGTAGAATAAAGAAATAAGACTTTTTTTCAAAGTTTTGATAACACATATTTATTAAATTGACATTGCTACATTTCACTAATTAAGTCTAGACGTTGTCAACAATGTTTCTAATATCTTATGTCTGCTTTTAAGTTACTATGCTACACTATCCTTATTTTTACCACCCTCCCCAACTATTCATCCCACATGGTGATGATGTCAGCCGTCCTTACTTTTTTCTCCTCAGGCTACTTACAGAAGCTTGGGTTATCTTTTTAACTCGGAGTTAACTGCTCATCAGAGCTCAAGTAATCAAACTAATCAAACTTATCAATCGTTTTGCATCACCAAAAGTTAGAAGTAACACAATATTAGAGTGAGATTTATGATATTTTAACTATGAGGTAATCAACCCTGCATTTAAGAGTTCAACTCCATATAATCTGCAAGTGGGCCTAAGCGACGTTACAAAACTATTTCTGTAACATTCGATTCTACACTACGATAAAGATGCGAGTGAAGGTTGCGCTAAGTGAATGTGCCTCCGAACTAGGTAGGGTTTTCTATTTCTTCTCTTCTACTTGTTGCAAAAGTGTGAAGAGAGAGTAAGATGCTTTTATAATCTGAAACAAGCAATTATCATTATATTAAAAAGCTAACATTTACTTTGCACAGTTTGCACGTTCATAAAACAAATACCGCACCAAAAGTATAAATTGAAAATTAAAAAAAAAAAACATTTTCGACACCGATTTTCATCAAACATAGCTTAAAAACACTCCCGACCAATTCACCTTTTAAACAAACCCAAAATCGGTTTATCCGTTCGGGAGCTACGATGGCATTGACAAACATACACACACAGACACATCAAACTTATAACACCCCGTCATTTATGCGTCAGGGGTTATACTTACTGCCATGAAGGAAGCGAGCGAGAGCGTCGTGAACCCGCCCGCCGTGAGGCGAGCGACGCGCCGCGAGCGGACCATCACCACGAGCAGCGCGCGCCGGAAGCGAGACGAGCACAAGTACCACGGGCACTCGTACGCCGCTCCCGCTATTTCAGAACTCTATAAAAGCAGAAATAAGAATCAGTTAACTTATCATTACTGGGAAGTCCATCCATAAGAAATAGTTTTTTAAAAAGGCTATTTCTCTCCCCACATGATAGTGTACTGTATAGTCAGGCTTCTTAACTTTTCTACTCCCCTTCACACTTTCCTTAACATAGTCTTCGAAAACTTTTCTCACGCACATTTTCCAACTTTTGATTTTAGGACACTTTAATTTTAACTTTGAAGAAGGCTATTACAAAAATTAATAACAGTAGTCAAAATGTATCGCTTAGCGAAATACCTCTTCAGAAAGTTGGTTTCCTTGATAGCAGTAGATGAACACTTGGAAACACATGTTCAGGAGATAAGTTCCCATTGACAGGAGCCGCACTACGTTGCCGGTTTGCTAAAAAAATGTAAACAATGTCAGCTGGTACAACAATAGGCGTGTAGCCGAGAGAAGACTACCCGCTCGCAGGCAGCAGGAGAATTGCCACTGAAGATTGTATGGTAAGTTCCTCTGATCTGAACTGGTCAACATTCTACTAACTCGACTACCTACCATACATCTCCAGCACCTGCATTTGATGCAAGCGTATACGTATATCCTAATTAGGCTTCCAAGAATGCCATTGCAGTGTGCTGCTGAGTTTTGGCCCTTATACACTATATACATGACATATCGACTTAAGGAGAAGCAGACATACCTGTCTACTTCTCTTCTTCTTTCTCTACTTCTTTCTTTATCTTTCTATCTCTTCTCACCGAGACTAGTTGAAATGCAGTGACGCAAATAATGATCAGCGACACGGTGAACTGCGCGAAGGTGGGCACGGAGAAGCAGGTTTGCAGCTGCCGAGCCGCCTCCAGCGCACTCTGGTGCTGCAGCACGCATGCGCGGAGACGAGAGGAGGCTACCTGCTCCTGAGCGGCGGAGAACTGGCGCTGATGAGAAAGGAGTAGTTAGAAGTTAGAGGATGCTACAGCCTTAGCACCAGGTCTTGTGTGGTTTGAAATTGTTTAAAAATAATAAGCATGTTTTTTTTTTACTCAACCGCAAAAAATAAGGGTAATGTTTTTTATAGGTATTTGGATGTATGTACTTTTTTATTCATATAAAAGGCAAATCAACAGCTGAAATAAGTAAAATGGCTTAAAAATAACAATTAACAGATTTTTACGTATACTTAAGTAAATTGTGTTTACGTTTGTTTCGTGTGAAATTTCGAAAACCAAAATGAAACGAATGTAAATGTATTTTCGACAGGGCACTAATGTTATAATTACAAATGTTTGTATTTCAGAATAATCATCCCGATTTTAGACAAAAATATCAGTTTTAATCATTAGTATTTCCTAATGTTGTAATAGTCACACTTAGGTAATTATTTAACGCGTAAATGTGGTAAAAATAAATTCTTTTTTATTTTATTTTACTAAACGCCATCTATGAATTCCTTAACGATTTGCTACGGTCACCATTAGTCACCAATCCGCTACAACTGCTACAAGGCTACGTTTCGTAGCTCCGTAGCAATATCTACGACTGCTACGAACTCTACTAGATGGCGCATCTACAACAGCGCCGGTTACGTTATACTATGTCATTATGAATAGCTACTACACGTAGCGTAACGTAACTATAAGAAATACTAGCCGGACGGAGCCCTTGTATAACACCTAACTCTCGCCCGATTTCGCTCATATTTCAACTTAAAAATTTGCATGAACTACTTGCCTGCAAAATGTCATGAAGATCATGTCAACGTTACTTTTGTTATCGTCGGAAATACAAATGCTAATTTTTCCCAGTAGACACTGAGACCTCGCTGCGTTCAGTCAATAATCGGCTGTGAAATAACAGACAAACAGACAGACATACGTACCTACGTCTAACGAAGTCTCACCATATCAAAGATTCTCTTTTACAAGTTTTTATTTTTAGAAACCCCTTTGGTAAGGTACCCTAAAACATATTGTAAGGTTATTCAAAATAGACATAATATGTATAGGTATGTTGTATTCATTTACATTGCTCGATACATTGAGATCCTTCCCCAGAGTCCTCAGAGCTAACCCCAGCAGCCTTAGCCGGCAGCGGCACTGCGCGATCAGGGACGACACCAGGCTGTCCTTAGCCACGTTCAGGTAGGCCGCCACGAACAGCGCTAGCACTTGGTGCACGTACGTCAGCTGGTACGCTGGTGTCTTCGACGTGTCGTATGGGTACCTACATCAGAAACGATGAAGAAGACAGTAACTAGACGGCTCTGAGCATAAAGTTGCACGGCAGAGAATCGCAGACGAAAAACAATGCTCGTGTTTTTTTTATATTTCATAATTGACTTGCGTTTGGCCACCGTCTTGGCCAAGATTCGGCCTACGAAAATGAACGCTTGCCAAAACAAAGATTTACTGAAAATTTGAAGACATTTGAAAGTTTGAGTAGCTATTTGCGTGTAAAAATTATGTTGACACCGCAACCAAATTATACAATCACCAGCGTCCCGCCCCGGTTTCGCACGGCACCTATAGACCTTCTATAAAAATTTCTAACTGATGGTGAAAACTGTATCACAATCCGTTGCGTGGTTTAGGAGGAATGACTTTGTTTTTAAAATATGTAGACATTTTTTTTAATCCTTTTATGTGAAAGTCACGCTTGCTGAACTTTGATCAAACCATACAAATTCAATATTGCTGTTTGTAAATCGGCTTACCCCCAACGACCACCACCAAAATGGCCTCCAGTGGTAATCTATAGATCAAAATTTTAATTTTTGTCCCAACTGTCGCCAGTGGGGCTCGTTGGGATATAAAATAATTTTTTGTGCCAACGACCACCACTAAACTGCCCCCACTGGTGTAAAATATAGTCTAACCGATAGATCTCTTACATGGAAAACCATTTTTGATAATTTTTTACACTGTAACACAGCTAAACTATTTATTTACATTAACTATATAATGACAAAACGCCAAAAATAATAATTATTTGTTAGGACACAACGAGTCCCAACCGGCGGCAGTTGGGGCCCTTTTTTTGTGCTAACGACCACCGCCGTTGGCTGTTTTGTTGGTGGTCGTTGGGAGCAAGCCCGTAAATCTTTATTCTTATCTTCATGCCAGAACCACTTGTGTTCAAAAGCCATGTACCTCATCAAAAAAATCGGTTTGGTATTATTACAGTTATTTTTAATTCATTTAATAATTTATTTCTTGAAAAATGTTTATTGTACTAACCAAGCTCGCAGTGGCAGCTGGTTCTTCTCAGCGCTGGCGGCCCATCCAAGGGTGGTGATCACGGTAAGGCCGAAAAACAGAAGCTGCTGTAGGCTGGTTTCCTTGTCACAACTTGGGGGAAATATAATGTTTAGGTAGCGGCGATGTCGAAACCTGAGACTACACGTTTTTAAAGAAGGAATACAATTATTTAAAACTAAAATAACTAAAACTTTTTCTTGAACTAAAATTTTAAAAACATGTCGAAAATCACCAATAATAATCTATGATAAGGAGAAGCTTAAGGTAATCGTGGATAAGTCTCAGAACAGTACAGAAGTAACACCAAACCTCTTAACGATCTTCTTCGCCTCTTCACTCTTAACGCCCATCAGGCACTCATCAGCTTCATCCACGATGCTCTGGATGACCTGCCTCCGCAGCACGATGTTGACGATCTTTGCAGCCTGCGCCAGGTTCGTAAAGAGGAGGAAGGCCGTACCAGTCATCAGCGGCAGATCTCCCCAGATGAGAAATAGGTCCACGACTTGGATGATCAGGTATATGCCTGATAAAAAATGATCGGCTGGTGAAAAATTCAAGTTGAGAACAGTCACGTATGATAAAGCGATAAAGCCATTTTTTGCTTAAATGGTCGTATACTTATATTCTATTTCGTACATTTAAGTAACAAAGCAAAAGAGAAAAAAATGTCGCGCAGTTTTAAAATAAGGGACCGACGGAAAAAATAGGGAATCTCAAAAACTGATTTCTCTTTTAACAAGGATAGTATAAAACAAACCTAGAAGGAACATAAAAGAGAAAACGCCGTAGCAACTGTATAGAATTTTCTCATTTCTGCCCAAATCCTGCGGCGCCCAGAACCCGACCAGTTTTAAAGCAGTGAGAGACAAACTGACGGAGCGATTCGTGTTTTTTATCAGAAACCCCATTGTGTCTTTGAGAAGTCACGGATACAAAGCGAATGAGCGAGCGTGGAGCAAACATGAGCTTGCTTTAAAATTCTTAATTGTAGATTTCAGGGGTACACAACGGTTTCAAATAAAGTAGGTATTGTAGGAAGCGTTAATTGAATTTAAAAGTATTTGCACCAATTTCACGAGTTTGAAATTAAATTATGTTGATTATTTATCGGTATAGAAACCTACCTTTCTTCTCTAGTCTCTAGATAGTATAAAATAAAGTCGGTTGCAACGGCTGTCTGTCTGTATATCCGCTAACTCATCCGAAAACACGCTTAATTTTGATGCGGTTCTCACCATCGGTTAGGGAACTTTTCAAGAGATGTTAATGGACCTGCAACCTTAACCTTTCAAAGCCGGCCGAGTCGCTAGTAGGTAGCTAGTAGGTAAACTTAGATTTTTTTTTGTAAGTAGATGAATTCTATAGTATTTAATAATAATAAATACCAGAACGCACCATTTTGTTCATTGTATGGACATAATTTGTACGTCATCTGCTACGTGACTGGAGCCCGGTGAATGGTGACAGGCTCGTCCCCTGTCACATTTGGAACTGAATATCGTGTAGCGAAGTATGGGTGTTGTATCACACCTCTGCCAGCCCCCTCGGGGGAAAAGCGGGACGATATGTTATGTTTGTGTTGTTATGTTATACATACGTAAATATAAATTTAAGTATGTATTTAAAAATATAATGCGATGGCAGCCTAGTTGGGAGAAGGCCCGCCTCTCAAGCCAGAGGGAGCGGGTTCGAACCCAGCCGACGGCACGCACCAATTTATTCATTGTGTGAGCATATGTGCGTATTGTATGTCATCTGCTACATGACTGGAGCCCGGTGTATGGCATCAGGCTCGCCCCCTGTCACATTTGGGACTGAATATCGTTTGGCGAAGTGTGGGTGTTGTATTACATGACGATATGTTATGTTATGTTAAAAATATGTATGTGTGTATATCAGTCTCTGGCAGCCATAGTAAAAGCTTTGCTTAGTTTGGGGTCAGGCGACCGCGTGTGGAAATGTCCCGTTTTTTTTTTTTGTAAATGCCAGAAATTAAAAAAACATGAAAAAGGGTACATGACGCTTAAAACTAGTGTTACAGTTGGCAGCTTTATCACTAAGAGCGACCTCTTACTTTTTGTTGATACGAGTAGTTCATGTCAGTGTCAGTGTCATTTAGTAAGATTTAAGAACTACATTCTTAAATCTTACTAAATGAGAATTAAGGAGTGTAAGGATACTTTTTTGAATATTGGTAAACTGTTCAAGGTTGAACATCCAAAAAGAAATTCAACTAGGATCATGAAACACGTTTCTAATTGTACCCAATACTGTCTAATTTCATTTCTGTTTAAATGATATATAATAATATAATATTCGGGACTCTTGCACACACGGTCGTCTGACCCCAAACTAAGCAAAGTTTGTACTATGGCGTCCAGAGACTGGTATACATCTTATCTTAATATATATAAATTACGTGTCACGTTGTTTGTCCGCTATATAGACTCCTAAACTATTTAACCGATTTCAATCAAATTTGCACACCGTGTGCAGTTCGATCTAACTTAACAGATAGGATAGCTCTTAACCGCGTGTGAAACCGCGGAGCGCAGCTAGTACATTTATATTTTTAAATACATACTGAAATAAATAATGAACACCCAGACATAGAACAAACACAAATGTTCATCACATGAATGTTTGATTACTAAACACGTTTTTTTAAATTATCTATTATCTTTTTAATTCGATTTTAGGAGTTTTATAAAATCACTGTAGTGACGAAAAATGTTAAGAACCCCTTAACCACTGTCTTCGCATTCGATAATTGTTAGTTTATGTCTGTGGCAAACACAATTATGTTATTATTGCAATTATCGCGGACGCAAGGCTGTATTTTCTATGTAACGTTTACCTAAGCTCTGTTATTATGTCTAGATTGCAGGTTGTAGTAGTTTTCAGGTTTGTTTTGATTTTAGACTGTCTTTTGTTTATTTTAAAAGAAAATTAAATGTTAAACTTTTTAATTATGACTCTTTTTAGTAACTTACAAAAAAAGAAGGTTCTATTTGGTCTTTATGATGTTTTAACCGACTGCGCAAGAAGGAGGGTTATGTTTTTCGAGTGAATGTACATACATACACTCGAAAAACGATGTATGTATGTGGGGATGTTTGTTAGTATGTATGAGGTTTCTTTGGCACGCCCTACAGCCTAAACAGCTTGATGGATTTCGACATGTGAGGTGTCATTTGAATCGTCTCAATAGTACAAGTGACATAGGGTACAACATTTTGCAGCCTAATAGCTCAATTATCGATAATTTTGTATTTCATAGGCTTATTTTGTGGTGGCTTCGCTCATCATAGTTTCATAGCCTAGGTACCTTGAACGTAGATTTTTTTCTACTTGAAACGTGACTACGTGATTGAGAAGTTTGAAATAAGTATATGAAGAATATTTAAAACCGGACTAGAAGTTCCGTAGATGATCCTTAAACAAACTACGAAAAAACGAATTCTTTTTTTTTGTCGAAGATCCAAACTTTTACCCCTTTACGAAGCTCTTTACTATTTATTTAATGGTGCTTACCCTCGGAGTAGTTTCGTTCAATGTTTTGTCTTTTTCTATCGTGTAAAAAAAAAGAGATAAAACACTGAATAACTATTCAGAGACTAAACAACGTTTATTAATAAGGGGGTTACACTTTACCTCTTTTTATACTGATAGTGTAGATTAGTGTGAAAAATATCAAGCAATATGTAGATCAATAAGCTCTATTCATAGTGACAGATTTTCAGCTATGTATAGTTTGAGAGGTAGGTAGACGTACTCACTACAGATACTAGTATAGCTACCTATTTGTATATAACTACATATATTAGTAACATGTGAGATTACACCCGCATGTCCGTCCGTATTCGTGTTATCAGATGACACGTCGCTCTGAAGGACCTTGACATTGGAGCTGCAAAAGCTAAATGTAGTTAAAATTATAATATTTCCCTTGTTTAATAACCAGACATAAGAATGAGTGAATGAATGAATGAGAATAAACTATAGTTCTTTAAACATAGCTTCATTCGCGCGACAGCCATCAATATGACATTTTTATAACTATAAAAATGTCAAAATGACATTTGATGTATGAGAAATACTTATGTCATCTTGAGGGCTGTCCTGCGAATCAAGCTATTTTTAACAAACTATAGTGCGTCTCTGTGACCTGCAGCCTCGCAAGTCTGTCTAAAAAAACATATATCAGTAATATTGAACGTAACTGCTGATACGTGGAAATTGCTGATATATGTTTTTTACGTTTGTAACATTCATTCTTCCGCCATTTAAAAAAAAAAACAAAAACTGAATCGACAAACAAATTACTTAGGTAATCATCGAATGTGCTCAGAATATTTTACGAGAATCAGTTGAGGAATGCGACCTGTGGAACCTGTAGAAATGTAGAAACAGCTGCAAATCCGCCGGACATCCAAATTCTACACGAACACAACTAAGTTAAAAAAAAATATTAAAACAAACTTTTAAGGGTTCCGCGACGCTCTGAATTTTCCATCCAAACGCGCTTATCCAATTTCTTGGAATCTATTTGTCAGATTGTGATGAAATTTGACGTGTACAATTAAATGAACTACGAGTATATCTCCGCACCTGAGGTCCTGTCTTTTTTTTTTCAAAAGAAAAGATAAAATAGAGCTATGAAAAATATCCGGATTTGTAAGGGGTCACTTTTGACAGATTGATTTAATAGATAGACAAAACAAATCAAAAATTCCTTTATATAGGGAGGTTGTTTACATCATTGGCTTTTAAATTAATCCACAATAATAGGGATTTTTTTAGAATTTAAATCTAAAAACGATTAGAGAAGTGTAAAAGTCATAAAAATGATTGAAATTGCACTTTCTCACTTTGTACATACTTTAAAAACTCGTCAGTATCTTACTATACTCGTCAGTATATTATAATACTTGCTCTTTTCACTCGTTGTCTTCTTCTAGATGAAATACCAATAGAAAACCTTTAGCCAATGCGGAGTTAGTCTAAAGTGGTTGCCGGACCCTTAAAATCAGCATATTATTGCATTGTCGTCCAATAGCTAATCCTACTAATATTATAAATGCGAAAGTTTGTATGTATGGATGGATGGATGGATGTTTGTTACTCTTTCACGCCAGAACGGCTGAACAGATCTGGATGAAATTTGGCACAGAGATAGATTATAGTCTAGAATAGCACATAGGATACTTTTTAACCGCGGGTGAAACCGCAGGGCACAGCTAGTACCAATTAATACCACTGAACTATTAATTTCTGCACCGTGAAGTGTCCGACAATCGGACACCGTGAAGTGGTTGAAAACATGCTTGCAAGATTTTAACCGAACAAACATACTACAAAAATTGCAAGTTAAATAAAAGCTTGTAAATAAGTTAACTTTGCGAAAGTACTTACTATCCAATTTCGAAAGCATACTTGTACATTGAACGGCCAAAGATAACATCAGAGGTTTTGGGCAAATGTCCAAAATGGCAGCGCAACCTGTTGAGCTTGATCACTAGGTACCATCGAGGTGACAAATTTATTTGTTGTAGAATATAAAACATTTACACAATATAAAACATTTATACAAGATAAAACATTTGTGCATTTTTAATCAATCTTAATCTCTTCAAAACAGGGGTGAATAGGCACCTCATGGGCAAGCGTGCTTCATCTCCAACCCCATCGTCACTTTCCATCAGGTGTGTTTAGTCAAAAGTAAGCCCGTTTAATCATTTAAAAATGTAAAGAATAACTAATTTTAGAGTGGCTACGAATGTCGTTTTTTTTTTTTTTTTTTTTTTTTTTTATGTATAATAGGTCGGCGTTTGACCACCAACTCACCTGATGTTAAGCGACGTTGTGGTCTAAGATGGAGCACGACGACCTAGCCGAAGGTACTTTTTCACTCTAGCCTTGAAGTTTACTAGAGTGAAGAAGTACAAAGACGGCAGTTGAGTGAGGCGCTACAAGTGCGCCACTGCTCAGACCCGTCTTCGGAACGGTTACACCGGACTACATCCCGAAACACGACTAGGTCATTTCACGGCATGGCTTGGTCCGGTGGGTGGTAACTAGCCACGGCCGAAGCCTCCCACCAGAGTTTGCTACCCGGTTAGCACTACCCGGGGACCACGTGTAGGGAATCAAAATAGAGTACACTCCTACGGACGTGGGTAGCTCAGCCCCCAAAATTCGATTATTCCCCACTTGTCACTTTGAGTGGTCATGACAGAACTAGCTGTTACCCACGACTTTGTTCGTGTTTATTCAGAAAATAGTATCCAAAAGGCTACCATGTGCATTTACTTTAATTATCTTCATCATGATCCGTTCAGCCTACAAACAGACAGA
This sequence comes from Peribatodes rhomboidaria, assembly GCA_911728515.1. Classification (NCBI taxonomy): domain Eukaryota; kingdom Metazoa; phylum Arthropoda; class Insecta; order Lepidoptera; family Geometridae; genus Peribatodes; species Peribatodes rhomboidaria. Next base: position 14,809,091 of record OU452182.1, read on the forward strand.
TAGAGATACTTTTGATTTTATAATATGTGTGATTGTAAGGATAATAATTAGTTAGGTATACAGCTATTTCTTTGAATACTCAGATGAATATGCTTTTTATGATTTTCATGAATTTATATAAACTCGGACATATGATTCTATTAATAATTTTAATTCTTAATATTTTTATTTTAGTTATGTGTACTTGTATTGTGTAATTTTTGAATTTGACATTTTTACTGTATTATTTTATTATACATTGATTGTATTATTATTTTTTAAATTGACATGTAAAATTACATTATAAATAAAAAGAATATGAATATGAATAAAGATACATTGTATTGTGTGAATAAAGTAGAGAAACCAAGCCCTGCCAGTCAATTAGCCGCAAATCGAGGAGCTCTCGAGGGCCCTATTCAAAAGAATGCTACAGCAGAAATCACTTATTCATCGCAAGATCCTTAATCAGGCGGATGTATCAGGTCGGATGGTTGATTGGTCAAATCAGCGCGGATCACAAACGGACCCGGGGCGGGACTTAGTGCGAACTGATGTTTATTTATCTGGTGCTACTTTTTTAAGGGAGGTTCACATCATTTTTATATTAAAAAATTGTGCTTGCATTTATTTTGAACATAACATAATAAATCGTCACGCCTTTCCCTGGCACGCAGAGGCTGGCAGAGGTTAATACAACACCCACACTACACCGAACGATATTCAGTCCCAAATGTGACAGGGGGCGAGCCTGTCGCCATACACCGGGCTCCAGTCATGTAGCGGATGACATACAATACGCATATATGTTTACACAATGAACAAATTGGTATGTGCCTTCGGCTAGGTCCGAACCCGCTCCCTCTGGCTTGAGAAGCGAGTCTTCTCCAACTAGGCTATCATCGCTTCATTTATTTATAGTTACCAAAAAACATTAGCCCCTTTAGTTCCTTTACTAATAAACGTTGTATATCCTCGGAATAGTTATACAGTATCTTTTCGATCGAGTTAAAAATGTAAAAGATAGAAAAAGACGAAATACTGTATAATTATTCCGAAGCTATACAACGTTACTATCAATATGGTGGTAAGTAAGTACTAATAGAGTTTTAAAATTTTTGGTGTGCTAAGGTAATGCAAGAAACAATTTTTTATCACAATCTGACTCTAAAAGTCTAGATCTGTATGCTTCACCTTCGACCACCGGGTTGCAAACCAACAGGCGAGTTGGTGCTCAATCGTGTGTTAATTTGCGATCCTGACATGACCAAAATAATATGATCCCGTAACACTGTACAGCTACAACACAAGCACAGCAATAAGTGTCCGTGAATATTATTATTAGCGTACTATTTAATGTATACCCAATAGTACTAAATAGTACTTTACATATTATAATACCTTGACATGTAAATAATACTTACGAAATAAATGAACATGAATATGAATTGATGACTAACCTAAGGCAAATACGAACCTGATGCATCCGACATCTGTTCATTTACATTTTGAAAATATTACCTTCTCAATGATTTCAGATAAAAACTCTTTGACCTTTGACAATTTTTTTACGACACTTCGATGGTCTTCAACACCCGGATACTAATCTGATTATTTTAAAGCACTAATGCAAGTTTTAAACGCATTTTTATTCAGCAATGACAAGTGAGTGAGCCACATGTGAATCTAAAAGGTTCGAATATCAGAGACTCCCTTACCTGCTGGAAAGAGGTCTAATGTGTTTAGGGTAGGGCCAATCCTTCGTATCCTTAAAGTGTCTCGTGTCTCTCAATTCAATCAACGCTGTATAGGTACTTCCGGTGACTAGTGAGGATAAATGGTAGAGGTATAAATGACATAGACTTAAAATTTCATAAATATTACATTTCTGAGTCAGAACCTGTAGGAAGATACATTCCTAAAATACCTGAAAAATTTACAACACTTCCAATGTGTTTAAATTTGATGCATGACGATTTGTTTGACTATTGCTCTGCTTCCTTCAGTGATTATTCGATTATTTGACAAATTATAAATATACCTAATGTAGTTTTTTTTTTGGAAAATAGGCCTTCATTTGACCGCCATCACGCCTGATGCTAAGCAGTGATGTGGCTTACGATGAAGCACGCTTGCCTCAAAGAAATCGATTTACTGGAGACGTAATGTAATTTCTAAATAAAAAAACTTATTTTCAAAAACTTTCTCATGTGTCCATGACCTACAAATCGGAAAAAAAGTCGTATCTATCAGTGGAACGGCACTTGTTGGTGTGGGCGTGTCGCTGGCCCCGCCCACTGGCGGCTGGTGAAGCGGCAGGCCCTGCCGGCCGCAGTAGCTGTTCCCCCGTGCTCCCGACGACATGGCCTCCTTGCTGCGATTTGACGTCAGTTTCCTCTCGCCAGAACGCTGACGTCTACTCAAACGTAAGGTATGTACTGGCTGCCTAGTTCGAGTTTTTAAGTAACTTTTAGAAACTTTTTTTTTTAATTTAGCCAGAGATTTGGTCCATTTCGTTGCACATTTTTACAAAATTTTATTTAAATCATATGAATAGTTTCTGAGAAATTCGAAGCGCGTTTGTATGGAAATATCAAACCTTGTGCCTTTCTTAAAGAATTAGATAAAACAAGTAAGAATTACTTGCTTGCTTACTTTTTGGATAATTCGAACATGTTTTTCAATTATTTTTATATTTCAGCCTAAATTAAAACATTGTTACTCTAAAGAAGAAAACCCAATTTAAACAAGTGCCTAACAGATTTTGGAAAAATACTACCACAAATAGGCACTTACATCAATTTTCATAAATCGGAAATCGTTTCTTTAACTTTCAAACTCTACTTACTTATCTTAAAACAGCTAAAATTATTAGTAAATACTATTATTTCTTAGTACGAGATTTTTAGTATAATTTAAACAAGTGACTAACAGATTTCGGAAAAAACTACCACAAATAGGCACTTATGTCAATTTTCTTGAATCGGAAATAGTTTATTTTACTTTTGTACTCTACTTATCACTTATCTTAAAACAATTAAAATTATCGGTGAATGAATATTATTTCTTAGTACGAGATCGTTGGTATAATTTCACAAACATCAAATAAGACCCACCTATCAGATAGGAATTGCCTGCGAGTTTTATCCGGTATTTTCAAATTATCATGGGCGCCGCTCAACGCAGTCATAAAGACAACCCCATAAGATGTCCCCGCAATTGAAAATTAGCATTGATATTTTAAACCACAAAATATTTTCAAACATTTCAACTTAAATATAAAAATAAGACACAGACAAAGAGACTCTCGAGTTTGATTATTAAAATACTGTCATCGTTTAACGGATTCATTACCGTTGCCGCGGTCGTTGGTCGTTAGATTCAAAATTAACGCGCAACGTAAAAAATCTATTACAAAATGTTCAGAAGCAAATAAAAAACATAACGAACATTCGGATTTGATAGCTTGCTACTATGGTGACCTCCGTAATTCCCTAAATATCATAATACATAATTAAATATTAATGAAAATTTCACACACTTATCGCAAAAAAAATGCCTGAAACCTTCAACCCAAAGCAAAAACAGTAAAAGAAAAAATAAGTACAAAAAAGTGATAAAATAATAATCACTAATTACAACTCTAAACATACCTAAGTAGGTACCTACAGGTACTAAATCCCTAAAAAAACATCTAAACAACATTCCAAGCGATCCGGCGAAAATTTCCAGCTAAAAACAAAAACTTACCTGCCAAGCCTAACTCGAATATCTTCGCAGAAGAATGCCGGATATTTCAACGTTTTTGCGTTTCCTTAAAAACTCAAGGATTCTCACAAAAAAGTCTCAATTGCCGAAATCTGTAGCATTATGACGGCAAATGTTTTGGAAAACATTGCCTCAGCCATTGTGGAATCCTGTCCCTGAAAATATAATAATGGTTGACGATATTAAGCTTATTGACTGAATTTAAGGATGTCAATGTCAAAGAAATAGGTACACATGGAATTGATTGTACTCGTAGTACGAAAACCACAAAAAACGTTTTGGAAGTACACGTAGACAGGTTAGGCAAAACCGACCAGTTAAATTTGAACTCAACCACATGCGAATAAAGCCCATTTCAACTTACAGAGCATGCAGGCTAAATGCTACAGTTTTCTAAATTAATGTGGTTTTGTCTTTCTTTTGTTCGTATATTTTTTAGTGCAGGCTTTTTTATCCAAATTTTAAATAACTTCTACTAAATAATGTACTGAAAAATTTACTCGTAGAAGTTTTTTTTTCTACACTCTAAATTTGGATTATTAAAATTGAAATGAAAGTAAGAGAGTTCAAAGGAATCAATAGATTAAGAAGCAAAAGTAGTTTTTAACGTAGAAATTAGGTACCTAAGTAACGTAACGTAGTCGTTTTATTAGGAGTATGTCGGTTTCTGTCTCTAAAAAATATCTGAAACTAAAGGCAAGCAAGACTGGCTGGAGCCGAACCTCATAACGTATCGAGTACATGTATCGTTTTGACGTATCAATTCAACGAGCCGAGCCGCGGCAACGCGAGCCTGTCGGCGGCACCTTGACTCGAGACTCGGAGCGAGCACGCTGCACGCTTCAAAGAGTTTACGAAAAAGCCGACAGGCCTGCGTGCTCGCGGCTAGCGGCTACGCTCGGGTCGTTGAATTGATACGCGAACACAATACATTACGATGAAATGTTATTAGTCAGTCTCCACAATTAAAATTAAAGCTTTCATGAGACCTGGCTTTAATTTACAAAATTCTGCATCCAAACATTCCAAAACACTTTACCTAAGACCTAGCTGGGTAGGAAGGGGTAAGTTTGCATAAGGACGATGCAAGGAACAATCTTCTACGACCGCAGGTTGCCAAACTTAGAACGGTTCGTAGCGAGTTTGATCCCGTCCTAGCGTCTACAACTTCGGACGGACACTTTGGATCATCTTAGCATTAGCGACCCTATTCAATTAGAGATAGTTACAACGACACTTAAGTACAATATTGGTCAAATGCTACGAGTACCATTGTTAAACAGTATTTTGCCGAGTTAAAAAAGAAAAGGACAAAACTCTATAAAACTGTGAATAGGTATCTCCTAGGCAAACGTGTTACATGCACCTTCGATCACGTTGTCGCTGCCCATCAGGCTAGTCTGTGGTCAAACGTATGCCTAGTCCGATGTTAAAAAAAACCCATTTCGAGGCTATTTAATGTTTATCGGTAAGAACGATGAAAAATAATTATACTCTACGCTATCATTATTTAAATACAAAAGTTTGTATGTTAGAATATTTGTCATTCACCTCAATAATACATAGGCTTATCTGGAAAACAGGTTCTGATAGAATGTAGAGTAGATAAAACCGCGAGGCGCAGCGACTATACCCAAATGTCAGTTTAATCAGTTTACATAATTATGTATAAACTAGCTGCGCCCCACGGTTTCACCTGCGATTAAAAAGTAACCTATGTGCTGTTCTAGACTATAATCTATCTCTGTGCCAAATTTCATCCAGATCTGTTCAGCCGTTCTGGCGTGAAAGAGTAACAAACATCCATCCATCCATCCATCTATCCATACATACAAACTATCGCGTTTATAATATTAGTAGGATATTGTTTCTTCTAATGTGTGCAAAATTTAAAAATACATATTTAAAGTAACGAAAAAGTAGATTTCTTAATGTATACTTTCTAACTTTATGATTTATTCTTCATTAAAAAGATGAAACTTGATAAAACTGCCTTCTAAATGCCCTAATTCTTACCCACCTCGCTGGATTAAAAGGGCTAATGTCAATGTTTTTCGTTTTTTTACTAAATAATCCCTTACTTAAATTATAAATGCGATAGTTTGTTCATTTGTTTTTGATAAACTTTCACGCCTTAACTACTAAACCAATCATCATGAAATTTTGCGTAAGTACACGTTGTCAGGGATATTCAAAAGGACATAAAGTCATAACTAAAAAATAACGAGAACCGCCGCGGTAGAAGCAGCTAGTTAGGTATATTTGTAACAGTTAACTACATACGTTAACTTCAAGTTAAGATTACAATTATTTCCGTAGAGGGGAAACGATCGAGAGGGCAAAGTCGGTACCTCGGTAGTCCGTAGTCGGTACCTCAAAAGGCTTCCTGTGAAGAGAATAGATCAAAACGTTTCTTATCATAATTGTTAGTATACTTCGAATAGTAATTGCATATCTAACAATGCGTTGAAATTAAATTCATAATGTTCAATCGCTCACTTAGCCAACAAATAGATAACAATAAGGAAATTAAAATTTAAAAAAACCTGACACCGATTTTCATCAACACCGATTTCTATTAAACATTGCTAAGAACCAAATCGTTACTTGAACTAATATCTAGTGTAATTCCGCTTTAACGTCGCATTAAGTACATCAAGGAATATGATTTTTTTATTCTATTCTTAATTTAGAATTTAAAAAAATTATTTAATGACATTTACTAGAAAACTTCATACAAATTGATATTTGAATCTAATTTAAACGTTACACAATTTGATATTTCAACTAACGAATTTACCAGACCTAATTTAATGAAATCTACTAAAAAACTTTTTACAATTTGATATATGAAGCTAATTCAATAAGAAAATTAACAGAAATAATGTTATGAAATTTACAACAAAATTTTATCGAAAAATTAATACAATTAAAAAATTATTTGCTTTTTTATTGAAGATGAACTTCCGCAATGTAACGCCTGATTCAATCAACTATTGCTAAGAACACTCCCCACTAATTCAATTCACCTTTCAAACAAAAAAAAAATCGGTCCATCCGTTCGCTCCGTAGCTCCTACGATGCCACAGACAGACACACACACAAAAGCCACGTCTTATAACTTTTAACATCCCGTCGTTTTTGCGTCGGGGGTTAAAAAGATGAATGTCGCTACCTATAACCAAGTCGCAAATAAGGGATCCAAAACATTGAGGAAAAAATTTAAAAAAGAAAAAGAAGTTGCTATCGCGAACACATTTTGTCGAACGGCTATCATTCACCGAGAAACACGAGGTAGATGAATATTTTCGCGTGTTTTATTCGACAATCTGAACTTCCTTGTGACTCTGCCGATTTTATTTGTTTCTTTTTTTTTTTTTGATGACGTAATATTTAACACAAAGCGCGTAGTCTTTTCGATTGCCTAACGACGTGTTAGTGAGCGGGTGCAAGCCAGCATCCTCGCGGCTTTTTTTTTTGTTTGCTCGGGGGAGCAAAATGCGCAAGACGCCAAATTCCCCTGGATCGCCATCCAGGGGAATTTGGCGTCGCCCGTCTTGTGCATTTTCAAGTGTCAAGTTTATATAGTATTTTACAGACGATGGAGTGATTTTGAAAAGATGATAAAGACGATGATGAGGACCTCCTCTTACTCCCTTTCAGTAAAGTGATGGATATTTTACTGAAACTTTCAGTAGAGTTTTGTACAGAACACGAAAAGTCACGTTTCTCAATGTTTGTATCATTTGCCCACACTCGTGCTCCTTAACGAACCGATACAGGTTACATTATTACACTATAACACTCGAAGAATCACAAGATTTAGAAAATAACACAAAATTACGACAGCACCTTTTCGCTTCCCGCCAAAAACTCCTTGCGGCTTCTACATTATTTATTCTGTGGTACTGCTACAGTTCGAGATGTCAAGTCTATTATAAAATACATATTATGTCTATGATCCAAAATCACTTTATCCCATTCAACGCCTAACGAATTCGGTTACCTATTCCCATTATGGTAGAGTTTTCATTTGTCACAATATAATTACTTTAACTCGGGCTTTGATGTGACGAAGCAGGGAAACGAATCAAATCAACAATACGCGAGTTGACAAACAGTGATCTACTGAGAGAGAAGTTGAGAGCTTTAGAAATTACTTCTCTTGTTTAAGCGACAAGTTTTCTCGTGACATACTCGTAGTTCGAAACGCAGGCGGCATTTGTTGTGAAAAACGTTTCAATCATTTTAGGAAATAATTCGTTGATATTTCGATGAGAAAATTTTATTTCATCAAATCAATTCATTTAGTTACCCCAAGTTATAGTGAATAAGAAAAATCATACAAAGATTACAAAAGACGCATTACAAAATTAGATATCAGAAAAACCATCAGAAACTGTAATTACAATTACCTATACTTTAACAATGTCTAAGTTATTTATATAATATAAATAATTATTGTCCCTTTTGGACTTGGTCCGCGTTGTTAAAACAAACACATTTAAAACTTAAATAAGTACCTAATCATAATTATTATTAAACCCATTTATTTCCAACAACCTTAAATAACAATCTTACTTAGAATATATTTATACTTAGTTACAATTATATAACATGCAGATTTTTTTTATATTGATTTCTTTGTTCTTTGATGCTGGAACCCCAGACTAGGTATAGGTCTCCTCCAGTTTACTCCAACTCTCTCTGTCCTTTGCTTTTATTTTCCATTCTTTTCCTGCTGTGGCTATTATTTCGTTAATCCATCTGTTCTTTGGACGTCTTCTGCTTCTTTTACCAACTGGTCCTTTCCATATCGTTGATTCTAGAGGTAGTAATCATCACCTAATCATAATTAATGTAATTTTTTTCGAATTCAAATTCAAATTCATTTATTTCAAATGTCAAATTCATATTGGTAACAAAATAAGTTCATACAATTAAAATTACAATTAGTCACATTACACATACAATTTATAAATTAAGTCAACTTTGACATTTGAAATTAAGTCAACAAGTTGATCTCAGTCTAAATTAATCCCTAAAAAATCTTACTAAATTTCCTTTTAGATTTAGATACGTTACAAAGAAGTAATTCCCAAAGCGTTTACGGTAGTGTCGTTTCTGGTAGTCAGAGTAAATGTTGATTCAGTCGGCACAAAGGGACGCAAATGTGTCTCGGCATGCCGCGGTATGCTCGGTGCATAACTTGCCCGCGTCGACCCCGGCGTTACTAACCTCTGTTACCCTTCACTGACTACCTGAGCCGCAGTACAGCCTTGGATTACGTTCGTAAAATGCTATTGCGCCCCGCGGTCTCACTTGCTGTCAAAAAGTAGCTCATGTGATAATACAAAGTCATTTTTTTTACAACAGACTATGCATGCGTTTGACCACTGACTCACTTGATGGGAAGCAACGACCTGATCGAAGGTGTAACACGCTTGCCTAGGAGATATCTTGAACACCCCCGGATTGTATTTAGGTGGAAAGACAGACGCAGGCAACGAGTTCTACACCGCTGCAGTTCTTACAAGAAAAGTTGACTTGAAACGCTTGGTGCGTTTTGGCGGAATTTTCACCATAAGAGTGTGTCTCTTACTGGTGCGCCTGGTACAATTATAAAAGAACGGTGATGGCTGGATCAGGTCGTGCAGTTCTTGTGCACACTCGCCGTAGTGTATTCTGTAGAATACCGGCAGACTGGCCACTTCACGCCGGTGTGACAAGCTCTGAAGCTTAGAAACTTAAAAAAAAAGCTTAGAAAAAAAAAAGCTTAGAAAGCTTAGAAGCTTTGAAGCAGAAGCTAAATATCAAGCTTTTTCCAATTTGTTCATTGTGTGAACATAATATGTTCGTATCGTATGTCATCTGCTACATGATTGGAGCTCGGTGTATGGCGACAGGCTCGCCCCTGTCACATTTAGGACTGAATATCGGCCGGTGAACTCTGGGTGTTGTTTTATACCTCTGCCAGCCTCCTTGGGGGAAAGGCGTGACGATATGTGTGTATACGCTTTCTCCGTTCAGAATTTCATCCAAATCCGAATTGATGCGTTTGAGCGTGAAGTAACAAACTAAAACGCATCTTCATAAACTTTTGCATGTGCAAAATAAAAAATAGGAAAAAAATCATATAGTAGTTAGCCTGAATTGTTTCAAAAGTTCTGATTTTCGTATCTGTCTTATCTCAGTTTAATTTTATTAGAACTAGACTAGACTATAGATTGTTTTTATAGGTATATAGTTATATCATATCTATGATACAAGTAGGTCTGTGAGCTGGAGTCCTCGCGGCTGACGTCTTTCCTCCACTACAGGTCACATTTCTCAACCGATTCTCGTGAAATTTTGTAGGCACGTTCGATAATGGTGGACGTGTAGAGAAAGACAGAGATCCGGACAGAAACCAGACATACGAAAGCATTTTTATCGAAGCTGAAGCAGAGACGCTTCGCTCGCTAACGCTCACTCGGTCGATTATTTCACTTTGCTTTTCCGAGAACATCTCTAGTTAAAGCAGTTACGCACTTTAAATGTTAATTTTTGTGAAAATGTATATAGTAGGTAGAGGTAGGTAATACTTCCACAAATTCTAAGGTCCCATAAAAATACCAAAAATTTAAAGCATTTGAATTTATTTGTATCGATAAATTTAGTTTTTAAATTGCATTTTAAAATACAATATTTAAACAATTCAAAGAAGTGAGTATTAAACTTGTAAAGTCAAACAGACCGCCGAAATTCAATCAAAAAATCTACATCAAATTCAAAGTTCGAATTGATGAATGAAATAAGCCAAGTTTACATGGGTGACGGCCTGGCGAGAAGTCGGTTTTTTTTAGATTTGCTTTATATATGATTTTACAAGCAAATACATTGCTACAAGGATATTTGGCACTTGAGTGAGGGCGCCGGTATCGTTTTGGTAGTATGATCTCCTTTATTATGGGGGAAAGGATGTACCTATCAGATACATCTCATAGATATATAGGTATTATAGGAGTTTTAGGTATCACACTAATAATTACAAGTGCGAAACTTTGGATGGATGGATGGATGTTTGTTACTTAATCACGCCATAACGGAACTTTATGAAAAGACAATGGGCAAAATTAAATGGACGTTGGTCCAAACGCCCGCAGGATTGATACTACAGACAATTTGTAGGTAAGGTTTATAGGTTTTCGCATAACAAATCTCGCTGATATCGAACCTACAGTTTTGGAGATATTTTGTATTATGGAAACTGACATGGTATTCACACATTATGATTTATGAAACGGGAATTACTCACGTACGATTTAGTCAATTATTCCGACTATAGTTTCAACCACATTCGGCGATCTTTATCAAGGCGAGTGCGCGCGCGCGGCTGCGTCTCGCATAGCACTGAGCACTAGCACGCGCACTCATCTTGATAAAGATCGCTGAATGCGGTTGAAAGTATAGTCGGAATAATCGACTGAATCGTACGTGAGTAATTCCCGTTTCTTAGATCATATTTTGTATTGTATTGTAAATCCTACAATGTTTGACACGCTCAACTACACGACAAAAGAAGATGGCGTGCTCCACTCGGTGCTTGTCTGGCAAAGAGTTTCCCACCATACAGGTCACATCGTCGTGATTCGTGACGTCACCATGGAGGCTTTGCTTAACATTTCTGATAAAATATTCATATTTTACTACTCTTGAAAATAAAATATATCGGTATCTGTAGGTTGAATTTTACCGATGTCGTACTTTTTTTTTAATGCTTAAATATAATCTTCCGAATACGCCATGTGCCAACCCTGCGGGCATACTTATATATTTTTAGACCAATTTGCCCATTGTCTTTTGCCACAGAGATACTATTTATCCGCGAGTAACACCGCAGCTAGGTGTATATGTCAAAATTATAGGATACATCCAAATTCTTAATTTAAATTATTAGTCCGATTTGGCCACGTCCCAAAAGATTGTAACCTTGTAACCCTGTGTGTGTGTCACTCAGTAACAAAAACGGTTCGATTCCGCGACTCGCTCTCGAGGAATCCAACAGATAATTGCTTCTCTGTGATTGTTTGCCGACGCTTTTTGTCCACATCTGAGGCTCTATTCTGGCGGATGCGACATTAAATCGATTGCACTCACTCCTACGACTTTTCAAGGGAAAGACAGAGACAAATAATTTCAAAGGAGCCAAGAAAAGAACATTTTTCGTTTGTTAATTCGCTTTTGCCAAAGCCATGGTCCAAAAAAAGTATAGCATTTAGCAAATACGTAATGACGTCAACGTCATCCGTCTCTTTCGAACTTGTTGTAAATTACTTATTTCGGTCTTGCTTAAGAGTCCGGCGACCACTTTAGACTAACTTCGCATTGGCTTAAGGTTTTCTATAGTCATTTCGTCTAGAAGAAGACTACAAACAAAGAGAGCAAGTAATGATACTGACGAGCCTTTAAACTTACCTACAGAGTGACAAAGTGCAATTTCAATTTTTTTATGGCTTTTGCACTTCTGTAATCATTCTTAAATAACTAAGAATTTTCCTTGTATTATGGACTCACTTAAAAGGTAATAATGTAGACAACCTCCCTATGTAAATGGATTTTTGATTTGTTTTTACTATCTGTTGAATAAATCAGTCAAAAGTGACCCCTTACAAATGCGGATATTTTTCATAGCTCTATTTTCTCTTGAGGACGTTTTTATAAAGCCAAGAACATAGGGGCGGAGAAATAGTTCATTTAATTGTACATGCTAAATTTCATTATAATCTGACAAATGGTTTCCAAGAAATTTGACAAGCGCGTTTATGTGGAAATTCCAGAGCGTCGCGGGACTCTTAAGCATCGATTGACGTCACTATGTGTTGCTGAATGCTATACCTGGTGGAGTATATTATTTTACTAGGCCAAGGCAACAGTCAAAATAATAGTTTTTGACATAAAAATATACAACTCTCTTAATTAAAAATCGTAGCTCGACTGTCAAGTATCTAATTAACTGAAGAAATTAAATCACGTTTTCATGGAACTAGCGTTTTTATTCATAAAATTAGTCGTTCGGATTCTTTTGGAAAATCATTATAAACTATTAAAAATATGCTTCTATTAAAACGATCTAAAAACTAACAAAACAAAAGCTTGTAAGTAAGTCTTGTGAATTCGGGCTAGTAATTTTAGTTCGGTTAATAAATCATAAATCTGCAGGTTGATACTTAGGTTTTAAAAAGGTACATAGTACAGTAATAGTTTGGATTTAAATAATACTAGCCTGAAGTGTGTGTGTGTGTGTGTGTCTAAAACACAAGTAATTCAAATTATCAATACCCTATCTAAAAGCTTACTTTATTGGAAACGGCAACACAGCACGATACAACACTTAGCATGAACATCAAAACACTTGAAAGTAACGAAGTAAACCAAAAATCTGAATAAACGAATACTCCTAACAGCCCAGTAAACGAACAGTTTAACTTTTGAGCCGTTTCGAACGAATGACAGCGAGAACGCGCACTTTATGGACTATTACAGCGGAATGCCCCATAAAGGGCCGCGGCGCTCGCAGAATAGCCCTTACGTATGGTATTTTGCATTATAGAGTTTTAATTCATTTTGTAATATTGAAATACTTATATTAACAGTCAAGATGGCGTCTGAATTTATCAATGTCCTAGCTACGCCTTGTGGTTTTATCCGCGGTTGTGAAGTAATCTAGGTAGAGTGTGTTAATCCAGGGTTTAAGTTACCTCTATACTAAATTTCATCAAAATCCATCAATCCGTTTGAGCAAGTAGTAGCAAGAAGTAACAAATATACACATTTACACACTCACAAACTTTTGCCTTTTGTATTACCTACTATTAGTGTGATTAGCAAGTATACAAGTATAGCTAAAATACTCTTGACTTGATGAAGTTCACTTTAAAAAAAAACCGTTACGTTTTTTGGTATGGGAGCCTCCTTACATATTTATTTTATTCTGTTTTTGAGTATTAGCTGTTATAGCGGCAACAGTTACCCATTGGGTACGGAACCCTTAAAAAATTTAGATCAAAATCAGTTTATCTGCTTATGAGTTACGATGCCACAGACAGACAAACAATTACGCACGTCACCTTAATACATCCCTCTGTTTGCGTTGAGGCTTAAGACATAATCTGCTGATGTGACATACAAACAGCGAGACATCGAAATCTCACATTAAAAGTTCTCATTTTGGTACGAAGTGGGCGAGAACACGCTTTCTTGTCGTGTTTTAACTAATCGCTAAATAAACGGTTAATCCGAACAGTAAATCCGTTTTAACTGCGTATGTTCCACCCCTTACGATAATTAAGATTGATTTACCTTGATTTGGAATCTTTATATGTATACCCATTAAAGTAATAGGTATTTATTGCGCAACATTTAAGCGACTAGCCTGTAAATAGAAGTAAAGTAGATCAAATAGTATAAAAATTAGTATGTATTTTTTATTATCATGAGGATTTAGGCCTCATCCAAGGAGACGCGAAGCGATGCGCGGAGCGTGCAGCGTTGCGTCGAGCAGCGTGAATAACAGAACACAACAGAACGCGCGTCCACACGCTTCTCACTGAATACTTTGGTACATTGAGATTGTAAGGACGTACTAAAGACACTGTTTCAAACAAATGTCACGCAATTTGATGACAGCAAGGGGCTTGCCTGCTCAGACTGTATACAGGTTTGCTACAGTATCAAAACATGTGTTATGTCGTTATTTGTTTCACCATTAAAACATGCAGAGCTAGACGATAGTTTTCTCGCACCGTACACACAATCTGCGTGCGTGTTGAAGCCACACTTATGTAAGATGTATGGATTGCAGTATAGTGCAGTGAAGTCAAAGTTCTGAGGATGAAATCTAGTGCGTGGTACATTATTATGGATGCTTTGGCATATGTTTGATATGCCCGCGCGACGCGATACGCTCCGCGTTTTCCAAACCGAAGCCTTAGCCAGTGGAGTAATCACACTAATAATAAAATTGCGAAAGTTTGGATGGATATGGATGGTTTGTTACTCAATCACGCCAGAAACTTGACAGAGATATTTAGAAAGAAAATAAAGTTTATTTGTGACCTATTGAAATTAAAAATATTAAGGGAATTTTACAATTTACAAGGTCAGAAAAAGAATTTTGAAATTTAAATCCGTAATTGCACATAGGCTATTTTTAAACCACGGCTAACATCGCGGAGCGCAGCGAGTATCCAATATTCAGGCATTGCCATCTTTTACTTCCTTGTACGACATAACATCTGCCTTCTCTTCTATTTTTACGCTCCTATTAAATAACAAAATCAAGTCCCAGTTTGCGAATAAGCCCCAAAGTCAAAGTTACGTCGTTTTATCAAACGTAATCAGAATGACTTCGCTGGGCCCAACCGCAAGGGTCACTTTTCATTATTTTTATTTACAAAGCAATCTGTTTCGCAAGCGGCTGTTTGCAGACGGCTGTTGACTACCGACGCTTCAATAAACAAGACAAATAGTGCGTGAGACGCTCAGCCCAAACGTGGCTTTGGAGAAATTTTAAAGTAGGACGGGATATTCGAGATATTTGAGACTGAGGAAATACAGAGCTTGTAATAAATAATAGAATATTTTGAAATTTGAAATTATAGTATATACAAGTGTAGGTTATATATATAAGAAATAATTTAAAACTCCCTTTAAATACGCAGAAAACACAAAACAAAACGCAAAGCCTACGAATATGAAGTAAGGTAATCGTTAAAATAAGGTAATAAAATACCGTGGTCACAAAAATTACAGACACGAATTTATGAACAGGTCAAACCTGGACAAGATCGCACACCTGCACAGGACCGGAATGAGTGGCGGACGAGAAGGAGAGACCTATGCTGCAGCAGTGGGCAAATTTTCCATCTACTTAGATCATTTGTACCTAACCGTATACCATGTGGTTTGAAGTAGTCATTGAGTTTACTAAAGATAAATTGGTCGTCAGTTAAATATAAAATCTGCAAGAGCAATAAATAGCTATATACCATAAGTGACCACAACCTCTTATAACCCTTATCTTAAATCTTTATTTTTTTTTCTAAAATACACGTCCTCATGTTTAGGGGGAGAGTCCAGGGCCGGAGCGGCGCAACGGGGAAAGCGAGCTGTTCGAGGAGATGCCCCCGTCAGACGCGCCGCCCGCGCCCACCGCGCCGCCGCCCGCCACACAGACTACATCCGCCCCTGTACGCAAGTTATTTTTATACTATTCAATAAACAGACAAGTAACTAACTGGTAAAGTAGGTAACCAACAGTTGCTAATAGGAATTTTATACACTTTTGATTAATGTACCTATTATAGTTCCAAATAAAGAATTTTAATTCGGATTATAATATACTATCAAAATTTTAGAGGGTGATCACCCTTTACATAATTACAAACAACTTTTTCTATGGGACTAACCGGGAAATTACAAAACCAAAATCAAGTTGTCCATACATTTTGTCGCCGATTAATATACGTTTTGTATGGTTACGTTGTTTTGAGATTTCAGGGTTGGTCAGGGATAAATAATTTGGTTCTGAATATAAATAATATAGAGAAAATAATGATGTGCCTTTGATAGTATATTAAAAATAGCGATGTAAAATGCTGCTTGCATCCAAAGAGCTGTTATTGAAGCTCGCATGTCCTACCCAGCTGCTGCCGAAGTCCCGATCCGTAGTGGTGTCCCTGACGCCGGTGCGGGAGCGTGAGACATGGGCAAAGAAGGCGGAGTTCCTACTCGCCGTGGTGGGGTTCGCGGTCGACCTCGGCAACGTGTGGCGGTTCCCTTACATCTGCTATCAGAACGGCGGCGGTTAGTTCATCAGACTATTTTGATTAACGCATTTTTTTTTTTTATGGTTAATATATTCCCTTGCCCCTTGCATCCAAACTTGACTCCAAGATGAAGATGTCAATATAGACCTCATTCGTTCATAAGTGTATCTTTGATACCTAAATTGAATAAAAACATTTTGACTTTGACTTTGACTTAGACCCGAACTATTGCACCAACAATGTTGACATATTATGCCCAAAAGACCGATCGACACATTGGTGGTGTATTGGCTCCAAGGGGGAGATTGGTGCAAATATGACCACTGTATGGCCGCGGTTACTAATGATTTTATGATTATATTATGATTATATCAGTATATTACTAACGAAGATAGGTTTAGCGTTTTTATTGTTCACACAAGAAAAAAGTTAACAGAAGGAAAATAATAGAACATTATAGGGCTGATAGCAAAGTACAGTGTCATTTGTTAACAGGTGCATTCCTGATCCCCTACTGCGTGATGCTCCTCTTCGGCGGCCTCCCTCTGTTCTTCATGGAGCTGGCGCTAGGGCAGTACCATCGCTGCGGCTGCCTCACCCTCTGGAAACGGATATGCCCGGCTTTGAAAGGTTAGTGATTGATTTCTGATTGTTTTGTTCAGATTCCTCTAAAGATTTACCCATTATTTTCAGGTACTAACGTAAGCATTGTAGCTTCATATAGCTCTAGATCTGGATTCAGAAGTTTAGCTAGGCCTACTTAAGGCCTAAAAAGCGAGGTCAAGCATAACACTTAACGTCGCTTAACATCAGGCGAGTTGGTGGTCAAACGCTGACCTATTCTACAATAATAAAAAAACATCTACTTATACTTTTTACACTTTACCTCGGTAGTTATGAAACATTGCATCACTACCTGTTGCTTCGTAGCATGCTACGACTCGTAACGCTACTCGTAGCTTCGTAGCATGCTACTAGATCCGCTACGAGGCATAAGCTATGCTACGCCGCCCTAAGACAGGTCACTTGCACTAAAAATCAAAGAAAATCTTTCCCTACTATATTCCTAATGTTACCACATTACGAGTCTGATGTGAGACCCTCTACGTGAGACACACGCTACACCTCACGCCGAGATTGATTGATTACTAAATATACTTACATGAAGCTTACACACAATCCTCCTTAGCAATAAACGTTGTATAGCTTCGAAATAGTTATACAGTGTGCTGTCTTTTCCTTTCCTTCAAATTTTTAGATTTGATCGAAAAAGACAGAACGCTCTATAACTATTCCGAGACTATACAACGCTTATGGCTAATTGGAAATATTTATAGGTACAAAGACAAACGAACGTTTCGCTTTACTCATACAAGAACTTGTTTCAAATCAGCCACAATGAATCCCAAGGCACGAAACTTCATTCATAGCCCAACAAAACATCAAAGTATAATCGCAGCCGTACTAAACCAGTCAGTTCTGATCCTCAGTGCCTACTTATCGCCCGTTAAGTGATTGTCGCGCTCCCCCGGGACTTCTCGGAAGCTCGGAACTCAGTTTATTTGCACCTCTTAACGTATTGGACTATTGGTACATTAAATACTTTGTGAGCGGAATTTTGAAAGGAACTTGTATCGAGTTGGGATTTATAAATATTTATTTTGGTTTTTAGCGTTTCATACCTACGAAAGAAAAGGTATAATTTAGTGAAAACTGAATTAGGAAGTAGGTAATTTAACGGTAGCGTATCAAGGCAAAATATAGAATGTATCAGAAGCCTATTTTTTTTAAATGAATTTTTAATATAGGTTTAGTCTAGTGATATTCTGATTTCCATTGAGAATGTGGTCCATAAGCAGTAAAACCGAACATTTATCTCTGACTTGACTGAATTCGAGCGAGACTCGAACTGAGTTGACTGATTCGAGAAGCGCGAGCGAATCGTCTCCGATTCGGCTTGGGCAAAAATGTTTACTCAAGGTCGGATGTTCGGCGGATTTCAAGCTGTTCTCCTCTATAAGTCGCATTTCTCAACCGATTAACGTGACATTTCATGAATTCGATGCCTATTTAAATGGATTTGTTTTTTTCAGTTCAGTTTTAGTTTTTTTTTCTTTAAAATAGCGTTTATCCCCATATTTTCTGGGAGTTGACAACGTAAACAAACATATTTCAGTCATTTCGAAAATACAAAGACAGATTTGCGAGGTCTTCAGCTTCCAGAGCCAACGTCAGTTGGCTCTCGTTAGTTACGTACAGGCTGTTCTGTGAAATAGCGAAACTAATATCGCAAAACAAATAAAACTCACTGACTCTCTAACCTATCTTATATAGGAACACACCGTATAACAGACCCTCAGCACCTCGGACGTTTAAGAAACGTCTTATAAATATACAAAAGCCAATGCTTTTAACGCCGAGACAAATAGTGGCTGGGAGAGCCCTGGTTAAAATGTATGAAATCAACTTGGAGAGAGGTCAAGTGAGAGATGTTTGTTTCAACGGACCTAAATCGATGGCTTGTTGAAAATGTGCGCTGGGAAAGTAGGAAATGAAAGTCTGTATAAATCTTAGTTGGGTATCGATTAAAAGTTAAGAGCATTTACCTACATAGTACCCTTTTTGAACAAATACAAAGTGTTAAGTAAGCAAATCGTACATCATTTTCCGTAGTACGGCAACATTAATTAGGTAAAACTTAAATTCAGTTCATTTTTTTTTAAACTCTTCGCAACCATGTAACGGAAATTATACCCAAATGAAATTAAATAACCTCATTAAGACCGTTTCTTTGTAAATTAGTCAAAAGAAACGCTAATAAATACTCTGAATAGTTCCAAATTGTTTCAAATTGTTGTCTGTATGATTTGGTCGTACCCATTGTTTTTAACCGAATTCAAAAAGGAGATTTCTTAAAAAAAGTTCTCAATTTAGTGTTCTTTTTTATTTAGTGTTTGTTTGTTTTGACGCATGATTATGTTATTTAGTACCTGGATGGCCGGTATAGTAGTAGTAGTAGTAGTAGCTTTGCTCGGTATTTTTTTTTTTTATTGTGTTTTTTGGATAATAAACAATTGATTTTAGTCTAACCTCAAAGCAAACACTCATTGACTTCGTGTTACTTAACAACGCCATCTGCTGTTGTGTCGTTATAGCAATTACTCGTAGTTGCTCACAAAAAATTGTATTATTGTTCGCCAATAGATGTCAGGAAGAGTCATATTTTTCAGTTGAGATTGATTATCGATAAAACACGAATAAAATTACATTTTCTAAAAATGATTCCTAGCTAGATCGATTTATCGCCCCCGAAACCCCCTATATACTAAATTGTATGAAAATCGTTGGAGCCGATTCCGAGATTCTAATTATATATATATATATATATACAAGAATTGCTCATTTAAAGATATAAGATAAGCCTATTTTGAAAATATTTTTTTATTTAAAAGGATAATAATATACATACATGTCATACATATACTCGCAGATTAGTCCTTTTTTTGAAACAAAACCCAAAGTCCGTATTTTTTATTTTAAAACGTTTTATAAGTGCGTCCTTACAGCTGTTTTACCCGACTGGCTTTTGGCACGGCCTACAGCCTTAACAGCTTGATGGGTTGCGACTTGTGAGGTGTTATTTGAATCGTCTTGATAGTAGACGTGACATAGGTTACAACATTTTGCAGCCGGGTTTTTGTTTTTCTTTTAATAATGTTTACTTGTTAGCAATCTTTTCCAATATGGAAGAAATATCCAAAACGTACCTATAGGTATAGGTATAGGTAGGTAGGTTTTACTAAATCATTAGTAAGTAGTGCAGTTGGACGTGACATACGTCGGCATGATATCGATCTGCGGCAATGAAGGGCTCGCCAAACATTTGCTCTGCAGATAAAGACTGCTCGTTCGCGTTTTATCTGAACTGGGTACTATGGAGAACTGGGTACTATGGCGAATAGGTCGGAAATAAAAGTGAAATCAATCAGATCTTTCAAGTTTTTTTAGTAGGTACTAGTAATCTATGGGTTCATCTTTATGGAATAAACTAGCTGCGCCCCGCGGTTAAAGAGTATCCTATGTGCTATTCTAGACTATAATCTATCTCTGTGCCAAATTTCACCCAAGTTTGTTAAGCCGTTCTGGCGTGAAAGAGTAACAAACATCCATCCATCCATTCTTACAAACTTTTGCGTTTATAAAATAAGTAGGACGTAGCCTTTGTATTACTGTAAAGTTTAAGATACCTCTCATTTATAGGCAAATTTAAGATAGGGACCCCTATTCGGAGATTTGAGATTTTCATCTCACTTTTTCTCGTCCTTGTTGCTCTCGTTTGAAACGTCATAGGTGTGAAAGTGACCAAGATAAAATCTCGTCTCATCTCACGCGTAGGAATAGCCCCACTGGGTGTTTTCGAGTCTCGAGTGAACCGGTTTCTTTAGGTAGGAGTGCGTCGTGGTAGCCCTCATCACTGCTTATTATCAGGCGAGATGGGGACCAAATGTAACCCAATTGATGAATAATAAAAATATTGACTGACTAATAAAATAAAATAATTGACTGCCTCGGTGGCTCAGCTGGTAGTGAACCTGCCTTCTGAGCTTGGGGGCGTGGGTTCGATTCCCACTTAGGGCAAACATTTATGTGATGAGCATTTGTGTTTTTTCTATGTATGTCTGGGTATTAATATCTATTTAAGTATGTATTTAAAAATATCTAAGTATGTATATCAGTCTCTGGTAGCCTACAAGCTTTGCTTAGTTTGGGGTCAGGCGACCGTGTGTGGAAGTGTCCGAATTTATTTATTTATTCAGTTGCTTTATATGAAAGTTGTGTGGGACCAAACCACAGAAATTTAAATTACATGCTTGTGCACACACATATCACACACAAACATATAAACGTTGACGTTAAACCTCGGAATAGTTATATAGTGTTTTGTTTTTATCTTCATTTTACGTTTTTGAACTGCATCGAACACAATACACTGTATTACTATTCCGGACTATGCAACGTTATTGCTCAAAAGAAATATTATTGTATGAAATATAAAATGAATATAAAAATATTCAACACTCAGTCAAACTCCTACTCTACTTCTGACTCTGTGAGATGTAAACCTCGCGACTGACGTTTGTCCTCTTCCGACAAAGATTCGGACAAAATTCGGACATACGAAAACATTTTTGTCGAAGCTCAAGCAGAGACGCTTCGGTCGCTAACGCTCGCTCGGTCGGCTAATGTAACTGCCATTATTAAAATCCTAATATTTATAAAATCCTAATAAATATAAAAGCATGCCTATAAAAATAAAATTGACTCAAAGTCAAAGTCAAAGTCAAAATGTTTTTATTCAATTTAGTTATCAAAGATACACTTATGAACGTCAAAGTTATTTAAATAGACTCGACCGCCTTGTTCGGACAAAAAGCCTCTACTCAGAAGACTACTACTGCCTCGGTGGCTTAGCTGGTAGTGAACCTGCCTTCTGAGCTTGGGGGCGTGGGTTCGAGTCCCACCTAGGGCAAACATTTCTGTGATGAACATTTGTGTTTGTCTATGTCTGGGTGTTAATATCTATTTAAGTATGTATTTAAAAATATCTAAGTATGCATATCAATCTCTGGCAGCCATAGTACAAGCTTTGCTTAGTTTGGGGTCAGGCGACCGTGTGTGGAAGTGTCCCAAATTTATTATTATTTATTTTAATATAAAATCCTAATATATACACAGCTCATTCATTACCTACAGTTTACAACGATTTACACAGAAAGACGCCAAAACGAAAAATAATAAACTTCCGTGAAGACGTAAAAGTAAAGCATACCCTCACTTTTTCCCAGTTCGTGATCTATTAGCTTCGTCGCAGAGTCAAGATGCGAACCGAAGTTATGATTTGACCAATCACAGCTCCTGGAAGCATCTCGAAGTTCCAGACACTTTTATAAAACTTACTAAGCTACCTTTTAGCATTTAAATAAAAACTTTAACGTTGAAAGTTGAAAGCTTTTCTTAAATCTCGACGATTTTAAAATGTTTATCTGCGATAAGATGTTATGAAAAGCGAAAGTGAAATGCTAAAGAAGACACCTGTTGCCTTTTTCTGCTAACTTGAGAGAAACCGCTTTAAAACGCCAAGTACTTTTATTGGGGAAAACTTGAAAAATTTTCAGCGACATTTGAAAAACTTTTTAAATCTCAGAATTGGAATCACTACTAAACATTGTATTTTAGTCAGATGATAAAAGCAACTTAAAGTTAAATAATTATTTGTTAAGTAAGTAAATCTAAATAATAAATTCTTGTATAAGGTTAATTTAGGTACCCATCAGATGTGAATACACCTAAACAACACATACATCCTTTTCGCTTATTCACATGTATGAAAACTTCATCAATTTATTGACCAAGCGAGCGCGAAATGCGAGCAAAGCGTCTCCGTTTTAACTTGGGCAAATTGCTTTCATATCAAGTCGGGATGTCCGGTGGATTTCCGGCTGTTCTTCTCTATTGGTATTTTTTAACCGTTTCCGTTTTTTATTTTTAATCACATGGTTTTTTTTGTCGTTTCAAATTTTGGTTTTTTTTTTTAAATAGCAAAGACATGTGGATTGTGGACGTAACAAAAACATATTTCAGCCATTTCAAAATATGCAAAGACATCACAATATCATCAGTTCACTGCCCACAGATCCAACTTCCTACTATCCTACTTCCTACTAATATTATAAACGCGAAAGTTTGTACGAGTAAGATTAGATGGATGTTCTCTTTCACGCCAGAAAGGCTGAACAGATCTGGATTAAATTTAGCACAGAGATAGATTATAGTCTAGAATAGCACATATGATACTTTTTAACAGCGGGGGAAACCGCGGGACGCAGCTAGTCATTCATAAAACAACACAATTATCAGTGCGATGTTTCTCCTCCACTCGGCAATTCATTTAAGACCGAATATTTTACGACTGCGGTCCTACGACCTAAACAAGCGGTATTTTTCCTTATCAAGCCATCACTCCGACATGCTCGCATCCATCACCATTATCGAGCGAGCATGCGTTATCGACGGGAATCGAACCCGCGCCGACGTCTTAGTATCAATTTACGCAATCTTCGAGCCAAGACAGGATGTTCTGGGTCTTAGATTGTGTGTGAGATAAAATGTTGAAAAATATTTCTTGGAAACAATAATAGATATAGGCAGGCCTGCTTTGAAATTACCAGTTTGCTGGTCGATCCTATAGTCCCTGTTTTCCAGTTATTTCTACATTTTTCCATAAATCATACATCAGACAGATCGTAAGTCGTAAGTATCGTAAGTACTATTACGGAGCTACGTTCAGCAAAGATCCTGTAATTTTTTGAGATTAATCTAGCTGCTGACATCAGGTTTTGGTTAATCGGTAATCCAAATTAAAGTACCTACTAAATAGTTGCGTATTAGTACCTACGACCACAAGTTCAACTATGTAGCGAAGGTAAAGCGCGTGTGCTCAT
The DNA here is from genome assembly GCA_911728515.1 of Peribatodes rhomboidaria. NCBI lineage: Eukaryota > Metazoa > Arthropoda > Insecta > Lepidoptera > Geometridae > Peribatodes > Peribatodes rhomboidaria. The sequence continues at coordinate 14,833,149 of OU452182.1, forward strand.
ACACTCCCTGACTAATAAAAGTTTAAGCCTCGAAACAGTTATACTTACCTACAGGGTTTTGTCTTTTTGAACGAGTTAAAAAATCAAAAGAACAAGTAACATTATTAAAAGAAAAATAAAACATCCTGCTGCACAAGTGCACATGTTGTACCCTATGTCACGCTCCACTATCAAGACGATACAAATGACACCTCACATGCCGAAATCCATCAAGCTGTTTAGGCTGTAGGGCGTGCCAATGAAACCTCATACATACATACCCACGTACACACATACATACACTCGGAAAACACAACCCTCCTTCTTGCGCAGTCGGGTAAAAAGACAAAACACTGTTAAACTATTCAGAGGCTATACAACTTTTATAAGTAAGGGTAGTGTGTAGACCTTGTGTGCATATTTCGCTGGTCTGTGAAACTGAATTAGGTATGCATGACTGAGACTATAGAGACGCAGTGACTCGATGACTGCACGTAAAGTTCTTCGTTAGCACATCGCATTATTCTTTTTAAAGATCAAAGATTAAGTTTTTTCAGCGTAGGTAGTTATTGTTCCAAATCATTTTGTTTATACTTAGTGTTAAATCCAGCAAAGAAATTTTGATCGCTCAGATGACGATCAATTCCAATAATTCTAATATTAGGGGAAAAAAATTGAGGAACATCTTCCTCGTCGCCAGATTCTAATAAATGTAATTAAACCCACCGCCACGACTCCCAGAGCAATAAAACAGCATTCATCCATTTATTTACTCACAATAAATCTTAAAGCCGTCAGAATCCAATTAATTATCGCTAAACTTCGCGCCAACTTCGGCGTATCCGGCAGCCATGTTGAAATCAAATCATTTGCTGCCATCTGTCGGCCGGTAATCAAATGATATCGCATCGCGCTCGCTAATTGGTTTATATGTCACAAGATGGCGCGACAAATACGGGTTATTGCGATCTAACGAGAGCTTGTAACATTGGAGTGAACTTTGTGTACTTGTACTATTATTTAGCCAGCTAAATTTATCCGTGAATACAAGTTTTTCAATTTTGTAAAAGAAACCTGAAACCCAGCTTGGCACTCGTCTTTCTTCTTCATCGTTCTTCTTTTGTCATTAGAAAATTTCCTTAGAAACCTACCTAATTAAAAACCAATGATGGTTAAAATATACCTACCTATAAACAACCAAAAATGGTAAAATATACCTATAGGCATAATTTCCTATTTGTACAGTAAAAAGGCTAAATCGTATGATTGAAAACAAATTTTACAGCAACGGTGAGAAAAGTCCTGCTCGTACTTCAATTATGAACTCATTCCTCCAGGGGTAGGATACGCGATCTGCATGATAGACATCTACATGGGGATGTACTACAACACCATCATTGGCTGGGCGGTGTACTACCTGATAGCCTCCCTGGCGTCCATCAACTCCGTTCTTCCTTGGACCAGCTGCAACAACGAATGGAACACGCCGCTCTGCACTCCTATTACTTCGCCTCTCATCCATGCTAACTCTTCCACGCCGGCAAAAGAGTTCTTCGAGTAAGTAGATTCTTAACTTTAAACTATTTTGCATGGTTATCACAAAAGTTCAGGCAGCTTGGAGATACCAAATGTGGCTATCAACTTTTGAAGCCAAATAGCAAAGTACTTATTTGCGCTTCTAACACTTCTTTTTAGCAATTTCTCTTGGATGATGAGTTGGTAGTTGGTATAATTAAACCAGCATCTGTCATACATACTGTTATTCGATTAACTTAGGAACTTTAACGTAATATTTTCTATCCAGGCGCAACGTATTGGAGCAACATAGATCGAATGGCCTCGACTACATGGGACCGATCAAACCATCTCTTGCTTTATGCGTCTTCGGAGTCTTCGTTCTGGTTTACTTTTCGCTTTGGAAAGGTGTTAGAAGTGCTGGAAAAGTAAGTTTAGTGTCCCATACTTTTATAATTTGAATAGCGTTTCCTCGATGATAAGTTTTTCTTTTCTCAAGGTGGTGTGGGTAACAGCTCTGGCTCCATATGTAGTTCTCTTGATACTGCTAGCCAGAGGCGTTACACTCCCCGGAGCAACAGAAGGCATCCGATATTATCTCACCCCTGAATGGCACAAACTTCAGAATTCAAAGGTAAGGTTTTTTTTAGTAGGTAAGTATCTTTTTTGTAAAGCTCTTTTACTGACCCAAGTTTTTTTTTACCAGGTGTGGATCGACGCAGCCTCTCAGATTTTCTTCTCTCTAGGTCCTGGGTTCGGAACCCTTCTTGCATTATCCAGCTACAATAAGTTCAATAACAACTGCTACAGAGATGCTCTCATCACGTCTTCCATCAACTGTCTGACCAGCTTCTTGGCAGGATTTGTAATTTTTTCGGTTTTGGGGTAAGACTTGTCAGCTATTTCTTTGGACAGTCATTTCTAAAATGGTTCAGAAAATAATTATCTGCTTTATATCTAGGTATATGGCGCATGTCCAAAATAAAAGTATTGAAGAGGTGGGCTTAGAAGGCCCAGGACTTGTATTCATCGTATATCCTGAAGCTATAGCTACAATGACTGGGTCTGTCTTCTGGGCTATCATATTCTTCTTGATGCTGATCACGTTGGGCTTGGACAGCACTTTTGGAGGTAAGAACTTTAATTGTTGGGAAATGAAGCTTGGATAGAGTCAACGTAAATTAAGCCTAAAAACTGGGATTCTTATGGTGCTTTTTAACTTGGTTTAGGTCTAGAAGCAGTGACGACAGCCCTTTGTGACGAATACCCTCGTGTGCTGGGCAGACATCGAGAGTGGTTCGTCGCGGGGCTGCTTCTTTTCATCTACATCTGTGCTTTACCAACTACTACTTATGTAAGTACCTATCTTTCTGACTTATCTTTACACGATTGTCTAAAAAGGAATTTTATGTTATAAGGATGTAGGCATAATCAATTCTTTAAATTGTTCTTTAATATAACTTCTGAATGCCTGAACCGGTCTAAATGGAAGTCTGAGTGTCATAGGCTAGACATTTAGCAGGAGTAATCTGTTTTTAAGCGACTTCAAAAAGGGAGGAGATTCGAAATCTTCTTTTTTTTATGTAGGATCAACTGGGGCAAATTCATCTGTGGGGCTATTGCGTCTTTCGAGAATTACTGACAAACCATTCACAAATTAGGCAACTAACACCATCTAATACAGATTATTGCAATTAAAGATTAAAAAAGATATCGGTGGCATCTAATTTGTGAAGGGTTTGTCAGTAATTATTGAAAGACGCCATTGTTCCACAGAAGATTTGCCCCCATCGACCCTATGTTAATCGATTACTCTAAGACGCCTGAACCGACTTATATTATTGTTATTATTTTGTTTCAAAGTTTATACTTCTCAGGTGGTTCTATTTAAATTTTAATGAAATTGAACGCGTCGTTAAAAAAAAACTAGAAAAAATATAAAAAAAATTTCAAAATCCAATTTGGATGTCAGAGTCGGTTTGGAACTTTGTTCTTTTAATAATTCAACCTATTAACGTTTTGTTATTTCACACACGCTTTCTCCTAAAGTTCAATCGTCTAACACGAAAACAACTGACTATAACAGAACCCATATCTACTGACCTGATTCAGTTCTGATTCCCCGACTCTATATACCTCCGTATCGGTGAAACTAAGATTTTCGCATACGAGTATTTGGGCTGCGGAGGGATTAGGGCGCAATACCGTCGCCGGGTGCGGTGAGTCAGCGCAAAATATTATTGCTATCAGTGTTTCATCGCGTCGTGAATCGAAAACGATGGCTTAACCCTGCCCTTTACGAGTTTACGACCGCAGACATGTTCTATATGCTATATGTTTCTTATATTTCGGAATTCATAACAGTTGTTACCAATTCCATCCAGATTTTTAGAATGTTTGCCTTTGCAGGGAAACAAGCTTGAGTCTTATTATATAAACAGCCACTGCGATCTCGTACGATACTCGTACAGGTGTACGAGAACAGTCAGATAAGAAGAATGCCTTTCCGTTACAAATAACATTCCTCCGCACTCTTTCATTTCACCACGTAGGTACTAACCAAAAGCAACCCTTATAAGAAATCAAGTTGGCAGTATATAAATGCCTGCAAAACAGAGTATCATCGGATAAATTACCGCGCCGCGTTATCTGAGGTGCGGACTGCATTATTCATGACACTTAGGGGATGACTCCCACTTGTAGTGTTTATGGGGCGCCGGGCGCTACAGAAAATGAACTACTGAGGTCTCTGCACGTTTGTAAATGGTGGTCACTCGTACAGCTTCTTGAACTTACAAAATGGATTGATGAGCTTTTTAACAAATGAAGTTATTTATCTCAAGACGCTGCTTCAAGGAACTTGTACTTTACTCTTGCTTGTAGTCAGTTCATTTGATTTTGATAGCTTGCAACTACAACGTAGGGACAACGTTTGCACTAGTAACGTGTATTGTCGACGACAACACATAAGCCAACATTCAACAACTGCAATCGATGTTTTCGGTGTATTGATCATTTCAAACATAGATTGAGTTTCTGCAACCCTTGAAAACTCACCAACCTTGTATGATAGTGATAAAAAATAAAAATAGAAATACTCGTATAATAGTGTGATTATAATTCCTTCTTGATTGGCAATCGGTTGTGGTTACACTTTGTTCACTGTATGATTTAAAAAACCTAACTTCCTACCTACCCCAGGGCGGAGTTTACCTCGTAGACCTTCTGAACGTGTACGGCCCAGGGTTGGCTATCCTGTTTGTGGTGTTCGCGGAAGCGGCGGGCGTGTGCTGGGTGTATGGCGTGGACCGATTCTCAGAAGACGTGCGGACAATGCTGGGACACACGCCAGGATGGTTCTGGCGCGCTTGTTGGTCATACATCAGGTAAACACAGACAAGAAAGACAAGCTCAGGCTGACGGGTTGGTTAAGCTAAGATGCAATAGGTAAAGGTAGGAACTCAATTTTTTTTTTGAATTTGTGCAATATTGCAGCAGGAGTTACAACCGGTAGTTGTAAATTAATTATTATTTTTGTAGTCTTCTGCTTGTTGTAATAGGTAGGTACTTATCTATTTTTTTTTCAAACCACATTTTCGTCAGGTGAGTATTTATAATTATTTACCTAAGTATTGTTGTCTACTTTTGGACCACTTGTTTAGATACAAGTACTACATTGCTTCATAAGTACTCAGATACAAAAAAAAATCTATTGGCAAAGATTAGATCTGCTGAACTTAGCTACTGAGAATATTTTATGAGTGACGTAGTTTGGGACATCTAGGCACTTTATGAGCCACTTTATCAAACTATGATTTATAATTAACCCACATGTCAACTATACACACTTATACTAGCACTAGCTCTATACGTAGACTACACAGATTCCTGACTACACACACTGCACAGATAAAAGCAGCTAATACCATATTCCGTCGACCAGCCCGGTGTTCCTCCTCGTGCTTTTCGTGTTCTCCGTGCTGGCGCACCAAGAGATGCTGGGCGGGGAGTACATCTACCCCGAGTGGTCCATCACCGTGGGCTGGATCATGACCGGGACCACCGTCTCCTGCATCCCTTTGTACATCATCTACAAGTTCCTCATCACACCTGGCAATTGTGCTACTGTGAGTTTTTGCATCGTTATTTTACTCTTTTGTTTTATTGTGAGACACTTTTGCACCCGTAAGAGGTTAGTGCCATCACGTATTTAAAGTGGTAAGGTGCAAACCAACGCATGTAAAGCGTAGCAAGTTATCGCAGATTAACAAAAGTTAAAACGAGCATTTATAAACAACATACCACTCTTGGTGATAGTCAATAATAAAATTGTTAACATTACTCTTGTGTCTTGATCCTGTTTCCAAAGTTTATATTTTTCTCCTTTTCAGCGTATTCAAACAATTAAGCGTCCGGAAGTAACGACAGTGCCACCATCGGATTCCACGGTCTACACTCTGTGACCTGATCCCAGCTCTTGGGATAGGAAGTCACATATAGAGTGGCTGGTCTAGAAGGTCTAGAATATTTTATCAACTCATTTTTTGTATAGGAATAGTTGAAAACATAACTAACTTATTATGTAAAATGCTATTCGCACAGTTTATCAGTAGTAACAATTTCGCTTCTTATTGTAGAATTATAGAATTTATAATAGTGTTACATTCAAAATATAAATAATATTATATTCTCTTTCTTAGAATATTTATCAAACTTGAATTAAAATGTGTTGAAATAATGATTAGGTAATACAGTATATTGTGGATTACTAATAGATATGTATATTATATTTAGTAGGTAATCTTTGAAAAACATTTCAGTAACGAGTATGTATTTAAAAGCAATATAGAGCTCATATATACAAATAGTGATAGACAGCTTATAATGTAGCAATTTATACTATTTCCTTCAAAACTTACCGTAGTATATAGCAAACAAAATGTATTTCGTAGATTAAAACTATTTTGATGTAGGTAATCATTTTACTATTCTACATCGAATTTTAGATTGTATCTCAATGTATTAACTATATGTACTAATATATGTAGCTATTATGTAGTTTGTATATATTGAAAATATTGCTGTCGGACTATAAAAATATATAATAATACGGTGAAGATAAGTCGAAATTTCAAATTTATATAAATATACTTCTAAATGTATTAATGTTTCATTATAGGGATTTTTGTAATATGCTTTTTTGATTGATTATTACTAAGTGAACCTCGTTAATAAGTAAGGATACTTAATAATATAATCATATTATTGTTATGTATTTTTTCTCATATTATATTTCTGTATTCTTGGGCAATGAATGCAGAAATATATAATCAGTAACCGCTAGTATATTATTGTAACGTTAGTAAATGTATAAAATAATAAACGTTGTTTCATGGGATCACAAGCATAGAATCATTTTTTTCAATTTAGTAGTTTGACGTATAATCTAACCGTAGTGATTTTTATGATATCATTGATATACAATGTTCCAGTGTATTAAATATATAATAAATAGTTTTTAAAGGTATTATGTATTACAATAATGTTGAGACGCTTCATTTGTCTTCCAACATCATACAATTTATTCAAAATTTCATAATGTAGCGACTTTAGACTTTCGATAAAATCATTATATACATTAGATTAAACATTGTATTTTATCATGATATTAACGCATTTTTGATCTAGTCATTTTGAATATATCTAATAAGTAGGTGTTTTATAAAGCATTCATTATTGATACTTTCTCAAAACAACAATAGCACAATAACGATACACAATTATGTTCCTTATATATTATACTGTACTATATAATAAAAAAACTATGTCATTTTATATTTTATTATATTATAAAACCAATGTAGTCAGTTACAAAAAAATATATCAACCATAAAATCATAAACATTATAACTTTTTACTCATCAAAATATACTCCCATTTAACAGTAGAGTTGTGATCTTTAAAAGTAGCAAGTAGTTAAATCGACTTTGTTGATGTATTTACTATATTCTCAATATAACATGAATTTAGCGCGTTGAAATAATAAACTTAGAACGTATACTCAATGTTTGAATGTTATATAGCTAAGTGTTTTTATAAAAAAAAGTTTTAAAAATTGTGCATATACCTACAAAGTTTTATATTATTAATTTTATGATGTTTATCATTGGGTTTTTTAATGCATAACCTTGACGTTCTCGTCAATAATTTATACGTAGTATTGTGTCTGCTTAAGAAATGTACGTATCTAATTGATGTTTAAATTAGTTATTGTATTATCTCAACTGATGTCTGAACTAGGCCTGTGTCAGCCATTACAGGGCTATCTCAGCCATTTGTCTTTAACCAACACAGTGTTTTATTTAACCCTTGTTTATTATTCATGTCAACTACCACGCTGAACCACCACCATCATCATCTAAACTTCTTAGTATCTGGCCTATTCTTCTGGGTAGTCAGGTAGTGGCTCTTTTTCCGAACAAGGTAGTGAAGTAATTTTTATAACTTTTAAATAAAATAAAATAAAAAAATAAATTCGGGACACTTCCACACACGGTCGCCTCACCCCAAACTAAGCAAAGCTTGTACTATATTACTGCCAGAGACTGATATACATACGAGTACTTAGATATTTTAAAATACAGACTTATATTATATATTAACACCTAGACATAACAAACACAAATTGACGTCAATAAGTGTTTTTTGATACCCAATTTGATAAAGACCTTTTATTTGATTTGAAGCAACTATGCCAGCCACTTAGAGCTTCGCTTTGATATTTGAAGAAGCTAAGATGGCTCAGATAATTGCAAGCAAAGGTACAAACACATTCTGTTCTAATCCTATAAACATTTTTTAATGTTATAAATGCGATAGTGAGTTTGTTATTATGCTTTCACGCCTTAACTGATCAACCAGTTGTCATAAAATTTTACATACACGTTGTCAAGGGTGTACCTAGACTAGATAAGGACATAATGATACTTTTTGGTTGCGGGTCACATCGCGGGGCCCAGCTAATAAGTATATAATTCGACCAATGCAGGATCTCACTGTAAGCTTTTCGCTCCTATCTCGAATAATAATATAAAAATAATAACACGGGCTTATTGTAGACAAATAATAGATTAAAAAGCACATGCCAAAAAGGATTGTAGTAGAGCACATGCCAAAAAGGAGTGCAGAAATAAACGTAGTAATTAAAAGTTTAACTCTTTAAACAGGTAAATCTTACCAATTTAGCAATATAAATGTAAGGAAAACCAAAATGCTTAATACAAACTTAAACAAAAGAAACCAAGGGCTCATAGTGGCACCAGAGTGATAAGACAAGTACCTATCTACGAAAGTAGTTGAATAAAAGTACTTTAGTCCGTGCATAAATTCTCCTTAAAACATATCTACAGATACAAATAGGTTAAATGAAAAACGACAGAACACACCTTATAGATTTTGAGATTTTGATAGCTTAGTTCAAAATTAACATTTGTCAAAAATCTATGTTGAAAATCAAATAAAAATTAAATCACTAAAATATAAGATAAAAATTATAAATGTGGAAAGTATTTCGATGAATTGGGCAAGTGAAGATGTGTAATATAGGAGAGCATTGTTGCATTGCTCTCCCAACGCATGTATGGCGGGTAAAACTGTGAGCTTCAATACACAATACTGCGTGAGTACTCTCTCTACTCCATGCATCCTGGACGGTAGACCTACGACTACCTCGGCTCAGTTGGTAGTGAACCTACCTTTTGAACTTAGGGTTCGCTTCCCACCTAGGGCAAATATTCGTGTGATCAACATTTGTGTTTGTTTTATGCCTGGCTGATCTATTTGAGTAGGTAAGTATCTATTTAAAACTAGCTGAGCCCGCAGTTTTACTTGCGGTTAAAAAGTAGCCTATGTATTAATCCAGGGTATAAGCTATAAATTTCACCAAAATTCGGTCCATTCGTTTGTGCATGAAGAAGTAACAAACTTACACGTGAAAGCGTTAAAAACATTTTGTGATTATAGTGTGAAGTGTGATTTTACCTACGAGTATATACCTATTACGGTTTTCTCTACTATGGTTGCCAGAGGACTATACGAACCTACATGTTTTTTGGGGTCAACTGACCGTGTGTGCAAAAATTACCAGAATTTTAATTTTTGATTCAATAAGTTAGTTTATTTGACTTGCGAGTGTACGAGCTATAACATAAGTATTAACCACAGTATTCACATTAGCCGGTTAAAACTAAAAGACATGGCTAAGTTTTCTAACACTCTAGTTACAAAACTTAGCCATGTCTGTCTGTCTTTACTAGAGGAATAAGCCTTGAATTGGTTTGTATTGAATTGAATTTGAAGCCAATGAGACGTAAGAAAGACCGGTGGAGTAAGCTAAACGTGGTTGACCAGTTGAGGTAGTTTATAATGTCCACTGATTCTTTGCTAGCTGTGATGTGCTTGAGCAGATGAATATTCCCAGGATCTAGCATAATCCACATCCTAAATAGGTTTCATACGCAGACTATGGATAGAATATTCAATTAATAAAATTTATCAATTAAAATATGTTGAAACTCAATTGAAATTAAATTTTTTTTTTTATAAATATCCTGTCATTTGAGTTCCATTATAGTCTGGTCACGTAAATAGGCAGTTTTAGGGTTTTAATCACCAGTAGAAGAATCCTAGAAGGCGGAAGAAATGTCCCATAACCTTGTGGACAGAACAGATAGCACTGTCCTGGGACGTTGCCCAATGTGGACACTAGGGCACAACTGCGTTTCTATAGAAATCGCGGTGCCTTTATTAATAGATAGGTACAATTCTTTTTTCAGCATTTATGCGACTCTCACTTGGAGCAAGTTGCAAAATGGCTGAGCTGCAACGGCGAGGTGTGGGGAGTTGGCCCTACGGCCGTGTTCGCCAGCGCTGCCGCCCTCTTTCTGTACAACGAATTGGAAGCCACCATATTCATGGTCGGAGACCACCTGCATGTCTCGCTCTTAGAGAAGACAATGGTGGTACGTGACTATAGCAATCATCATAGATCTGATCGTACCTAATCTTTCTACCTAGGTATAAGTACGTATCATAAAGCAGTTGTCCAACCGCCGGCGATGGAGTAGCAAGTTAATAAATTATACAACACACTCGTTCGACGAGTTGGTCAGCATCGCCGATCATTTACTCGCTACTTACTCATAGCCGGCGGTATGAGTAAGTGCCTAAATGACACGATGTATCAAACATAGCAAAGCCTCTTCATTCACTTAAGTAAAGCATTTCCTACTTCTGAGGTCGCCAGCCCTAGTAAATAAAAATCAATAGGTACAAGACTTTTTACAAGTGTGATTAGCCCTTTATGGACTTAAATGGATTGGTTATTTTATTTTATTTATTTAAACACAAAACAGTTGTTTATTATTACAGTCATATAAAAAGTAGTAAATAGGAAAAAAAAAGCCAGAGCTGGACCATACTCCAAAACATGTGCAAATACATAATTAGTGGCAGACAAAAATTATATAAAATAAACTATAATTTATAATTGGTTGGGGAATAGTCGCTTAAAAAATGTCACATTCCTCAGTCACTAGGCAAGGGGGGACAGTTGTGAAGGTGAAGTGGAACAACCGAGAAATTGTGACCTTCCAACAAATAGCAGATATTTTGTGATTCCAGTCAACAATGGTGCTGGGGATGCTGGCTCTGATGATTCACCTCTGGGTTTGCTCCATGCGTTTCTTTCAGTTCTATCTGGATACTCTGATTAAGGACGTAAGTCTAGCAGTGTTAGGCTTCGTCCTGATTAAGCGAACTGTGAGCGGCTGAATGTCCGCTGGCTGACTCTGGGTCGCGTCTTGAGCAAACTCAATGTTGAGCAGGAGGCGAACTGTAGCAAACCAAATTTGAAGCAGCCGCTCGTCATTAAGTGATATGCTGCAAACTGAGTACGCGCGCGTACTTGTACCTACGTTCTGTTCGGGCACTCCATATAAAATAAATGGGGTTGCGAACTATGGAGGCAAGCAGTCAACCGTTCGCAGTTTGCTCAGTTAGGACCAAGCATTGATTTTACTCGTATGACTAGCTTACCTTACTTTTGCACTTAGTTTTCGACAGCAGCGTCTGTAACGGGTGTGTCCTCTCATGTTCTTCAAAATTACACTTCAACCGCAGTGTAATGAAGACTGTGTTTTCACCTACTTGTACCAAAATGCATATTTTTAGCATTATTACGTGCTTATAGACAGTTTGTACCTACCTATATTTGTGTTCCTGACTAGATGTAAGTAATACAAATAACGCTTTTGATTAGCTCTATCTATTCTATATTTAGATTAGATCTATTACATTAGATAGATAGATAGATTAGATATATAACATATCGGCACACCTTTCCCCTAAAGGGGCTAGCTGGTGTTTTACAAGACCTACACTTCGCTGGACGACATTCAGCCCCAAATGTGAAGGGGGCGAGCCTGTCGCCATACACCGGGCTCCAATTATGTCATATAGCATATGACATTAAATACGCACATAATGTTCACACAATAAACAAACTGGAGCGCACCTTCCGCTAAATAAATAACATGATCTAACACTAACCACAACTCTAGAGTCCGAACATGCTCCTCGAGATGACGACGGCGGGCCTGCTGGGCGGGCAGGAGCTCGCCGCCCTCGGGCCGCTCACCCGCTTCCTTAAGACCCAGCAGCCCCAGATCCACATCACCATCTGCTGGTTCCTCTCGCTGTGCTACGCGGACTACGTCCGGAAGCACTACTGCCAGAGGTTCAACATGCCCTACTTGGAGCAGTGGTTGGTAAATTCATTTTTAACTTGTTACTGGTCTTATTTGTAGCGTAGCGGAATGAATAGCGTACAAGAACAGTGAGAAGGAATATTCTTCCGTACGCCACACGCAGTCAAGCACAAAAGCCTAATTAACATGATCATTTCATAATTTGTGTAGCTACCATAGTCTTACTAATAAATTAACTGAATCTAAAGAGACCTAGCTATGTTCGGGAGTGAGCGATCATGAGATGAAATTATAGCTAAAAATATTGTAATATATTTGTTTGTCATTTTTTGAAGGTGAATTTTTTTTCCAAACAGTGTATCACATAACTATGGTGTACTAGCTGCGGCCCGCGGTTTCACCCGCAGTTAAAAAGTATCCTATGGTTTATTCTAGACTATAATCTATCTCTGTGCCAAATTTTATCCAGATCTGTTCAGCTGTTCTGGTGTGAAAGAGTAACAAACATCCATCCATCCATCTATTCTTACAAACGTTCGCGTTTATAATGTTAGTAGGATTAGTTTAAGTATACCGCTACGAGTATACGTATCTACGATACGGATGGTTGTAGGAGCACTCTTTCGCCACAGGCTCATCTCTTTCATTGGAGCCGTCCAAAGTGGCCATGGAGATACGCAATAAGGTGAGCAAAGCCAGTAAGTAACATTGAAAAGATGTTAAATAAATGGATTGAGTATGTTTGAATGAGGTTAGTTATTATTTTTAATAGCTACTGCAGTATATCCTACACCTGGTGGCATATCGTCGATAGCACGTTTTGTGCCCGGTCTTCGCGATTACCTACTTAGCTACGCAGGACGGAACGGAAAGAAAGAACATTTTTAGCCAAAATAAAAGAACTACTTTACAAAACTTTTGAACGCTGCAAAGCTTGAGCTTTGGACTCTAGATGAAGTATGATCCATAATTCAATCTATTTGTTTTTTTGGACCACCTGTTATAAATGATTAACTTCAAATACCTAACTACAAACAAACAAACTATAGATATGTTTGTGATAAATAACGATCTCTAAGAACACCTACCCATATTATGTCCCATGCCTACATGTTAATGAACGCTTCCCAACACTGGTGGCAGGCAAGCGGAGTTGCAGGAGAGAGCCGCGCGACAGGCACGCCACGCCATGCAGCGGGCGCACAGCTTCGTCGGCTCCGTGCATCGGAGGCTGCGAGGGTTCGCACCGCCGCCAGATCGCTCCCAGCCTGAACACCATACGTAATACTTCTGCGATACTGCACTTATAAAGCGTTGAGACTTGACTGACGTCAGGATTCTAGGTCCTTGCGCTTCTTGGGCTATGGTTTTAGCGCGTATGCTTAGCTGAACGTCAAGGTTCTTGCTGCTTAGGCTTCTTGAGAATTATACACATTATGCACCCTATTCAGATTTTGTGACGCTCCAGGGGAGAAAGCTCTGGTTTTGGCTTTAGGATATATAGACATCTTTACAAGCCCCAGCAGGAAATTTCTATAGCTTTACAATGACCCAAAGACTCAGATCTTTCAGTTTATAAGTAAACAATCGGAAACTCGTTTACCAAAACTTGAATCGTACTGAGGTGCGCAGAAATTGTCTGCCTGATGATAAGCGACTCCGTTTTATAACGAAATGGCGAGGCTATCTAGAGCTTTCAAACACATGTCACTCGTATTGTAGGTGTTAACCATTAGTATTGCTTTAGTAAATAGGACCTTAAAACCACACCAGCACAAGCCAACGGGCTGGTCGCCGGCCGTATTAGAAAGTAAAATAAGACCGACGCCAGCGGCTGCGAAGTGCGCAGTGACTAAGAAAATTGTTGTCTTAGGCATCGCATTGTTAACTAGAGTGAGAGCGTGTCGCCAAAGCCGTCGGTGGAAGCAGTCCGCACTTGCAGCAGTTCCGTGTGGGCAGACGCACGGATCGGGGGAGGTAGCGCCTGCGCCGTGCGGGCCGGGCTCGCCTGCCAGGGCGCACCGGGCGAGCTGTGTGTGCGCCTTCTTTCCCAGTCAAGCGACACGGCGGTTGATGCGCTCGAGAAGCTCAGAAATTACATACAAGTATGCACAATAATTTACTTATGAACCAGTTTAGGATTTTGGAATGTAAAATTACACGCCCTCCAAATGTGTAAGGGAGTTGAAGCTATAAAACGGCGCTTAGTTCTTTCTGTGGAGATCTCTTACAAAGCACTTTTTTCTAGCAATAGAGGTTATAACGATGATGAACTAATAACCGGTTTAATTGTATATAAGTGGTAAACTTTGAACGTATAAACTTCAGTGACCAAAGTATTAAGTCCCAATAGCGAAACACTTGCTAAACTTTACTGATTCATGTATTTTGTAAAGAGATAGACATAGGTTTATGTAAGTACCTGTTGGTACTTCCGTAAAAGAAGTAAGTACAAGTTCTAACATTGGTTTATGTAAGTACCTGTTGGTACGAACAGGTACTATGTGAGAACTTGTACTTACTTAAGTACTTCTTTTTAAGAAAAAAATGAGGAAGAAATTCCATTTCAATTTCACTATATTACTAAACATCTTGTTGTTATTTTTCAAATTTACCTAAAGCATATACCGCGGGTAAAGTCTATAAACTACTGCATAGCTTGATTCACGGAACAGCCATCAAGAGGCCTTAACTGACATACAAAAAATTTCAGAATGACATTTGATGTATGACAAATATGTCATCTTGATGGGTGTTCCGCGAATCCATGCGCGAATCAAGCTACATATGTATAATAACGAACTACATATAACGCTGTTTTCCTCTTGTAGTCGACTCGGTGTGAATGTCACGGTGCATCGAACGCCGGGCTCGATGGTCCTGGCGCTCCCGCCGCAGGGAAGAACGTCGAGCCTCGAAGAGTGCCCCTGGAGGAGAATGGCCAGACTATCCTTTGAATGATGTTACTTATTTAGGAAACTGCGTTTTAATTAAAGTGATTCTTCTGTATTGTATGGTGCTTTCTTTACAGAACTTTACAGTAGGTAGCTTTCTGGTTGGATGTATTTTTAGTGTAGGTACTCAATTGCTTTCTCGGCAGTTTCTGGGCTTCATGCAGTCTAGCATGCGCAACGCGACAACAGTACGTCGACACTTTTTATCGAGACAGTCTGAGACTGTTGTTTTCACGTATGCTTGTCACTTTCTCACGCGATAAAAAGTGGTGAAAAGAATTTTGGTCGCGCCTACTGGTCTTGTATTTTTTGAGGCTCAGAGGGACTGTAGCTACAATATAATATGGCTTCTTCTGTTGACTATTTCTATGAGGCATTGCACTGACTGAACCACAGCCCTATTTTTTTTTGGTCGAGCACGCCAGAATATCATAGCAAAGGATAAAGATTATCTACCCACTTACCCCAGGGTAAATATTCCAAGTAGGTTATAACCGACTTTTTGTTGCAAAGAAGTTTAATAATTGAGTTTTGATAGGGCATCCATAGACATAGAGTAAAGACCCCTAATCGGTCAAAAATAATGATTCCAAAAAAAGTAAACCAAACCATTGAAAGTCAACCAATTCACTAGTCAGTCTTCGATGTCATCCAGTAGCGGTTACGTCTCCCCACTAACCAATAAAATTATGGTGAACTGTGTAGTCCACTCATGCCGAAATTTCAGAAATCCAAAACAGTAAAAAAAGGCAACGTCACATATCATCCGTAAGTCTTAAATATATTTTTATGTGCTTTAAAAAGCTAATAATTGTAATTAATTCTTAATGTCAACAGAGCGAAAAGTTGCTGAAAAAAGTGTTGCCACAAGGTATTTTTATATTTTCCCTTTAATAAACTTTAGGTTTCTTAAGGATCCAGTTTAGCCGATCAGTGGACAAAAATAATTCGACAAAGTAAAAATGAAAATTAGTGAAAACTTCGTCGCCCCTATAACAATTTGCTCTGTGCACCTTCGCAAGAAAGAAATATACGTAACAGTGAAATATCCTGACAAGCAGGCGTCAGTTTTATTTTTATGTAAATGTAATGTTATTTTATTGCCGAAAATATAACTTAAATGTATGATGTAAATAATGATAGTGTGTAAATTTATGTGTAAATAAGATAAAATCAATAGTAATCCCTTTACTATTGATTTTAACGCAAACTCGTACTCTTGATTTTTACTTAAATTCTTACCTTTTACCTACTCTGATTTTAGTTAAGGTTAACATACAATCTATAATATTAGTTTGTAGAATAGTGTCATGAATGGATCTGGGTAAGGCTTTGTGTGTAGTTTAGCTCTGGCCTAAGCTGGCCTAATACTTTGTT
This sequence comes from Peribatodes rhomboidaria, assembly GCA_911728515.1. NCBI lineage: Eukaryota > Metazoa > Arthropoda > Insecta > Lepidoptera > Geometridae > Peribatodes > Peribatodes rhomboidaria. The sequence continues at coordinate 14,849,740 of OU452182.1, forward strand.
TCCGGTCTTGTGATTTCTTTAAACTCTGATCGTTATATAATTTACCCAACTAAATCGGGTAACCTCTTTTAATGGCAAGTTCATCACGTATAGAAAAAAAGGTTTTACTACGGTACCAAAATAAATTTGACATGTTTCGAAATCGTGTTTTGTATGAAGACTATCCTTCTGGACCTATGTAATAGAGCATATTCTGTGAGGGCATCCAACTAAATAGACTTGCACCCTTTCAGAACCTTGTTACTAGTTGTCATATAGGTAGAATGACAGGCCGTCAAAATAACCAACATGGTTACATAACACACAATTACCTACTCCGTTTTGTAAACAAAATTTTTTTTTTTTTCTCATAGATGGTTCTATATATTCTCCGCAAACTCATTTGAAAACGTGTAATGTGGCAAACTTTGACCGTTTACTTTCAAGCCGAGGGAAGCGAGGTAGGTAATCTTTACCATTTGATGGAACCTAGCTCTTCAAGGGATGAGGGCCTTCAGCCAGGACTGTTGCACTACAAACTAATTTACATTTCCAGTTAGTATCATGGGCGAAATGCGGGGAGAGCTACATATCAGTGACTCCTACCATCCTCTGGGCGGTGGGGACAGTCGCGTTGACGCAGAGGCTGCTCGCGGCGCTCTTCCGGAGGTTCATCTTCAGGAGGGTTCCGTTGTGGGAGCTCGTCTTACAGGTAAGTCCTTATGACATTATTTGCGTCTGTAACTCGTTCAGTGATGATCAGATGTTTAGCTTTCTGATTCGGGGGTCAAGGGTTGGATATAAGCACGAGCAAACGCACTACATCGGGTTTTATGAAATCATGGGGTTCCTTCGCTTGGTCTGTTGTAGGCTTGTAGGCCACATTTTTGCTTTTGATGTGATGGTGTGTTGTGTCGTGGCCAGCTTTGTTCAGATTTCAGATTAATTAAATATCAAAGGTTACAGCAGGGAAATGTTTTATGCCATTCAAATATTTTGGCCTTTTCCAGAACTTGCTGTTTATCTGGATGGTAATCTACAGTCTCCACTTCTGGGTGTTGCTCGTCAAGATAATCAAAGTCTTCATCGAGCACTGCTATGAAGATGTAAGAACATCAACAGTAATATTATAAAACCAAAAGTTACTCGTCTATCTATCTGTTTGTAGGCGTTTTACGGCGGAACGAAACTTGATGAATTTTTTTTTTGACGTGACAACGTCTTGTAATTCGATAGAGCCGGCTGCACGCACGAAAAAACATGACTCATGCGGCGTTACCTCGCTCTGAGGCGTTCCATGTAAGGCTTGAAGTGCAAGCGAGAGCGCGGAACGAGCGACAAAGAAGCACAATCGCCCTTTGCTTCAGTGAGCACGTTGTCACGTTCAACTATCGTCAGTAAACCGACTTTACAGACAACCAATTTTAGTTATTTTAATAAATCACGAGGAAGGTTTATGGATTCTATTTTCTGAATAAACGCGAACGAGGTCGCGGGTAACAGCTAATTATTTACATTTGTAGATCTAGCTTATTGTCTTTGTGGTCTTGATAGCATCAATTTTATTAGGTAGGTACTACAATCTTTCATCTTTTCAAAATAACTAATTTAATTGAAGAGGAGACAAAAAAACTTATTAGACTTCCTCTCTTTCTTCTTTCTAGGTGTCAATACTGAGCTTCCAAAGCCCGAAGCCGCTCCTGACCCCCGAGGAGCTGGCCAGCCGGCGCGTCACGCAGCAGTGGCTCATCTGGCTGTGCAGCGTGGTCCCGCTGGCGGTCTACATTCACACCAGACCGAGGCCGGAGCCTCCGCCGCTCATGATATGGTCTGTTCCTAGACTCTGTCACGGAGATGAAACATTTGTTCCCTTTTTTCTCGATGACGATGTAGATTAAACGTTGTTGAATGATAAGACTGTTTCTTTTCTAAATGAAAGGCCGAGTCTCCTGCGCGTGTTATCGAAACATTGCATACACAAATGTCTCTTTATTTCTGTTTTGATATGGTTCGAAAAAACGCGCAGGTGACACGGCTGTATCTAGCGCTATAACCTTTATGACATCACAAAAGACAAATAAGAAAACTGGTTTAGATATAAATAACACCACAAAAGACAAATAAGAAAACTGGTAAATTGCGCAAGTGCTGTATTGTTTTTAGCTTACAGCTTTTTTTTCTATAGTTTACTTTCTATATGCCTAGTTTATGGTTGGTTTTTTTGGGATATTGCATTTTTTTTCTGTTGGACAATACAGTTACACTACCCAGTTTGATCACGAGGAAACACCCAAACGAAGTCGACTTCCATTTTTTCCACACTTCGCTTCTATTTCCCTACTGCAGGATCACCACAAGCCCGTGGCTGCGGCGCGAGATGGGTCCCTACGGGTACTACCTAAACCGGCCGCTGTCCACTCTCACCTCTGCCACTGCACTCTCCGAGCGCCGGCAGGCCCTCACTCTGAGGAAGGCTTTCAGCGACTCTCAAGTCCTCATCAAAGAACCGCCCAAAAGAAAACGACACTCCAAATCTGTCTGACCAACTTGCCCAAGGATATCTTTTAAACTTTATCAGTGATCTGTGCTTGCTTTTAACGCTGGGAACCAATATCAAATAATTTATGTATTTACTTACTTTTTTACCTTTTGTAAAGATTTACCTGTATACGCAGTAAAAGAACTAAATTAAAAGTTTTGTTTGTTTTATTTTTTACCTGAATGTAGGTAATTGGCAATGCAAATTCATATTTATAGTAGTCGGAAGTCCGACGCATTGGCACATTCTCTTTGGGTGAGTTACAATGTTCACTCGAGACGAGCCGTTGCGCGTACGATCGTGGTGCAATCGACCCTTGTAATATCAGATTTTTAAATTCAACGGTTGACTGCACGCGGCGCCTTAACGCGTTATGCTTTGCCTAAAGAGGTCGGTGTAATCGCGTTACTGAATCTACCTCCTTTAAGAGCACGAAAACAAATCCTCCTTGGTCATCACAAAAAAAATTGACTGACTGGCATTATTTTTGACATCAGTTAATACCTAAATAAAAACACTAGATGGAACCTATAGCCAAATTAGATCGCGGTGACGAGATTCTCGTAATTAGACACGAGGTTTCGCCGCGGCGTTGAAGCATCATACTAACCTTGCGTAGGGCACACCGCGATCAAGAAGGCGGTTGCCTCAGACTGACTCCAGCCATTGCACCGCGGCTGGGGCGAGTCAGCCTGTGACTATATATATGTAGTCGTACGCTTAATTTTTGATAGTCGGACTTGCGCTATGCGCGGTCCATTGTAATCAGAGAAACGGTCACCGGGAGTTGAACCACGTGGTCCATGTATGGTCCATGGTACAGAACAGATATCTGTTCTGTGGTCCATGGCATGCTCCAAATAACAAGGTCTAGCATTCAGTAAGCACGTAGTGACGTCATCGTCATCCGTCTCTTTCGAACTTGTTGTAAATGACTTATTTCTGTCTTGCTTAAGCATCGATTGACGTCACTATGTGTTGCTGAATGCTATACTGGCGGAGTATATTATTGTACCATGGTCCATGGATGGTCCATGGGATGATTGTTATTACTTTTTGCTGCCAATCTAAGACCGCACGACCCCTATATTATTACAACTCCTCAACCAATTTCGACCTTGATCTAAAGCGAATCTCCTATTTATTAAACGCTAGATTAAAGAATACTAGATTTAGCGTTATAATAGCGTTTGTAAAGCCTCAGGCATTAAAAACCAACTGATCCATCAAACTGCGCATCCGCAGCTCAGAAGTACTGGGTTCTGTATACTGGCAGGGTTTCTAAATACGCGTCGGCGTCTCGTGAATCGGATCAGGGGCCCTATTCGGAGATTTAAGATTTTCATCTCACTTTTTTTCGTCTTTGTTGCTCGCGTTTGAAACGTCATAGGTGTGAGAGTGACCAAGATAAAATCTCATCTCATCTCACGCGCAGGAATAGCCCCCCAGAAGGATCGTGTTTATATCTCTTAACCTTGAGACACTAGACAATCTCGCATTCGGTTTATGGTGATAGTGTAACTTTCACACAATGCCTCTTGCTTTAAACTAATGCTACTAAATGAAAAACCAAAGAATTTCCAATATTTACATTTATTCGTTGAAAATAAGGCTTTAAAAAATTAAACATAGAGTTAAGTGTCGCTCGCAGCTGCTTTCTTTTTCACATTCAGGCTCTTCAGTGGATCGCTTTGTCGCGCCTGCAACAATATTATTTGCCTGTAACTATCATCCTATAACAGCAACCTATGAATTGAAGACCTTAAAGTAAATACTACAGAAGTAGACGCCGCAGGAAGAAATTGCGTACGAGTTTATTACGTAACACAAAACTACGCTGGATCTCGCCCACTTTTTTACAATTTTTTTATTATTTAACTGTACTTATAGCGCAAATTAACTATGTAAATGAATGTGTAAACCTCTCAAAGTTTTGACCATATAAAATGGCTGTTAGACAACGACATATATGCACTACGTACTAGATTTCATCATCCAAACAAAAAATTTGGTCCTGAAATCCTTGTACCTTGCATTACTGTGGTCCTGACATGCGTGCAGTGTGGTTGTGTACGGATCGGTGCTAATTTACTGGAATCAAAGTGTGAACCTGCCCGTTAATTAGCAATTTAGTAGTCAACGCTGCAAACCTGTCAGCCCACTTCATAAAGTTGCGTAACGTTTTTTGTTTGTATCAGCTCCTCTAGTACACAGTGAATTAATCTCGTTGCAGTTAGATATTAAAATGTAGAACTTAATAATATCCATTGCGTACCTCAGATCAACCAAGAGGAAAAGATGGAACACAGCGTTATTTCTCGCTGAAGCCACTTCTTTACTAAACTTGTGTGCGTGGTAATGTTGCCATGAAAAACATTTACAATTGCACGAAAACTCATATTAATTCCGAAACTCTACGTTAGCCATTTCCGTTCCAATTTACAGCCTTAGTAGATTTAATATTCTAAAACTGCACATATTTGTAAGATTTTAATGTTACGGTTTTTTCAAAATTGACTCGTAAAAAATCTGCAGTTTTTAAAAAGAACCTCAAAATGTAGTCCTGGCGACACTTTCATAAAGCACTTTGTATATTTATATACACGAAATTATACCATAAACCAATGCCCATAATGTCGAGGTAAGAATGACCAAGCGAGTAGCGTAGTTTTTTTGCGTCAATGTGTGCCTGTTGTGTACACATACGACAGTAACGCAGTTTTTGGATGGTTTTAGGCTTCACCTAAATCATACGCCGTGCGCCATCTTATTCTCTAGGTTGATCCGAGTTGCGTACCTGATACTTGTGCCTCTTCTTGCTCCCGTACTGGTGCGTCTGCTTCCTCTTCTTGGCGGGCGGCGGCGCGGCCGCGTCCTGGGCGTCGGCGTCGTGCGGCTCCGCGCTGCGCAGCGCCGCCGGCAGCAGGTACTCGGGCACGTGCGCCAGGTGCGGCTGCACGCGCACCGTGTGGAACGCCTTGTCTCGTCGCAGTGCGGCCAGCTCTGTAGGGTTCTCCTCGAAGTAGCCCTGGAATGCGTGGCCGGTGATGCAACGTGCGGCGGGAAGCGGGCGGCCGGGGCTGGCCCGGCCTTGGGGGGCGAGCTCAGAGAGAAGATTAGTCGTTCATCAGCGACGCATTCGGTAATGCAGTATGTGGAAGTTTGGTCATCATGTTAAACTTATTGACTAGGAATTGTTGTTATAGGCAATTGGTTTGTTTGGTCGCGATATGTCAGTGAAGATTTTCGAGTTGAAATTGATGTTCAAATTCATCAAATTGGATCGAAGTTGAAACTCTGAAGATATGAGGTTATAGGTATTAGAACGAGTCACGCGTATTTTATATAGATAAACTAGTATTTTACGTGGAGACGGGATCGCACGCGATTCGCTAGTCATTCTGCCTGTAGAAATAAAAATGGAAAGCGCCATCTAGTTTCACTCGGTTCGAACTAACAGTTTGGGACTTCACACCAAACAGTTATTATCATTTCAGTCCTGAATTATCAAACTGCTGGCAAAAGCCATTCTCATTGCTCATGTTTTTTTCAACACCGACCCAGAACAGGTATTTAAATTCATCATTTAAACATCTGCCTGGGCGAGAATTGAACCTAAGACCTCCTGCTTATAAAGCAGCCGGGGAATCGAGCCCAAGACCTGCTACATATAAAGCAGCCGAACTCCTAGGCTAGGCCTAAGTTTTTAATTTTTTTGCGGAGACTTCCCAATTAACCACATATATTTTAAGTTTTTAAATTTCCATGTAGTTTTTAGTGAGCAATTAAGTTGCATTGTATAACCACCCCGTTCCCTCACAAGCGAGGGTGGTACCTTTAAAAGGTTTTCCCTAAGAAAAAAAGGCCGTCAATCTTTGTATAGCAGAGCGTCTCGTGACCTGCAGCTTCTTGCAGTTGATGAGCTCCTGCTTGATCTCCTTGAGGCGTGCCTCCCGCACAGCGATGCGCGTGACGGCGCGCCACGCGTCGCGCGACCGGTACCTGAAGCCTTCCACTTCCTCCAGCGCAAACTCGTACTTCCTGCAAGCGGGAACATATTATACTTTACATTCTCAAGTTTAGAATGGGACTAACCCTGAAATTGCAAAACAAAAGCATTGTTCCATAACATTTTGTCGCCGGTCAATTAACTTTCATTTGCTCATAACTGGAGCCCGGTGTATGGAGACTCGCCTCTGTCACATGTCTTGGTCCCCTAGAAAAAGTTGTTTTTCATGATGTACAAAAACCAGCCTTTAAAATTTTGCTAGTTTTTTTTTAAATAGCAGTGTAAGTTTACTTACTTTAAAATTTAAAACACTCCGGAAATTATTAGAAGAGATTTAGTCGAATAGGAATCTGTATACTTAATTATTACTAATTTCAATGGATGTATACTTACTGCAAGACTTTTTGCTGGTTGAATCCTTTAGACAAATGTTCTTCTATCGCGTCCAGGAGTGGCTTTTCCCGTATCGACACAAACGTCAACACTGACCCCTGCAAATAAACACCTTCTTTACTATTTTATTACCAGAAAATAAAAGATGCAAAATTTTATTCTCTACACATAATGGTCTCAATAATTTTTGCTTGCCCCAAAGTGCATAGTTTCCGAGATTTCGGCCAAAACTTGAAAAGTGACCCCAAACCTTGTAAAAAAAATTTAAAAGGAAATTTAGTGCGAGGTTGAAAAACGGCTATTTACCCGACTGCGTAGAAAGAAGTGTTTTGTTTTTCGAGTGTATGTATGAAGTTTTTTTTGGCACGCCCTACACCTAAACAACTTGATGGATTCCGTCATGTGAGGTGTCATTTGAATCATCTTGATAGTGGAAGTGACATAGGGTACAACATTTTGCAGCCGAGTTTTTTTTTGTTTTTCTTTTAATAATGTTACTTGTTTTAGGGGCCTATACAGTATGTGTCTTTTCAGCGAGCGATCTTGTTCCCATAGATGTCTTGTTCTCGTTCCTATAGCAGTCCCATCCCCTCGCGGTCACCTGGTTGTTCCCGCGCGCCGTCCTCCCCGCGCGGTGCACGTAGCTGCTGCCGTCGAGCGGCGCGTCGAAGTTGATGACGTTGGACACGTGCTGGAAGTCGATGCCGCGCGACACACCCGACTCCTTGTCCTTGCGACGCTTTGATGTTTGCTGCGACAAAATAATTATATCTTTTGGTAACAACTTTTGTCAGTGAACATATTCTATCTCGCTATTTTGTAAGTTTATGTACGTGTAGGTAAAGAGTAATATTTAGTACTGGTCCAATATTGAAAATCCTTTTTTTTTGCCATAGGTGGCAAAAAAGCTAACAGGCCGCCTGATGATAAGAAAACACTGTCTCCTATGGATATATGTAATACCAGGGGCATCATGGATACGTTGCCGACCGTTATGGACTCTATTGACAGCCTTTTTAAAGAACCCCATGTTGTAGTTAGTCTGAAATATAGCAGAGAAGAATAGCAGGAGGCTCATTCTACAAATTCTTCTATTTTTACTACTACTACTCCCTACATTTTCTACACTTACTTTTCTTTTCTTTTTTTTTGTAATCTTTCCGTCTTCTGTGATAGGCTAGGTGGAGGTGTATGTGTGGTGGTAATTACTTTTTATGACTATACTGTATTTTTATACCTTCCTCTTTTTAGTCCGTTCTTCAATAGGCAGTATTCCCCCGTCAGGTTTCTCCAATGCCTTCTCATCAGAGGCCACAATGATCTGGAACCGGCCCCGGTTGAACTGGTCCACCGAGAGGCAGCGGACCGCTGCGGGTAGCTCAGAGTTCAACACGCATGATGAGATCTTGAACTGCTCTAGGTAAAGTTTCAACCTGGAATTTAATTACAACCTGAAAAACTTTAGCTTTAGAAAGCTAAAGTTTAGAAACTTTAGGCTAGTTTTAGTTAGAAAAGCTTTAGGCTAGTTTTTGTTACCAATAACCGGTGTTAAGCAGCAGATGTATTAATGAAATTATTTTCTGGTACACCCATCTTTATACATCCACACATTTAACACACCTTTAATTTGTTCTTTATTCTATAATCTATAACAATAATTGTCTAGGCGCTAGACTCTAGGGGATAGACGATTCGTTTCTAGGCCACTAGAAAATCTCCGAAATGGCTTGAAATGGCTACTCAAGCTTTTTGACCTTCAAGCGGCCTAGATACTGGCATCAGGGGCAAGCCACTCAGCCAATACAAACTGCCTTGAATTTAGTTATTTTGTCCGTGTGTTTAACTCTGCCGTTGCCGTTGCCGGTCCCAAGCCCAGTTGCAAAAGGAGGAAAGTTGGTCAGGTGGGACCATACCTGCCGTCAAAGGTCCGCAGAATCTCGGTAATTATCCTGATCTCACCATGGCCACCCAGCACACATGTAGCGGGAAGCATTAACCGTGAGGACTAAATTCCCTCTTGGACTTAGGACTGTCTATTAATAGATCTAAGACCAAAGTCATGGTGGTGAATCGCACAAGAACACAGAACTGCACCAGGTTGCTGAATCTCCAGACTGTTGGTGAATTTATCTACCTCGGCTCCAGCATCAGCAACAATGGAACTCAGTGGGTCCAGTGAAACTCATGTGCAAAGACAGATCGGAATGGGTATAGGTGCCATGTCTCAGCTTGATAAAATATACCTAACAGGGGAATAAAGCTGAAAACCAAAGTAAAACTGGTCTGCGCCCTGGTCTTTTCAATTTTCCTTAATGGTGCTAAGACATAGAATCTGAAAGCAATGGATTGTGGACTCATCGATGCAGTGGTGCTGGAGAAAAATGCTCCGAATACTTTGGACAGCACATCGGACTAACATGTCCATATTAAAACAACTCAAGGTCACAACTAGACTCTCTACCACATGTTTTAAACATGTTCTTGAGTACTTCAGCTACATTGCTAGGAAGGCGACAGCCTGGAAAAATTGATGATCACAGAGAAAGTCGACGGCGAGACGTCACAAGGACGCACCTGATACGTTGGTCAGATTCGCACCACTCGACACTTCAATCTACAAATTGCTTCATGTTATGTCAAACAGAAAAATTTGAATGAAAATCATAAGAGAGAGAGTAATTGGAGGTGGTTCCAACCCTCAGACATGAGGAGGAGGACTTACATTGCCTTAGCTTCAAAAATTGTTGCTATCACAGTTTGAATTAAAAAACTAGACCTGACTATAGTATAAAAGCTTTTAGATTTAAACTGAAGAAATTTATTTTTGATCACCAAAAAGGCGAAGAACAGTTAAGAACGGACACCAGTGCTTTTTAGGTCAATGTTACACATATGGGTATATGTGTAACATTGACATTATTGTTTATATTACTTATAACCTCATTTTATTTATGTATGTATATATACGCACCTATATATTTAAAATGTTATTAGTTGTTTTGTTGTATTGTTATTTTGGTTTTATTAGTTTAATTAATAATATGTATTTAGTCGCGTACTGTGCCCGACTTGATTCGTGGGTGACGTCACAGCCGGTTCCAACGGAAGACCAGCGCTGGCTGCTATAGCTGGCATTACGCTGAGTTGGAATCGGTTTGTGGCAAAAAACATTGTTCGTATAGTTTTTAATTTTTATTGTTATTTTTTTTGTTTATATTTGTTTTTTTGTATACTTACTTGTTTTTTGCTCACAGAATAAAAATTGTCTATTGTCTATTGTCTATTGTCTACTAAGAAAAGCAAAACTTACAAAATTGTAGACATTTTGAAATAAAAGATGTAGATCTTTTTTGTAAGATTTTGTGAGATTTTAGTCAGATTGGTTTAGTTTGGTGGGAAGTACAATAGAATCACCTTTAGTATGAGTCAAGTTTGGCAAAGTACTCACTTGTAACATCTATCCACTGTTCTCACAAATATTATGGTTTTTCCTCTAATAAGATTTAATTTCAGCAAGGCATACAATATGGTTGCCTTATCATCCTCCTCGGCGAACAGATGGTAATGCTGCAACTGTGAGGATGGAGCCAGTTCTGGCTCTTCCAGTTTTAATGTCACAGGGTTTCGGAGAACAATTTTCTTGAGGCTTAATACATCATCTGATAGGGTAGCTGAGGCGAGGACTGCTTGGTAGATTTTTGGCAAGTGACTGGAAAGAAAAACTGTTGCTATAAAATAAAATCTCTCATGAATTTTAATGAAGGTTATATTAGGATAGTGTCACCCAATTAAGGGACAAGCTACATTCCATTTTACATGCAATTTTGGTTTTGAGCATTATATCAAGCTATTTTCCTCGAGACCTATCCTTGAGATGTATGTATACTACATTCAATGCCCAATTTTCCATTTTTGTGTTACACTTCTTGCCAAGTTTTATTGTAATTCAAGTAAGTATTCACTATTTATATCTACAATATTTTCATATAAAAATATGCTAAAACATGGACAAAATCTTAATATTTACCCTAATAACTCTTTGACTTCATCTTCATAACCAAACGAAAATATTAGATCTGCTTCATCTACCACCATAACTGCCAGGTCATCTTTCAACCTCATGTTGTTAGCATTTAAGTGTGCTAGAGCCCTAGATGGGGTTGCCACGACTATATCTGGCTTGTCAGAGAGCAGGGACTTCTGGACCTGCATGTCTCCACTCGCTGATATGTCAATACATCTCACTTCTCGAGAACATTTCAGTGTTAAGTCTCCAATGACTGAGGTGATCTGAAAGGTGGATATTTTAAATGTAGTTGTAAATTTAGAATTATTTTATCAAAGTGCATTGATAGCAATTAACTAATCTTAACACTTCACTAATCAATAGTTTTAGGTCCAATCAACATATATGCAAAAATAGAATGAGATTGTCTTTCGGCACCCTTTGATTAATGGTTTTTACCCAAATTACTAGGTGTATAATGTTTTTACAGTGTATGTATGCTTAATTCATTGGTCACGCAGCTAAATAATTACCTGTCCACATAGCTCTTTACTTGGCGACAGTATAAGTGCTCGTATACACTGATGCGTACTTGTGTTTTTTAGATTCAATATCTTCTGTATAACAGGTATTGTAAAGGCAGCAGTCTTTCCAGAGCCTGTTCTTGCTCTCATTAGCATATCTTTGCCTTCCAGAAGTAAAGGTATGGCTGTTTCTTGTATCATTGTAGGTTCACCCCATGCTAGTTGTGATATGGCCTAAAAAACACAGATAATGGTTATTGGCAAGCCAGCAATAAAAGATCTATTGCGACTTTGAGACAGTTTGTTGCTCTGTAGCGCTTAATCAGATTTGGATTGGGTGCTGTGATATAGTTTAAGTAAATAAAGTTTCTATTAACAGTCCGAGTAGTAAACAATTATACCTTCAAAATTCGATCGTCCAGTTCCATTTCATGGAACCTAACCTTTTTGTCTTCATCCATGATGGACAAAATAAATTAAGCGCAGAGTTGATTGCATTCAATACACTGTCCTGGTTTAGCTGATTTACAAAATATAAGAGGTTCTTTATTTTAAATATTATTCACAAAACATGGAAACCACAAAAATAACACACGCTGTTTGAAGAATAGAAATCGAATTTCAACTCGAACAAATCGAACAATGTTATTGAAATGAACACGTGAAACTTTGACATTTGTCATTGACAATGACAATTTTGACTGCTAATTTGGTGCCACAGGTTAAAAATAATGTATAGTGACACACAGTCAGTCTTATGAAGTATAGAGCGTAATCAAACGACAAGCATAAGATCAAGAAATAAATTGAGAGAAAAGTACAAAAATATTAATTTACTAGGTGCTAATACAGCAGTAACAGTAAAAATTTATATCACTCAACTAAGAAAATAAAGTATGGATTCGCCGCAATATCTTCAAACTAGTTTTAATCTTGCAGTCATGTAAATTGGTTAACGAGGTAAGGTTTGCTTGGTGACTTTTACGGTCGGTTCAGACCGAACGGAAAAATGTCCGAGCAGTTTTTGACGTCATTGAAAAATTAACCATAACACCATAGCTAAAAATACAAAATCACCCAAAATACAATAGATTCACTTAAGCTACTGCGTAACAAGCTGACGATGGAAATGAATAAGCCAATTCATGATTATAGTAGTGCGTAAGCGTAAATTTCGTAGCGTAACAATTATTTCATTGATAAAACCATTACATAACTCGTGGAAAAAAAAACAAAAGAAATGAATGCCATCTAATTCGGAACGAAGATACCAGTAATTAAATGGAAAGAAAGAAACAATTTATTTATCACACGAAACAGTACAACAACAACAACAAAACAAAAAATATTCAATGAATCTTTAAATCTCGTTCAAATCAAAAACTCTTTACAGTTATGCAAATAGCTTATGCATCATTTGAAAGCTGTGTTAGCGTGCATGCAATAGAAAATATAATCAATGAAGTCTGCTGAAAAATAAAAATTATATAGACATCGTAACAGTCGTAAAGTTAAGTGCTATTAATGTTTTGTCGATCTATTTCACTAATGAGAAATAATCGTCATAAAAATGATCCAACTTCAAAATTTCAAACAAACAAACTTAAAAAAAACGACTAGGTAGTTATGCATGTTGGAGTTATTTATAAATTATTTTTATGCGACAGTAAGCGTAAAAAATGACAATGGCGAGCGATATCCTTAACACGGGATATTAAATCAATTTAAACTAGGTATAACACACGTCATTTATGGCGCGAAACAGCGTGAAACAGAATTTCTTTACCTGTCGACATAAGCCTAATCAATAATAGTTCTGATCTTCGTCACCTAGAGAGTGGTGCTATTCAAGCGATACTAATGGTGTGCGCGACAGCTTCCCAATCTCTTTGCACTGCAACGCAATAGGCAGCACACGGATCTGTATCTCACCATAAAACTTCAATTTCTGTAAAAGTACAGGAAAAAGCCAGGAGTGTGTGATTTTTTGAAGTGACAACGTCTAATAAATCGATGAACGCCGGCTACACGGTCGGTCGGCCGGTTACACTTGGTCGATCGGAGCGAGGGCACTACATGAGTGAGCGAAAGTCACGACAAGCTTCAGTGTTTGGCTAGCGCTGGATCTATCTCTTTTCCACTCGATTGGCCTATGCGTCCCAAGAGAAGATTTCATAAATGTATTGATGACGCTGTCACGTTAAACTATCGTCCGTAAACCGACTTTAACGACAACCAATTTTTTTAATCAAGTACAGTTTGAGTTACTAAGTCACTTTATGTAAATGATAAAAAAACACCGGTTAGTATTTATTTCTTCATAGAGTCAAAAGATTGTTTACAAGTTCGCTATTAAAACAAACCGTCATTCAGCCACGCCCGACAAAAAATCAAACAACAGCTCATAATAATTTATGTCAAGTGTCTATTTTTAATTGATATAATTATTTACACTCGAATTTCAAAAAGACGTTGTTCTCGCCAGTATCGCTGAGCGTACATCATAGGGAACGCTATTGTTATGGGTGAATAGGCTGGATAATATCGAGACGACGTGGACTTCTCTGTCGATATTATACTATTTTGTATTTTAAACTATGGTTATATGGTTCATCAATTTTTAAATTTCATTATGGCGTCATAAATTGCTCGATCATTTTACCGTTAACCCCTTACTGCATGGATTTTTTAATCCTGTTTAAAAAAATATATATCACAAATAATCCCATTAGGGATCCGAAAAAAATAACAAAAAAAATGTTGCTTCAGTATTTTTGGAAATATTTCCCAAAAACAGTCACTGCCATATATGGCAGCGTATGCAGAAGTAGACACGTAATTGGTTGTTCCAAATATGACATAGCATGCAATAAGGTAATTTCGAAAGATCTCGAGAAATTAAAGTTTTTTAAGCTGTAGTTATATTAGGCTGTCTGTCCATTGATTTTGAGCGAGCTGGCGCATGGCGGAGCGATGAGCGGAGAAATATTAACCAATAAGATTGCATATAAAATCCGTCATAAAAATGCACTAATCCGCTCTGCTAGCGTGCTTCGCAACAATGGACAGGCAGTCTAAGGGCCCTTTTCCTGTTATGCGGATTGCTGCCCACGCGCGGACCTAGTCCGCGTGCGGGCTGCCCGCATCCTATCATTTCCTATCATGCGGGCAGCACGCGCGTGGAACGCGGACTGGTTGCGGGCGTGCAGCCCGCGTGCGTGCTAACTGGGCGGCGTTCTTCTGCCTTCAGTGTTATTTTTACCGTCACTCGGGTCGCACGCATGGTCATAGTACGCCGACACACTAGTCACTGGCGACACGCACGACACTGCAGCGACAAACGAAATCTTTGTCCTGCGAGTGCCCAGGAACGTATTATCACCCGCATGCGGACCACAACCGCGCGCGGGTGGAAATCCGAAAAACACACACAGGAAACAGGAAAAGGGCCCTTAGCAGGTAGGACCACTATTCATCACTGTCTATCTAAAATCATACTTTTTCATTAGGATGTCGGTAAGAAAATAATACTATGCAATTTTACAACAATCTTTTATTATTCTAGTCATTGAAGTTATACAACGTGATATTCCATGTAACAGTTCCTTTTATTATTGAGGCATAAATGGACTTTGCATTTTAGACACCATACATATGTCTTGCCTTGACAACCCATGTTCTTGCAAACTTGCCGCTCCTCTTTCCATTCTGGAAAATGGTGAATGCCATCCTCTGCCACCTCTCTGGGTGGAATATCTAGACGCTTCCTGCTTCGTTTGGGCTTGGGCTCTTCTGTTTCCAAAAGCCGTGGTCTGCCTCTACTTGTGGGCGTGTACACTAGTGACCCTTTCTGTGTGAGCACTTCAGCAACTGTAAGCTTGAAATCTAAGAGCGGCATGTAAGTGTCTTTATTGGAACGTCTCCAAATGAGCCAAGAATTTACCAAAACGACATCAATAAGGTGAAAGTACACTCGCATGTACCATTTCTTGGATCTAACCTTAATACGGTAGTAGCCTAACATGGAATCAAGTGTATCAACCCCACCCATGTGGCGGTTGTATAATATTATTGCTCTTGGACAGTTGACGTCATCATAAGTCTTCCTTTTTCTATTAAATCTTTTGATCGTGGCTGTTGGCTGAATACCGACGTAAGTGGAACACATGTTGACGACTTTATTGTCCAGCCAACTCACGACTGTGATAGATGTGTCTTCGACAGTGGTTTGTAGCTCAACTGCAGATCCTCTTCCTTTTTTTGCGAGTTCCTGTTTCGTAGGTAGTTTGGCACCACGTAATCTGTTCGACCTGACGGTACCTAAAGGCAAAATACCCTTTTTATCCATTTGTACCATCAGATCGACGCTCGTGAACCAATTATCGAAGAATACCTTGTAATTAAGATGTTCTGGAACTGTTTGGGTTAGTCTTAAAACCACATTGCTGCTAGTACCAATATTCTTTTCCCCTGCTGGAATAACATCGGATTGTTTTCCCGCGTATATGTCGAAATCATACGAGAAGCCCGAGACACCGCTTAAAACGTGAACTTTATAACCCCATTTATGGGGTTTTTTAGGATTATATTGCTTGAGACTGCTTTGGCGGGTTTTTGTGGGGATGATCTGCTCGTCAACAGCAAGGTACTCTTCTTTAGGAACTAACAGTAATCTCTCTCTGACTAGGGACAAAAGAGGTCTGATTTTTTGAAGCTTGTCGTATTGAGGATTGTCTTGCTGGAGATTTGTTGAATTGTCGACAAAATGTGTGAATCTTTTTAATTCTTCGAACCGGTTACAGGTCATGGTTCTGGCAATGGGTTCATAATCCATGCCAGTCTTCCAATAATGTCGAGTTGTAGGGTAATGAATAACTGACATATAAGTCAAAATTCCTATGAATTGTCTTATTTCTAGTTCCGTGATGTGAGCTTCTTTATCTTTTTCTTGGGCATATCGATTAGATTCATCGGTTATCAGGGAAATCATCTGGGGTGTAAAAAAGTAATCGAATAATTGTGACGGAGTTTTCAAAGTCTTTATTTCATCTGGGAGGTTAGTGTCACCTAAAAATGCGTAATCTTCTTCTCTGTAGTGTCGATTCTCTGCAACCCAATTGTAGGTCTTCTTCTGAGTATTGGCAAAATTTTGCCGTCGATTTTTGCCTGTGCCTTGACTTGTTGATGGCTGGTCTTCTGCTGCAACGTCATCTGATTGTGAACTCGAATCGCTATCTTCTTCAGATTCATCGTCGGAGAAATGTAATGGGTCCCTATCCCTATCGGCTACCCACTTCTCATCTTCATCTGACAACTCCTCATCTTCACTTTCTTCTGGAATATTTACAACATGCACCTGCTTCCGTCTTGACATCCTTACTTTTTTTTGCAATCTGTTTACCAAGAAAACAAGCGTTAGGTCACAAAGCATGCTGTGTAGTATATTAACTCATTTTAAGGTTTGTGCGAGGAATTATGATTGGTTATTCAGGTCCAAAGCGCATGTAATGCCAAATTTGTCTATCGTATATTTTTTGATAATCTGCATAAAAGCCCAGATATGTCACATAATTTATTAAGCAACTGCATGCTATCCCATATTTGGACAGTAACTTTAACACAACAAATATTTACAATCCTCCGATAGAATCTGTTGGTTTTTTACATTTTGGCTAGCTTAGACAATTGATAACGTATTGTAAATTATACATCTTCACAAAAGGCCGAAAGCTATGTTAAAGCTACTCAAAATCACAAGCCACTCACCTTCTCGCAGCAGTTTCGAAACAAACTGAATTTTCCTTTTTTTTTTCATTAGTGTTTGACGCACTTAGACATCGCTAATGTCAAAATACATTATCGATGGTTCGTTTCAGTGTTGCCAATATAAGAAAATGAGCGTAAAATTTAAATTATGTGTCAAAAACCTTTGATGCCCGATATGGCATGCGATGCAGTAAGGGGTTAAGTCTAAAACGACCCTTAGTCTTAACCTGGGTCAGTCATCAACCAATATTGACAGTGTACTGGACGTCTAAATATTTTTACTTGTTTTTTCATGATCATGGATATTATGCCCTTGAGTTGGAATGTTGCCAGAATAGGATTATGATCAGATCCAACTGTATTTTTTTATAATCTCAGCATCTCTGGGATCTTAGCATCGTCTGTCTCCTCCCTCACTATTGTGGCAAAATTGTTCCAGAAATTCAAACCAATAAAATAAAATTAAACTGCATCCTTACCATGATAGCCTTCGCTTGACTCCGTACATATCAATTAAATTGCACCTGGCGGAGACGTTAAGGGACTGGTTAAATGGATGGAGGAAAACGAAAAAAGTTTTCGTTAACTATCGAAACTCGTGTTAACCCCTATGCAATGTCTGTGAAAAAACATTCCAATGGCAATATTAAATAAAATGCTGTCGTAAATCATATAATAAATCAGGGGATTTAATAGAGCTGGAAATCAAATATCTTTTTTGGTAATTTTGCATTTTTTCGAAAAGTATTATAAAAATAATATTGTTTTTTTTTTCATAATAAATTAATTCTAAAAAAAAAATGTTTCGAAATGCTAGTAACCTTTTGACATGCTTTAATAGCATTTGAAAGCTTGATAGCTTTAATATACCTTTGAAATGCTTTGATAGCCCAGATGACTGTGTTGCAACCTTGTCTAAAAGTTGATTTTTCAACTTCTTTTTCGCATTTGCATTAAGAGACATTAATTATATTTTAGAACACTCTTTTCTACACTCTATAGCCACTAACTAATGTAACCTATGTAAATCTATACCTACTAAATTTTGTTTTCATGTCGATAAATAGTTTCTGAGATAATTGGCTATGACATACAGCCAAACGTCGGAGTCATACCATAGAGGTACCATTTTACCAATTTGGTATGGAACCCTTAAAAATGAGCTCAAAAAGATTCTAACACAAATATTTAGATTCGTGCACAAGCCGTATCACAACGTAATGCGACTCGTATGTGGCCCGTCTCAATGTGTCTTGAACATTTACGAAAAAAAAAATTTTTTTTCTGAATCTTGTGTATTTTCATGGCGAACTCTGCCGAACGGCTGCGTCAATTTAGCTACTTTTTTTATTAAGCGGCAACACTGAACGAATGGCCGAATTGCGAGTTGTTTCTTCTGCATTGCATATTTTAATTTCTCAATAAAACGAAATAAACTCTAAATTTTTTTACAACGTCAAATGGATTTGTGTATCTAACGAAGTGACCACACATGGTAGCTACGACAAGGTTTGTTCGCAACTCACAACATGGTTTAACCGCAATGATGTGACAGATCGCAGTTCATTGCCTTATGTAAAACTTGAAATGGTGTTTCTTCCGTGAGTGACCGAATTATTCTGTGACTTATGTTAGTGTTGTGATAGTGGATTCTCAGTGAAGTGCTAGGAGTGTAAAAATGTCGAATTCGACAGCTCAAGTGTTGATGAGGAAGGGGAAAAGAGGGGCAGCTGCATACATACACGCGGATTGCTCCAGTGGATCCCCTCAGCATTTGGGGCCATTGCTGGACGTCCTGCTGAACCCCAGCAAGGCCATAGATGAGTGGGAGACGATAGACTGGTGCAGGTGGCTACTGGCCGGCGGCAGGACGCCCGACGAGTTCGCGGCCGTCGGTGAGTCCAAATAACTGTACTCTTTGACCAGACGTTTTGAACTCTTTGTAGGTTATGTATACTGTTTACTGTAGCTGTAGAGACGCTGACGCAGTATAACTTTGATTTTGTGAGTATTATTAATTTGCAATGACCTTCCATTGTTTCTGCATGGATGGAAGCTAAGTTTTGTTGTTGGTTCTTTGATTTATAAGGTAAACAATTTACAGTTGTTTCCTTTGTGAGGCTATAAGTTGGTAGTAAAAGTTTGTACAAAGATAAAGTAAGATAAATATTTCTGGTAGGTATATATGTATGATCTTTGCTTAGGTAATCTACTCACCTACTTAACTGAATAAATAATAGATAAATGAAACTTAGTAACTAGGTCAAGTAAGTACTAGGTCAACATGCAAACTCTTTGACTCTTAATCTGTAACTTAAAAACCAAGTTTATAAATATCTCCAAGTGTAGTATAGACTGCTACTATGATATTCATTATAATGAAATTAAAGCTCCAAAAACTAAGAAAGTTAAACTTCGATCAGACATAACCTTGTACCAACACATTGCACCATAAATATTAGCCATGTTTAAAACTTTATAGTATAAACATAAACTTTGAACATTGTTTTACAATCATAAGTTAAAATAAAACAAACTGCATTCACTAAATGCTTTGTTCATGATTAAACACCAGCTGTATGATTGACTCAGAGAAGGCTAGCTACAATCTTCACACTAGCTGCATGCTGTGGATTAACCTGTGTAGACTATAATTTAAATGAAAAAAATCACATTACTTTATAGTTATTCTATTTTTGTGTGAAAGAAGAATACCAAAATCTTACATATATATTTTTATAGAAAATGACACTATGAAGCATGTGTCCCTGCACCATAAGACCTCAGATGGCATACACAAAAGGTTGGGGCTCCTTGAAGAAATTACACAACAAGTTTGGAAGACCACAACACCTATTCATGTAGGGTTGGAAATTGAAAGCCTCGGTAGCTCAGTTGGTAGTGAACCTATGTATGAATATCAGTCCCTGGCAGCCATAGTACTAGCTTTGCTTATTTTAGGGTCAGACAAACGTGTGTGCATAAATGTTCTGAATATTTACTAACTATTAGTTGCTATCCCAGCAACTCATTCTGATTCATTCTCAGGATTCTGTAATTTTAAGAAGCTTGGTTTGGGTAACCTGCACATGGGGAAATGCACAATGCATCCCGAGCTAGACAACAGTGCAGAGTATACTACTTATAAGTTGAATTCACAAGGCTCAGCCTTATAGTCATTATTAAACGTCAATATTAAACGTGTAATGTCGCTACACTTATTATGGATAGAATAGAATAGTTTATTGTCGTAAAGTCACACTCACAATAATTTATTACAATGTGTTAGGAATGCTCCTGTCATGTACTCATCATTTTACATACATCGGTTTTTATTCCTACATTATGCCAGCAAATAATATAGAGGTCTACCTATCAAAAGGGTGGTGCAGGATAGAGAGAGATAAAGAAGAGTGACAAGTTCTAGAGGAGGCCTATGCCCAAGTAGGATAGCCTGATTGTGAAACTGGTGCTGGTATTACAGACTGATTTTGTAGTAAGTAGTTAAATGTGGATAATAAGGCTATTTCAATTTTTTATTATATTGTGCGGAATCTATGAAGTCTGCAATAATAATGACATATTTACATGCACTATCAGAAGTAGTCAACCTTCATTGTTGCTGTTGGCTTACTGTGCAACAGATGTTGTGCAACCTTGTCACAGTGACTCATCAGTAGTTTGAGTATTTTACTTTGTTTTGCTGAAAAAGCCTCTTTTTTTCCCCAATTATCTATACTGTTTTATACCAACATGATAAAGAGCCAGATGTACAGAATTCCAATGAGACTTTAATTTAAAATACTTAGTTAAAGCTACACAGCCACTGAATGCCATAGGCTATAAAATAACGTAACCGAAGCCGCAATCAAAGGTAGATACAGATAAATAAATAATAATAAATAAATTTGGGACACTTGCACACACGTCGCCTGACCCCAAACAAAGCAAAGCTTGTGCTAAATACATACTTATTTATATAGATAATAACACCCAGACGTAGAACAAACACAAATGTTCAGTCAGATGAAATTGTTATTCATTACTTTAGAAATGACCCGCTTGACTTACTTTGTAAGATGACTGGTCTGACTCAGTGTGTCAGCCTTTTGTAATAAACAACCTGGGTTCTATTCTTACAAGTAGCATGGCAGATATGATAAAAAAGTACTTAGACAGGCCATATTTTTGTTGCAATACTGGCCTGCCAATACTGGCAAAATTGTCGACTGTAGCCCAACTGTCATTAGCCATGCTAGAAATGTATGACTAAATGGCCGGGAGCATTCAAAATAATGTATCAACTCTTAAGTCGAGTATGTTCTATGAACTCTGAACACCAAGAAAATATTCAAAAAAAACTCAGAAATTCTGCTGTGATGAGTTGAAGTACTATTTTTATATTAAATTCAGACTCTACTTACTCATATGATACCATACCTAATTGTACCTCATGATTTACCTATAAATTTATAATGTACTTTTTTTTTTACAAAATCTTCAGATTGGTGTGCCATTTGTCACAGACCTCTAACTTTCTATTAAATTTTCTTTCCATCATTGTTGTCCAAGTATGACTTGATTATAACTTACTAGCTGCGCTATGCCCTGCGGTTTCACCTGCAGTCCCCGGGAACTGTTAATTTTTACGGGATGAAAAGTAACCATATGTCCTTTTCTGTATCCCTGGACAATGTGTACAAGCAAAAATCCATGACAATCAGTTGCATAGTTACGACGCGGCGTGAAAGCAAGACAAAAGGTACGTTTTTTATCTAGGGTATGTTAGGATTTAGGATTCTCAGCAGTGGAAAATTATTGATGATGACTAGGTATGTGAGAAGCCATAGAAGGCTGTACAGTCATGTTACAGTTTAAACAATAGTTGCTACATGTGGCTAGTAAAAATGCTGAATAAGTGACGAGTGAGTCACTAATACAATAGCATTTTAGGGCATCACATGACAGAAATGCAACCCGAGCATTAATTAAACAAGCACACGAAAACAAAGTGCAAGAATTCATACATTTTGCACTCGAGCTGGATTACCTGCAGTTAATGTCCGCGCCAAAGTTAATAGCTGCTCTACGTACGCTAAATCGCAAAAGTCGACCGCAATGCGTCGAAAACTGCAGTATTTAGCAAATTTTTGGTTGGCAGGGGAGCTGTTCGATTCAAGCTGTCATTACACACATTATCCGATTTGCAGTACCCTAACTGAGCTAGCGTGCTGAAATTGGATAGTGTAATGGCCGTTAGACAGCAATCCATTTTTTTTTCTATTGCACAACTTAGTCACGCTAAATTAGCATACTGCTAATTGGATAGTGTAATAGCTGCTTAAGGGCCACATTTCATTTATGTCGCGAAATTTGAATTTTAAACAGTTTTTTTGTTATTGTATCTAGATGGGATAACTATTATAAATAATAATAGAATTTGTCGTTATTTTACAGACATATTTGACAAATACACAATCGCATATCGGTTAAATGAGCTTTTAGAGCAAATTGGTGCATTACTGTTTCCTATTTCTGCAATCTAAATATTTATAAATAAAGAAAACGCGATGCGCTGCGCGGCAGGACCAGCGCTGTAAGCTATGTATAGGTTAATACCAATATATAGAGGTTAAACTTGCCATTGTATGTTTTGCTTCATTAATTAAAACATCACAAAAATAAGAATCTGTCAGTACTTCAATAAACTGCCCTTATTCAGAGCAGCCGTAAACATTGTCGCACACTATCCAGTTACTCATCGGCCGTGGCGTACGTCGACCTCGAAACAGCTGATCGAGACACGTGCCTTGTAGCTTGTATATGGATCCCTGTTTCAAGAACGTCAAGGAAAAACTCTATAAAGTAACCTGCACATACTTCGGTAGGCTCGCCGTAATTAGATGGACATACTTAGTCTACTCGATGACAAATAAAGTTAACTCTATCTCTGGCGGTATAACTGGAACTTGGGAGGCGTTTTTTAACCCTTCAAGCGTCTGAGACCATTCTATCCGGTAAATAAAGCTGTCAAGGACGAACAATGTCGTCCTTTCGAGCGGAATCTGCACGAAATTCTTTGTTGGATAATAAAGCGCGAGTCGGATTTATCCAACAAAGAAAGGCTTGATCTATGGCTTGCTTGGCCTAACCCGCATCTCTTTTATCTTTAAGTAGATTTTGGTGAAAAATATCGATATAGTCATGATGTTCTTTGAAGATTTAAACTTTAAGTGGAGTTTTGTAAAAAACATGTAAGTTTGCGTTAAACAACCAACTATGCAATGAAATCTCTGCTCAAGTGTGGTACTTGGGTGATCGAAGAGCGAATATCAACTTAAGGCGAGCCTGGCCAGAAAACGTCTAGCAAGAATCAACTTTCCTCTAAGATAAACCATGGTTTTTACTGTGGAAAAAAAAATATGTTATTCTTAAGCATGTTTTTAAGTGGAATCATAAATCTGATACATGTAATGAATAACTTCACTCGATAGAAAAAAAATCCAAAGTCACCTCTATTTGGTATTTTAAACACGATTTGCGACTTGATTTTTACAAATCATATTGCTTTTTTATTTTTTTTACGAATTACAACGCAATAAAAAAATGGAATCATAAATAAAAATGCTAAAAAGTGAACATGGTAATTTTAAATGATTTTTTATCACGAATTCATGGTAAAAAGGCGCGTTTGCGTGACCGCCAGTCCGCCCGCAGACACCGTCGACGCCGGACGTGTGCCAAATTTTTGTGATCTCCGCAGTGCCGCACACACCAACACCAACCAAGCATTTAGTTTTGCCATAATATGTAACAAACATAATAAACGAAAAAAATGCTCAAGTCTGGCTTTTAGAAAATCGTACGAGTCAAGGAGCAAACGTCGGTAAGTAGAGAAACTTCTACTAGATTAAATTGGTAATCATTGTTTTTATTTACTAGAATCGACATTTCTTGCATTGCTTTTTGTAGTCAGATGATGTATCAACAAATCTATTAGTACCTACTTATATTCGTTTTAGTGTTTTTAAATATTATACTCATCATCATAGATACTTTTTTGTCTCTTTACGTGTATTCACGATGTAAATACCCGGCCTAGTGGTATACCTACTAGTGATATTTATGTAGTTATACCTACCTACAGTTACAGTTTTTTTTGCAGAAGAAACAAACAAACTCCAATGACTTTGGAATTGACGAAACGTAAGTACCTATCTACCTTTTGTATCACGCAGGGAGGTGGGTGTTCTGCGAAGTTTTGACTATGTCGGTCACCATTTATTATTTCACCCAGACAACTTGTGAGATACGGATACGGAGCGACGTTCATACTTTCATTTTTCCTGAGCATTCTACACTGCACAACGAGTAAATACCCGCCCTAGTGGCATACCAGTGATATTTATATTTATATAGTTATACCTACTTACACGAATACCTATCTTACAGTTTTGTTTTTTTTTTTCAGAAGAGTACTACAACCAAATTTAATAAACTCCGATGACATTGGAATTGACGAAACGTAAGTACCTACCTACCTTTTGTAACATGCAGGGCTGCGGATCTTCGCTAAGTTTTGACTATATAGGTATGTAGGATGTTAGGTGAGATACGGGACGACGTTCATACTTTCATTTTTACTGAGCAATCTGAACTGCACAACGAGTAAATACCCGACCTAGTGGCATACCAGTGATATTTATATAGTTATACCTACTTACACGAATACCTATCTTACAGTTTTGTTTTTTTTTTTCAGAAGAGTACTACAACTAAATGTAATAAACTCCGATGACATTGGAATTGACGAAACGTAAGTACCTACCTACCTTTTGTAACATGCAGGGCGGCGGATCTTCGCTAAGTTTTAACTATACAGGATGTTAGATAAGATACGGGACGACGTTCATACTTTCATTTTTACTGAGCAATCTGAACTGCACAACATGTAAATACCCGGCCTAGTGGTATATCTAGTAGTGATATTTACGTAGTTATAATTACCTACATGAATACTTATCTTCGTTTTTTTTTTTTTGCAGAAGAGTACTTCAAGAGAATGTAATAAACTCTGATGACATTGCAATTGACGAAACGTAAGTACCTACCTTCTTTTTGTAACATGCAAGGTGGCGGATCTTCGCTAAGTTTTGACTGTACTGTATGTATGTAAATTATATAGGGTGTTAGGTGAGATAGGGGACGTCGTTCATACTTTCATTTTTGACTGAACAATCTGTACTACACGAGTGTTTGGTAGCGTTTGAGTTATAGCCGTATGATTTGAACACTTCTAGGCCTGATTAGTACTGCAACGTGATTTTGGCTGTTTTGAAGAAAACTCGTAAAGTTGTATATTCGTTTTTAACGATTAGCGAAAATCGAGCATTTCGGTAAATCTTGTAAGTACGGCTTTTATAAACCTACGACTGGTATGGATGTGTTCGTCGTTGCCTTTGAAATTCGAAACTGCCGGTTGTAAGAAGCGATAGCGGGGTCAGGCGAAGCTATGTATATACGTCACAAAGATGGCCGCCGACCGTTGTAGATTATTGCTTATATCTCGAGTTCTATCTCATCAAATCAGTTGTTTGAGGTGTCATTTGAAAGCTCATTTATTTATAATGTAGTTGTTATATAATTATGTACATACATATCAACAAGCTTGAACGACAGCTTCCGTGCGCGAGTCCGACTCGAACTTGGTCGGTTTTTTAGAATTTTTATATTTTGAACTTTTGGACATCATACTTATAAATATTTATTTTTATTTTGTTTTAGGCACGTGGATGACATTGACCCTGTTTCACTCCGCGTGGTCATCATCCTGCGTCAGTCATGGTTTGGTGGGGGGTATCCTCTCACGGCGTCACAAAGCTTTGTTTTTGTGAAAAGGGGGTTAAAACTTCTGCCAAAGTGTATCAAGAGACCGTCTTATATGGTGTTGTACAACCCCTTAGCAATACACTTTTTAAAAATCTACCGTGGAGTTTCCAACTCTCTTTCAAAGACTCTGCACATGGTCACAAGGCGCGAACTACCCAAGCCTGGCTGGAAGCCAATGTTCCGGACTTTATAAGGGCTGAAGACTGGCCCTCCTCTAGCCCAGATCAAAACCCCCTGGACTACAAATTATGGTCAGGTTTAGAGGGCATGGCCTCTAAACGACACGCTGACATAGAGTCACTTAAGAAATCTTTGAAGCAAGCAGTGGCTAAATTTCCCATGGAAACGGTCCGTAAATCCATAGATTCTTGGCCAGGCCGACTAAAGGCCTCTATCAAGGCCAAATGTGGTAATTTTGAATAAAATAATAGTTATATTTTTGTTAAGACTTCAAAACATATGTAAATATAACTTTTATTAACATTACATTACTGTATAAAAAATTAATGCATTTTCATTTGTAACAGAACTTATGGCTAGACATGCATACATATCGTCACGCTTTTCCCCGAGGGGGCTGGCAGAGGTGTAATACAACACCCACATTTCGCCGGACGATATTCAGTCCCAAATGTGACAGGGGGCGAGCCTGTCGCCATACACCGGGCTCCAGTTATGTAGCACATGACACACAATACGCACATATGTTCACACAATGAACAAATTGGTGCGTGCCGTCGGCTGGGTTCGAACCCAGCAGAGCAAAATTGCCACTCCCAACTAGGCTGCCATCGATTCTACAACTATATCACAGAACAAATAATAATACTACGTACCTATAGCTATAGAAAGTATATTTTGTATTGAATGTTTTGTTAGTACTAGCAGAATGTCCGCCACTTCGTATCCAGGGTATGTATATATCCGGTATAAGTTTACTCGATTCTTTCATAATTATTGTTCAAAATTATATCTGAATCGTGTAGTTTTTTAACTTAGTAACATTTAACAAACCATACAATATTATTAGTACGCACCTAATGGTAAATTAAGGTACTTAATTAAAATTGTTATTACCATTGTTATACAATATACCCAAAAATAATGAAATTTACTATGTTGTATTATTTAATGAATACCGGTAGTTACACAATCATTCCAACACCCTGTATAAATATTTGTCCTAATAAGGATAACAAGTAGCCTATGTGTCAATCCAGGGCATAAGCTAACTCCGTTCCAAATATGATTTTCATCCGTCTAGCCGTTTAGGTGTGAATAAGTGAAATACGAGTAAGTACCTAACTTCCACACACAATCGCAATCTTTTGTATTTATGAGTGTGAAGTGTGATAAAATGGAAATATGACACTACCGGTAAAATGAAACTAATGCCACGACTGCTCACACATCAAAAATACAACAACTCGTGGACATGAGATTGGTTGTACCTATATTGGCTTGAACGGCATTTTTTAGATTGTTTTTGGTTGGCATCAAATAAAAAATGTTCATAAAATGGATGAGTACAATGACGGACGGATTATTTTATCGATTTCCTAAAAATGGGTGTTTAGGTACTCGATACCATAACGTGACTGACGGGTGAAAGACGTGCGCGCGGCGCATCGCACACAACTTTTGTGTCGCGTGAATGAATACGTCGCGCTCCCAAAAAGTGCGGCCTGAGGTAGAGTAAAATACCTAAAGTTCTGGGAAAGCCTCGCCTTAAGTGCCGATTATTAACTGAGTGACGGTTTAGAACAATGCGTTACTCAGGTGAACTACGCGCATAGAATCTGGTCTCAAGCTCTAGAATCAAATCTCTACTTAAAACTGGTTTTAAATCGAGGTTCATGACTGAGCGTGGTTTTAGCATGCGGGCCTTAGTCTATCCTGAACAAGTAATTATTGTGTTTAGAATGATTGCCAGATTATCTGAATCATCCCGTAAAGCGTTTCATGGCGGAAGTATCCAAGTAAAAATTAAAGAAGTAAAAGTACATCTTTGTTAAATCTGGAAATATTGTTAAAAAATATCTATAATAATAAATTCGGGACATTTTTACACACGGTCGCCTGACACTAAACTAAGCAAAGCTTGTACTATGGCTGCCAGAGACTGATATATATACATACTTAGATATTTTTAAATACATACATAAATACATATTAACACCCAGACATAGAACAAACACAAATGTTCATCACATAAATGTATGATATTCATATTCATCTGTTTCTATACTTGCTTATCCTTAAAGTATTTAGCTCCTTGTTAATTGTTAATGCAACTTTGCTTAAAGAAGAAAAGAAAGACCTAAAGAAAATGTTGCAGAACTTGCAGGATTAGGGCGTCAGTCCAGGCCCCCTATTCTTAACGCTCGAGATGAGATCTGGTCACATTCACTCCTATGATGTTTCAAACGAGAGAGACAAAGACCAGAAAATATCTCGAATTGTAGGCATTGAACGGTTCCTGTGGGACCGCGGTTAGTTAAGCCATATTTAGCTGTGTTCATACTACGTTTCAAACACGTCCTCTACGAGTATATTATGTCCTTTTTTCAACACAACATGGGAGCGAGTCTCCGCGCGAGTTTTAGCGGACGCCCTTACAGCGCCCCGTTGCTGTTTGGCTGTATTTACAGTGAGACAGACCGACTGACCATTTGCCCCTTTATGTCATCTCCATAGATTTCGTGCTAAGTGCACGGGTTCGATTCACATAGCGGAACGGAATATTTTTAAGGAAATAATTGCTTACGGCTCCCCTGGATTGCTATTAATGACTACTTACTTAATTGCTTAGTTGGCTGGGGAAGGGTGAAGCTCGTGTTCTGTGATTAGCGTGATTATTTAATGAATATAACCATGTATATTGTATTAATCATGGTACAATAACATACTCCGCCAGGTTTAGCGTTCCGAGTCAAAAATGGTCACGTGGGCAACACGCACTGACATCATCGATGTTTCACCAAGACCGAAATAAGTATTTTGCAAATAGCTCGCAAGAAACGATGACGATGACAAGTGACGTCATCAGGTGTTGGCTCCCGGAGCGCTAGACCTTGTTTTTTTGATCATGGTATTTGTCACAGAGACATTGTAAGGCCTGAATTATACAGGCAGGACGTTAGACGAGGATGTGGAGTGGACACGATTCAGACGTTAAACTGCTGAAGCGACGTGATAGCGCCGCGTCGCTTGTGTATAATTCAAAACACGTTACTTTCAAATATTTTATATTCGCCTGGATCTTATTCTTTCTTCTTCTTCTTTCCTCGTCTCTCATCCGACCTGTTAGACGAGAATGTGGAGTGGACACGATTCAGACGTTAAACTGCTGAAGCGACGTGATAGCGCCGCGTCGCTTGTGTATAATTCAAAACACGTTACTTTCAAATATTTTATATTCGCCTGGATCTTATTCTTTCTTCTTCTTCTTTCCTCGTCTCTCATCCGACCTGTTAGACGAGGATGTGGAGTGGACACGATTCAGACGTTAAACTGCTGAAGCGACGTGATAGCGCCGCGTCGCTTGTGTATAATTCAAAACACGTTACTTTCAAATATTTTATATTCGCCTGGATCTTATTCTTTCTTCTTCTTCTTTCCTCGTCTCTCATCCGACCTGTTAGACGAGGATGTGGAGTGGACACGATTCAGACGTTAAACTGCTGAAGCGACGTGATAGCGCCGCGTCGCTTGTGTATAATTCAAAACACGTTACTTTCAAATATTTTATATTCGCCTGGATCTTATTCTTTCTTCTTCTTCTTTCCTCGTCTCTCATCCGACCTGTAATTCAGGCTTATGAGCTGCTGGCCCATGCCCAGCAGTTCCATAGAGTAGGCAGGCGTCAGGTGGGTGGTGATGATGATTACGATGAACCTATTCTACTTACAATACAATACATCTTTATTGCATACCATATCGTCATATCTTACGACTTTACGCCTTTCCCCCGAAGGAGCTGGCAGAGGTGTAATATTCAGTCCCAAATGTGACAGGGGGCGAGCCTGTCGCCATAGCACCGGGCTCCAGTCATATAGCAGATGACACACAATGCGCACATACATATGTTCATACAATGAACAAATTGGTGCGTGCCGTCGGCTGGGTTCGAACCCGCTCCCACTGGCTTGAGAGGAAAAATACGAAGTAAAACAATCAGAAAATATTAAAACAAAATATCATTTGGCAGTACAAGGAAATACTTGTGGAATGAAGAACTGTGACTCTTTACCATACAGAAACAGGTAGATTTAATTATGTATGACATGTACTATTTTAGGATAGATATATTTACCTAGTTATTCTAGAAACTAGACGTAATTAGGTAGGTATTACGTTCTTATTCTCTTATTATGTGACCTAACTGGTTCGTTGAATCTATTTTCGTCGAATGGTAATAAAATAACGATAAAACAAACATTTGCCATAAAAAGTTACCTTTAATGTAGACATACTGTAAAAAATAATCAAGTACTTGCTGATTTTTTATGCAATAAATTATTTATTTTTATGGTCTTTGGTCCTTCTTACCTCGACATTATGTACATTGGTTTATGGTATAATTTCGTGTATTTATGGTTATTTTCGTGTGTATAGTATAATATTCGTGTTTCGTGTAATTGTGTGTATACATAATAGGTACTTAGTGCATTATAAAAGTGTGGCCAGGACTACATTTTGAGGTTATTTTTAAAAACGGATTTTTTTTTACAAGTCATTTTTGAAAAAGCCGTAACATCAGACTCTTACAAATATGTATAGTTTTAAAATATAAATCTCCTAAGGTTGTACTTTGGAACGGAAATGGCTAACGTAGAGTTTGGGAATTAATATTAGTTTTCGTGCAATTGTAAATGTTTTTCATGGCAGCATTAGCACGCACACATTGAAAAAGAAGTGGCTTCAGCGAGATATAACGCAGTGTTCCATCTTTTCCTCTAGATTGATCTGAGTTTAGAAAATAAAATGTCAGAATTGCCCCTTTTCATCAATGAATTCTGTTCCGTACTTACTTAATGGAAAATTAGTTTTTGTTAAGACGACTTATTCCATCAGTCTTAAAGTATAAAAATGACCGTCTATCCTAACCTCACACATTAGCACTAAAGGCCGAATCGCTCTGCATGCCCTCGTCACGGCCAGTTCAATAACCACCTAACGTGTATTGCAGGACGTGCGCGCGCGCACGCGACCAGCTACTGATGCGCATACGGCTCCCCGTGTTCCGTACTTCATATAATTTAATTTAATTATGAAAAGAACATTAACATGTAGATTGCAATGTCAAGGTTGCTTCATTTATGACGCTTTGAAATTTACAGAGGGATAGAGAGAGAAGAGATATTCTGCATAAGTTAGAAAGAACTTCTTTGCCGCCTTGATAGGTACTGTGGATTTATCTTATCTTGCTGATAATCAATTTACAATTAAATTTAAAAAGCGATGATAGCCTAGTTGGACGAGGCCCGCCTCTCAAGCCAGAGGAAGCGGGTTCGATCCCAGCCGATGGCATGCACGCTACATGACTGGAGCCCGGTGTATGGCGACAGGCTCGCCCTCTGTCATATTTGGGACTGAAAATCATCCGGTGAAGTGTGGGTGTTAAATACACCTCAGCCAGCCCCTTCGGGGGAAAGGCGTGACGAAATGTTAAAAAGTCCTCTCTCCCAGTATTTGGCCGCTGCGACCTCACAGGAGGAGGTCTCATAAAAAGAGCAATGGCTACATAGCTACATACTAATAGTTAATCTGTGATGGCACGACTTTGAACCATTTGTGACTGTCGTGTCTCACATGTTCAATACTAACTGCTAGACCACCTGTGACTGGCCTGACATGCTAGATATTAACTGCTAGCTAAGCTGTGGCGTTGCGTAATGTGTTTACTGCTTAGTTTACGACTTGCTAATTATGGTCGCTTCTGTCGGCTCGGCTATCGGCGATTATGTACTCGATAATCGACGGTTTATTTTTTTAATTTTTATGCTTATATTTATTCTTGTTACGGAATATAAGTTTAAACAACTAATCTTATGGTCTATTTGACGTTCATGAGTAGTGTCTGCCCGAAACATAATAGTGGGCTCTCTTTAGTAGCATAACATATGCCTTTACCTTTCCCTCGAAGGGGCTGGCAAGGTGTACAACACCCACACTACGCCGGACGACATTCAGTCCCAAACGTGACAGGGGGCAAGCCTGTCGCCATACACCGGGCTTCAGTTGTGTACATAGCAGATGACATTAAACTCTCAAGACTCTTTAGTGCACAAAATAAAGCTTTAAATTCAAAAGCCAGATTACGTAAGGTATTACGTGATCTGGCTCAATCGAGCCTTAGGGCATAACTACGTTACGATTGTCGATTCGTGATCTCCTGTTTAGAATAACCCCAACGATTCTTGGTTCTGCAGTAAGTACCTAGCATATTTTTCTAGTTTTTTTTGGGAGTTTTACACCCAGGTCTAAATAGTAATCTTTCAATACTAAACTAATATAAGTATACCTGTCCGTAAATCATTGAGGCATTCAGTAACCACTTCAGCTTGATAATACACTTAAATCGAATGTTACTCTGTCTGTTTGTTTGTAAGCTTTTCACGGCTAAACGGCTGAACGGATCTTGGTGAAATTTGATAATTAGGAACAGTATTTTAAGAGGAAGGTTTTTGCATACTATTTTCTGAATAAACGCGAACGAAATCGTGGGTAACAGCTAATAGGAATATACTCGTATATTTTTAAATGTAAACACGTATGTATATGTACATACTAGATACGCCCCGCGGTTTCACCCGCGGTTAAAAAGTATCCTTTGTGCTATTCTAGACCATAATCTATCTCTGTGCCAAATTTCATCCAGATCTGTTCAGCCGTTCTGGCGTGAAAGAGTAATAATCATCCATCCATCCATCCATTCTTACAAACTTTCGTGTATATAATATTAGTACGATAGTAGGAAATAGGATTAGTAGGAAGTAGGATACCTACCTATATACTTAGATCGATATTATGATATCCAGTCATTTTATTTATATGAAAGCGATTCCATATTTCCTGCTTTTAGGGTATCCGTACCCAAAGGGTAAAATGGGATCCTATTACTAAGACAGAGTTTGGCACGAAGGACTTCTCTTCAAAATTAAAAAGCTGCTCCCTCACTCATTTTTTCATATTCTACAATCATACATAGACAAGAGATGCTTCGAGGTAAAGTACAAAAATAAGACCACGCCTCTAAATGAAATACTCTCAGGAGTGCCACAAGGGAGCATATTGGGTCCAGTACTATACCTGATATACACTGCTGACTTGCCAACACATGCTGACACAACAACGGCTACGTATGCAGACGATACAGCCCTCTTATCGGTCCATGAAGACGCAGACATTGCATCAGCCAAATTGCAAGCTCACGTCAATGACGTGGAGAAATGGCTAGACAAATGGCGCGTTAAAGCGAATCAGGGCAAATCTGTCCACGTGACTTTCACCCTTAAAAGGCCGACCTGTCCACCAATAAAGCTTCATAACGAAGAGATCCCACAAGCTGAGGACGCAAAATATCTGGGCATGCATCTGGACCGAAGACTCACATGGAGAAAGCACATTTGGACTAAGCGCAAACAACTGGATACGAAGCTGAGATCTATGTACTGGTTGATAGGTCGTAAATCAAGAATGTCAAAAGAAAGCAAGATAGCCATATATAAGAGTATACTCAAGCCAATTTGGACATATGGCATCCAGCTGTGGGGTACTGCTAGCAATAGCAACATAGAGATTCTTGAAAGATTTCAAAGCAAAGCACTGAGAGCCATGCTAGACATACCGTACTACGTGAGCAACAAATATATACACGAGGATCTGAAAATGCTAACCGTAAAACAAGAGGTTACTAGACATAGTGGAAGATATCAGACAAGAATGTCAAGCCACATAAATGAATTGGCATTAAAACTCGTAGGCACAGGCAGTGTCACACACTCCAGATTGAAGAGGCATAGTATTCCTACACTGACAGAGAGATTTGACACCAGTATAGGAAAGTGACTCGAATGAGTAACTCCTACATAAAGACAATATAAACAAGCAACAATATAATGGCTCATTGTGTTCTCACAGATCGCCAGGTTACAGTGAATAAGATGGAAAAAAAAAAAAAAAAAAAAAATTACTTAGACTCCGTTGTCCGTCTGTCTGTCCTTCTGTATTTCATAAACTGGGATAGTAAGACAGTTGAAATTTTCACAGATGATCTGTTTCTGTTGCCGCTATAACAAGTAATACTAAAAAACAATAAAGTAAATGTTTAAGGGGGCTCCCATATATAACAAGCGTATTATTTTGCCATATTTATAGACAATGGAACGGAACCCATAGTCCGAACAGAACTTGACCGGCTTTTAAAAAAAACATTGTGAAGTTAATCAAGTTTCGATTTGCAAGCAAAACAAACCGTTTCACTCCCTGAGTCACAATAATTTAAATATTCTTTCGAGTGGCTTCCATTTGATTCGCAGCCAACTGGCAAAATATTATATTCATAGCTGTTCTTTGGTAGGTATCAATTTTTAACCGACTTCAAAAAGGAGGTTTTTAATTGGGCTGTGTTTTTTTAAATGTTTGTTACCGCATAACTTTATTTGTTTTTAACCCCTGACGAAAAAACGACGGGGTGTTATAAGTTTGACGTGTGTGTGTGTGTGTGTGTGTGTGAGTGTGTGTGTGTGTGTGTGTGTGTGTGTGTGTGTGTCATTGTAGCTCCCGGACGGATGAACCGATTTTGATTTTGTTTTTTTTTGTTTGGAAGGTGCATTAGTCGGGAGTGTTCGATATGCAGTGTGTTTGATGTAGCGGAGTATTTGATGCAGTGTTATGTTTGATGTAAATCGGTGTTGATAGAAAATCGGTGTCAGGGTTGTTTTTATTTTAAATCTATACTTGTTATTTGAAAGGATATAGACAATTACTTACAGTTTGGATCCCATTTTCAACAAAATCCAATTCGCATAACGGGAAGTCGGGTTTTTTATTCTAAAAGATTATTACTCATTGTTGTTATGTTCGTTTAGTTAATTGTTGGTTTGTACTAGAAGATAACTTTAAAATTTCCATGCTCTTGTCGCCGCTGATCATCGATCTTGTTGGTTATCTTGTTAGTTCTTCTTGTTGTTTCTTCATTCTTAGGCGGCCTTTACACCTACAATAATATTGCACAATATAGATGATTGACACTATTGAAAGTGTAGGGTCACGTTCAACTCGTCAATGGGGTCGCGTCCAGAGAATAGGCTAGAGCACACCCGTAGTGCAACTTCGCCATTCGAAACATCTGGGCTCCGACGTATGCTCTGAACACACCCTAGGGGTAATATCCTACTAATATTATAAACGCAAATGTTTGTATGGATGGATGTTTGTTACTTTTTCACGCCAGAAAGGCTGAACAGATCTGGATGAAATTTGGCACAGAGATAGATTGTAGTCTGGAATAGCACATAAGATACTTTTTAACCGCGGGTGAAACCGCAGGGCGCAGCTAGTTTAAAATAAAGTTTGGCGAAAAAACCAAAATAAAACTGTTGTGCAATATTGTTGTTGGGGGCCTTATGGCGCTTTTACGACTTGCTGCTTCTGACTGAATGGATCATTAATCTCATAGTAAAATAATTAATCAATCAATCAATAATCAATCAATAATTTATTTATTTGACATAAAAACAAATTTTACAACAAAAAATATCAAAAAACTATGCTACGGAAACCAGAGACCTCTCCCAATATAGTGTACTTAATTTATTGTTTTTATTATCTTATATCTTTAAATGAGCAATTCTTGTATATATATATATATATAATTGGAATCTCGGAATCGGCTCCAACGATTTTCATACAATTTAGTATATAAGGGGTTTCGGGGGCGATAAATCGATTTAGCTAGGAATCATTTTTAGAAAATGTCATTTTATTCGTGTTTTATCGATAATCAACTTAAACATAAACTTGGAAGAAAAATAACAAAAAGGAGGCGTTTGAGTAGTCTCAACTGAAAAATATGACTCTTCCTGACATCTATTGGCGTATGATAATACTATTTTTTGTGAGCAACTAATTGCTTTAACGACACAACAGCAGATGGCGTTGTTAAGTAACACGAAGTCAGTGATTCGTACTTAATTATAATTTCCAAAAAACACAATTTAAAACAAAAAAAAAAAATACCGAGCAAAGCTCGGTCATCCAGGTACTTACAGGTAATGCCATAACAGTAATAGTAGTGTTTTATACAAAACATTTTTCAGACAGCATAAAGAGTAAGCTAATTGGCTGACCAATAAATAATCTTCCTGATAGGTTTAAACTTTCAATCGCATGTGGCGTGCCATTCTTTCTGACTGTTTTAATAGAGCTGGCAATCATCGCTGGCGAATCGGCTCAACAACAATGCCATTATTTTCACTATCCGCTGTGTCAACGAACCTCGTTTATAATTATCATCTGTTGACTTGCAGTTGTACGTTTGAGAGATAATTGTGGGCTCTGGCTGTCGGATTCACAGGTGGAACAGTGACTCACGGTAACAACTGGCTAATGGTACACCACGGTTGATGATCAGCCAGTATCGTTGATGGAGAATGGAACTGTTGAACTTGGTATCGTCTTCCATCTTTCCGGGAGGCTCTTATAAAGTGTAAATATAACTTTAGGCTGATGCTGCAATGTTTGCAACGTCAAGTCGTTTGTGGTTTCCGAGATGTCACCACAATGTTAGTTGACAGTCGTACCTTGTTAGTTAGGCTTATATTGTTATTTCTCAAGCTACGTAAGTGGGTGATAAATTACTTTAGAATTTACTAGCGACCGCCCGGCCTTGCACGGAACCTTCCGTAAAATTTATCTAACTGATGGTGAAAACTGCTTTGAAATTCGTTGCGTGACTTAGGAGGAGTTAGCAGATATACAGATAGACGTGGAAAGCGAATTTGTTTTATCATACTATGTAGAGAAGAGGAGAGATACATCAGGAACACGAGTCTGTTGTCGGAAAGTCTCGTTTGCTTTGGCACGCGGATTGCCAAGAAGCTAATGCAGAATGTACTGCATTGCGTTATTAGAACTTACCGCACATTCGTTCAATACTTTTTAACCCCCGACGCAAAAACGAAGGGTTGTTATAGTTTCACGTGTCTGTGCGCATGTGTGTCTGTGGCATCGTAGTTCCCGAACGCATGAACCGATTTTGATTGATTTGTTTGAAAGGTGAATTAGTCGGGAGTGTTCTTAGCTATTTTTGATAAAAATCGGTGTCGAGGGTTTTTTAAATTTTAAATGAATACTGTCTTTGTATCAGAGTTCAGTTTATAGTTAACCTCATAATGTTTTAAGTTACTTCCCAGTGAACTCTCTTTTATTGCCATTATCAGTCTGGCATCTGCCTGTGGCTAAATTGTTAGATCAAGAGAACTACCCTCTAACCTAACCTCGCGTGACACCTGGGCGTAACACCTTCGGAAGACCGAAGCTGTTACGCCCAGGTATCACGCGAGGCTTGTTCTCTTCTCTTCTCTACAGAGTACAAAGTCGCTTTCCGCGTCTGTGTCTCTTTCTGTCTGTATATTCGCTAACCCTCCTAAATCACGCACTGGATTCTCATGCGGATTTTACCATCATTTACATAATTTTCTAGGGAAGGTTTAAAGGTACCGTTCGAGGCCGAGGCGGGTCGTTATTAGTTGCATATATATAATTATGCAACGTTTATCATCGAATGATCCAGATTAACTTGCTCATTGTCGAATTTCAGTCCTAATCATTCGTTACGGTCTGCGAATAACAATCACTACCTATAACAAGTAATGAATGACTTAACATATTTTAATATCTTAATTCTTCATACAAGTGTAATTCATTTGCCATTAGCGATAGATGTTCTGCCAAAACAATGGGCTATGATTCATAAACATTTGGCCGTAATCATTTATAATGATAACTGATTATAATGTTCACTTTGACTTTGATCACAATTTAAACCAGCAATCAATGTCAGCACATTGATGGCTAGTGTAAATTGTGATTAAAATTTGGAGCATTATATCTGATTTAGTGTATTTTTAGATACTTGAGAAAAAAAATGAGACGTTTGCACATATATTATACATATGCTGTTCACGCAAACATGTACTATTCTTATAATCACCTCTTGTTCCTTGGGCAAAATATGTGGAATAAGTCCACTCCACTCTATTTGATATTTCCACTTCCTACGATTTTAGCAAGCATATTTCAACCTCTTCCTAGTACAGACCAAGTTTTCGATCCGTGGTAAAAAAATATTTCGCTTCTTCCACTCCCATGAGTGTCTTTATACATGTTCGGTTACGGACACTTTTGATCTAGCCTTTCTTCAAAACGTCTTCAATCGTGATACATATGCCTTGGTCGATCCTTACCGACTTGACCATTCACACCATTTATCTCGGCCATTCACCACACGATTAAGTGTAGAAGTCTATGCACATCAGGTTCGGTTGAATTCGCACTTTAATTTAAATGTAAAAATAGCGAAACATAGTGGGTCCACCAAAATCCGCTTTCCGCGTCTGTTCCCCTGTCTGTCGGTGTGTCAGGTCCTCTTTAACCACGCAACGGATTTAGACGCGGTTTCCACAATCAATTAGATAATTTTTACGGGAGAATTACGAGAGAAGATTATTTACGTCCGAAGTTGGGGCGGATCACTAGTGCATTATAAGAAATGCTTAGAATTACAACGAAAACCGATTGACCTTTACCTTACCTTATCATACCTTGTTACTATCTTACCCTACTAACTAACAAATGAGAAAGCTTATCCAACTTAGCTTAGAAATAGCTTATTAAAACGCTATAAGACCAAGAGGTCTGTAAGGAGGTCAAACAAGAACACATTAGAAGATACCTCACTAAGTTCCTACCATCAATTGCGTTGAAATTCCCAGCCGAGGCCTACAGCCTCTAGCCATACCTAGCCCATTAATTTCGAGGCTTAGAGAGATCAAAGCAAACTTCTCCTTACCTTACACTATTTGCGCTATAGTATCGTGCGGGCGACACTTGTATTTATTTAGTTTGTTATTGAACTAGCAGCGCGCGGCGGCCCGCGGCTTCGCCCGCGGTTAAAAAGTCAAAAAAGGGTCAAAGTAGGTCATAATAGGTAATATCACATAGGATTATGTGCTATTCTAGACTATAATCTATCCCTGTACCAAATTTCATCCAGATCCGTTCAGCCATTGATTCCGCATTTTGCAACTGATTATTTAGGCTTTGTCCTAAATAAGCAAGGTGTGAGCGGCTGTCTGTTTGCCTCCACTTCGCCACCCTAAATGGAGTGTCCGAACAGCGCGTACTGAGCACGCGCTTACTTTGCAGCCGATCGTAAATCACGCCAACTTTCGATAATGAAAAAGGATGGTTCGTCTAATGTCACCCGCACCATGCCACCGCGTAAATAGTGTAGTCATGTACGTGTAGATTACGAGTTGCTTTCACGAGACCGTCGTTGACCTAAATGGCGGGATGCCAACCTCGCGATGAATATTTTGTGCTTAACCAGCATTGAACTGGATGAGTTATGACAATCGTTTCGTTTGATTACTAAACAGGTAGAGTTGTTTAAGTGTTCCTTTTGATGGCAGTTGATAAACTGATTTCTGTCAGATTTATTTTTCCTATAATCTGTTTTTTTTTACCCGACTGCGCAAAATGGAGGGTTATGTTTTTCGAGTGTATGTAGGGATACGTAGGGAATGTTAGGAAAGCAGAGTTTAGAGTAGGTCCCCGTTAGGGCCAGACAGCCACCAGAGTGCTTCACACCATAGCCTGCACGGCGACGGTAGTGGGGTTCCACGATTGCTATGTATCTTTGGCACGCCCTACGGCCTAAACAGCTTCATAAATCTCGACATGTGAGGTGTCATTTGAATCGTCTTGATAGTGGAAGTGACATAGGGTACAACATTTTGCAGCCGGGTTTTTTATTTTTCTTTTAATAATGTTACTTCTTTTATAAAAAGTGTGACGAACAAGCAGACCGCCCGCTTGATGGCAAACGGTAACCGTCGCCTATAGACACCTGCAACACTAGCGGTGCTGTTGATTTGCTGTTTGTAAACGTCAAACATTATCATTTACCCTTATCTCCATTGTTCCAGTGCGGAGTTACGACAAGCACGACAAATGCGGGCTCGTATGGATACCGCGCGTTGTCGCGTACCGATGTCGCACGTGCGGCATCTCGCCGTGCATGTCCATCTGTCGCGAGTGCTTCCACCGCGGCGACCACTCCACGCACGACTTCAACATGTTCCTGTCGCAAGCCGGAGGCGCGTGCGACTGCGGCGACAAGTCTGTCATGAAAGAAGACGGGTAAGTGTTAAAACTCTTCAGCAGGGTAAATCACTTCACTAGTCGAGCATGCCTCGCGAGCAATGCTTCTATCTCGCTCTTGCTCCTAAGCTTACAACGGTCTAGCCTGAGATAGCCTCGCGAGGAGTACTCTATTAGTGGGGATTCAGCTTTACACAAACTTATAAATACGGTTACTACTTACGGATAAGTTATGTCGACTTCGTAAAATGCGGACTAGCGCA
Source organism: Peribatodes rhomboidaria (assembly GCA_911728515.1). Classification (NCBI taxonomy): domain Eukaryota; kingdom Metazoa; phylum Arthropoda; class Insecta; order Lepidoptera; family Geometridae; genus Peribatodes; species Peribatodes rhomboidaria. The sequence goes on from OU452182.1 coordinate 14,890,499, forward strand.
TCGAGGCAGCAACAGTCTTGTAAACCTTTTTTTCTTGTAACAAAGTCCTTATGAAAAGAAAAATTGAAAGTCGTGTCCCTAGACTCCGTAGTAACAAAAATAACGACAAAACAAACACAGCAGCAACCCAATTGTGCTCTATAGCAAATCATATTGCAAAAGAAAGTAAAGCTGACGTCTAAAGTTATAGACAAGCCATGGTGATTCACCTCTGCGGTCTTTTATTACATTCTGCCTGAACAATAATACTGTTCTCATCGTTGTAAAACAGCATTCAAACTCAAAACCGCAAGGCATCGAAACAACATAAATAATAGTGACATTGATAACCCGCAAACCATGCAATTATTCTAGCGCGCAATTGCTTAAACAGGTTGCGAAGCTTCCTTAGTCTGATAACTAATCTGTAGACGTGCTTTTCCTAGAGTTCTGATCTTATGCTTTATCTAGATTGAAAACTCATCACTAGTATACAGGGTGATTGGAATCCTGACCGTTTCCTTTCAAGGGGTGTTTCTACTCATTCTAGGTTGTATTTTAAACAAAATCAAAGTTACAATAATCCAGCACACATTTTTAGTTTTCGAGTTATTTTATGCAAAATTTTGTACCAATTACATTTTTCACAAAATTGCTAAATAGCAGTTTTTTTTGGCTGAATTTACGTAACGCTTTAATAATAGCCCAAGATGAGTAGAAACAGCCTTTGAAAGGATACGGTCTCGATTCAAATTACCCTGTCTAGTAATACTAGTGTATAGTAATCAGAAATCAGAATTAATTGATAACTCCTATAGTTTAACGATGATAGCCTAGGTAGAGAACGCTCGCCTCTCAAGCCAGAGAGAGCTGGTTCGATCCCAGCGGAAGGCACTCATCAATTTGTTCATTGTGTGAACGTATACTATGTGCGTATTCTGTCATCCGCTACATAACTGGAGCCCGGTGTATGGCTCGCCCCCTGTCACATTTGGGGTCTGATTATCGTCCGGCGAAGTGTAGATGTTGTAATACACTTCTGCCAGCCAGCCTCTTTGGGGGAAAAGCGTGATGTATGTATGTGTTGTATACATACATACATCATGCTTACACTTACTACATAGACTACTTTATCCGTCAGGTAATAGACAATTCGTCACCTGCTAAATGAGCGTGAATTGGCATATCGCCCTGCTCCGTTGAGGAATCCTAAACGCTCCATGACTTCGTTAATAACGTACGACCCTGTGTTCTAACTGAGTGTTGCTGAAATTGACGTATAGATCATGGCAGGGCATTGATCATTCTCTTCTTCATATTGTCTCTATGCTATTTATTGATTGACAACCAAGAACGACAGGTTAAAAAGTCATGGTCCCAGTTAACACGAGTTTTGTTAGTTATGTAATAGTCAAAAAGTAACGTAAACATTACTTACTATGTTAAGCATTGAACGACAATGTTTTCATGGAATCGAAATAGCAATTGCATCATACTCGTATTAATCTCAGGGTGTCGATAGTGCAGTGCCGCAAAAGGACTTCAACATTCTAGTTGGAACTGTAATTTTTAGCCAAACATGGCGTTTACCATCTATGAGTGATTTCCAGGAGGGCAATAAGTTCAGCTAATCAAAGCCGATACTGAACTGAATCGTTGTCGAACGGCGTTGTATCACTAATGTCTCACAAAAGTACCAGCTGGACTACCGGTGATACGTTTGTGAAACATTAGTGAAACTGAGCCATTCCCTGTTATTTTTTAGTGTTCCGTACCCAAGGGGTAAAACTGAACCCTATTACTAAGTTTCCGCAGTCCGTCTGTCGGTCCGTCTATCACCAGGCTGTATCTCATGAACCGTCATAGTTAGACAGTTGAAAATTTAGAGATGATGTATTTCTGTTGCCGCTATAACAACAAATACTAAAAAACAGAATTAAATAAATATGTACGGGGCCATCCCTACAACAGACATGATTTTTTGCCGTTTTAATAGATAATAGTAGGGAACCCTTCGTGCGCGAGTCCGACTCGCACTTGGCCGGTATTTTTCAAGGCTTACGAACGTCAACGGTTCAGTTAAGCATCGGCTGTGGTTAGCTGAATTCCCCTGGTATCTATTCTACACAAAGAAAAACTACGACCTGCATGACTTTCTGCTATGCCTTCGCGGCTTAGTCACTCTTGGCTCCAGCATGCGCGGGGGCGAGCTCTGACGTCACACCGGCTCCAAGTCGACCGCCTTTAAAACTCTCGCCTAATCTGTATTTAATCGCAAATCGCGATGCGAAGGACCGAGCCTACATGCACTATAAATATGGAACGAGACAGTCGTGAGATCACTGAAGTGGAAAGCTCGGGCCGCTTATATTAAAGGGTTACTATAAGATGTAGAAGAAGGTTCTCAAGTCAACTTTTCTTCGACCATCTTGAAGATGCGAAAAGATCGTGAGGCAAGTAATCTTGAACGTCATTTGCGTTGCATATGAAAATACCTGTCGGCAAATTTGGTAAACTCGTGTCGTGTCGTGTCAAGAGAGATGACGCATGCTTCGGCTTGACTGTCGTTTAAGGAAAAGGCTGGTTTTCTTGGCGATGGTTTGTCAGATATTTTTATCTGTATTATGAACAGGTAAACAATGGATGAGTTTTTAAAGTAACCAAGTACTGGGTACTATGTTGAACCATGCAAGTTTGCACCCCTTTTTTTAGAGTATATTATTACTACTTATTGTGTAAAAGTATTTCTTACAGTCTTATAATTTTTTTAGAATAGTGGCATAAACTTTTATCTGGTTCACATCCGAAACCTATTACTAACAATGGGATTGACTAATCTTCGCCGTTGTCATGAACATGACATTTACATTGACATAATGTAAAAAAAATAATTATTTTTAAATCCCCCGACACCGATTTTCATCAAACAGCTCTCGACTAATTCACCTTTCAAACAAAATCAAAATCGGTTCATCCGTTCAGGAGCTACGATGCCACACACACAGACGGACGCGTCAAACTTATAACACCCCGTCGTTTTGGCGTCGGGGGTTAAAACGCGCAAAAAAGACCTGACAGAACGATCGATCGTTTATTAACCGTATCACATCACATCATAAATACGAGCCTACAGCATCCTAACAATAAGATTAACATTCTCATAAGCATTTACTGAAATTACGTACTATTATCTCATCTATGTCCGAGATTTGAACTTGACCTAGAGCGGGCTGTCCTAGACCTTGGCAGTATTGACAGTAGGTGTACTTTGCCTTGGCCGTGTTGGGCTCGCCGCTTGACGCTCGCTACAAGCTGTGCTTCAAGGTGACCCCTTTCGAGTGTTGAAGCGTTGTTTGTTTACTTTTCGTATGTTTGTTTTCATCCTACAAATCGTTGATTGTTATCGAATTTAGTTGATTGCAGAAAATATAAAGCTTATAAAGCTGGGCCTTTTGGGTGGATTTTACTCGACAGCGCAAGAAGAAGGGTTATGTTTTTCGAGTGTATGTATGGATGAGGTTTCTTTGGCACGCACTGCAGCCTAATAAGCTTGATGTATTTCGACATGTGAGGTGGCATTTGAATCGTCTTGATAGTGCATGGAAGTGACATAGGGTACAACATTTTGCAGCCGGGTTTTTTCTTTCTTTTAATAATCTTACTTGTCTAAGTTTGCGGATTGACAAGGTGATGATAGGTCATGGTCATTGAGCCGTATACTCCGAGCTGAGTTTTAATTTAATTTAAAAGTAAAATTAACTCTTAAAACTGACACTTTCACGAGCGATTAATATTTTCAATACTTACGTCATTTGGTTCAAGTTATTTGGTGTGCTCTGTGCTATCAGAATTAAATAAATTCAGGACACTTCCACACACGGTCGCCTGTACTATGGCTCCCAGAGACTGAAATACATACTTAGATATTTTTAAATACATACTTAAATAGATATTTACACCCAGACATAGAACAAACACAAATGTTCATCACATAAATGTTTGCCCTAGGTGGGAATCGAACCCACGCCCCCAAGCTCGGAGGCAGGTTCACTACCAACTGAGCCACCGAGGCAGTATAAATTTGGTTTAAAAATGTTTTTTTCCTTAGCCACTTAATTTTTTTTCGATAACTCCAATTTAACAAAGACTTTGTCAACAATGAAACTTAAAAGTTACAACAAAGAAATGATATGATGGTGATAAAAACTTCTGCCAACAGTTGACCTTTCCATTTGCACCCCTCCAGACATCGCTTGACCTTAAAGCCACGTGCTGACCTTGGAAGGTGACGTCACAACGGACGGACCTACCTTAATAACCGACATCTTGGATAGTAAAGAAGCTAGTGGGTCTGTGACCTGGAGACCTCGCGGCCAGCGTCTGTCTCTTCTACAGGTTGCATTCCTCGAGCATACTCACAAAATTTCAAGAGAATCGGTTAAGTAATGCGAGTTGTAGAGAAAGACAGAAATCCGGACATAGGATGGCATTTTTGCCGAGGCTGAAGCAGAGATGCTTTACTAACGCTGGCTCGGTCGATGAAGGACAGAAAATGTAAAAATACTCGTTTTTTTTTTTAATTAAAAAGTAAACAGATTTTTTAAATTGATACTACGAATATCTACGTTGCCTGGAAAACCTTCTGGCATTGCTCGAAAATATAGATAAACACTCGACACGCAACCACACGAAATTGATACATATAAAAAAAAACCTTTGATGAAAGCTAGAAAAGCATTGAAAAAAAAAAATGACTCAACTGCTATGTCGACGCTCGATACGCTTTTTTACCCGACTGCACAAGAAAAAGGGTTATGTTTTTCGAGTGTATGTATGAGATTTATTTGGCACGCCCTACAGCCAAAACAGCTTGATGCATTTCGACATGTTAGGTGTCATTATCATTGGGTACAAAATTCTGCAGTCGGTCTTATTGTTTTTCTTTTAATAATGTCGGTTGTTATTGCTTAAAAATATTCGGCTGTAAACAAGATATAGAGTTCACATGCCACTTCGACGCTGTCGCGGTTTATGCTGTCCCGCATGTCTTTTGCGTCAAGCGACCTATCTGTCGACTATCGTTCGACTATGTCTCAAGGTTTAAGAGTCCCGCTCTGAAATTTCCATACAAACGCGCTTGTCAAATTTCTTGGAAACCATTTATCAGATTATGATGGAATTTATGAACTATATCTCCGCCCCTATGTTCTTGGTTTTTCTAAAAAAACGTCCCCAAGGAAAAATAGAGCTATGAAAAATATCCGCATTTGTAAGTGGTCACTTTTGACTGATTTATTCAATAGAGAGACAAAGCAAATCAAAAATCCCTTTACATAGGGAGGTTGTCTACATCATTAGCTTTTAAGTGAGTCCATAATACAAGGGAAATTCTTAGTTATTTAAGAATGATTACAGAAGTGCAAAAATCATAAAAAAAATGAAATTGCACTTTAGGCTCAATTCTGGCGTCACACTTAAATTTCATAAGCCACCTAAATCCTAAAAAACGTAAATTAGCTAAATGCTATTCCGCGGGCAACATTTTAACTAATTTAGAAATGTCAAATTCAAATTTTTAAAAAGAATGAACAAAATCTCGTAAAATTACTCAATTTAGAAAATTTAGCTGAAATTGCTATTCTTGCGTCCACATTTTAGATGATTTTAACTTGTTTAGATCGAATTTGAGGTTGATTTTAGAGGGCACCATTTTGGCATCCTGCTAAAAAAACTAAAATTTCAAAGTGAAAAAAATCTCTGTATTTTGCTGATTTTACTTAAACTAAATAATCCTTTGCAAAGTTAACGATTCAGAAAACTGTATAAAATGCATAATTTGCCTCATAATCATTTCAGTTCGCCACGATATGTGATCAAAGTACGCACTGTTACAAGGATTAAAAAGTGTCAAAATCTAGAAGTGTACTTAGCTCTCATCTCATTAAATTCTCAGCAAGTACCTATATTATAGAACATGCATGCAACAATAGCGATGGATGCACATCAAGACCCACCCTAAGAGAAATTAACACAAAATCGATCATAATTTCATAACAAAATCAAAAGAGAGCGCTTAATTTACAAGGTACATCATACGGGTACTAATATTAGTAATTAGCGGTATTATTCTTGTTATGTTACGATGGGAATAATCATTGACTTTAATTATTATGATATGACATACCTAATTTAATTATTATTTATTGACGTAATTTAATTATTAAAAATTATTGACATTATTTATTTGGACAAATGGAATACTTATACTAAATTTAATGTAAATCTTAACTTTGTAAACTAATTTTTAATGTTTTGGTAGTACCTAATGTGATGTTGACTACTCTATTTGTATTAGGTTAATCCTGTAAGAATAGGTGTAATGAGAATAAATAAATAAATAAATAAAATAATTATTCCATTGTTATTTCGTATGTATTACATGTATGGAAGCTTTCTATCTTCCATAATTACAGGATAATTAATTGAGGTGACTTGAGTTGTTAAGATCTCTGGGTGCATCGCAGCTGGCTTGTTTTAGCAGAACGCTGTGTCAGGAAGTTTATACTGTGACAGACTCGCCAAGGCTCACACTATACTTGCCCCTTGTCTACTTACCCCTCTCATAACAGTTTACCAGTCATTGAACCCTGAAGCATTAATTGGTGTCTTCATAAAGTATAATTCTGTAGCGAACTGAAGGTAGCAGCAGTGACATGTAGACACTACTGGTTTCTAAATAGGTATCTATGAAACAGCTTGAAAGCAGTTCCCGGTGAGGATGCTATTTAAATGATGGATTTAAATAAATCTAGATCTAGGGCTAGGTGTCGTTATCCATGGCTTTATGTATTCCATGGCATCCCTGACATGGAAACTTAGTAGGGAGCTGCAAGTGTAATTATAAATTTACTTTCAGATGCGAGGTCATTTGATTAAGTACTGGCAAGAGGTTTCATGGAAGAACCTGTGTGCTAGCCCAAGCACTCTCTGATACTCACATTATATCAAAAAGCTCAAAGGACAACACAAATAATACAAATTACAGTTTATAAATTCAATTTTAAATATAATAATAAAAAATTATTGTACAAATTAAATGTTTGCTATCAATAACCTTCATCTTTTTCTGTACATGCTTGAAATACTATTATTGAATTTTTATTACTTTACAATTTCCATATTTTACAACTTGGGCATGAACAAAAGCAGATACCAGAGAAGAGTAAATAAAAAAACAATCAGTAGGATTTCATTATTTACAGATCTCTGGTTATTTTTAAAACGTAATTTATTGCAGGCACTGTTTATCCTACTAATATTATAAAGGCGAAAGTTTGTAAGAATGGATGTTTGTTACTCTTTCACGCCAAAACGGCTGGACAGATCTGGATGAAATTTGGCACAGAGATAGATTATAGTCTAGAATAGCACATAGGATACTTTTTAACCGCGGGTGAAACCGCGGGGAGCAGCTAGTTATGACATATAACACAGGCCTTCAAAAAATCTTGCAAAGTAACATACACTTTTTATATAAAACAATGGTCTCTGGGACTTTTCTGGCTGTTACTTCCTAGTATGTCACTTGCGTGCCAGTGTGTCACTTCCCTTTCTAGGCCAAATGGCTGGTGTACCAGTGCTACTAGGAAGTAACTCTTGTTATTTACGGAAACCCAAAGCAAATAGGGCTTTAATCTCCAGCACATTTAGTCCAGGAGCTGCAGGTGGCATCATCAGCAATTTATCTCATAGCCTTTTCTGCACAAACATAGCTTTTTCAGTTCCCACTGTACTTGCACCACTCGTGATAGATACAACAGACTGGAAAGTCGTCTCCACAGTTTTCAAGTCTGTTTATTTTACGCTTTTAGGCTGGTTGTGTTTCTGGTAGCATTCCTCATAACACTGAAAATTAAAACCAAATTTTAGTGCCGAGGCAAGATACAATTAAATTATCATTACCAAGTATTACAAGTTGACTTTCTGTAAATACAATATTTTAGACTAGCTATCTGCCCACAACTTCTCTCACGTTGCATAGCCTGTAGCACTCAGTGAGTGTGTAGCTTTCTATTATAGACAGAACTTCTAAAATCGAATTGGTATTTCGGATTTTAGGTTAGTTTATTATTTACCTTTACAGCGTTTGCGTAGTTTTTGTAGAAACTTAGGCACAGTCACACGAACGTAAAATAATTCAGAGTTTCATCAGCACATCATCGTTTAGCTTTATTTTTGGGCACAATAATTTAAAACTCTTGATACCGAAATTGTAAACAAAGACTTGTAAAATATTTTTTTTTTTTTTATTAATTTATTCATGACCATGGATACTCGTCCTTCAGTCGGATTCTTAGTAATATTTTTTCCTTTAGTAACAGATGATGGGATGATGATGATGAGGTGATGATAAAGACGATGAATCCCTCCCCTTTTCCCATTCCAGTAAAGTTATGGATACTTTACTGAAACTTTAAGTGAAGTTTTGTAGAGAACACGAAAAATCGCGTTTCGCGATGTTTGTATCATTTGCCCACACTCGTGCACGTTGACGAACCGGTAAACGTTAATAATCCACCATTATTACAATTTAACACTCGAAGAATCACAAGTTTTAGAAAATAATACAAAAACACGACACCATCCTTTCGGTTCCCGCCAAAAACCCCAAAGACTTGTAAAACTCCATAGTGAATTGCCAGTATTAAAAACCAAAAGTACTTGAGATTTTTGAAATATCACGATTTATTTTGTTAGCAAATAATTAGTGCTCTGTAATTAATGGATAATTACAGAGCACTAGTTATTTGCTAACATGTGTTTCTTAAAAATTTGCGTATTAAATAAGCGTAGGTTATTCAGTAATACCTGACACACCCGTCAAATAATTCCACGAATTTATGTTAGTGGCATAAAACTTGCAACACTAACAACTTGATGCATGGACGAAGCTACAAATACAAAATTTTTTTGAATTAATCGATGAAAATATCGTTCTAATACGCCAGTGTACGGGACGCTTTTACATTCTTTTTTGAAGGTTTATTTTATCTGTGAATTCAAATTAAGTGAACAAGAAATAGGATAATTCCGTTCAATATTTTAGCTCTACGTTGCCCCCTGAATTGCGATTTTAAGTTCTGTCACTTAAATTTAGAATTTTTATAAAATTTACGAATTTTAAGATGTGACGCCAGAATTGAGCCTTTTGTCACTCTGTAGGTAACTTTAGAGGCTCGTCAGTATCATTACTCGCTCTCTTCGCTCGTAGTCTTCTTCAAGACGAAATGGCTATAAAAAACCTTAAGCCAATGCGAAGTTAGTCTAAAGTGGTCGCCGGACCCTTAAGGATCATTGTATCACACACTCGCCTCTCATCATTCCAAACAGCATCAGCCCATCGATTTCTAATCGACCTATCCGCCTCCAAACCATCTTGACCGTACACTTGAAATATGACGTCACCCAGACGATTACGTGAACAAATCTCGGATGGATAGTTCAGATATCATGCACTTATTGTTTTTCCGACACTGATTAAGACGATTGTTGCGTGAATATAATATTCACGCAACAATCGTCTTAATTAAAAAAACAAAAAAACAATAAGTGCATGATATCTGAAAATAGATAATATTTTGTAATCTCAATGGTTTTAAATTGGCACCTTTAAATTTAGCCGCGATAAAAACTTTTCGTGTACCTAATAAGCCTTTTACTTTAAAAAGGTAGAGTCTATAAGGGTTCAAATAGTTAATGATCTGACGTATCTACCATGGTAGGTATATGTTTTGTTGTTTTTTTTCACATGCAAGTATGACAAGATCTATCATCAGAACAAGTAGACTGGGAACTAAAATACCATAACATATTGTCACGCCTTTCCATCGAGGGGGCTGGCAGAGGTGTAATACAACACCTACACTTCGCCAGACGATATTCAGTCCCAAATGTGACAGGGGGCGAGCCTGTTGCCACACACCGGGCTCCAGTCATGTAGCAGATGACATACAATGCACACATTTAATAAATGTTCACAAAATGAACAAATTGGTGTGTGCCATCGGCTGGGTTCGAACCCGCTTCCTCTGGCTTGAGAGGCGGGCTTTCTCCAACTAGGCTATCATCGCTGGTGGTATTGTTACGAGCGGGGTTGGATAAAAGGAATGAAACGTCGATGTATCCGAAGATTCACTTTATTCACCAGTTACACAAACACAAACACTGTTACACTACACTAAACACTTACACTATAACACTCTGAACACTACTTGTACAATCACTCCAATGTTAGCACTTTGAACGCGTAATCAAAACTGACTGCCGAGTCGTCGGTCGTCCGCGTATTTATACAATTTTAAGATATCCAGAGCATTCGATTTAACAATAGCGCAAACACACAAAAAGTTGTTTATCACGCGGAGCCACGCGTTCAATCTAGAACATTCGGATTCAAATAAACACCCCATTATTAACTAGATAAAAACATCATAAAAACGGTGCACAATAATTGCTTTCCAGAAAGATTTCTTTTGTTCCGGATTTAACAATGGAACGCGCGGCTCGAGCGGCTACTATTGTCTAATCTGCGTTACCTATCGGTAGTTGTAAACAACATCGCCACAGATTAGCGTATAGTTTCTACGACTGGCGTAACACTACCCCCTCCTAAGACATGCTCGTCCCGAGCATCGTTAGTCCCGTGATATCGCGCCAGTCGATCAACGTGGACAATCTTAGGTGCGCCTCGCTGACCCTTCTGTATGCGATATGTGACGTCGTTGATTTTGGTCACCACACGGTATGGTCCATCCCATTTGGGTTGCAGCTTTGGAGATTTCCCTTTCTTGCGTACAGGATTATGAAGCCATACTAGCGATCCTTCATCAAACCCAGGGTCGTTAAACTTCCTGTCATATCGAGTCTTCATCTTTTCCGATGCTTGTTGGCCAGAATTTCTAACAAGTTCGTAGATGTCGTTCATCTTATTCCGTAGATCCCTGGCGTACTCGTTTATTGGTTGTGGCGAGTCTGGTGGAATACCAGTTATTAAATCTGCAGGCAACCGCAACTCTCTTCCAAAGTTTGCAAAGGCAGGAGTGACGTTTGTGCTCTCGTGAACAGCACTACGGTACGACAGTAGAAATGGCTGGATGTGCTTGTCCCAATCTCGCTGATTGTTTTCGACCACTTTTGCTAGATGGGTCACAAGAGTGCGGTTGTAGCGTTCCACCATTCCGTCGGACTGTGGGTGGTATGACGTAGTCCTTGTTTTGTGAGCACCCATCACTTGACATACCTCCTTAAACAGTTGAGATTCAAAATTCCTTCCCTGATCGCTGTGAATTTCCAGTGGTACTCCAAAACGGCAGAACACTTCATGCACTAATTTGTCGGCTATTGTAGGAGCCTCTTGATTTGGAATTGCAAAGACTTCTGGCCACTTGGTAAAATAGTCCATAACAACCACGAAGTACTTGTTGCCATTATCAGTGACAGGAAATGGGCCCGCCACGTCTAACGCTATTCGTTCCCATGGTGCTCCGACATTATACAGCTTCAATGCACCTCTGCTACGGGTGTGTGGGCCTTTCACTGCAGCACAGCTTGTACATTTTCGTACCCAGTCTTCTACGTCGTCTCTGCAATTGATCCAGTAAAATCGTTCTCGAATCTTTAGCAGCGTCCGTTTTACTCCCAGATGTCCTCCTGAATATCCATGGTACAGATGCAATACGTCAGGTACCTTAGCTTTAGGCACAATCATTTGTAGATGACAGCAATTGCCTCGTGTGTTTTCCCATTTGCGGCACAATACTCCTTCATGGATAAGAAGACTGTCCCAATGTGCCCAATAACTCTTCGTCGTTATGCTCATGCCAGCCACATCACTCCAATTTGGCTTAGAGGCACCAGACTCCATCCACTCGAAAATTGGCTTTATGTCCGTGTCATCTTGTTGTGCTGTCTGGAGGGTTTGCTTCCATTCATCACTAAGATCTGTTTTGAGCATCCTGACGGGTACAACTTCCTTAGACTCTTGCTTTAGACAATGCTTACAGTCTTCCGGGCAAGGCCTTCTAGACAATGCGTCCGCGTTACCATGTGCCCTGCCACTGCGATGCTCCGCTGTAAAATCAAACTCCTGCAGCTGCTCAATCCATCTTGCTACTTGTCCTTCCGGGTCCTTGAATTGAAGCAACCAAGTTAATGCAGCGTGATCGGTTCTCAGGCGGAATTTTCTTCCCAGCAGGTATTTGCTAAAATGCCGCAAAGTCTTCACTACTGCCAGCAGTTCTCTCCTTGTCACGCAGTAATTCCTTTCTGGTTTGGATAAGGATTTGCTGTAGTAAGCTATCACAACCTCTTGATCTCCTTTTCGTTGTGATAGTACGCCGCCTATACCAATATTACTGGCATCGGTGTCAACGATGAATTCATTCTCAGTGTCTGGGAATCCAAGGATTGGTGTTTCACACAGATGCTTCTTCAGTTCTCGGAAAGCGGTGTCGCAGTCTTCATCCCAGTGGAAGATTCGTTTTTCTTCAGTTAGTCTATGCAACGGTTTTGCTATATCAGAGAAGCCTTTCACAAATCGTCGGTAGTAGGAGCATAGACCCAAAAATTATCTGATTTCCTTCTTGTCTTTTGGGACCGGCCAATCTTTGACCGCGCTGATTTTCTCCGGATCTGTCCGCACACCATCTTCAGAAACTACATGGCCCAAAAAGTTAACTTGCCGTTTGAAGAATGAGCATTTCTTCGGGCTCAACTTAAGGTTGGCTGCACGGATTTTCGTTAACACTAGTTCCAGGTTTCTGAGGTGGTCTTCAAATGTTTTTCCCACAATTATGATGTCATCCAAGTAGACCAGGCAAGCATCTCCAATCAACCCTGCAAGCACTAGCTCCATTAATCTTTCAAAAGTTGCAGGGGCATTGCACAATCCGAATGGCATCACATTGAATTGCCAAAGCCCTTTTCCCGTAGAAAATGCGGTTTTCTCTTTGTCTTTAGGGTCAATTTCCACTTGCCAGTAACCACTTTTCAAGTCCAAAGTTGTGAACCACTTCATTCCCGTCAGCGTATCCAATGTGTCATCAATTCTGGGCAGAGGGTAACTGTCTTTCTTAGTTACATCGTTAAGTCGTCGGTAGTCTACACAAAACCGCATACTGCCATCTTTCTTCTTTACTAGCACCACAGGAGAACACCATGGACTGGATGAGGGCTCGATGATCTCGTTCTTCGCCATATCCTCAATCATGGTCTCCACTTCCTTTTCCTTAGCAACTGGTATTCTTCGTGGCCGCTGGCGTATCGGTTGCTGGTCGCCTGTATTTATCGTGTGCTGTACTAGGCCGGTTTTCCCATTGTCCGCATCGGTCGAAGCAAAAATATCGGCGTAATTTTGTAACATCTTCCTTGCCATTAAACGCTCCTTCCCAGTAAGATCTTTACAATCTTCTAAAAGTGTAGACACGTCGTAATTCTCACGAGGTATATTTTTGCTCGGTAGTTCTTGACATCTGCGCATCCAATCTACTTCCTCGCAAGTGCCCATTACGGTTCCACCTTTTATGAGATGCTCTTCATTACTGGGATTTAATACACGCACTACGCCAGTATTAGTTGTCCTCACTAGAGTCCGTGCCACTATCCATGGATGATTATTTTCCAATTGTTCAATTAGCACACATCGTCGTTGGTGTCTTAGCTTTGGTGGTAGTCTTATTACCACAACGGTTTCCGACTTGGGTGGAAGGATAGTCCTCTTCAGACAGTACACTTTTCCTGCTGTAGCACCTTCCATAAAGATCTCCTCTGATCTACACTTTAAGATTCCTTGATTGACATCGATCTCACAATGATGTTCTCGCATAAAGTCGAGTCCCAGAATGCAATCATCGACTATATCAGCCACAATAACTTTGTGTTGGAAAGTCTCCTCACCCAGCTTCAATGCCACTGGTTCTTCGCCTCGGACGGGTATGTGCTGACCGGTCGCTGTTAGGAGTTGAACTTTGTTGCAGCCCCGAAAATCATGAAGGTAACGTTTGGCAAATCGGGAACTGATCACTGTTCGAGATGCTCCAGTATCCAAAGTCAGCTTGCAGGGTGTTCCGTTAATTTCACCTTTGATGATGAGGCTATTTCCATCGTGAACTTGTGAGATCGAAATCTTCGGGGCCTTTAAAGAATCAGCCAGGACCCGCCCCTTGGTCCTGGCATCTATTCGTTTTCCTTGCTGCTGTGACACATCGCTATCCATTCGTTCCTCAACTTGACGATAGTCCTTCCTTTGTCGTAGCTCCGTACAGTTGCGTGATAGATGGCCTCTTTCTTCGCAGTTGTAGCATCTAGGGCTAAACCGGAAACGATTTTGGGATGTTTCGCTCACTTCCCTGATGCGTTGGGTTTCTCCCATTGGATTTCGTACAGCTTCTACTTCTAAAGCGTGAGCTAAAGCGTCCTTCAGAGATTTGTGATGTCGAAGCTGTACTGCTACCCTCACTTCACTGTCACGTATTCCATCGGCGAATGCTTCAACCAGCTGCTCGTCGTTGGGTGTAGGTGAAGACTGGTGAGCCTTCCTAAATAGCCTTTCTATCTCGAGAGCCCACTCTTGCAGATTTTCTCGGCGGCCTTGAACTCTGTTCTTCATTTGTGTTCGAAAGACATGCTCTAGGTGTTCGTCTCCGTAACGACTTTCCAAAGTTTCTAGAAGCTTCTCATAAGTGACTTCCTTGCCCAGTGCTTCAAGTACAGTCAAAGCCTGGTCGCGGAGGCTTACTGTGAGAGCAGTCATGGCTTGCTTCTTATTCCATCCATTGGCCTCGACTATGGCATCAAATTGGATTTTGTAAGCTGACCACGAGGAACTTCCGTCGAAAGGTGTCACCTTGAAACCATGTGTTACAGGTGCAGAAAATACAGGAGCTGCTATTCCATCTCCAGACTTGAGAACATTTAAACATTTTCTTACATCGTCGATCCGTGTTTCAGCCTCGAAGATGCGGGTTGCGTAGTCCTTGATAGCGATGTCATGTTCCTTTACGGTGGTTTCATGCTGGTCAACTTGGTCTTTTAACTCTTTGAACTCAGTAATCAACGATGTTCGCAGGCTAGTCATTTCTTCTTTCAGCTGACGAGCATTTTCTTCCTGACGACGAGCATTTTCTTCCTGAACGCGAGCATTTTCTTGCAGCTGGCGAGCGATCTCCTCCTTGTCTTTCCTAAGCATTGCCACTAAGGCAGCCATGTCGAATGAACTTGGCGCCGCAGCTGCTACCGGAGGTGCTCCCAAATCCTCTGATGGAACGTTGGTCGTTGGCTCACTCACATCAACCATTAACGAGTTGTTTCCAAACCGTCTCTGGTCAACGTCTTCCTGTCGCCGTATCTGATCCTCTAGTCGGCGTGCCTCTTCTTGTCGGCGTTGGCTCCTGGTGCGAAGCGAATCGTCGTCGTGCGGAGTTATCGGCATTTTCCTTTTATCCCACTTCTGACACCAAATGTTACGAGCGGGGTTGGATAAAAGGAATGAAACGTCGATGTATCCGAAGATTCACTTTATTCACCAGTTACACAAACACAAACACTGTTACACTACACTAAACACTTACACTATAACACTCTGAACACTACTTGTACAATCACTCCAATGTTAGCACTTTGAACGCGTAATCAAAACTGACTGCCGAGTCGTCGGTCGTCCGCGTATTTATACAATTTTAAGATATCCAGAGCATTCGATTTAACAATAGCGCAAACACACAAAAAGTTGTTTATCACGCGGAGCCACGCGTTCAATCTAGAACATTCGGATTCAAATAAACACCCCATTATTAACTAGATAAAAACATCATAAAAACGGTGCACAATAATTGCTTTCCAGAAAGATTTCTTTTGTTCCGGATTTAACAATGGAACGCGCGGCTCGAGCGGCTACTATACCTATCGGTAGTTGTAAACAACATCGCCACAGATTAGCGTATAGTTTCTACGACTGGCGTAACAGTATCAAATACCAAAGCCACTGATATGATGCCCAGATAGATGGCCCAGTCCTATACATCTTTTCTCAAATCTCTATTCTAATCAATTCTTTCACATAGTATGAAACAAACCGCGTCTGTCCGTCTTTCTGTCTTTTAACTCTAAACTACGCAACGGATTTTGATGCGGTTTTCACCATCTGTTAGATAATTTTTCACAGCAGGTTTATAGGTACCTGCGAAACCGGTCGGTAGTTTGGCAGAAAATATGAGTGAAGGTCTTATAAAGAATATTATCCATTCCAGATTCTGCAGCAACCACGGCAACAAGTGCCCCCGACCGGGCACAGCGCCCGCCGACCTCATGTGCGTCGCCGAAGCCATGATGCCGCGTCTCATACTGCGGCTGCTCCAACATTTCAGAGAGAACAGGTAACTGCAGCAGTCGGACGCGAAACAGCGTAGCCTAATGCAAGCGCACCGTAGTATAAACAAGCGCAAGCGTGACGTAGCGTAATGTGACGTGAACGTGACATAGCGTAAACCGATGAGCACGAAAGGGATTTGGTGCGTATTCGTAGCTGAATTTATTGCCGTTTGCGCTACCTTCATGCTTACGTCGAGTTTGCTGTTTGGATGTATTACTAAAATATTAAGTTATGTAGTCGAACGCGGTATTAAAGTTATCACTCATTGGAGCGACTCGGGACCGCCACGACTGATGGTCAACGCGTGGACGCCGCGTAGTCAACCAGTGAACCTCGCGTGGTCAACGAATTTTCAAGTACCTAGTCTGTCAGCGATTATCACTTGTCCTTGCGTGAACCACTCGCGGGCAGCGAGTGGTCTGTAGTGAGTGATGTAGTGAGCGTATTTCCATTGAATAGAAGTTCATGTAAAGAATGCCTAATCGCACGAGGCGAAGCGGTGCGTGTCGCATCCCGGGTGGCTGTACTGAGTGATAACCTTTAGTCTTCAATTGCCAGTTCAATTTGTCGACTAATACCGCATAAGACTTTCGCGAAACTCCTTGGTGGCTACAAAAAACATGATGCTTACTGTATTCGTACTATGATCATATACCTTTTATGAAAGAAAAGTGGTTGCATAAGTCAATTACCGACTCCAATAAATAGGTCATCGGACAAGTCCAGTGTCAGTACAGTAAAGTGATTATCGAAGCCCCACGACTGTCGCTTGGGATTTCATTGTCGTCCGCATCACATAAACCTATTTGCACCTATTTATGCTACAACTTTCTATAATAGCAATCCACGTCAGCCTCGTGTCACACCACTGAGGTATTTTCACACACTTAGGTATTTTTTCTATTATGACCATGACGATTTACGCATTTAGTCAATCTTTTCTTGGATGGGTGGTCGGGAGCGACGGTTCTATGCAATAGGATATAGGACAAACCGAAGGAAAGACGTTCCGAAGACGGGTCTGAGCAGTAGCGCACTTGTAGCGCCTCACTCAACTGCCGTCTTTGTACTTGTTCACTCTACAAAACTTCAAGTCTAGAGTGAATAAGTACCTTATAGGTCGTCGTGCTCCATCTTAGACCACAACGTCGCTTAACATCAGGCGAGTTGGTGGTCAAACGCCGACCTATTATACATTAAAAAAAAATTAATTAAGCCACCAAAAGAAACCCAATAAAGGAGAGAGAAATGCAATAAACTGTCAGGTAACATTTTAAAATTGAGAAGAAGTTAGCAAGTAGGGAATGCGAAAACGCTAGTCTGCTCCAGTCTGTTTTTTTTTTTTTATGAATTCATAACTGCCTCGCGTTTGGCTGCCATTTCTTCTGATGATCGCAGACAGCGATAGAGCGCGATTGCCAAGGAAACAACGATTTACTCGAGATTTTATACCCGCGGTTAAAAAGTATCCTATATGCTATTACAAATGTGCCAAAATTCATCCAGATGCGTTCAACTGTTCTGACGTCATTAGGATTCATAATAAATATATGTACATCCATCCAAACTTTCGCATCCTACTAATATTATAAACGCGAAAGTTTGTAAGAATGGATGGATGATGATGGATGGATGTTTGTTACTCTTTCATGCCAGAACGGCTGAACAGATCTGGCTGAAATTTGGCACAGAGATAGATTATAGTCTAGAATAGCACATAGGATACTATTTAACCGCGGGTGAAACCGCGGGGCGCAGCTAGTTTATAATATTTGTGCAATGAAAACATTGTACTCTCCCAAGGTCCCAATCCATAACACTTGTACTGATTTCTACTATTCCTTTCCAGCAGTGGTTCTCAGACGACGTCAGACAGCTACCGGATAGCGGTGCAGGAGTGCGAGGGCTACGTCAAGATGCTGATGGAGTTCAACAACATGGGCGACCTCATGCGCTCCGCCATGACCAAGGCTCTCATCAACCCGCAGGTAGGGTTTGGAACATTCAAGACGTGTCGGAGATTTTGTAGGTCTGACAAGTCTTCAAAGAAAATATTTTTTAACTTAATTTATTTGACCTGTAGCGGTGTGCGCTACAATGTAATAGTGCAACTTAGGCGAAATGCAGCGGCGCTAAGCCAAGACGGATTAGGGAGCATATGTGATGTCTGTTATCTTTCAACGATAAAAGAGGTTCTATTTCCTGATCTTGTAGAAACACAAAAGTAGTTTAATTTTTTTAGAGGTATGTTCATATTGTCCTAACTCTTAGCATAATATGTTAACTATCAATTTGACAGTTATAGAGCAATACTTTTTAGAGTTGCTAAATGAGAATAACTACATACTAAAATTTTCCATTAGACCTATACTAGATTACATATTTTAGATATTTTCAATAATTACCTTAAGTATTCAAAATTATCAACATTGGAACTCACCTGTATTATATCTGTCAAAAAAGTTACTTGTTCAGTATTAGCAATAGTTGTACCCCTAAAATGAGTTGTCGCCCGCGTGGTATAGGGTCGCGGGAGTGCGTCGTCAAAGGGGACAGACAGGACCGCGCGGCAGGGCCTATCTCGCTCCCATTTGACGTCTAACCCCCAACTCCTCTGTACAGGAGCGAAGACTCAATTAAGCGATACCACCATAATTAATATTATAATAATTAATATCATAATCAATATTCTTCATCATTATCTTTCGCAAACCTTTATCTTGCTTGTCGTATTTATTTCTTCCCTACCTCATCCCCATCACTATTTCTCACTCTTTGTCTAAAATTTGACAATCCTTTTCTCAGATGTACCGTAATCTGGTGGAGCCACCGTTCCCAGAGACAGAGTACGGCTACTACATGTGCGAATCGAACAAAATGTACGAGAAAGCGCTCGAGACGTTCCCTGCGCCAGAACCGCCTGACGAGTGAGTATCTCTCCAAACTCCTACTTCCTACGTATTATTATAAAGACGAAAGTTTCAGTGTATACTCTGTTTTTGTTTGTTACTACTTCACGCTCAAACGGATGGATGGATTTTGATGAAATTTGATACGGAGGTCTATATCTTGATAAATAGGATCCTTGCAGCCGCAGGTGTGGGGCGCAGCTAGTAATCAATATAATCTTAAAGCATCAAAATGCAAAAAAAAACATATTCTAAATCATTTTACAAACCGCGATCGAGGAGCAACCTAAACATCACTACACTAAAATACATAATCATCAATAGCCGAAATAAATACGGCTATCAACCGCAGCACCATGCATGCATAGAGTAAAATAACAAATGCAATTATTAAATATTTTTTTGTCCTGAAGAAGCTTGCAAAACCAAACCGGGTTTTGAGAGACTGGAGCTCTGTAACAGAGAATACCGATGCTCTGCTTACATTGAATTTATCTATAAATTACTCGTATTTCCAGGTACCGGCACCTGCCAGCGCTGGCCCCTCGACTGCAGCACAACACATTGCTAGACGAGTTCATATTCTGGACCTTCAAGTACGAGTTCCCTCAGAATGTGGTCTGCTTCCTGCTCAACATGCTGCCCGATCAGGATTACAAGGTACTGAAATTGTTTGAAAAACGAATTTTGGACTGTATTACTTCAGGACACGGATAACTAATTAATATAATGCAGTTCAATTATTGATGAAAACTGTGGATCTTGGAACTAAACAAAGAAATATTTTTGTTGATCCAAGGGCCTTATTTCGTAAAAGAGATGGTCACAGCTCACTCGCACCATACGAGCATAGTCTTAGCTGAAATGAACTAGGATAAAGATGTCAGCTCTTCAGTATTCTTCTTAGCATTTGAATGAAAAAATACAAAAATTAGGTTCTTCCTCGATACCTAAATTTTGCATTTCCTCGATAGGATCCATAAATATAATAATCTTTATGGATCCTATCGAGGAAAGACCTAAATGATAAATTATGTGTAGGGCTAAATTATGTATTATGTTGTATTATGCAGTATTACATAGTATTATATTTGTTAGTATTAAGTTTGTATTATGTAGTATTAGTTATTACGAGTATGTAGTATGTTTAAATAACTTTGACGTTCATAAGTGTATCTTTGATACCTAAATTGAATAAAAACATTTTGACTTTGACTGTATGTATTTTATAATTCAAATACTTAAAAAGGCTAGAGAGGTAACATCATTGTCCCAGTTTATTTCAGCTAAGACTGTATGCCGCGAGTAAGCGACGCTTCGTTTTCGCCATTTCGTTTACGCAACAAGGCCCTTGGATCGACAAAAACATTTCTTTGGGTAGTTACAAGATCCACTTAAGACAAAACCGAAATATGCCAACAAAATTCCTGAACTCGGGTGATCTTAACCAATTTTTTTTTTGTTACAGGAGCACCTAACCCGCACCTTCGTAATGCACTACGCCCGAATTCCGCTCGTACTAGAAGAAGCGGCCGACCCCGACACACTCTCCAACCGCGTCGTCCACATGTCCGTCCAACTCTTCTCCAACGAAGCACTCGCTCTGCGCTGCGTGCAGCAACTCCACCTACTGCACGTCATGGTGCTCTCCCTCCGACTCATGATGGGCAAGATCCTCGTACAGAACACGCTGCACGACCCCGAGCAGAACTTCCACTATGTGATAGACTGTACGCGGAGAGTCATGAAGGAACACTGCTACTGGCCGCTGGTGTCGGACTTCAATAATGTGCTCTCGCATAAGAGTGTGGCGTTGCTGTTTTTGCAAGACGATGCGTTGGTTGATATGTGGTTCGAGTTCTTGTCTATGTTGCAAGGTGAGTTTTGAAGCTATTTTTTACGGTCAAGTAATATTCCTACAAGATTATTGGAGAACTTTTACTCGATTGTCTAAAAATAATGTTGTTGTAACTCTGCCTGTAAAATGTGATTTACTCGGTGCAAGTTACTTATGTTAATAAAATAATTCGCTCGCCTCAGCAAACATATAAAGCACACAGTACATTGTTAGTATCTAGGCTTTCTAAAGTCAGTGGGATGCAATCAAACATCGATGTCTAAGCAACTCCCATAAAGAAACACGTGACAGCCCAACACGCACCGTCAGAAGTCGTAAACCTTTCTCCATCGTACAGGCATGAACGTGAACATCCGCGAGGTGGGCGGGCACATCGAGTTCGAGCCGTCGTCGTACTACGCGGCGTTCTCGTGCGAGCTGGAGGCGGCCGCCTACCCCATGTGGTCGGTGCTGAGCCACCTGGCCGAGCCGGCGCAGGCTCCGCTGGCGCGCCGCATGGTGTCCACGGCGCTGGCCTACCTGCAGGAGTGGCTGGACGCTGTCAACTTCTGCAAGCCCAACACGCAGCGGGTATGTCCTGTAGTAACATCCTACCCCATGTGGTCGGTGCTGAGCCACCCGGCCGTATCAAGTGGCATGAAGGTGCCACGTCTCCGTTCCGTCCGTGTCTCGTCCTCGTCTTTTCTGTCTGATCAGCACCTGATGTAGAGTCGTTACAGGCTGTACGCTACTTTCTATTGGTCTCTATCTATCGTCATCTCAGAATTGACTTCCTTCTCTTTCATATTCTCTTTCCTATTCTGTAAATTTACTATCGCATCAATTTTAGAGACCTTTGCAACTCAATTCATTAAAGCTAACCATGGATCCATTAATCGATTTTTGCTGAACAAATTAGCGGAACATTTTACACCAAATTACACTTTAATGGTTTTTAGAAATAATTTTTGAGTGGTTTCGTTTAGATAGACTTACTGTAAGTCTCCTGATATACGTGTGGCACTTTATCAAAGGCAGAGGTGGCTGCAGCTGTAGCTACTTGTCGTCGACTAATGAGATGGCGGACACGCACGCCACAACTGCAAGCGATGACACCCATCGGCGGCAGCCACTGACTCATTCGCCTCCAGTCTCCACCTTTAAAACCGCTCATCTGTGAGCTATTGACAAAGTGGTGGTCGTCCCCGAGTGGACCGTGGTAGCAGCATCAGTGCGCGTAGTAAGAGTATGCTCGCCCGCAGGCGGAGGTGGCGCACGCGTCGTTCCACTTCCCGCTGCACCGCTACCTGGCGGCCTTCCTGTGCGCCGGCGTGCGCTGCATGGGGCTGTCCGCCGCCGAGCTGCTGCCGCCCGCCGACCTGCTGGCGCTGCTCGCGCACCACCCGCTCCGCGTGCAGGTTAGTCGGGACCAAGCTTTACGGCGCACCATTTTAACTGACGTTTTAAATTGACAAATTGGTTCGGAAATTACCGATTTGGTCGATTTGAGACGTCAGTTTAAATGTCGTTGTTCGCACATATACAGGGTGATTGGAATCCAGACCGCATCCTTTCAAAGGGCATCTACTCATCCTGGGCTACCTTTAAAGTGTTACATAAATCCAGTTATTTAATTCAGTTTTAGAGTTATAATACTAAGTGCAAAAAATTAAATAACTCGAAAACTAAAATTATTTGTTGATGTAATGTAACGCCTAAAACATAACCCAGAATAAGTAAAACACCCCTTGAAAGAAAACGGCCTGGATTCCAATCATCCTGTAGATACATAATTATACTTGCGCAAGCAGACAATCCAGAGCCTTTTTTAATGTCTATCTAATCGAAGGTGAGTCTTTTTTTTATTTTATGTTTTGTCTGCTTTCTCCGAATTAAATTACCAGAGTGTTCTTATTTTACCAGGTATAATGTTTTATCCTTTTCTTTACTCTGGTGACAACCTATTTATCATACGTGTTATTACTATTTTAGGGTCTTCGTCTTAAATTTTTACATATTTGAAAACAATAGGTAACCGTCACCTTGATCGCTGATGGATGACACTCCTAAACTCCTGGTTTAGTTTTGCGGCTCGCTTTTGTTTAAGTGACACTTTGAGAGGCTTATCCCCGTGTTCACAAACATTACTTAAGCAAGTAAATGCTACGTACGACGATTTTCAGTACATTGACATGACAGCTGCCATACATTAACAGAACTGTACCCTGTGCGGTTGAGCGCTCATAGTAATGTTGGAGAATGCGCTAAGGCTTCCGGCGTTAAATTGACTTTCTGCAATAAATGTTAGCGCCTCATTTGGAATACGGCAATGTTCAATTGTTATTATCACGGTTAATTATCCAAAGATTACATACGAGCAATGCTTAACAAACTACAACTAGTATAATAAAACGCACATTTGTATCAAAACTTATAATTAAAAATTGTATTTACCAAAACTATCGATATCAATTACGCATTACGACTATCATTACTGAGTATACTAATTCACTACTAGTTGATAACGGGCATGAATTCGGGCGTTTCCTCGCGGTACTCGTGGGGCGGAGGCTCGGCCTTCACGTGCTTGGAGAGGTCGTAGGTGAGCAGCTTGAGCGCCAGGAAGCCGCCCGAGCCGCGCCCGCCGCGGTGCAGCAGGCCCGCGCCGCTTGATAACGACCCACCTGGAAACACACATTGCATTTGTTAACTGCTTCTGGGTTATAGAATGTGACCAAGCTCTTTAGGTTTACGAAATGATGCTCTTATCGAACCTTAGTGAATATAATGATTTCCATTTTGTGTTTTAAGAGAAGTACGTTAAAAGTTAAAATGTCTTTATTCAATTGGGTATCGAAGATACACTTATGAACGTCAAAGTTATAGAAATGACCCTACCGGCTTGTTCGAACAAAGAGCTACTACTCAGAAGAGCTACTTCTCTTCAAAATTAGTTTTAACAAATTTTGGCTTAGAACTAGGGAACATCATAAATACTACTGCTACTTGGCGGAAGTGTTTACAGAACAACGTTAAATGAATCTGATCAGAATGAAAATAACATTTTATAGGACACAACCAACTGCCATAATTGCGACAAATAATTAGTGGAAACTTGACAAAAAACTAATATAAAAAGTTATTGGTAGTCGCGAAGTTGTCAAATAAATAGTTGAAAAAGATTTACTGTTACAGCAAAATAACAGCAGACTTAGTAAGTAGATCAAGCAAGTACCTTTAGTTGGCAGCACGGGTTGTATATCGACGAAGGGCACAGTGCTCTGCGCTGCGTCCGCGTCGAAGTCAGTGTGCGTGAACTCGACGTACTGGTCGTGCTCAGAGTCCACGGGGAAGGGCGTGTGGCTGCGTGTCGGGATATCTGGCTTGAACAGGTCTAGTTTCCTCCTGGAACAATAAAACAGATATCAGATAAGATGACCTGAAAATATGACAAATAAGCTTCACACTTCTAGCTTGGCAAAAGGATACATTGTGTCGCGAATGCCATGGAACACACCTATGACTTGCCATGAAAAACACGGACAACTAAGGCCAATACAATCACCTAACCAACCAATCAATCAAGTACACTAATTGAATGTATATTTGCAACTCGAGGACAAGGAAACGTAGGTACACGTCTTACAGCTCGGCTTGCTAGCTACCATCAAGATCAACAACTGCCGCCAAGCATCTAATTATCTTTTCTGTCAACTTAATTGGAATGTCTATTGACATTCAAGCTAGATGTCCCATAACATTTGGAAAATTAAAGTTAACGCCTGGCCTGTGTACCATAAATAAACCAGGCGATGAGTTTAGAACACAATAAACAGTGCAGAATGTTTTACATTAATTATTTTAACCCGTATTTCATAGAAAGCATCACAAATATTTAAAATGCGTAATGAAGCGGAAACCTACAGACATTCGGTCACATTAGTCAGTATTTAAACTCTAAAGCGTGTCGGTTACGGCTGATTTAAAGCTTAAAATAATTCCGTCGCTGTTTATTCTGACTCACACAACTAGATAAAGATATTTTAGCTAAACAAGGTTTTTTCAACCATTGACATGAAAAGATTTCAAATATTTGTAGTTAAATGTTAGATAAGATTATCAGTCGAAAAATCGAGCTCAAATCTTATTTTCTAAGAATCATAACATACTTTATTTATCACTAGCCGCGCCCCGCGGGTTCGACCGCGGTTAAGCAGTTAAAAAATATCCTATGTGCTATCCCTGACTATAATCTATCTCTGTGCTAAACTTCATCCAGATCCGTTCAGCCGTTGTGGCGTCATTGAGTAACAAACATCCATCCAAACTTTCGCTTTTATGATATCAGTGTGATTATACCAATAGTAGAACATCCCACAGTTGGTTATCAAACCGTCGGGGTTTTGCCAGTAATTTTTCTGACGCGACGAACAATACTAATCCAATATGATCTCCAAATCTTAAGTAGCTCCAATATTCTCTATTATTCCAAATTTTATCTGGCTATTATAACACGTTAACCACAGAGTGCGTCTATTCATTTGAACAAATATGCCATTTCACACAGCAATAAATAATTAGCAGCTAAAGTCGCGCAACTCATTCACAATCCCATCACAAAGTAATAAAGTACAAAATGCACGGTTCCTGACCTAGGAGCGTCAATGTTTCCCTCGGTGTTATCGTTGCTGATCCACTGGCTCTTCCCCGGCGCCAGTCGCCCGGTCGTGTAGTTGAACGGAGTCGATCGAATCTCGAAGTGGAGGTGAGCTCCCAGCATACGGAACCTGAAATGGGGGAAAATGTTGTTAGTTTTTATACTTGGATGTCTCTTTCATTTCCCACTAACAATGTTGACATCCTCAATGACGACAAGCAGAGCTTGACGCTTAGCTCATATAATAATAGTAGATATAATATAAAATTCAATTCGAATTTTCTTGAACAACTGAAATAAAAATTATTTAATTATAGGGTACTGAATAGGCTTTCGACTCCTGCTCTTCTACTTGTTTAGAATTAATAATTGCATAGACTGTATGTGTCAAA
Source organism: Peribatodes rhomboidaria (assembly GCA_911728515.1). Classification (NCBI taxonomy): domain Eukaryota; kingdom Metazoa; phylum Arthropoda; class Insecta; order Lepidoptera; family Geometridae; genus Peribatodes; species Peribatodes rhomboidaria. The sequence continues at coordinate 14,916,699 of OU452182.1, forward strand.
GTTCATTTTGCTGAATTATTAATTACTACAAAAATCGACCCTCACCTCACACCAGTCAAAACATGTCCTGCAGGCGAATCCAATTCGTCCAAGTCAATCGCTCTCCTCTCGTAAGTCAGAGTGTGGTAATCTATGCCGTCGGTGACTCCAGAGTCTGACGGGTCGAACTTCTGTATCGGCACCCACTCTCCAGCTTCCACAAATCCTCGCTTGCCGAGAGTTCCTTGGTGGATCTGGAGGTGGAACACTTTCCCATGCTTCTGCATACGAATCCCTGTTACTACTCTGGAAATGCATAAATAAAAGTTAGGACAATGATAGCATCAATAAAAAACTAACATGAAAAGTTTGACTGGAATGATCACCCCGGACACCCATGCAATTAACTACAACTATAGAATGTTCTTCGAAGTTTTCTCTTGGTGTTGTATGGTTTAATGATCTAGCAGCTCAACGCCCTGAAAACTTTGTTTAGTCACATTATAGTCTAGCTAGAAAAAATAAAGTTTCAAGACCCTTAAAAGAAGTTCTGATAAAATAACCCGGTAATAAAACAACGTGATTATTGTTGATGAAGTGTAAATATTTCTTTAAAAAGGAATGCCGAGAAATCTAATCTAAACAGAAACCAAATCTACACCAATTGTAAATAGCCAAAGCCCAAAGCAAGAAGCCCATTATAGTTAAGTAGCTACTAATGATTTATTCTGAAGTGTTCTGTTAGCCCATGTACCCTTGCGTTGAGGTACTGACTTGCCCCGCTCAATGTCTGCATTAGCCTCCAGCAAACTGAAGAAGCGTTCGCTGGTGCTGACATCATCTTCGCAAAGGCACATGCAGTACGAGCAGTGTAGTAAATTCCATCTCCACCAAGAGTCCACCTTTGGAAGAAAATTATTTATCATAACAGAAATAACGAAGTTTTATCGGTTTTGAAGTTTTTCGAGGTGTGCGGGGTGATCCTCTATAGGAAAGAGGCTAACTTGTTGTTGTTGACGTCAGAGGTGGCGTCCCAAAGGCTGAAGTATCTGTCGGACTCGGTGGGGTCGTCGCACAGGCACATGCAGTAGGAGCAGTGCCAGAACAGCCAGCGCCACCACGAGTCCACCTGCGGACACTCTCCTCATCATCTATGCCCTTTAACAACCCTTAATAACTTTCTGCACTCTTTTGAACAGAAGTTCCGTTCATTTGCTCCGTATTAAAGAATCTCCTGTTGTCCAGATACAGCTAGAAAAGTATTGATAATTCAGTAGATCAACATGATTGTCATGAATAAATACATGATGAAAATATGATGATAATACATAATGTTTATTAAAAAAGTGGCAGAGAATCCTATGACGATGGTTAAATTATGACTAGCTTTGCCCGCGGTTGAGAACGCTGTCCTGTAGGAACTGTTAATTTTAACCCGGACAAAAGTTGTGTTAATCTAGAGAGTAAATGGTATATCCATACAAAATTTTTCCTCAGATCCGTTTAGCCGTTTTAAAGTTACAAACATAAATAGATAGTCACAAACGTTCCCACTTACAATTAGTGCGATGTGATTGTGTTTGTTTGGATCCACTTTGTTTTGTTCAACGTGAATCTAGAGTACATATAATCGTCGCAGTTCTGTTTTGTTAATCTATTGACCTCGTTAATGATTCTCGGCACGAGATAAAGGCATGCATAGCGCCATTATAAAGGATGTATACATTAATTTTTACTTTGATCGTCTAACTACGTAGCGACTTGCTCTATTTACTTTTTGAAATCCACACTTATATTATGAAATCGATAGTAAGTCTATCTGTCTGTCTACTTGTAGGCTTTCCACGGCTAAACGGCTCATCATGAAGTTTAATCATTAGTTACAGTATATCACGAGAAAGGTTTTTGGATGCAATTTTCTGAATAAACGCGAACGGAAACGCGGGTAACAGCTAGTCCATGATATCTATTTTAAATGTAAAAACAGCCTATGAAACATCATTCCATTCAATGCTTTGCAATGTGTCTGAGGTCTTTACTAAGACAGATAAAATACCTGACTAAAACCGCAAACACGTATGAAACCAGAATTTGTTTAGTTTTTGCACAATATTACCTTGTCTGTACCACGGCTGCACGACTTGTCGTGTTGCCCCAGGGTCCTGCCGTTCTCGTACTCTATCCATTCGTATCGTCGACTGCTGGTATAACTCTGAAATGTACATGATATTTAGATTACGTATTGAAGTTTGATCAATTACCATACTTGCTTCGATAAGTGACTACTGCTCTACGTCATAATGATCTGGAATTTTCTATTTTGGTGAATGATAAGAGGTAAGCTCATATAATATTGGTCGTGCTATTTTGTATTATTTTATGATGCGTTTGCATCGAGATGAAGACCTCAAGTTGATTGCAAACGTGATGTTATTCAACTGGCAATTATCGTGGAACATTTATCCATGTTATCTTAGAAATTTAATCTTGAGCTTTTCAAAATCTAACTGAGAGAAGCGATATTGTAAATCTTTGTATGACCACATCGTCGCTTATCAACGGGCAGTTGGTGGTAAAAAGTAAACCGAATATGAAAAAAAAATGTTTTACCTAGTCATCAAGTTTACAAAATTACTCATCTTGTTTAAAAGATGTCATTAGAAGTATCTAGGTAAAGGTATGGATAAACTGCATGAAAGACGATATGAATGAGAAGGGAGTGAGGTCTCAGATGAAAAGAAATAGAGATGAATTAATCGAACGTAGGACGTAGGCACTGTACCGGCCCCACATAAGTGGGTTAAGAGTAGGTAATTAGAAGCATCTAGATAAGTGCTCGAGGAAGCGATATAAATTAATAACCAATACTCACCGCAGGGCAGATCCACATGTCGCTATCAATGTAGCCACAGTTTAGAATCCTGCCTTTGCACGCCTTCTGCTTGGTACAGTACTGGTCCTTGAAGCAGCCGTGGTGCTTGGCAAGCGTGTAGAAGCCGCAGTTTTCCCGGCACGTTCCATCAGCGTTCATGTCCACTTCGTTCTCCACGTAGCCTTGCAGGAGGCGGGTCACTTGGTCGTACGTTATTCCTGGAATATTTCAAAATTGCCATGACAGATTTCCCAGAGACATGGTCTCCGTTTATACCCGTCCCACACACTTGTATAAGACTATTCTTCGCTAATTGACTAAAAATTGATTGATCCCGGGAGCCTACCATGACATCTTATTTCCATGATGGTTACGTTTTCTTGTCGACGGTGCGCGACCGTGAATCTTATCGCCGCGTAATGAGGTCCATGGTGGCGCAGCATCGAAAACAAAACGTAACCATCATGCCAATTACATGTCATATACCCCCTGTTCAGTTCTATTTGCTAGTATATGCAAAATTTTTGTTTGTTTTTCGTTACCTTCTTCGTGTTGTGGGGGATCACAGCGGTATAGGCCTCGGTTGGCCATCGACAGCGCCGCTCTCGCGGCCGCGGCGGCTTGGCTCGTCCGCTCGCTGTACCTCTGTCGAGTTAGACTAGCTTCTTGCGTGTAGTTTCCTGAAACATATTTTATCAACCACATAGCAAGATGACACTTGTTTACAATACCGTAACACCAATTTTCAAAGTTAAATAGAAAGCCTGGGGATAGCTGTTATTCAATGTACTTTCTTCTGTTTATACGCGAAAAATATTGTTAACTGGAACTAATAATGTACACATAACCTAGTTATGAAACTTAACTTCCTCTGCAAATTCTTATGCATCAATAATGCTGTTAGCAATTACTAATTTCATTTACGTAATCTCATTTCGATGAATCATTGCACTCGTCAATTCAGTTCAATGTTAGTTTGTATTATCATTTTGTATTCATATAACTACTGCCTCTTCCGTCCTCTGCAGAATCGATTTTATAGCCTGTTGTGTTGTATTGTTGTCAACCTGTATTTACTCTTATTACGTTTGTATGAGGTTGTAAATCAGCTGGTATGTGAGTATTATGTGCGTTAATCGCCTTAGTTCTAAGTACATTCTAAGCGTATAGGCTGAACGTGCCAACATGTAGTCATTGTGTCAACTGTCCATGTTTGCTTGGTCTGATTTCCTTTGTTTCTTAATCAACATTTTTATATAACACACAATGGATAATTATTACATTTTCTATTTATCATCACACATTTATAAAACTTATTCTTTCTCGTATTCGCGTCATACAGTCAGGGCATTTGGTATTCACCGAAGAAAGTTCCCTCATGAGTAGAAAGTTTTTTGACAACCATACAAGACGCACTCGTCATAAATATCTTTACAACAACGTATGCAACTCTTCCAGTACGACTATTATTATCTTGTTGAAAATATTTGTCTGCTGAATTAAACTTTGCTTTGTAAATATTTACTGATATTTTTACGTTGCAAGCATTAATAAAACAATGACATAATACGCGTGCTTAGTCACAGATGCAGATGGCTTCAATTAATTTCTCATTTTCCTCGCGGAGCAGGAAATTATCCATTAAACCATTTTGCTATGTACGTTTAAAATATGCGGGAAATACAAGAAGTCGATATGTCGCAGTCCATCCATCACTTAACTATAGCTGCAGTTAGTTCCGTTCCGACCTTCATCATTGTGCGGAACGCCATACAAACCGAAACTAACCGAGTGCATTTTGCTTGTCCTCTAAGAGTGGATTAAACAGTTGGGAACAGTAGTTAAACGGTCTTAGTAAAACTAAATAAAAGTTCTAGGTATCTGTACCTACCTACCTACCTGTACCTGAGATGGGAAATGAAAGATTAAATAGAAAGGTATACCTTTTCCATAAATCCTCAGCAACATCCATGAGAACTGCATCATAGCGTATCCCTTGATCTCTGTCAACGCTATCGTGTTGTACATGTCATAGATCAGCTGATGCGGTGACATCTGCAGCTCGCAGATATCTGAATCCTGGTCCTGGAAATACAGAGACACTTATAATAAAAATTCTCGTATTTGTCACTCCCTAATTCGATAACTATGCAACCCAAACTGATCCTTGACCTGTCGCATCCCTATTTCCCCTCCGGGCCTGTACTTCAGTACCGGATCACGTCAATTCTCAATTATTGATATACATACACAGCTAAATTTATTATCTCATTATTTTGACTCGTTGGTAGTGTTGACTTCAGTTTCTTACTGTACTGTATTTTTTTTAATTTAATTTTGTTAGTGTTTCTATTCTCTATCAGCCATTGTTTCCTAAAAGATTAAAACATATAACAATACGTAACTTCCATTACAATCGTCCTTTTAATTAGTTTCGTCGAATTCTAATTCAATGTAAATATGTCCATGTAACAAATTAAGCGCAGTGGCATTCTTTATCTCTAAACGAGTCAATGTCTAATGAATGTGGCGCTACGAATTAAACGTTAATTGTCTTGAATGATGTACCGTTGCCTTTGGGATGGAGTTAATTGTTCTGTCTGTGTGAACTTTAGTGTTGGGCTCTTAATTCTCTATAAGAGTGGCACAGAATAAATAATAGTTAAGGTAGTGGCTAACTTTGTTTAGTTGATACGAATGTTAAATGAGGCGTGTAAATGAACTGGTTTGGTAATTTATTTTATTCTAACGGTCTTATAAAACCTCGATTAGAGGAAACTAAGTTTTGATAATGATAGTTATTTACTGCCTCTTTATCAGCTGTCTAATAACTTTTGAAAATAATTCCAAAGAATGTCTTTCAAATTGCCATGATTACGATTTACCGAAATAATAATGAATTGATGTTTTCGTCGAAAAGTACATCAATCTGCAACTAGGCAATTCGTCGACCGACAGGCCGAGGTATCTATACATACCATCACGTAATTGGTACGTGTTTATAAAACAAGACGTTCGATACGGGAATCAGTATTAATTTACTCAAAATATTGAAATTTTGGCTGGTAGGCGTTCATGCTCAGATAGGGAAGAGTCTAGTGTCTTATAGGTGTGTCTATGTGTTTCCTGATTCATTTTCTGAGGCAAAAACAGCATGACGTGAATTCGCTGACACAGACTACAATGAAGCCCAAAACCGCCTACTTTTCTCGTTAACCTTGAAGTCAGGTGTCGCTTCAACGGGTATTAATTCCTCAATTGTTTACCTTATTCGAAAGCATGTAGGTACGTGGTTTATTTTCGGAATTCGGAAGTCGCGGAAGCGATCTAACGTCATAAACAATTGATATTACCGCAGGGTCACTGACACTGGTCCACAAACACAGATCCTATAGCGGATCTGATTTCCTTTGTTACGGTCACCCCGATTTGTATTACTCACTGCGATGCACCCGCACAATAAGATGCGTACCTGCAACGCCGTTCTGAAGAGGTCGCCGTGCGCCATCAAACCGTTCAGCTTGGAGACCGAACTGTTGACAGACAGCTTCGGGTCCATCAGGATCGCTTCAGCCAGGTCGAGCCATTCTCGCACGGGCGCCGGTACCGTCCCAGGAGCGGCATTGTGCTCTATAAACTCGACGAAGTTCCTGTACAAGCCATCGATGACTCCCAAGTACTCCATCGCCTTGTTCCATAACCACGAGTTCAGCGGTGGTCGTGGTATATTCGGCAGGGCTTGTACGAGCTGGTTGAGGCCGACGAATGCCTTTGTTAGCTCGACGTCGCCGCCAAGGCCGCCCTCCGTCCAAGCCGGGTCGGTGACATTCTTCCACAGCTCGTTTTCGAGGGTGTAGAAAGAGTCGCGCAGGCTGTCGACGGGGGTAATGTCGGTCGCGGTTGCGACGGCGATCAGTGCCGCGAACGCCGCGAGTCTCATTGTGCTGCAGGCGCGTTGTTTACTACGCGGCTGGAGGCACACTGACTGCGGCGGACGCGCGAGGGGATCGCGCGCGAGCGAGAGTGAGTGGGGTCACTCTAGTGACGTGCTCCTGTCGATGACGCTTATCGATATCGAACCGTATAATGCCAAATAAAAAGGAACCGAAAACTGAACCGAAGTCTATTGCTGCAACTCAACATTTTCGGCTTTTGGCTTCCAATTTCTGCCGACAGAAATAAGAAATGTATGTTTTCTTCAAAAAGTGAATTATTACTACTTATGTGCTTGTTGAAATTTAAGTTCATGGAAAACTACATAAGGTAGGTATAAATACAGAATGGAATAGAAACTGTCCTATGCTGCTCTCCCATCATCGAATAAATCATTCAATTTAACCAAGTTATTATCTTAGCGTTTTAAGTATTCTGAAAGTACTTACCTAATTGATAATTATTTAGCGTTTTACAAAACCGTAAAACCAAAATCAAAGTAAAATATTTTGATACAATTTGACCAACATTATCGATACGCACAAGCACATCACTACCCATCCGTATGTTGAGTACTGTTAACTCGTACCATATTTAAGTATGCAGTCCTCTTGGCTCCTATGTCAACGAACTTAGGATCTATATTAACATACAGATATGACCATGAGCGTGGTGTGCACGCATGTTATTATTATTTGCTAATTATATTGTGGTGTCAGCTGGCGACTCCCGCGCAATAGGTACGTCTCACTGCTTTTGAATGTTTTTGTTTGTTGGGGTTTTATGTGATACCGTTTCTGCAAATCATTTGATAAACTGATTAAAGAGAACTGCTCAATTGTGATGTCAGTCTGCAGTGTTGGAATAACCCGACCCGTCCCCGTGCATAGGTAAAATCCATAATAACTACTTACTACTTGGGTACTACTTTGTATACCTCTTAATTTTTAGTTATTTTTACTGACTCTAAGGCTGACATAGACGGAAAATAAATTGAAATAGTCATCGCTAAAACATATCGATATGCTATTTTCCTTCCCTAGTCCAAATTAATATTAATGCTGAGCTTAGGAACTCTCCGAGTAGGTATCTACAAACAAATAGGCCCGAAAAGAGTAGGTGCGTAAACAACTTATTCGGATGTACCTACACGGTACATTTTTACGTGGTCGTATTCGTGCACGAATAATTCGGCTAGTTATTCGCCGATAAACTAAATGACGCATAAAAGGATTTTGATCCGGTAACCTTTACTGGCAAATCCTTTCATGTCAACCAATGCCTTGTTCCTTTGTGTTAAAGATCAAAATCGATTTATTTATTCCGAACACGAGGTCCGGAAGAAGCAATCACTCGCAGTCGTGCTAACGGCATAGGATGCATTTGACGCAGTTGATGTGACAGTTGGAAGGCATCGGCTGTTACGTCACGTCATTAAGAGGTCACAGCATAGCCTAGCCTAGTTATTGTTGTTAGTTGCTTTGTAAATAAATGTTACCTAATCTGCGCGGTTGCATGAAAGCGAAACGAAAGTCCTTCAGTTGCACTGAGCATAGCGGTACTATTATTTATTCTATGGCGTTACTTCCTTCGCGTAAATACCTACCCACTGTTTGCTTTTCGAGGCAAATTGATTCAAAAAAGACACTGACCGTTTATTATTCTGTATTATTACTGAACGTGTAGAACTATTTGAGACATTTTAAATGACGATTTCAATGTAAACTAAAGAGCGTACTGGAGAGGTCTAACTGTGCAGGTGCGCCTGCAGAGGCACACTTAAAAGAGTTGTGTTTTAGATGTGTTTGAATATTATCGTTGTGATCTCTGATGGTCCATTAATCATTAAATTGATTTTCGATTTTGTGCCAGTCGCCTGCATAGACTCAAATAACTCCACAGCTCAAACGTACACTCCGATCTACCTTTATCCTGTACAGATACACCTGTGGAGACAAACCTGTCAGGTAGACCTCTACGGTAAACCTAAGCGTTTATGGCGGGCTTAACTTACACGTCCCACTTGAAATTATTAAGTACTAGTATTTTTTTAATCTTCATTGACTCAAGCTTAGTAGTAGCTTAGTAGTAGCTTAGTAGCTTAGTAGCTTAGTAGAACTTTCAAGTGAAAGTTCTACTTAATCCACGTACTTAGTCAAATATTACCAATAGCTTCATTGACTCATACATGCATTAAACTTAAAGACAGACGGCAGAGTCAGCGCCGTGGAAGCCTGACTCAGCGGCCTTTCACGACGTTGGACCGGTTCACAACTCGCGAGCTATTAGCAATAGCATAAAAAAAGACACGGGCACGTCTTGTGAGAAGTTGAGTCATGCTTGTTGACAAATTAGATCCTCTCGATGCGGCTCTGGGAATAAAATTTAGGGCAATTTTCTGATGAACTGAAATCTGAAAACGTTTACCAAATTCGATCACAGCTTGCTTCGAATAAAACAATGGGATATAAATACAATTGGTCATTGTATGGGCATTGTTTTTCCGTGGTACAGTTTTAATTACCTAGTTGTCTACATAATTTTATTTTAATTTAATTTTATAGCTTTGCATTTATATAATAGCTGTTATCTTGTATAGCTTTGCATTTATATAGTAGCTGTTAATTGTTTTTAAATTGTTAATGAATTTAAGGCAATTCACTAACAAATTACAAACAATTGGTAAGTATCGTCGAGGCTTTGGTTGCAGGCAACATACATCGGTGTTGACTGTCAAGTGATTTAATTATCTGCTTAATCAAATCGGTTAATTCTACTCAGGATAGATTTTTAGCTCGTTCGTAGCATTTCTCTCACCCTCTTTGAGAATATCGACATGCTGTAGAATCAATGTACGAGTACCTAGGTACGTACGACCTATTGATTTTTCCACCCTCGTCACTAAAACCACCCCTATGCGATGCATCCCGCTTCGGTAATTCTAAAACATTTAGCTTTAGCGCTTTTGGCAGTGAGTAGCTTCCTATTTCATTTATAATATACTAGCTGCGCCTCGCGGTTTCTCCCGCTGTCCTTCAGGAACTGTTAGGTTTTTCGGGATAAAATTACCCTGTTCTTTTCTTTAACCCAGACAACGTTTATGCAAAATCTCATGAAGATCGGTTGAGTAGTTAAGGCGTGAAAGCCTAACAAAGAAACTCACTTTCAAATATATAATATTAAGTTAGGATATGGTTTGCTTAACCAATTACTAACATACTTATTGCTTCGATCAGATATACAGATCGAACCTTACTGATCTGTGCTTACTTTTCTTTATCCAATAATCATTTGCTTATTATATTATGGCTAATTCGATCGTTTTACATTTACGTAGACTCTAGAAAGGCTCGCCCCCTGTCACATTTGGGACTGAATATCTTCTGGTGAAGTGTGGGTGTTGTATTACACCTCTGCCAGCCCCCACGGGGGAAAGGCGTGACGATATGTTAGAAAGGCAATTAGTTCATACATATACAATGTTTGAGATCGAAAATGAAAAAAAGATTGAGATGTAAAGATGTAAAGGTCGCAGTTATCACAGATCAAAGTGAACAATGTTAATTTAATTTACGAAATAGTAATTTCTCTTATCAATTAAATATACGTCTGACGATCTGACACCATTGTTTTTTGGCACCACACTGTCACATAACACTAATGTAGCCGCAGAAATCACTTCTCGGTAGCGAACAATCGCTGTCTAAATACAAAGTACATACTTATCAGTACCATGAAAAACATTACACGAGTAGCAGTACTAATGATGTTAAATAATTGTTCTGTTTGTTCCGGTGGCACGCAAAAGTTTTACTATCTATATCAATAAAAGTCGATGTGTTTATGTAAGAATGTATGTTCCCTACTCCAAAATAGCTGGAGCGATTTTAGTAACATAAATAAATAAATAAATTCGGGACACTTCCACACACGGTCGCCTGACCCCAAACTAAGCAAAGCTTGTACTATGGCTGCCAGAGACTGATATACATACTTAGATATTTTTAAATACATACTTAAATAGATATTAACACCCAGACATAGAACAAACACAAATGTTCATCACATTAATGTTTGCCCTAGGTGGGAATCGAACCCACGCCCCCAAGCTCAGAAGGCAGCTTCACTACCAACTGAGCCACCGAGGCTCAACATTTACAGGATATCTTTAGCTTAGCCTAGCGAAGTTTGATAGCGATTAGATCAACAGAGCAGCAGGCCTAACATGCGCGCGCAAAAACATCTTCTCGTTACTTTTTGTCGTGTGACAAGACAAGGACACGTGACAAGGCTCGATAAAAAGAGTCGACATACCGTTGTCCCGTTGCGCGTGCTAGGCTAGGCTAGTGTTACATGTAATGGGTTTATTTGTATAGTTTGTCATTGTAGCTCATTTATTTATAAAAACGAAAAACAAGAAATACCCGACCGCAAACTGCAGCCATGACACTCCGGGCTTAAAGACTTGGCAATGAAAAATTAGTCAAGCCCTTTACTTAGACTGTAACCCCCTTACTAACAAACGTTGTATAGCCTCGGAATAGTTAGTCATTGTTACAGCACGCTTTAGACAAAAATTATACCAATAATAATACAATAAAATTATCTGTTTGAGACAAGTTGTCTAAAACAAGTGTGTATTATTATTGGTATATATATATGTCAAAACATTAGATTAAATACAATGTTCTTTGGTCACTAAAATTTCAGTTCCCACCCCGAACGCCTCTTCCAAAAGTGCCCATTAAGCTGGCGGCATATACATACAAATATTGGTATCTTATTAATGGTGTTATTATTGATGTTTATCTTTTTAACCCGACGCAAAAACGACGTGGTGTTACGTGTGTGTGTGTGTGTGCGTGTATGTGCTTGCTAAATTCATATGCATCATATCAAAAACTAACATGAGTTTTTCATCCTTTGTTACTGTTGTTACTGCAGAATTTACTCTAAATTTGGGTATACCACAAACCACACGCATTGTAACCTACCTAGCACATCTTCCTTTCAACTTGAAACTATAGGTACCTGCAACAACCGTTAGATCGTTTTACTTTTATGGAAATTAGAAACTATTTGAAACTGCTATCAACGTCTAAGGGCCGCAAGCTAAAACTACGCTCATTCCTGATTCTCGATCTAAAACTGGTTTTATGTGTGGTAAAAGCAGTTTTTAATCGAGATTCATGAATGAGCGTCGTTTTAGCATGCGGCCCTAAGAGGTATCACTAAAAACTACTTTAAAAATGCCTCCAAAGTTATCGTAAAAGGACCCATAAAGTGCAGTAAAAATAATGTAAGCTCACTAGATTTATCCAGTTTGGGTGATGCAGGTCACTTTATATTGGTCCTATAGTTAGCGATGGAGGGCGTCAATTGGCTATCAAGGGCGAACCAGCATGCTGCGAGCTGTCTGTAGTCCGCTGAGTTACTTGACCTGTGTGTGACTCATGCTTAACAGTTGTTGTCATGGGCTCTTCCTTTGTGATAGTATATCTATCGGGTCTCGTGTTTTAAAATTACTTACCATAATATTTTTGATCTTTTTCCTCCACAAAAAAATAAATTGACTTCAATAAGAGACGGCTAGAAGAAACTACTTAAAATTGTGGAATAATTGTTTCATAAACTTATTGTAATCTTTACCTGCTTGAATAGCGTGACTTACATAGTGTTTAACGTCTCAGTGAGCGTGACGAAGTTCTCCAAATCCGTCGATTAAAAATGGTAAAATTAATACGCCGACAAAAAACTGTAACGGCAATTACTTGAAATATCGTAACTGATCATCACGAAATAAACGCGCGAAATAGACGCTGACATTGAAAACGCGATACGTGGGCCGAGTTCAATTCAGCATTGTGGTTAGAATCCTTTGTCATATCATACCTACTGTTTACGATCATTGTTAGAAAAAAGAATTAGGCAAATGTACGTTAGTTGAGTGTAAATTCAGCAGGACGAAGAACTAGTCCGTTTGAAACCGGCATTGATATTTGAATCTTTTGTCAGTACTTTACCTACCCGCTACCTATCATTACTGTTACTAAATAACTTCATTAAATAAAGTCACTTGAGTATGAAGAATCAAAAGTTCAATAAATAAACACAATCCTGCAAACCGTCAATAAATGCACTTGCTTGAAGAACAAACCTGCAAGTCCTCAATAATCATCTGCAGCAGCCCTCGCCCCAGCAGGTTGCGATGCGGCGGGACCACCATCGCGTGCACCCTCTCCATCAGCCCAGGCAGTGCATTGGGCTCGTGCGACACGCACCACTCGGCAAAGTCTTGAAGCGTAGTCTTTTCTAACTCTTCTTGCAGCCCTACGTAATCCAACATCACTCGATTGGCAGACGAAATACGACCTAGCAAATCGGCCATATCGTGTAACCGCAGTTCAACTCTAGTTCCCCTGCCCCTGTTCTTAGCTAAAAAAATCGCCACTGCACCAGCTTTTTCCACGTCCAGCTCGAGCCGTTGAATAGCTCTGGTGACTTCCGATAATCGCGCTAAAACAATCCGCTCCCGCCGTTTTATGTACGGGAGTTCGACTCCGCCCGATGCGTTAAAGTTCTTCCCTATTAAGTCCCATGAGCTGAGCACTTCTTCGCCTATTTCCTTGCCTAGTTTGATAACGTCAATGATATCGTCGACGAGCGCGTTCCCGCACGCCGCTAGCGCGAACAGCGCCACGAGCGAGCGTCGGACCTTCATGGCGGATTTTAACAAACTGACGTCTCGCGCGCGAGGTCGTGGGGTGCCCGACATGCATAACATAAATCTCCTCAACACTTAATACCCCAGCCGTTGATCCGAGATATTCTCATAAAGTGATTGTTACAATTCAATGCCGTCTGACTATGCGTAAGTATCTGTTTAATTCAATAAACCGGTATTGAGTTTGTGTTGACGCAATAGCAAAGCAATGCTTTAAACAAGTGTTTTGAAACGAAATGAAATATGATTGCTAAAAAGAGAATCATCATTATGTACTTATACAAAATATAAGACGTATAATAAGTTTTTTTTAATGAGACAAGATTTACTATTAATACTATTAATTATAAACAAACAAATAGTACGTAGGTATTAGTAAAAAAAACTAATGCTATAAAGGATCCATCTCAGCATTATAATAATTGAGGGTATCAAGCACTCAGCGCTTTGTCATCACCAGTATTAATCTCCCTAATCTTTGTCTATGTAGTCAATGGAAAACTCCCATTAGGTAGGTAGTTTTTGCAAACCTGGCAACATTGGTTGTCTACATTCACAACTACGCCTACACAACAGCTTTTGGTGTCACTTTCTATATCTTTGGTTGCTATATTTTTTTCGCTTCCAAGGGTTGTATTTTAGGGTTGGAGGTTTAAATTCCTGCATAATATTAACGTAGCTGTTATGATAATGTCTTGGTACCTGTTGAATACATGCTTAAATTTGTAACGGCATTTAGTTTTCTATGGCAATAACATGAAGGTTACTTGTTTAAAATAAATTCCGTTTAGATTAAACACAATTGAGTTTTCGAAATTGCGTTACTGCCGTTTACGTTTGTTTAACTTTTGAACCCTGTGATTAGCCATACACTTTCGTGATAGTTAATTAACGTGGTTATTAAACTGTACAAAATAATCTCGTCCTTTGTGAACAAGACAATGGAGTGTTTAGTACAAAAATTAGGTAAGATGACACTAAGTTTACTCTAGATAGATTTTCGTTCGGTATTCTTCTTGTTTGTTGATTCTCAAAGGCCGGGAAATAACTTCTAAAGGCATGTACTGTTTACCGAATGATGTGATGATTCTCAAAGAATACCGTAAACTCGACGTATATTGGCTTACTTTAGAAAACGCATAGTAGGTAGCTATCTACCCACATTTGGTGTACTAAATAAATATGCAATAGTGAGTCAGAAATTAACACATATGTAGTAATTTTTTGAGTCGTTCTAGTTTTTACCCGACTGCCCTAAATATAGGTTATTTTTTGGGTGTATGCAAGGCTCAGATTGCAGGAAGAAGTTTTTATTTTTTTCCCTGCTTTTTTTCCTTGATTCTTTTAGTCTGAGATGTAGGTAAGTATGAAGAAAAATATGTTTGTCTACCGCGTAAACGATTGATTGATTTTGAATTGTGAGGTATCGTTGGATTCTTCTTTTTATCTAGAGTCCGGTTACAAATAACGTTTTGTTTTTCATTCAACAATTATTGGCTTTTATCCCGGTAGATTTTGCAAAACATTGAATGATGGACTTTCCTTAGACGGGGGGACTGCGAGTAACATTTTAACACGTTGAATCAATCCCAAATTGTTTGTCATAGAAAAGCTAAGCCATGTTAAAAATAGTAACATAGCTAAGCCTTGTCTGGCCTTCGACCAGGTCGAAAATTCTGACGGTAAACAATGTACTGGTAAAATTTTACAATACTGCGCGGTAGTTGGGCGCTGAGCTTACAAGTGGACGGAACTTTTGCTCGACGTTTGAAGGCACGCACCGATTTGTTCGTTGTGTGAACATAAATGTATACACACATTTATGTTGTCATCATTGTATGCCATCTGCTAAATTACTGGAGCCCGGTGTATGGCGACAGGCTCGCCCCCTGTCACATTTGGGATTGAATATCGTCCGGCGAAGTGTGGGAGTTGTACACCACTGCCAGACCCTCGGGGGAAAGGCGTGAAGATATATTTCAATACATTTCAATACATCTTTCCATAGAAGTAGTCAGGAGAGCACACACGACTGCCATAATGTATATTTTGGCATCTTCGTAGAAACCCGAGATGTAATGTTCACTGTATACATCTCGGTATTATTGTATGTTTTTGCGTTTATCCAGGCTGTTTGGTTATCCAAATAAAATAAAATATACATTATAGCTGCAGTGTTTGAAGCGCTTGATAAAGCTACTCTTACAAATAAATGTTGTATAGCTTTGGGATAGTTATTAAGTGTTTATCTTTTTCTGTCTTTTAAATTTTGTATTCGATCGAAAAAGACAAAACACTGTGTAACTATTACGAGGTTTATATTGAATTTTCACAATAAAAGGATGTACAAAAGACTTTGTTTTAAAATCGAAACATTAGTTACTGTTGGTGACAAGATAGAAGTGTAGGCATTATTCTCTATCATGTGATGAAGAGATATGGTTCAAAATGCACTAGCAGTATTTCTTTTAGTTCTTTGTGATTATAGGGAGGTGTAGTTACCACCTTGCATTCAATCGAGTCGTTGACGTCATCGGGTATCCGTTTCTCCGAAGAGACAGTAAAAAGCACCACGCCTTCAGAAATAGGAGTCTAAACTCTTACTTTACAAAAAAAATATATACGACAATCATAATTAGGGAAAGTCCCGGGTAAAGTGATCTGATTTATGACATCATTGACGCTTCAAATTGCGTTTACATATATGTTTAGTACGTGCCGTATCACACTTAAAATGCACACGTATGCAAAAAATATACCTACTTAAATGTAATAAGCTTACACTATAGGTGCATTTAATCATGTGGAAGTAATTCTAATGCTAACTTATATTGAACTACCTCGGAGGCTCAGTCAGTAGTGAACCTGCCTTCTGAGCATGGGGGCGTGGGATCGATTCCCACCTATGGCAAACATTCATGTGATGAACATTTGTGTTTGTTCTATGTCTGGGTGTTAATTATTTATTTAAGTACGTATTTAAAAAAATATATATGTACTCGTATGTATCTGTATCAGTATCTGGCCACCATAGTAAAAGCTTTGCTTAGTTTGGGGTCTGACGACCGTGTGTGCAAGTATCCCCAATATTATTTATTTATTTATATTATAAATGCAAAAGTGAGTTTTTATAGGTCCGAGATTGTTTATTTTTTTGTTTCACTTTGACGCCTTAGCTGTTCCACCAATTATCATGAATTTTGCATTCATGTCAGGGGTACAGAAAAAGACATACTTAGGGTACTTTTTGTCCCGAAAAATCCTACCTAATCCTAACTAATATTATAAATGCGAAAGTGAGTTAGTTCGTTTGTTACGCTTTCACGTCTAACTAAACAACAACCATCATGAAAGTACAAAGTCAAGGGAACAGAAAAAGACAGATAGGGCACTTTTTATCCCAAAAAAATTAACGTCTCTTTTGTTACCGCGGGAGAAATCGCAGAACCCAGCTAGTATGGAACAAAATTAACATAATACACAGGAGTGTGCTCTCAGAAGGGTGTTTTTTTACGATCTAAGTAGGATTTGCTTATCTCTTTCCTCAGTAGCCAGAATTCGATAGATTTAATCAGCTCATAACGGGTTATTAACTTTTGCACTCTTCTTGTTTTAGACCTAAAAAACTACCTATTGGATAATCAACCCTATTTGTTTGTCAACAGAGTCTTTTCTACGAAATCCTGGCGGGCGTGTGGGTGCGAAACGGGCTGCAGATCAAAGGGCAGGCGATGACGTACATACAGGCGAACTTCTGCAACTCCATGGTCGACATGGACATATACTTCCTGCAGCTCTGCGCCGCCAACTTGCCTGCTGATCAGTTTCTAGACATGTGTATCGATATGTGAGTACATACTTATCTGCCCATTTTTTTTTCAGAGTATATAACTTGTTTTTATTTTATTTTATTTTATTTGGTTAAGGTACAGTCACAGACAAAAAGTTAATTAAATACATCAAAAATACACATCAAAAGGAAACTCTTTAAACTTTAAGTCCACTTACGACTATACACAACTTACAATTTAAAACTTGACACATTCAAATAAAAATACATTAAAATGGATTATAAAATTTACAAAAAGAGAGACAATTATTATTAAAAGAATTTAGAATAATAAAATTTTGAACTTAAATTAATTTTAGACTCTAGCTACTAAGTACTTTGTTTAACATTGATTTAAAAGATCCATAAGAATGCGAAAAAATGTCTTTGTCTTTGCAAACACCTTGAGGAGATTCTTCAGGGAAACGTAGGCCATTGTAAGTGTTGCACATCCTGTTTAAGGGACTATACTTCGAGACGTTGTTACGAGCGAATGGAATGAGAAATAACTGTTCCTTGCGCACTTGACGAGATGGGACTTTAAAATCAACTTTTTGAAGCAACTCACTACCAAAGCTGCCATTAACAATTTTATGTAGAATGCACAGATCTGTAATAGTCCTTCGATTCTCTAGACTATTTAGCTGAAACTTAACCAACCTTTCAGAGTATTCACTCAGTCTTCGCCTCAACCCAAGTCTACTAGCTAACGACCTTACAAACTTACGCTGGATACCTTCTATTCTGTTCACATGAACGTCGTACATTGGACACCATACTGAAGAGCAATATTCCAAAATAGACCGAACTAGAGCATTGTACAAAATGCGCCAGGAAGCGATACGTTTAAATGGTTTAGCAGTTCGCAAGACGAAACCTAACATTTTATTAGCCCTCCCGACAACATAATCATAATGTTGTCTGAAAGAAAGTTCAGCGTCAAGCATCACCCCCAGATCACGCACAACCTCTACACGGTCTAATACGACACCGGCGATGTGGTATGTGTAATTAATGGGCATTCGTTTTTTCGTAAAACTGATTATTTTGCTATTTGTTTTGCCTTGGTGATACGCGGTATATTCACCATGTTTTAGGGTCGTGACGTGACCATCGCCTCGAATGACTCCTCTCTAATGATCATTAGCCCGTATCCTATCTTCACCAGTATAAAGTGCTTCGTAGATGGAGGTGTCGAGAGTGTTGCTATACTGATCAAACCATCTCGTCTCATGTTAAGCAATACGGTATACGATGGAACACGCGTGCCTAAGAGAAACTGATTAACTAGAGACTTGAAGACATTCATGCAGACTATATTACTAAATATTCTATAATACTATATATTCGTGTTGCAGCAAGTAACCTCTTGCCGCTCAGTCAAATCTTAATCTTAACCTAAGTTCGTGTAAAAAATATCAGAATGTGACTCAGGTTCGGCGTGCGCGAGTGGCTGAGCATGCTGCCGATGTCTCCGGCGCAGGCTGCCGAGCAGGACGCCATGGTCGAGGGGCTGCTCACCTTTCTCGCCATCCTCGTCTCCTCCAGGACCAACCTCGGTCAGTATCAACATGCTCAATTCGAGTTCGGCGTGCTCGAGTGCCTCAACGTACAAACATTTGAACTGAACTAAGGCAGTTGTCCGACCGCCGGTGGTGAGCCGGTAGCGATTAAATATTTAATATATGTAAAACACTCGCTCGGCGATGCCGTCAACTCGCCAAGCGAGCGTTGTACTTACAATTTATTTTATCGCTACTCGTTCATCGTGGGCGGTCGGACAACTGCCTAACATCCATACATTGCAAGTTAAACATAAGCTTAAAAAATTGAGGAAATTTGGCGACAACTTTGCTCAGCAGTGGAACAGAAAAAAGTTAAGTACAAAAAAATACTTTACATCTTTTCTTAAGGGTGTATGTACGAAGAGTTTTTACATCAATAATTAAAATTCTTGATGTAAACACTTTTCCTCCATCTAAGAGACGTGTATAAAAACTAAAATGAGTTTAAAATAACCATTATAATATTAGCTATAGTAAGTGTTTAGAGAACATTTTTCAAATGCACACCCAGTTGTTTTTAATTATTAAAAATGCTGAATTGTGTGAGCGAGAAAGAAAAAAATAAAACTGATAACGCTCATAATTAAGGTGTTTGGTAAGGCGCGGCAGGTGTCTCGCTCGCTCGCGACACTATTATCCCAAGTAACAAAAATACGTTATATTATGGTCATGGAAACGTTTTTCGCGAAAACGTTGGTTATATAAGGTGGTCTTATAAACGTAATTGAAACGTTTAATAAACGCGAAAATGGCCCAATTATAAGATACTATAGTTGTATAGTTGTTGCTTTAATGTAACCTTGTGCAACATTTACATCAATTAGAGATTTAATAAACGTCAAATAAATAACTATTTGTCTGTGTACTGGTTATAACGTTGACCATTATATGACATAATGGTCCTAAAGACGTTGAGTTGACGTCGTGCGCGCGCTGCTGTGAAGGGAAATATTACTGTGTTGTAAACAATAATATAAAAAAAATAACACCACAATATCATATATCGGGTAAGTTCAAACTATACTTTATTATTACATTAACGAAACCACAAATATTAATTCTGATTACTACATAATATGATGGTTCTATACTGTGGAACTAAGTTTTTCGATAATGTTAGTATGCTATTGTTGTCAAGTTTTTAACGCCCTTCTGAATTTTTTGGTATTCCACTAATCTTGTTTATTTATTTAGAATATATTTTCTTATAAAAGTTGCATCCATCTTGGTTTAGTTATGAAATGACGGTTATACGACACATATTAGACTTATGGACGTATAAACGTTGGCTTTAAGACCCAGAAACGCCGCCATTACATTTGATTTTAGGGTTCCTAAATCAATATGAAAACCATTGTTCTATATCTTATTCATACAGGGCCTTATTTATTAGTTTAAACGCTGCTTAAACTTAATCAATGATGCAAATGCTCTGACAACTTCTGGCTGATTTGAAATATCACGCGCGAAACACGTTTATACGACCGTGTTGTATTATTGTACCGAATAATTTAGTTTTGTACACGTTAATTTGACGTATACAACATGACTTAATAGTCACACGACTAAAACGTAGTATTATCGTTCTATTACATCCAAAACGTCGTATACGTGTTTCAAGTTAACCTACTCTAAAACAAATATTATTTGTCATGTTAAAGTTTATAAGTAACGTTTCTACGATCATTTAGTTATGTAAATGTTATATTATTTATTTTTAAACAACGAAATTGTCTTTTAAAAACATTGTTGTTATTGTGTAAATGTCGCATAATTTAGTTATGTACACGTTAATTTGACGTATATAACACGACTTAATAGTCAACGACTAAATCGTAGTGTTATCGTCATGTTACAATCAAAACGTCGTATACGTGTTTCAAGTTAAACTACTCTAAAACAAATAATATTTGTCATGTAAAAGTTTATTTGTAACGTTTCTACGACAATTTAGTTATGTAAATGTTAAATAGTTATTTTTCAAACAACTATATTGTCTTTCAAAAAATTGGTTGCCTGTAAAGTCGGTATACGGGCGAAAGTTTTACGTGACAACGACTTTTTATGTCTGTCTCTCTCGCTCTTAGGCGGGCTAACCATGCCCGAGTGGAAGGGACGCGTGCCTCTCACTCGCTCTCATTGTGAGCGCATAACGTGAGCGGAGCGTAACGCAGTTTCTTGAAGTGTCACCCGGCAAACCAATTTATAAGACGTTGTCACGTCAAAAACTTTTGATGTTGAGTAAACGTCGCATAATTCAGTTATGTACACGTTAATTCGACGTATACAACATGACTTAATAGTCACACGAGTAAACGTTGTGGCAGAAACCATTTAATAACGTCGCAAAAACAACGTAAACAACGTCGTTTAGACATTTATTTGACGTCACAATATGACTTACCTATTAGTAACACGACTAAACAGACCTCTATAAAACTGCATTATAACTAAAAGTCGTATAGGCTTCGGATTATATGACGTTTTTGCTTGTTGGGATATATTAGTAAAAAAATTATAGAATGTATTTTTCAGAAATTTGCTCCTGTGCTATTTAGAATAATTTTCATGTTCATATTAACATATATGAACCATACCTTAACACCAATATTCTTTACGCAGGTAACGACGAGCTGACCCAGTCCCGCTTGGAAGTGAGCACACTTCTCGCCGCGGGAGACAAGACGCACTCGCAGCTGCTCGAGCTGATGCCCGAGCGCTCGGGGAACGCGCACACGAGGAACTTTGAGACTGTGCTCAAGGAGGTGAGACAACTAGCGACTCGGTTGAGTATTGAGTGAGGCGTGCGGACACCAAGAAGGCATTCAAGTATCAAGTTGTGTGACCATTCTCTCTCTTTCTTTCTCGTTATTCCAACTTTGAAAGCGTGCCACATTTGCAGCGAATTTCAAGCTGCCGTAAAACTTGCAGAAATTAGGGAGTAGAGCTGAATTTGAAAGGCTTATGACCAGAAGTGGCCAAAAGTGAAGTAAAATTGGCGCTTGTTCTGTCTTTATAATTTGTCTCCATTTATAGTCAAACAGAAAAAAAAGGCATGACTTGTCTGAGTATTATTTCTTTTATTTTCTAATGTTTTGTGCTTCAAAAAGCTTTTCTATAGTACTAATCATTTACAACATCTCCGTACAGCTATCAACATACCGTCCGCCGCCCAAAGGTTCCGAGAACCTCGAACAGGGCCTGTTTGTCCCTCGCCCCATAGTCTGGGAGCAGTACTATGATCCACTGCACGTGTTGCGACGCGCAGTGCACCGCCGTGACTTCCACGCTTCTATGGAGAGATATACTGCTGCGTGAGTACTTTTCGACTATGCGAGACTGTATCATTCACAGAGATGTATCCTTTTCCCGAGGAATACCGTTTAGGCCGATGTAGATGTATTCGCTTCGTTTCTACTATGATTAACTGCCGAAGGTCAAACCAAGCTGAAAACATCGACAACACTTAAACATTGGATAAGGCGTGATTATTAACAAAACTCTTAGATACTAGAAAAATTTATTAAGCAGTTTTGTTGCTTTGTGTCTGGCAAAATTTCTAGTTTATGCTTATGATAGTATCTTATGTGCAAATCTTTTGACGTCTCGGAAGTTTGTAGGCGCAAGTCACGCAAGTACTTAATTGCGCAAGTTGCGTCTCTTCAATACATAAAATATGCGTACTGCGCAGCCTACCTCTGTGGTCTCAAAATGATTTGCGCGCACTATACTATAATTATAGCATGTATGTACATCAGCAGCGTGTACGAGATGCAATAAGCGACGGGCGGGTGAAGCGAGAGCCAGAGACTTGCTCGCGACGCACTTTGGTTGCCTTTGCACGACGCCACGCACCCGTTTTTGGGTGTAGGCGACTGGCACGCTCTGTGTTCTTTACAGTGTTATATTATAACTATAGCATGTATGTACATGGGACATACACCATCCACGAGAACCAAAAAGCGACGGAAGGCTCGAGCGTGAGCAAGCGTTTTCGCGGCGTATTCTGGCCGCCTCCACGCGGGTCCACGCCCCCGCTTTCGGGCGTGGGTGATTCGCGCGATCTGTGTCCTGTACAAGTATTATTAGAATGAGAACATAACATGTGTAAAATTAGCAGCCGTCTGTTTTCCCTGTACAATAAAATAAAATAACTACAGCAGCATGTCCATGTGCAGCGTGCACGAGAAGCAGAAGGCGGCGGGCGGCGCCCCCGAGAGCGGCGCGGCGCGCGGCGCGCTGTGGCCGCCGCTGCGCGCCGCCGCGCCGCCGCCGCCGGGCGCGGGCGACCCGCGCGCGCTGTGCGCCTCGGGCGTGCTGCACGGCGCGCTGCTGGCCGTGCTGCACCGCGGCGTGCACCGCCGCTCGCCCGACGCGCACGCGCCGCACGCGCCGCCCGACCACGTGCTGGCGCTCGCGCTCTACCTGCTCGACGTGGCCGCGCAGCTGCAGGCCGAGCGACACGACCACGACCAGGTGCGTCTCTACTTCTACAGCGGTCATACAAATTAAGGTTGCCGATAGTCTTTCGTTTTGGAGCGTTCCGAGCTAGCGAAAACTAGTGAAACTGCCGGAGGAGTTAGAAAAAACCTTGGGCTATTGTTGTCTTAAAGTTGCCTATCTCAAAGCAAATATTAATCCATCATCAAAGCAATGGGTACGTTTTGGCACTGGTGTGAGTGAGACTAAGTGAAAGTTTTCAAAAAAAGAGACATCTAATTCTAAAAGGTACAGGAAACTGGTGTCAGAGGAAGCAGTAAGATATCGTGTGTGCGTGTTCCAGAGCGACATGCGCGTGGCGGCGATGGGCGGCAGCAGCTCGCACGCGCGCGTGAGCGGCGTGCCGCTGCTGGGCGCGCTGGGCGGCGGCGTGTGCGAGAACGCGCGCGTGGTGGTGACGCACGTGCCGCACCGCCCCGCGCGCGCGCCGCGCGCCGCGCACCCCGCGCCCCGGGACCGCGCCAACTCCGACAGTGAGCATACACTACATAAAACATATCGTCACGCCTTTCCTCCGAAGTGGCTGGCAGAGGTGTGCTACACCCGCACTTCGCCGGACGTTATTCAGTCCCAAACGTGACAGGGTGCGAGCCTATCGCCATATACATATCAGATAACATTAATACATGTCTATAACATACGTAATGTTCCGATCAATGTCCCAGGCGACACGGAGTGGGAGCCCTCGGAGCCGGAGCCCCCGCGGCTGCCGTCCAGCGCCAAGTCCGTGGCGCTGCCCTCCACCGGCACCAGCACCGCGCTCGCCGTTCCGCCTTCCTTGCAGGTAACACACCCACAGTAGTAGGCCCACACGCACCAGCTTCCCCACACTTTTAACTGCTCCGACCAGGACACCGCGCGTATAGTTGGTGAAACTACACCGTTCCAACCCCTAGGCTAATAAAATGATAATGTGTCCAGGTGGCGCGAGGAGACTCCGTGCCCGACGATCAGTCTGACGGCGGGGGCGACGCGCCGCAGATACGAGCGCTGGAGGTAACATTAGAAACATACATTCATAATATGCTTGATATTACTAGCATTTTTTCATGAAAAAAAAATATTAAAAAAAAAAATAGATTATTTAGTCACTACAATAATATTATTAATTATAATCATTGATGTTTCCTTCTAGGCGGCGGCGAACGACAGTCAGGAGCTAGTATTACAAACATTGGACACAGAGATGGCACTCGCTCTGGCGACCGAATCGGATTTGGACACACCACCCGTGCCGATGCCGATCGATTATGGTATGTTATACCTTTAAATAGAGTACCATTTGCACTGTTTTTCTTTTTGATATTTTGTCGAGCTATACTGGTTTTTAAGCTATACCTTGAAAACTCTTACCCATTGTCTGATCTCAGATCTTTAATAAATTTTTTTTTTTTATGGTGATTTTGATGGATCTGGGTTTTTGTTGTTTTTGTGTATGACTGTATGTTTGGTGTAAAACCATGTGGCATATTTTTTTTAAATCAGGATTATGTACTATAACCAAGACAAATTCCTAACAAAAAGCAATAGTTGAATAAATCCACTCCACACAATGTTACTTACATCCCATCAAAGTCATTATTTGTTACTTAATTTTATGTGTTATATAAGAACGGCATGTAAATCATAATGCAAGCAATAAAGGATTGAGTCATCATCATTAAAATCTCTTACGTGCCACTGCAGCGATACCGACCTACCTTTCATCCAGGGGGGTTGAGCCGTTATCCGCCATGCTGGCTCAGTGGGGGTTGGTGGACATCAAATCTTTCGAATCTTATACCTTTAAATGAGCAATTCTTGTATATATATATATATATAATTGGAATCTCGGAATCGGCTCCAACGATTTTCATACAAATTAGTATATAGGGGGTTTCGGGGGCGATAAATCGATCTAGCTAGGAATCATTTTTAGAAAATATCATTTTATTCGTGTTTTATCGATAATCAATCTCAACTGAAAAATATGACTCTTCCTGACATCTATTGGCGAATAATAATACTACTATTTTTTGTGAGCAACTAATTGCTTTAACGACACAACAGCAGATGGCGTTGTTAAGTAACACGAAGTCAATGAGTGTTTTCTTTGAGGGTAGACTAAAATCAATTGTTCATTATCCAAAAAACACAATTAAAAAATATAAAAAAATACCGAGCAAAGCTCGGCCATCCAGGTACTTATTAATTATAGGACATGTCGGTAAATACATAATCTAAAAAAACAAGGTCTAGCATTTCGGGAGCCAGCACGCTATGATAACACTCGTCATTGTCATCGTCTCTTTCGAACTACATATATGTAAATGACATAATATTTCGGTCTTGCTTAAGCATCGATTGACGTCACTGCGTGTTGCCCTCGTGACCGTTTTTGACTCTGAATGCTTTATCTGGCGGAATATATGACCTTGGGTGAATGATCGAGTATTAATAAGTATCGTTCGGCGCAGAAATGCTGGGCGCCGAGTGGCGGGTGTCGGTGCGTCCGGGGCACGGGTCGCACACGCCCCCCGCGCTGCCCGCGCCCCCCGCGCGCTCCTCGCTGCCCGCGCTGCAGATACCCGCCGTCGACGCGCAGCCGTCCACCAGCAACCAGGTACAGCCCTATTCAAACTTAATGGAAGTTAGGCGCGAAACGCTGTGCAGCAACGAATACGTAGGTACGCGTAGGTAGGGCGTCAGAGAGGCAAGATGCCGCAGGCGCCCAGCCGCGGCGAATCAGTCTATCACTAGCAGACACATGGCGGGTGTCAGCACAGATTCGTTGCCGACCCTTAAGGATTCTATTGACAGCCCTGTTGAACCCCATGGTGTAGTCACTCGGAAATGCCGCAGGATGGGAGCTAATTAATTATAGTGGTAGCTTAAATGGGAGCCGACTGGCGGGTCTAGGTGTCCGAGACTCGGGTCACATAAGCCCCCCGTGATTCCCACGCCAAGCTGAAAAAGATTAAAGAACTCCCAAAGGGTTTTGGACAAAGCATCGTGTCGCTACCATATTTATCACGATAAATATTAAGTTTTTTTGACAACATTCTCATTATTTAATTTTTTTAATAAGTATTTATGTTTCTATTGGACATTTTATTTAATTTTATAACATTTTATTGACATAATTAATTTGCACACCTAATGTGAGGTAGTTATTGGCTGTTCAAACCTAAATTAAGATCATTAGAACCCATTGACGAGCAAATAAAGAAATTGAATTTGAATTTACCGATTTTATATTTAAAAAAAAAGTAGTAACCTGTAGTTACAAAGACGGCGAAACCGGTAAAATTTATAGTACCATAACAATAGTACTATAACCCCCCTCTCCCCCCCTCAGATGCAAGTAGTGCCACACACGGACGAGTCCATTCCCGTGAGCGAATCCATCATCTCGCTGCTCCTCAAGCTGCACTCGCAGCTGTCAGGTCGTCTTGATGCCTTCTCATTGGACGAGCCGCCGCCGCCGCCTGAACAAGGTAACGATGCACTTATTTCGCTTCAGCTGTTAAGAGTCCGGCGACCTAACTAATTTCGACCTAGGCGACCTAGACTAACTTCGCATTGGCTTAAGGTATTCTATGGCCATTTCGTCTAGAAGAAGAAGACGAGTGAAGAGAGCGAGTAATGATACCTGACGAGCCTCTAAACTTACCTACAGAGTGACAAAGTGCAATTTCATTTTTTTTTATGACTTTTGCACTATCATAATCATTCTTAAGTTACTAAGAATTTCCCTTGTATTATTGATTCATTTAACAGCTAATGATGTAGACAACCTCCCTATGTAATGGAATTGTTGATTTGCTTTGTCTACCTATTGAATAAATCAGTAAAAAGTGACCCCATAAAATGCGGATATTTTTCATAGCTCTATTTTCGCTTTAGAACGTTTTTAAAAAAAACCAAGAACATAGGGGCGAAGATATTGTTAATTTAATTGTACATGCTAAATTTCATCATAATCTGACAAACGGTTTTCAAGAAATTTCAGTAGTGCGTTTGTATGGAAATTTCAGTACGTCGCGGCCCTCTTAACCGATTGAGCTACGTCAATATGTGTAAACTGTACTTCGCTCACGATAAGACCTTAGAGATGACTAAAAATGCATATCAAGGTTGGGTAATATAACGTAACCAGCTCTTTCTTTCCACCGTTGCTCCCAACCCTAATCCGATACTGATTATAATGACAACATGGGGCTTAGGCCTCTGCAAAAATGTCTGGATCACTCAGGCCCAAAATATGTGTATTTACTTCTAAGTGTTTTAGAATTTTCCTTGTTCAAACCTACCCACAATTGTCAAGCACGCTTATACCAAAATTCTGGGTAAGCCACTGTCACTACTCAAGTTCCGAGTGCCTACATCTCTACGCTGCTTCCAAGTGTGTAGTAACCCGGCGGCTAGTCCCTCCCCCACTACGCTACTCCCCGTAGTAACTCGGCCCCTCGTCCGCAGGCGACGGGCCGTACTACATCGGCAAGGTGCTCCGCAAGCTGGCGGCGCTGGACCCGCGCTGCGTGGAGGCCATCGCGCACGTGCGCCGCACGCTGTGGCCGCACCAGCGCGAGAGGCAGGCCGAGCAGAAGGCCAGGTACGGTGGAACTGTTGGATTCAATCAATTGTTGCTCCTATAGCAGGGTAATGGGAAGAAGAAACTGTATCAAAAAAATATGTATATATGTATGTTCTCCAATTTGATAGATGGATAGATCTTTATTGTTCACATCAAAAATAACAAAACATAAACACTTGGTGGCTAATTGCCTATGAAAACTATCAAAGTGGAAGCCAGAAGGATAAACTTGACTGTTTAACGTAATATCATCGTACGACAACTGCTACATTTGCTATTGACTCGCTCAAATGTTTAATTGTAAAGGGGTTAGGTCTGTAATTTGTGTTCCAAATTGATTTTGGTCCTTCGAGCCTAATTCAATTGCAATCTAGT
Source organism: Peribatodes rhomboidaria (assembly GCA_911728515.1). Taxonomy (NCBI): domain Eukaryota; kingdom Metazoa; phylum Arthropoda; class Insecta; order Lepidoptera; family Geometridae; genus Peribatodes; species Peribatodes rhomboidaria. The sequence goes on from OU452182.1 coordinate 14,945,052, forward strand.
CATATTATTGGGTAAGTTGTTCCGAGATGCGGGAACGGTGTGTGTGGAACACGGAAATTTCAGTCCGGCTCCGCTATAAGGCTATCGTCACTCTTCCCGCACCGCACTGTCCTTACTGTACTGTCCCAGCTCTACATAATGTTTGAAGCTCACAGCATCGTTCCCCCTGACAGAGAGCGTCGCGAGAAGGAGGAGCGTTCCCGGCGCGCGCGCGAGCGACAGCAGCAGCTGATGCGCGAGTTCCAGCGCAAGCAGCAGCAGTTCCTGGCGGCCGTGGCCAGCGAGGGCGGCGAGCCCACCATGGAGTGGGACGAGGAGGCGCCACTGGAGAGAGACTACGACTGCGTCATCTGCAACACGCGCACGCCCACTACGCCGCACGATCCGGTCGGTGACCTGCCTCGTTGGGTTTTGCCATGTATATGTATTTACATTAGTGGTTCCTAAAGTTTACTGAACCACGATCCAGCTAATAAAAGTTCCAAATTTGAAAGTCATCTTTTGTTTGTCATCAATAAACAAGGGACACCCATGTCCCATATAAATGCAGAACTGTTTAAATGATGAAAAATTATATTAAGATCTAATCAAAAATTTTACCTAAATTTCAATGAGAAAAATGCGTGCATGTATACACTAGCACGATGCTGGACTGAGTTTTCAGGGTGAACTCAATACTTGCTCGCGACCCATTTTTTGTAAATTGCTGATCTGACCCGTGCGTTCATGCTCCAGGTGGGTCTGGTGGTGCTGCTGCAGTCGACGTCGGTGCTGGGGCACCGGCGGCGGCGCGGCGCGGCGGCGCGCCTGGCGCTGTCCGAGGCCGAGCGCGCCGACCGCGAGGCCGCCGCCGCCGCGCACCACTACCGCGTGCACGACGAGCTGCAGGTGCGTGCCCGACCGCGCGCCGGCCGCGCTCGTGGCCGTGCTCTCACGTGCGTGTGTGTCGCAGGCCTGGTTCGCGCGCGACGCGGCGCTGGCGGCCGTGTCCGTGGGCTGGGAGGGCGGCGTGCACGCGGCCTCGTGCGGCCACCACCTGCACCTGCGCTGCCTGCACGCGTACCTGCGCACGCTGCACGCGGGCGCGCGCGCCGCCGCCGGCGTGGAGCGCGGCGAGTACCTGTGCCCCGTGTGCCGCCAGCTGGCCAACGCCGCGCTGCCGCTCGCGCCGCGCCCGCCGCGCGCCGCCGCGCCGCCGCCCGCGCTGCGCGACCTGCTGGCGCTGCACCACCCCGCGCCGGTCAGTACCCACCCCGCGCCACACGGCTCCAGCCGCCCGCGCTGCGCGACCTGCTGGCGCTGCACCACCCCGCGCCGGTCAGTACCCACCCCGCGCCACACGGCTCCAGCCGCCCGCGCTGCGCGACCTGCTGGCGCTGCACCACCCCGCGCCGGTCAGTACCCACCCCGCGCCACACGGCTCCAGCCGCCCGCGCTGCGCGACCTGCTGGCGCTGCACCACCCCGCGCCGGTCAGTACCCACCCCGCGCCACATGGCTCCAGCTGCACGACGTGACGTACTAACCTAGAGACTTCTGTCAACTCTAATCGAACACCGTATTAACACCCATTTGTTTCAGCGATCGGCGAGTCTCGCGTCCTAACATTTAATAGGTTTACACTTTTCAAACTGCCATAAGAACAAACACTTCTAATCGATCTTCTAACGAATATCTTCACACCAGGCACCGAGCAAACTGTCCGAAGCGATGGGCAAGTGCATGGAAGACATGACGGCGACGGCGGGCGGCAAGCTGAAGCAGCGCTACGGCTCGTCCCCGGCCGCCATCTTCACGTTCGTGGCGTCGCTCGTGCGGACCAACCTGGAGTGCGAGCTGGTGCAGCGCGGCGGGACGCTGCTCACCGCGCAGGCGCCGCGGTACAAGCCCAGGAACGAGTGTATAGGTACGTACACGTACTATTTTACTTTATAGAAATAGATCAATGAATAAATTCTTCACTGTTCACACAATAAATCACAAATAAAAAAAACAAATATTGTTTAAAACTAGTATAGCTTGGCCTTATTCTCTACCAGGCAACCTTAGGATGAAGAGAATTAATCGGAATAAGATGAAGACATGGATGGAAGTATATGTAAGAATCTGTTAGGTTTTTTTATGGAATTGGCTTCAACTCCGTTAATTTGATTTATGTCTGTGTGTATTCCGTGCTGTGACTATCCCGGCACCGGGTAAGTTAGTGGGGAGCTATGAGTCTGAAATAATACACGTTATTCGTTTCAGTCCCCCTGCTGGTAGTGGCGGGCGCACACACGCGCGTGCTGTGCAACGCGTCGGAGAACCTGGGCTCGCTCGCGCTGGAGACGTGGGACCTGCTGCACCCGCCGCCGGCGCCGGTGTGCGACGAGCCGCAGGCGGCGCCCTCGCCCCCGGCGCTCCGCCCCCCGACGGACAAGCCCGTGCCGCTGCTGCTCAGGGACCCCCTCGCCTTGCTCATGCACTTCCTGCTGCTGGCGCCGCCTAACCCGCCTTACCTGGACATGCGTAAGTCTTCGTCTCGATTCAACAGTGTCGGAGATGCTAGGTTCCCTCGAGCTACACCTGCTCCAACAATTTATGATAGTTTATTGAATAAGAAAATTTAAATCCAATTCATAATTTAAGTCGGGAGCATTTATTTTTTAAAACAAAGTCTATGTTTAATTAATTTTGTATTTTCCTAACGGCCTACGCTAAAACTCGCACGGACGTCCGTTACGAAGCCGCAGCATAACATAATGTGTCCCTTTTGACATCTATTGTGCATTTAATTTGGTAATAAGTATTCATTTGCATGTATCTCCCCCACAGAGGACTTCACGACGATAGTAAAGTCCCTATACGCGCTGACGTACTACCAGATAGTGTGCCAGTTCTGCGCCAACGCCACAGCGGAGGGCCGCGCGGCGCTGGCCGGGCCGGCGCGCGGCGCCGAGCCCGCCGGCCTGCGCCAGGCCGCGCACCTGCTGCTGGCGGCGCTGGCCGGCTCCGACCTCTTCACTGAGGACGGCCCGCCGGCCGGCACGTCCACCGAGCCGCAGCCGGACATAGCGCAGATGGAGAAGGAGGTATGTCCGTGTGTCGGCTCTGACGGCGGATCTACTCGCTGCACTAGTGGGGTATCGAACAGGCGAACTTTCACTACCTAACCTAACCTTACGTAAACGCAAAATGTAAATGTATGTGTGCATGTTAATGTTTGCAGGTAGTTTCAATTAGCTTGAGTAAATTCTATTGGGAGCCACTTCTAATGCTTGTTCGAGATTTCACATTTTACCACATTGCTATAATAACTGAGATTTATCTCCCAACCCCTTTTAAAACCTCTCTGGGTCGAATATGAATAGCCGCAGTATAAAAACCATAATTTCTTCCAGCTTCAAACCCTGCTGCTTCCGTTCCTGCGAGTAGCGGCTTTATTAAGGCATCATCTGTACGGAAACGAACTGCCCGACATCGAGACACCGAGGCAGGAGTTCGTCAGGCTCGCGTATTACTTGGAGCTGGTTACTGAGGTGAGAGGAGCGAAGTAATACTGCTAATATTGATCTCTACGAATATTATATAATATTTTTTGTAAATATATTTTAAATAATAAGGCTCAGACTTTGGAATGCCGCTGTTTCGCACACATATAAAACCGTGCAAAATGTAGAATTAAAGTCTTTATTAACCTCCGATGCAAGATAGAGACGCGTTATAAGTTTAAGATGTGTATTTTTGTATAGATTTCTTTGGTTTCGTAACCATCAAATGGATAAACCGGCTTTTGTTATGTGGAAGTCGACTCGATCGAAATAGTTCTTAGTTATGCAACTGTTTTTTTTTATAGTAAGTTGAAATTTGTTTGACGTAAAATGTTATTTTGCTTAATTTTTGTAGTGTTTAATCGCTAATTCGCCGATTGCCATTTTTAATGATCTTCAGTGATCTTATACTTTCAAAAAATTTAAGATAAAAATGATTTATTGTGAAATAGAACTAAATTGTTTACAGTATGATTACAAACATATGAAGTGCCTATTTACGTATGTTTGGCGATAGAGGTAAGCTCATCATTGTACTGGTTTTTAGCTTGTTTCATTGTTTGTGCTTAGGTGTTGGTAGAGCAAAAAAAAATAATACTAAAACGGAACAAATATTTGCAGAAAGAAAATTATCGTAAAACAGCTTTGTTTGTTTACGTTGATTCGGTCTCAAAGAAATTAAATTAAAATGAAATTGAGCAAATTGGTAGGTAAGTACAGTAAACAAACGACTCATCAAAATTATTGCAAATATTAAGTGTTAAAAATAATTATCAATTTATTTCAGGCAATATAACTTGCATACAATGCAAGTTACAGATGCCCATGGAAAATAAATACCTTACAGACTAACGTACATATAAATTAAATTCATAAAATAAACTATGTCTTCGGGGCATTTGCTCTCTGTGCCGGCTCGCAGTATCGCCGGAACATTAGGCCCTTTGGCCAAAACTCAGGCGAGAGTAGCGCTGCCTCGTGCTTCGCTGGAACCCGGAGTAAGTAAGACTTGAACTGAGTCTTACGGACAGCCGACTCCAGGCGCTGCATCGCTCCCACCGGCGCCTCTACTCCCAGTCGGTTCTGCACAAACTTGTGCACGTCGACTCCTGACGTAGTCGGGTCCACTCGGGACAAGGACATCAGAAAAGTCGGCTCCACGGTTTTGAGACCGGGTTCAGTCGAGGTATCCCGTTTGTTGGAGTTACGACGACGTCAAAGTGAAAGTAGCGCAAAAATGTTAGGAGGAGTAAAAGCAGGAGCTGGTTAAAAGATAGCGTTACGATGTCTGGGCTTAAGAGGGCCGCGACGCTTTGAAATTTCCATAGAAACGCGCTATACAAATTTCTTAAAAACTATTTGTGAGATTATGATGAAATTTAGCATGTACAATTAAATTAACAATATCTCCGCCCCTATGTTCTTGGGTTTTTTTAAGATTTCAAGAAGAAAATAGAGTTATAAAAATATCCGCATTTTTAAGGGGTCACTTTTGACTGATTTATTCAATAGATAGACAAAGCAAATCATAAATTCCATTACATAGGGAGTTTGTCCACATCATTAGCTGTTAAATAAATCCATAATACAAGGGAAATTTTTAGTTACTTAAGAATGATCACAGAAGTGCAAAAGTATTAAAAAAAAAATTGCACTTTGTCATTCTGTAGGTAACTTTAGAGGCTCGTCAGTATAATGATACTTTGTCACACTTTGTCATTCTGTAGGTAACTTTAGAGGCTCGTCAGTATAATGATACTGACGAGCCTCTAAAGTTACCTACTCGTTAAGTTACTCGCTCTCTTCGCTCGTCTTCTTCTTCTAGACGAAATGGCTATAGAATACCTTAAGCCAATGCGAAGTTAGTCTAGGTCGCCTAGGTCGAAGTTAGTCTAGGTCGCCGGACTCGTAGAAGCTTGTGTTCGGTATGAGTACTGCGGTGGTCCCCGCAGGGCATGGACTGGCGCTCGTGGTCGGCGGGGCGCGCGCTGCCGGGCGCGGGCGGCGGCGCGGCGCGCGGCTGGGCGCGCGCGCTGGGGCAGGCGGCGGCGCGCGCGCAGCTGGCGGTGCGGCGGCTGCTGAGCTCGCTGCACGTGGCGTGGCAGGGCCCGGCGCTGCTGGCGCTGCCCCGCGACTACGACCGCCTCTTCACCTACTACCACGAGCGCGTCTGCCTGCAGTGCGGCGCCGTGCCCAAGGAGGCCTCCGTCTGCCTGCTCTGCGGCACGCTCGTCTGCCTCAAGCAGCAGTGCTGCCGCCAGCACCACCGCGCCGAGGCCGTGCAGGTAACACGCCGCGCCTCCTACGACACTTGCACATTTTTTATAGTTTTTTTTCTCAATTCAATTCAGTTTCAAATCAATATTATTTATTGCATTAGATTACATATTAAGAATTACTTCTACACTAAGTTATTGCGTAATAATGACGTTTATACAATAGTAGAATATTTACGCTTTAATGGGTTACAATGATCTTAATTTAGGTTTGAACAGCCAATAACTCCCTCACATTAAGTATGCAAATTAATTATGTCAATATAATGTTATGAAACACCCCAAGCGGGACGTCAGTGCAGAACTTATCGGCCTCACCTCAAATAAGAATAAGATAATGTTATAAAATTAAATTAAGTATATATCAAATAGTAATATATTTAAATTCTTATTAAAATATTTAAATAATTAAAATGTTATCTACAAAAATAAAATAACCCTTACACAAGCTGTCAATAGAGTCCTTATGGGTCGACAAGTCCTTCTGGGTTTAAGTCCACATAGCTCTCGTTGTTGGTGAATATTTGGACCACTTTTGTAAATTATATTTCTCTTAAAAAAAAATATAAATATAATCAGTTAAAAAAGACCACAGTATGGGTCCCGCAAATAGGGCCCGTACCGAGACATTTTATTTCCATGATAGTTATGTTTTGTTTCCGATGCTACGCGACCACGAATCGTATCGCCGCGCAATAAGGTCCATGGTCGTCCAGCGTCACAAACAAAACGTAACCATCATGGCCATAAGACGTCCTGAACGGGTCCAGGACTCGGAATCCGCGTGTTTAGCTAACATTGTGTAGTAAATGAGCGGTATGTGATGCGCTCGCAGCACGCGATGGAGTGCGGCGGCGGCACGGGCATCTTCCTCGTGGTGACGTCGACGTACATCATCGTGATCCGCGGCCGCCGCGCCTGCCTGTGGGGCAGCCTCTACCTGGACGACTACGACGAGGAGGACCGGGATCTCAAGTTAGTATACCTATTACAAATCAGAAAACCGAGAATTACAAAGAAAAAAAAACTAGTTTTATGACAATTAAAACAAGAAATAACAAACTAGGCATCTGTTTGACCACTGACTCGCCTGATGGGAAGCGTTGCCGTGATCGAAGGTGTAACACGCTTGCCTAAGAGATACCTATTCACTCTACTCTTAAACACCCCCGGATTGTATTTAGGTGGAAAGACAGACGCAGGCAACGAGTTCCACACCTCTGCAGTTCTTACAAGAAAAGTTGACTTGAAACGCTTAGTGCGTGTTGGCGGAATTTCCACCATAAGAGGGTGTCTCTTACTGATGCACCTGGTACAATTATAAAAGAACGACGATGGCTGGATCAGGTCGTGCAGTTCTTGTGCACAAATCACAATGCTTCAACTGAAGTGGAGCAGAGATTTCAAACATTGTCATAGTCATTAGTAATTTAGCTCCACCTCAGTGGATATTCAGCCTAAGAAAACACGCAATCCAAACAAATGACAAATGCAAATAATAATCTTGAAACGACCGCTTTTGCAATATGTTACTAGCTACCACCCGCAACTTCGTTTATTGTTTTATTCAGAAAACAGTATCCAAAATTTTTCCTCGTGATATACTGTAACTAATTATCAAATTTCATCAAGACCCGTTCAGCCGTTTAGCCGTGAAAAGCCTACGGACAAACGATTACTTTTGATTTTATAATATTAGTATGGATATTCTGCTATATTTTTAAATACGGATTTTGTAAGCAAGCAAGCAAGTTCGTATAGTCTGAATGGCTAACTCGGATGTCAGAGTTTCCAGGTCTCACCTGTTTGTGGTGTAATGCCGGCAGTGAGTAGTGTTGTGTGTAGTGACGCGCGGTGTTGTTGCAGACGCGGCAAGCCGCTGTACCTGTCGGCGGACCGGCTGCAGCTGCTGCAGGCGCAGTGGCTGGCGCACCGCTTCGACCACACCAAGCGCACCTGGGTCTGGCACCGGGACTCGCTCTGACCGCGCTGCACACGCCGGGGGGGGGGGGGGGACTACAAACATTCTCTGGATACTCGCTGTGCTGAACATTTGCTGTCATGTTTCTATTCGGCTTAAGATCGGAGCTGGCTGCTGTCCACGTCATATCTCGTCTTGGGCTGCTTTTCCGCTACGTGATATAGGGATGTGTCGCGAGGAAATTATCTATCAAGCTGGGTTAGCACGGACGGACACAAATTGTCTTTCCATTGTTGTTCTGCGACAGGAGACAAACATATTCGTATTGTAGCTTTGTCGCGTCTAAGCGGGGATAAAAACGGTAAAAAGAGAATTTGTCCTGCTGCTGGATCGCTCGCAATGCCGCAGCCTCACATTGCTCATGTTTGCACCAATATAGGTCTTGTTGTCCAAGGCAATAATGTCTGTATTAGTCTGATCACAATGTTGATTTTGAAGTCAATATGTGTGTTCAATATTGGCCATTTCATATTGCAGCCTCCAAGCTTGGCTTCAAAATGAAATGGGTAATATTGAACACACACCCAAGTGGATTCCAATGTGAGGCGACGGCATCTGAAGTAATCCCCTGTTGGTAGATATTTCCTTCGTCAACATCCTCGCTCATCCTCCGGTGGAAAGGAAACCTTATTCCATCGAGATTAATGCGGTTTTAATAGTGTTATCCCGTCAGTTGAACTGTAAAACGAATTATGTGACAAATCATTCGTCTAGAGCACTCTGCACGTTTTTTGTTTTTAATGACTGGTCGGTGTTATTTTAGTTTAGGGAGCGAAAATAGGCTTCGTCCTGATGAGCAAACTGTGAGCGGCTGACTGTCCGCTGACTGACTCCGAGTCGCGTATTGAAAGAAAGAAAGAAAAAAAGTTTATTTGTGACCTTTTGAAATTAAAAACATTAAGGGAATTTTACAATTTACAAGATCACAAAACGGCCCCAACAGCATAATGCCGGCTGTTAACCGGCGCTGGTCTTCCGTTGGAACCGCTTGGTGATGTCACGGTACAAGCACATACACAGTACACACTACAAAATAATAATAATTAAAATACATAAAGATAATAACAAAAACTATCAATAAACTACAACAATTGGGCAAACTCCAATGTTGAGCAAGCAGCAAACTGTAGCAACAAAACTGTGAATCAGCCGCTCGTAAGCAACCAATACGCAGCAAACTGAGTACACCCGTTTTCAGTATGCGCTGTTCGGACACTCCATTGAAAATATACAGAGTGGCGAACTAGATGCAAATAACCAACCGCTCACGACTTGCTCAGTTAGGACGAAGCCTTATTGATGTCGAACTTTGCAGAAATGTGTATACCATTTTATTGATTAATACAGTAGGAGATACTGGATTTATTAATAACTTTTTGACCACATATACCATCGGATCCGATATAGCTTTCTTTGACGATACGGCCGTAGTTGAACTTTAATATCCCGCTTAATGTAGTTTAAAATTATAGCTACAATTCAACTACTCACAACTGATTGTGAAAAATTCTTGAATTGTTACGAAATCTTTTTAATACTAAAATTAGGTCATGGCGCTGCCGTTGCCAATTGAATTTCTTGACCGAACGTGGGTGACTTGTGGCCACCTTGACAGTACGAAGTGTGACGCCAACACTCTTTGTACCTTCAATGACTCGGAGACTTTCAAGAACTGATAATTTCAAATCTTGCCGTTTGAACCGTCTCCTGTTGGCTACAGTATTACGGTAGCTGTCAGTGCTACTCGCTTGCACCACTCGGCTGACAGTTCCCGTAATGACGCTGCGGGTCGTCTCCCGGACGTTCAGTAGACGTTGCTAGGGCTGTGAATATGTAAATTCTACTCTTCTTGACGCGATCACGAACGACTTAGATTTTAAAATATTTATTTTTCATATTTTTTTAAATGAATAGGTTAGAAACGATCACCTATTTATGTTAGACGATAACCATTTCTTAGTCTCTAAATATAGGGTTTGCTTTCGAAATTAAACGAACTGCTTTCGGAACTACTATAGTTTTAGTGATGATAGACTAATGTGATTTTATTGTATGAAAATAAAATTTACTATTTTTTAAAGTACTTACTAGCCATCCGTCTTTTAGTGCAGCATATACATTCGACTAATTAATTTAGATTTTGAATTCCAATTTTATTAACTTATATTTTTCTTAATTCGCAGAGAATAAATTAAAAGGAAGCTTAATTACAGTACTGGATGCTCGCGACTTTATGCGTAGGCTTCGATTTTGGTTCGCAAATTCACAAGTTCTTAGCGTTTTTATTTTTTTGCTCCTACAAACACACCAATATCAAGACTCTACGTCTCAGTGTTAAAGCTGTTTGTCGCCTTTTATTTATTTTTACACAATTCTAGGATATAATAATATGCATTGTTAACAGAATAAATAGAAAACTTTTCTGAAAAATTAAGATTAATGCTTTTTCTACTTTGAATCGGCTCGTAACGACCAACGACGTGGCATTGTGTAACAATACCATGATTTATGGACCTTACTTCTTGAATCGTTTTTAGCTGATTCAATGTTGCCAAATTGTGCAGTTTTTTATAGGATTCTGTTCTTGACTAACATGATAATGACAGAAACATTTCGTTTCATAATCATTTAGAAATAACGATAATTTTATTTCGAAATTGTGATTTTAAGTAGCGCCTCTCAGGTAGGCATTAATATAATGGTGCATAGAAACTAGTGATCTGTTTTTACTGTCGTGTGCAATTAATAAACTTTTGTATCGTATATTTTTTTATAAGTTTTCTGAAGTACATGTTGAATTTTCTTGAAATTAGAGTATGAATGTAAATGTACGTAGTTTTAGAAATTTATAGTGATTGTAATTTTTAAGATAGATTGGCTTTTTTAAAACAACGAATATGAATATTTGATTTCATTTGGAATTGTTTAACTTTTTTTTTTTAACTAAAATTGTCTTTTATTTTATTAATTTGATGAAATTATTTTAACTGTGAAATAATTACAATTATTGTATTAGTAAAAATGTAATCCTTTACAACGTATTACAAGTTACTTGGAGCTGTCAAAATGTTACCTAGTAAGACAACAGCGGAGGTGAAGTTTTGACAGCTACAAATTAAATTATATTATGAAATGGTAAATGTACTTTTCTAGTTGTTCAATATTTTCTGTGTTATATTATACTATGTTTTCCGATGAGCCGTTAGTTTTTAGCCTATTTAGTTGTATGGTGATTATTATAGCTAATTATGTCCTTTGAAAGTACATCATCACGCCTTGACCGCCGCTGCACCGACCGCGATATATTGTTAACACATGTATGTATATTGTTCTTGTATATATTTTATCATTAAAGTTGTTGATATTTCGAACTGGGTTGTTTTACTTATTTTGGCTCTCCACTTAGATTAGTGTGAGTTTGTCAGGCCTGTATTTGCATTAATGCTATCAGCAGGGCTATAATTACCACCGGATAGGTATTATAACGAAGGAATAACTGTGACGTTGCGTTAACGTCGTCATATTATTTCACTTAAATTAAAACACTTGAGACTTTCGGGCTGCCTAGAAACTTGACATCAGGTTTAGCCTCTCGGCCTATACGAAGTTGCTTGCTTGCTACTTAAATATAAATTTAAACTAAAACTATAAATATTATGCGGAACCTAATGTCCTACGTGCGATCGAAATGGTTTGCGTAATCCACCGCCGACACCACGGAACGCTAGGACGTGATTACTATGATGTGAACTGTGACCGCTGCACATTCCACGCCGAGCTCGTCGCTACTGTCGCTAGGAGGTAGGAGGATCAGTCGGAGCCTATCTACCTGTACCGGCGTATGCACGTAGCACTCAGTGCCATCTTTAAAATATTAAAAGCAGTGATTATAACTGTAGGGTGAGTTTTTATCATTGCAATTACTACCTACTAAGTGTTCAACTATTCCAGCGCTTTTCTTAGTACCTACCTAATATTGTTAATTGTAACCCTCATATCAACCTAGAGGAAAAGATGGAACCCTGCGCGTTATATCTCGCTGAAGCCACTTCGCTTTTAAACTTGTGTGCGTGGGAATGTAGCCATGAAAAACATTTACAATTGCACTAACACAAAACTAATATTAAATCCCAAACTCTACATTAGCCATTTCAGTTTCAAAATACAACCTTAGTAGATTTAGCATTCTAAAACTGCACAGTCATATTTGTAAATGTTTAATGTTACGGCTTTTTCAAAATTGACTTGTAAAAAACTGCACAGTTTTTAAAAAGAACCTCAAGATCTGAGTTGTAACCACGCCTAGCTGACTGCAGTTATAAGGTAGTATTTTGTGATAGCTGAGTCGGTCGCGGATTCGCACCGTGCCACTGACGATGATAGGCATGCTATCCTATTATGGCAGACAGCCCTTCGCGGAGCGACCTCGTAATGCCTGCCTCGTTCCAGGATTCACTGCACTAGCCCTGAAGCCGCTTCACCTTCCTGCGACGGCGACCCAGAACCTTGGGCGGCACGAGTGCAGCCCGCAGACTCACGACCACGCCAGGCCAGTGACCTTGAAATACCTACCTACTCTGAATTGAAAATGCGCGGCCATGCAATGTACGACATTAAACCATGATCTATTTTAATTGTTTTTCCTGCCTAGCCGGCACTCCTACCTACCTACCTGCGAGCAGTGAGGGGCTAGGACCAGTAAACAAACCCCGAACGCTGCATAACCTTACATAAGCTCATACTGACAGAAAAATCGGCTCAAGGGCGACTACGTAAAGCTACATAAGGAGTGGTTATTGTTCCTCTTTGCCTTTCCTTAGATCGAGTGCAATTACAAAATTCTTGAAAATATTATTTTCGCACTAGTATTCTCTGTGTTCGTACGGCGGGCAGACCGCGTAGTTACCAAATTTCGTTCAATTACAGCCACATATAGTAATTTACGAGCAAAGCGTCTTGAAAAAAAAAATCTCACTTTGTCTAACTGTAAGGAAACACCCCATAGAAGTACGTCGACAGCGATATTACGACGTCGACAGTCGACGTCGATATTAGTCTCGTGCGATAAAAAGACGCTAGGGTAAGGCGTCAAAAAGCCAGGTACTAAAGGTAGGTAAAAGGTAATCTACGAGATAAATAAAAAAAGGCAATTCTGTTAAAAGTTTTATTGTACATCAACTATGATTTGTTTAGAGGTAGAACAGACTACTCTTAAATTAAACTGCTAACGTGTTTACTATAATAATAAAATAGTTATTTTTTATCGCCGCGTTAATATCATTCAATAGGCGGAGTGAGTAACCGAAATAACGCAAAAATATACATCTATTCCGAACATTTTGACCGAAATACCTGTCCGGGCATAGCTGCATACGCACTTCTTAGTTGAGAATACATCTGTTATATACATAGTCGGAAATTCGTACGTAGTAATCAAGTTTATATAAAATAAATATATCTCTTTCTGAATCTACATTAATCACACTATTATTTATGAAACGGAAGCATCTATGCCCGAACAGTGTCCGGTGTTACAAGTTTTCGTTACTAATCATCGAAAAAATAAAATAAAGATTTTTATCACAGAAACAATAAATACTATCAAACAATTAGATGGCAACTAATATTATGCACCGCTTTACAAGAACTAAACAAAGGTTAATTCGATTGGGTTAAATATGTGCTTAAAATTACCCTCCTTTTGGGAAGTTGGGTAAAAACTAAAACGTATTGTCTAACACAATGTCTATCTGAAGTGATAATGGCTTAGCATGAATGGCTGGTTTTTTTTAAATACACCTTTTACAAATACTTCTAAAAACATTGTCTTAGACAATCGAAACTCATAAAATTAATATTAAAATTCCATATACTAGAAATTCGAATAAGTAATCTATTTCTAAATCGATGAATACTCTTTAAATTAAAATATTTAAAAATATAAACAAGTAAATAATTACTTCTATCAATTCTTTTTTTTTTTTGCAAAATACACAATTAAATATCAAAATAAATATAAACTCACTAATTTAATGGGAATGTTATTTTTCGAACCAATAAAATAAAATGTATATTTTTTCATATTACAAGAATATTTCTTGCAAAGCATTTCATTTAAGTAGAGTTAAGGCGATCGCACACCATGTCTACTCAACACCAACAATCATGCACGACTTAAATGTCAAAAAAACTAACACTAGGCTAGAGTTCTACACAATTATATTTACGAGTACTTTTAAGTGAAGTAAGTTGATCAATGACACTGTCACTGAACACTGACACACACTAATGACACTTTTGATTTAAAGCTCACAATTCAATGCTTTGAGTAGTCGATATTGAGTAGATTAGTTGTGCGAATACCTTCAATCCTATTTTAAAGATAACTTTAAGCTGCTTTAAATGAGTAAATAAAAGCTTAAAATATATTAACATCTATGTGACACGACGTACACGTCGGTTTATAAACGACCTCCTTAGTATTAGCGACCACTGTCTAAGAGATACGTGAATGATCAACATTGCCATACTTCATGAAATTATAAATACAAAAATCATACGAAATAAACTAGTCAACAAAAAAGTCGTCTTAGTCATAAAAATCTTGTTTGCCGGGTAAATTTGTTACCCAATAAAAATACATAGTATTAATGTAAATTCAGTTGCGGCGTATTTAATTAGCTGAACTAGCAGTTCTACAGTAACATGGCAATATTAGAGCATTTCACGTACAAATCACACAACATGCGACTCCAATACACTTGGCATTTCAAAAACTGGTAAAAATGTTACAATACAACACTTTCACAAGAAACCTGATCGTACTAAAATAACACCTTACTATATACACGTTAATATTATACTCATGTATGTAGATACAACTTCTAAAAAACTTTTTTGAACACATTTTCAATAAGATATGGGACAGTTTTTTACTTTTATTTTACAGTGCAAGACATAGCTTGGGAGTAAGTTGCGGTAAAAATGTCGTCGAATATAGTTAACTATTTTCTAAGCTATGTCTTATGCTGTTCATTTTTAATCTAAGTGCTCAATGCCACCGAATGCTTGTATGGCACAAATTAAATACATTAAGTATATTTTGCACCCTAAGGAAACTTAAAATTAACGCAATGTTTAGGCAAGCAGAACCCAAAATAAATATTTACCAATAGGCCGATGTTATACGTTTCTACAAAGCATTTATTTATTACGTATATAAGTGCGACTTTTCAATACATTTATATATTTTTTTCTTTAAATAATAAATTCGTACAAACTAACTCATATTTTATGAACTAAACTAAACATATGTATATTATGCACAGTTAAAATTATTATATTAGCACGCTATCAATATATTCTTTATAATAATATACACTATACTGGTCATTCTGAGATCTGTTCGACACCAATCTGGCTCCAATACTGTAATTGTTTGTTTCTAAAGTTTACTCTTTAAATTCCATAATTTTTGGCTTTGCACATCATATTAATTTGACATCTTTCCGACTCAAAGTAAAGGATTGAAATTTATACCTCATATTACATACACTATAAATTCGAAACACGACTCGTTCACTCAAAACTTTACAGTGCATAGTACATTTCAATGAGCCACTTTGAGTCGGTGTTGAGTCTATACGGTGTGCAAAGACCTTTATACACACTACTTCACACCTACAGTAGTAAGTATTAGGAATCTAGTTTTTTTCTTCTAAATTAAATATCTATCGATGGCTCTTTTTTTAAGTCCTTTAAAACAATGTACATATGTACTTCTATATTTTCTGTTGTACTAGTATACATATTTTGTAAAGAACTAAAGTTCCGGTATATGGTTTTGGTGTGAAAAATGCTTCTCTTTATAATAAAGTTATTACTTAAAAATTTAGGAAATTTTATTTTAGTGTTTACATTCGAAATCCTCCTATGTAAGAGCATTTCCGTACGTAAAGTACGCAGCGAAGCTAAAAAGGCAAATGGCGTATTCGTTGGCGTAAGTAGTATTTTTTATTGAACACATTACATGCAGTGACACTGTGCAAAGATTAGGCAACAAGAAGAATATGACAAAGCCGCCTTGCAGAACCAATATAATGTGCCAAACGGCAATGTTGCGCGAAAATTATGCGAAAGCATTCGCAGAAATATCAGTTGTATAATGATCATTATTTTATGTTAGCTCTTCTTATGTTTCGTAACAAATATTCATCTTTTGTGATATAAGATGATGCTATTTTGTTAAATTCAACAAATACTGCGATCCTTTCAGTCATCGATTGGCTACCCACACACCGATCTTGAAAAAACTATGCTCTATTGTACTAAATCTTAGTTTTCATGTTATTTGAGGTTCAAAATTACAAATTACTGTACTTCTTTATATTACAATTTCCCTATGTCAGTTCAAGTCAAGACTCATTTTAGTTTGAACAAAAGAAAACATATTTTTTTACCTAATTTATTTTTTCAAAAAAATATTAATTTACAAGTTGGTGTGTAGGAGACGCTTTAGTAGTTTTTGGTGTACTATTTAATATTAGTAGACCGATATGTCGTTTAAATATGTTAGCAATGTCGATTGTTGTAGATAACGCTACTAGTATTCCTTAATATTACAACAACAGCATAATATTGTATAAACGAACACACGAAGGCCGATACACAGCCGAGTATAAAATTCGCGCATAAATCGATACCAAATAGAACAATGTCTAAACGATAATATCGATACTCTCTAAGTACATCACTAAGTAACTCGGGCCGGCCAAGGTCTCGTAACTTTGTCGACAAGGTCCATTATGATTTCGACTTAACGCGAATAAAAGTATCGAAACATTTTTTTTATTTAATCGAATTGGAACTCTATTTCTTTTGTTAAATTTCAAGACTGACCATTATTTTACTCTCGCGCCAGACATAACCGATTCCTTACAATATCATCACCATAGTACACAAGATCCACCCATCGATCTAACATTTGATCGAGTACGTACGGTACATAACGTTTCAAATAGAAAACATTTCCAACAGATTTTCGACTTTGCTACCATTTACATAAAGCCGAGTAAAACCGCCACGAGCATGGCAATCGCAACCCTGATCGAAAAAAAATTGAAGATACAAAATCATAATTCATCCGTCGCTCGGTAACGCAAGAGCGTCGCACTCTGCGCGCTCGCGCCAATGACGCATTCCGGCGCGTACAGACACGGAATATTTTTTGCAGCCGATAGGTGTATTTGGCTCGGCGGCTCGGAACGGGCAGGCCCCGGGCGCGCGGGCGTGTTATAACAAGTCGTGGTGCCAGTAGGGCGGGTCGGGCGCGGCGGTGTTATAACAAGTCGTGGTGCCAGTAGGGCGGGTCGGGCGCGGCGGTGTTATAACAAGTCGTGGTGCCAGTAGGGCGGGTCGGGCGCGGCGGTGTTATAACAAGTCGTGGTGCCAGTAGGGCGGGTCGGGCGCGGCGGTGTTATAACAAGTCGTGGTGCCAGTAGGGCGGGTCGGGCGCGGCGGTGTTATAACAAGTCGTGGTGCCAGTAGGGCGGGTCGGGCGCGGCGGTGTTATAACAAGTCGTGGTGCCAGTAGGGCGGGTCGGGCGCGGCGGTGTTATAACAAGTCGTGGTGCCAGTAGGGCGGGTCGGGCGCGGCGGTGTTATAACAAGTCGTGGTGCCAGTAGGGCGGGTCGGGCGCGGCGGTGTTATAACAAGTCGTGGTGCCAGTAGGGCGGGTCGGGCGCGGCGGTGTTATAACAAGTCGTGGTGCCAGTAGGGCGGGTCGGGCGCGGCGGTGTTATAACAAGTCGTGGTGCCAGTAGGGCGGGTCGGGCGCGGCGGTGTTATAACAAGTCGTGGTGCCAGTAGGGCGGGTCGGGCGCGGCGGTGTTATAACAAGTCGTGGTGCCAGTAGGGCGGGTCGGGCGCGGCGGTGTTATAACAAGTCGTGGTGCCAGTAGGGCGGGTCGGGCGCGGCGGTGTTATAACAAGTCGTGGTGCCAGTAGGGCGGGTCGGGCGCGGCGGTGTTATAACAAGTCGTGGTGCCAGTAGGGCGGGTCGGGCGCGGCGGTGTTATAACAAGTCGTGGTGCCAGTAGGGCGGGTCGGGCGCGGCGGTGTTATAACAAGTCGTGGTGCCAGTAGGGCGGGTCGGGCGCGGCGGTGTTATAACAAGTCGTGGTGCCAGTAGGGCGGGTCGGGCGCGGCGGTGTTATAACAAGTCGTGGTGCCAGTAGGGCGGGTCGGGCGCGGCGGTGTTATAACAAGTCGTGGTGCCAGTAGGGCGGGTCGGGCGCGGCGGTGTTATAACAAGTCGTGGTGCCAGTAGGGCGGGTCGGGCGCGGGCGGCGCGGCGGGCGGCGCGGGCTGCGCCGGACACTCGCACTCGAGGCGCTGCACGACGAAGTTCCCGTAGTCGTCCGTGAGCGCGCTGTGCCGGAGCGCGCCGCACAGGTGCCGCGCGCACGCGCCGCTCCACCACCGCTCTAGGGGGGGACCACGTTGAGACATTACAGACACATTTTTCAGACACAGACGTCACACAGAATTACCATCATTGATGTTGTTAAGCCAGTTGTTACAATATAGATTAAGTGATATATTTCTCTTCATGTTTTGTTATTTCTGGTGTGAACAATGAAGAGTTCGTAAGCAGCATAATAATGCTCAATCTATCCAACTTTTGAGAATCACACGTTGATTTAGATACTAAAGTAATTACACTAGACACTTACCTCTGCTAATATCAACGTCGTTCATCAGTTCTTCGTTCATTAAGGCCGTTAGCGCGTCATCGGTTTGTGAATCTGAAACACATACATATTATTTAAATTCTAGAACCAGAACCGAATTTTGAAACGAAATTCAAAAGTTAGGACCATTACGCTTGTCGATTAAGTCAAAAAACCGCTTGGGCAAGTGGTTTTTTGCTTATGATTTTACCTCCAAAAATAATCTCTATCCAAAAGCATTCAGTGTTGTGGAGTGTGTTTCCTGACCTGTCTCCTCCTTAATAATGATCTCCTCCTTGACGGTGGCGCCGGGTATGGAGGGCGAAGTGGGCGTGGTGGGCGTGGCGGGCGGCGTGGGGCCCGCGTCCAGCGCCGCGCCCGCCTCGCCGCTGCTGTTGGAGCTGCACTCCGGGCTGTACGGCGCCATCTGCACATCACACAACTGGGATCACGGCATGAATCTAATGCCCACTTGCACTGAATAAGGGAATTGCCGAGTCCCTGCTTAACTAGTTTAAGTTACTCCTAGCTAAATCTTCTTGCACAACCTTAAACCTAATTCCTCATGATACTCTTAACTTTATGTACCTGATAAGTGAATATTTAAATATTCCATTTACATTTATATATTCTGGGACACGAAGGTAAGACATCAAAGACTGTGGCGTAGAGTTGGACGACAGGGCCTGCAGCGATCTCCACTACAGTAGGATGCAAAGCTGCTCAGTGGTTGAAACTATGTCAGTGTATGCATTGTTTTTTCTGATATGGCAGATCAAGCTTTAATATGAACCCTTCTCACAATATGGCAGTTTTATAACATAATAGCGACTTTATGCCGCCTTTAACATTTGTTTTGTGTTTATGTTTATATGTATTACTACATAAATACATAATTGTTATGTTTCGATGTCTGATTTTCAATTGTCATTGTATTGATTTTTATAAAAGTGGAGCACAAATTAGTGGCCTAGGTTATACTTTGCAGTAAAGTTGGTTGTTTTTCTTTCATTTGTTTTTCTTGTTATATTATCATACCCTTAGACTGCGGCGTCGCCTCGGCGCCACCTCTGCCATTTTATAGCTGGTGTCCATGGCCCAGTAAGATCCCTTGCCGGGGTCGTCTTTACTTCTAGCAACTTTCATAAAGCACTTGTTTAGAGATAAGTTATGCCTTATTGAATTCTGCAACAACAATTATAGATTAGTTATGTAATGAACAGAGATAAAAATACTAAATAGTACAAAATAGAAAAGCACAACGCTATATTCTGTAATACAAAGTACCTGTTTTGATTATTAAGTTATCATAGGTCTATCTCTGCCATGTTTTAGGCTACAACAGAAGTAACTTGCATGCTATTTTACTGGCAAATCATTTTTGCCTTACTAATAGATATTGTACAGCCTCGGAATAGTTAGTGTTTTGTCCCTTTCAATCAAGTTAAGAATTTAAAACACTGAAAAAGACAAAACATTGTATGACTACTTATTAGTAAGGGGTGTAGTAAGGAGTAAGGGGTCTGCCATTTTTTGGTGTGCAAGCTACTTCCCTAATATGATAGCATGTTTACCTAATGACCACTTTTAAATGATATTATTAATGGAATATTCACTTACCATCCATCCTTTGCCTGCTTCTTTATAGTATGGGAATGCATTGCAAATGTATGTGTAAATCTCGTTGAGCGTCATCTTGCCACTAGCAGAGCTGCTGATGGCGAGTCGGATCATACTTGCATAGCTGGAATTATTTTATGGTTTTGTACAATGGTGAAATGATAACCAACAGAACATACAAACATAATTTACAATGTTTTCATTATTCAGTAGGCTCTTTTCTGAATACTAAATTGCAAAATTTAAAAAAAAGCTAATAATATTCCTGTCTCTGTTATTGCTGCATATTAGACAAGGACATCAATACTTTCAGTTAGTTTAGATTCTACAATTTAGTGTTGTGAATAGGGCCTATTGTTTTTTCTTTTAATTTCTTGAAATATCTATAAGTTATTATTATGCACAATGAGTAGTTTTGAGTGTGACCACAATGTTTAGTGACACAGCATTTTTGTTTAAAAAAAAAAGTATGTGTTTTCAAACATTTTAATATAGGTAGGACATGATAATTACATTTTTCTTACCTAATGAAAAACCTATTAATGTTAAAAATATTGGTTTTCGTTATTAAAATCACTTAATAAGTGTAGCAATAAATATTTTGAAAGATGGTATAACATAAATTTATACTAGATACCTATTAAACAATACAAAACACAACATTTGCTTGCATTTCAGGCAATGTTTAGGTACTTCCTTAAACAGCAGTGGGTCACCTACAGTACTAAAGTACCAAAGACACCTCACTCTAGACATATCTGGCAGTCACTTAAAGTATAGGTAGTCAAGGAAAACAGCGCGTTTACCTGTACGCGGGCTTCGCGTGCTTTATTTTGTTTGCGTTTTCTTTCTGGTCTTCTTTGTTGTTATTCTCCTGTTGGAGCGAGAAGGGCGACACATCCTCGTAAAGGAAGCGCGGGATGGGACCCAGGGGGCTGTGGCGCGGCGGGCCCGGGCTGTACGCAGGCAGCCACTCCACGCCTGGGGACTCGCTCATTGTCCCATCAATACCCTCACACGGCAGCCGTAGCTCACGCATGCATGCCCCCGAGGAAAACCACTAAAAAAATGAGCTCGCGCCACTGCTAGGTGGGTGTGTTACTCGCTACATCATACTGGGACGATCCTCATTGTGGAGCATCGAGAATCCTTGAAATGACGACTAAGCAAAATCACTGTCACCCCGCACTTGCAGACTTCTCACGCCAATATAAAAATACAATAGCGCTAAAATACAATGCGAATATAACGTAAAACTCATAAATAACTGAATAAAAGGAAAGAAAAATTAGAATTTTAGGAAAATTGAAACTATTATGACATTTGATGCACCTACAACAAGGAAAATGGCGGCTGTAACAGTGTTGCTAGCTTTAACTCACGAAATTAGTTACAACTTGGGTAACTAGTTTTAGGCAGTACTTCCATTACCGGATCCGCCAGTGCTGTGAAAATGTCAAGTCTATTTTAGAGATGATGACGATAAAATCATTCATCTTGTTTAAAGTTCAAACAAAATCATTATGTTGTAAAAGCCCTTTACATAACATAATGATTTTGTTTGTATTTTGAATTACACCACACTATCACATCTATCACATGGGATTGATAGTCTGGCTATCTTGGCCCCTAATCTTGCGCTTGAGATGTCTCTCTTGTTTGAAAAGTCATAGGAGTGAGAGTGATCAAGATAACATCTCACGTGTTATGCTACGGCTACTTTAGCGGCCTTCGGCGATAATTGGAGCTTTCGCGATAAGTGTAGCCGGTTAGTTCGTTACGACTCGGCAATGTATCCGGCGAATTATCGCCCATGTCATCTCTGCAGAGAGGAGACAAGTTGGCCATTAATGTAGGAACATCGCCGACAATTACTAATACCGACGATTGTAGAGCGGTAACGCGACAAGATATAATTCATAAAAAAAAATAGGGGACTGGTAGTGACTATCTGTCCATATCTTAAACAGAAGTCTCTAAGATGTTAAGAGTGGCAGAAAATATTATTTCGTCTCATCCAAGTAGCGTTCGCATGGAAAGGGCGTTAGCTTGAAGAAAATTTATTCAAGGCAGAACAAATTTTATACCAGAAAGTATCGCGGGAACGAGGCAGATTTTTTTTAATCTAGTCAAAACTTTCGGTAAACGTTTGGGAACGGGGTATTCGTCATTTTCAGGCGAAATCATATTTTCCAAGTGTGCAAAACTGACAGTTCGTCACTTCATGTGTACATGAAGTGACGAGCAAGTGTCAGACTGTCTGTCAGTTTGCAGCACCACGTTGCCAGATGTACGAGTTAAATCGTATTCGTACGTTTTTTTGCCCGTTTTACTAATGTACGGTAGCATCAACGAAATCGTACGTGATTGTACAACTTTTTTGATTTGTTCTCTATCGTGGTAAAAACCAAAAAACTGATTATGATTAGTTGATTTATGATTAGTTGTTAGAATAAAAAAAATCATATTCCTTGATGTACTTAATGCGACGTTAAAGCGGAATTACACTAGATATTGTCCAAATAACAAGTTTGATTATGATTACCCATTACTACTCACTGAGTACTCCCTCACTAGTCGGATCGGAGGATAACTCTTTTATTATCGAGAAAATTCATTCAATCGGTTCAAGTTTAACAAACTAATTTCAGAATACGGTGAAAATGGATATTATATAGTATCTAGAGTTCAAATTCAAAGTCAAATCAAGATATTTTTTTATCTCTGAGAGGGAAAAAAACGTGTATAATTTTTTATTTACTCTCTCTAAGAAATACGACTTTTTTTTCTAACTAGCGTACTTTCACACTCATAATATATCTGGCAACACAGGGTGCTCCGTCCGTGCAGGCGTGCACTCTTGGTGTCAGTTAGAACGAAATGTATCAAGGGGTGGTTGTGTTTCTCGTTGTAAAAAAATAACGGTTTGTTGACTGAAGTTACAAACAATAAAACTATTTATTTCGGTCAATTGTATGTGAACATTTGTTTTATTATTGTGTTAAGTTACGAAAATGGCGACGCAGCCTGAAGTCGGAGTATCCGACTTTGTGCTTTTGGACAATTTGACGACAGATAAGTTCATCGAAAATTTGCATTTGAGGTGAGTTTTCTTATACTCCTTAAGCCACTTTACATCTGTAACTACTTCTAAAAACTAATATCTGAACTAACTGTGCTGTACAAGTTTCTTGTACAATTTATTTTCATATCAAAAGACCCCCAGCCAAGTCTCGTCACTAAAAGTTTTTTTGAATATTCACACTTGACCTACACATGCCTACAGGAAGTCAGTTACCTAAAATTATTTTCCTCTGTTACTAATTTAACTATTATTATAAAGTAAAACGAAAAAACGCTGGTTCTTTTGATGCTCTATTTACAAACACGGATTTAACGGAACTTCGTTATTTTTAAATTCGCCGTTTGAGGTAAGTCACAAAGGAACACAGAAACTTTTAAATGCACCCGAAAAACACCCTCCTCTTTTTGGACCATCGGGTAAAAAAAAACAGTTCTCGCACACCATCATTTTTTACAACAATGTATATTAAAGAGTGCTACCTATGAGAGACGCAGCTGCGCGCGCGAACCGCCTTGATAAAGACCGTCGAATGCGGTTGAAACTATAGTCTGAATTAGGTAATCTACTAAATTGTATGTTAGAAATCCATTTTTATAAAATTACAATAAGTGTAGAGAAGTTGATCTAAATAAGAATTATTCCTTCAATCCTAAACACTCATAATTTTACTATGTTTGTGTTGCTTCGTTAGCAAGGCATCAATATAACATTGACCTTGCCATAACACTTGAACATATAGCGAGTAAAAATAATTAAACTCTGTTTTTAGCTTGGCTGATTTTAATTTGTACTCTCGACTACTTCTTGTGGCTAATGACTATAAGTCTAATGACTTTGTTATACCTATGTTAACAAAGTAAGTTCTGACATGGACAAGGCTATAAACATTTCAATTTAGTTGCACTTTTATTAACAAATTTTCTTTTAAAAAATGCTAAAAATGGCAGCATATACTATTTTAACTGTAAGCAGTAAGTCTGGGTAGCTAAAAAGTAAACTATTATTAAATAATTTTATATTATAATAAATTTATTTTTATTACTTTGATCTGTTGTGAAGTCTAGTTGCGCCCCACAGTGTTACTGGTAATCAAAAAGTAGCCTATGTGTTAATTCACAGCTAAAGCTAACCCTCTTCTGATTTTCATCCACATCCCTTAATCTGTTAGAGTATGAAGAAGTAAGAGACAATCACACACACAAACAAATGTTTGCATTAGTAATACTAAGTATGGATCATTATTAGGTTGTCTTTTAGTCATTATTTAGTCAAAGTATTAGTCTAGTGCTACCTACTAACATTCATTTCAAGCCCTGTGTTTTTATCAAATCACTAATAGATACTAAACACATAACAGTGATATCATAGCATGAATCATGAGCGAGGCCAAGTACTGGTCATGTCTGCTGTATGTTTATGTATGAATTTGAATCACAAGAACAGGTTTTTAAGTGTTTGTTGACTGCATGTTGGTGACACAGAAACTGTTGATAATTTAACCATTGACATAATATGTTGAATAGGTATTAGGTGTCAATGATTTAACTTTATTTGTAATTAAAAAAAATAAACAGGTACATTTTGTGGGTTACCCTTCAGTCAGGCTTTTCCGCCGAATTCGCCAACTTAATTTTTCCTAAGAGGAATGTGAGCTCGCTCAATTTTCCCGTGTTGCGGATTATGTGTAGGATTGAAAGCCAAGTAAATAATAACATCTATACAATACTTTATCCATACACAGAAGCTATGACAATTTTTCGCCAGCCTTAGCATTCACTAAATACGCCACAATGTCAGCAAATGTTAGGTATCGAATGACGCGGTCAGCGACGTACGAACGGACTGTAAATAAAGTAAAATTAAATAAACAAAAACTTAAAAACTCTTATGCATTTTGTTTCGTTTACATCTTTAAATTTTGAGCGAGGTTGGAAGCTACGCAAAGAACATCTCGAGAGTTGCGTCAATTGCGTGATTCGCTTGAATTTCTTTGCTGTCACGTGTCACGTGTCACGTCCAACCCCAAGTAGAGCCACGTAGACTAAACACTACCATTATATGTCTTTAGATACACATAAAATTCAAAGTCCTGAGTGACTGATAGGTATACCTACATGCCAACGCACAGCCTAAACCGCTGGTCCTAGAGACATGAAATAACTGATACAGTGCGGATGGCACGAGAGACATCAAAGATTTCTTTTCCCTCTAGCCTGTCCCACGTCAGAGCCACAAAATATTTGCTAGCCACTACCGGGGACGATGTGATTCTGAGCCGTGCGTCTCTTCCTCACAGAGCTGCGAAGTCCTAGCAAGGCCGCGGCTTAGAAGGCTTTAAGAGCATAAAAACTGCAATAATAACCCTTATAAAACACTAGCGATAGTTTTACGCCATGCTGATGTCACCATTCAAGGTGACGACGCTTGTCCTTTCATACATTTTCCTTAAGCTATTGTTCGAGAAGTCACATAATGTGTTTGTTATTGGACAAGCCATACGAAAATACAGTCGTCTCATTGAATATGAATACTTATATCTTTGTAGGTAGGTACTTAATTAAATGTGCAAGTAAATTCAATGCAGCAGACATCACTCAACAGTAACGTTTAAGAGGGCCGCGACGTACTGAAATTTCCATACAAACGCACTACTGAAATTTCTTGAAAACCGTTTGTCAGATTATGATGAAATTTAGCATTTACAATTAAATTAACAATATCTTCGCCCCTATGTTCTTGGTTTTTTAAAAACGTTCTCAAGCGAAAATAGAGCTATGAAAAATATCCGCATTTTAAGGGGTCACTTTTGACTGATTTATTCAATAGGTAGACAAAGCAAATCAAAAATTCCATTACATAGGGAGGTTGTCTACATCATTAGCTGTTAAATGAATCAATAATTACAAGGGAAATTCTTAGTTAAGTACTTAAGAATGATTATGGTAGTGCAAAAGTCATAAAAAAAATTAATTGCACTTTGTCACTCTGTAGGTAAGTTTAAAGGCTCTCTTCACTCGTCTTCTTCTTCTAGACGAAATGGCGATAGAATACCTTAAGCCAATGCGAAGTTAGTCTAGGTCGCCTAGGTCGAAATTAGTTAGGTCGCCGGACTCTTAAGTGATGACATCACTTACATATATTAATTTGGTTGATTGTTCGAGAGTGGACTGATGTCTGCTGGATTATTTCACGCTATAGATAAGTACTGTACATAGGTACATAACATACTGTACGGCGTGGACTATCCGGATAACGCCAATCTTTATAGCCGGTCTGAAAGAAGTCATTGGACGCATTACAGCAAGTCAATCAAAAAAAAAATTACTTGACTATGATCTAATCTATGATCTAAACATAAAATCGTATACATACATACAAATATGATAAAGGCCTTTCCCCGATGGGGTTGGCAGAGATGTAATTAAAATACAAACACTTCGCGGGATGATAATAAATCAATCATATCATACACATAATAACAAATCAAAAACGATAAGGACCTGTCGATAAAGAAATTGGAAGATTAATTATTAGAAATTCAGAAGGATTTACTTAGCTGATAAGATGTGCTTCGCAAACTGTCCCTCTCTATGTTCCTAAAAAGTAAGTAGGTAGGTATTAGCAGTTCCCTTCTTACTGAAATCCAACCCAGTTCCAGAAAAGTCCCGACTGTGACATCATAAAACCACCTCGCTACATTTCTATGCGGCATTTCCCAAAGCTCTAGCTACATCGAACAGAATCGTATTCATTCTTCAGTGCCTTATTTAGTGCGGCACGACTGTCTCAAAACAGACCTGGGACATAAACGCTACAATCAATCATTGCATCCACCACTTTAAAGGGCGATGCAGTCGTAATCGTAAACCCTGAAGAATACTTAACTTAGTCGCCGCAAATTAAAGCGGTACCAGCACAAAAGAACCAAGATCTACGGCCTAAGAGAAATGCAAGGTCTGAAGAAGCTCGTGCTATTGTTAGCCGAATAGCCCTTTTTTAATATTGAGGGGTGGCAACACTGGTAGAACTAGGTAAACAGACGTGTTTAATTTTGCAAGCAGATGCTAATGTGAATAAAGAATCCGTATAAATCACAGCAATCATTGTTTTACTTCTGGGATAAGGTCCTGATCCTTCATCTCAGAAGTGGGATATACCGTTTAAGCCCACAATTTACACGTTTGGACGAATATTAACGTATTTATTGTTAAATACCGATATCATGGAAAATCAACATTCTAAGCGATGTAGAAGTAAAACTACAAGTTGCAGAACACCATCCCACCCGAGATCAGTTGTTGTTGCACCTAGTGCTCCTTCGGTGACATCGAGAAGTCAAGATCACGTGCACCACAAAAGCCGAAAGCGGTTGAGAAGTATGTCGAGTGAGAGAAGGCAAACTATCGATCACCGTAAACGCAGGAAACGATCGAAGCAGAAGAGACCGGCACCCGCGATTACTACGTCGAAAACAGCGAGGCCTATCGGCAGATCCAGTCGCGTGCGAGGTCGGCAAGAACGTTCCCGTCGTCGTACAAGAAGATCTAGCAGCAGACGCATGTACGAGCATCGTCCCAGTCGCAGTCACGAGCAGAGAAGCATCCAGGACAGGCGCAGGCGCAGGCGAAGTAGCAGCTTAAGGACGAGTTCCAGCTATGAGCGGAGTCGCAGCCACAGCAGGGTACACAGGCGCAGGCGAACCGGCAGCTTACGAACGAGTTCCAGCCATGAGCGGGGCCGCAGCAGCTACAGGGCATCCAGGCGCAGGCGTGGTGGTTCAAGGATGAGTTCCGTTCACGAGCGGAGTCGCAGCCGTAACAGCGGAGAGCGTAATCAACAAGGCCGTGGTAAGAAAACTCATGGTCAATCGCATGATCAGGAAGAGCACGTAAGTAACCTCAATGTTGATACACAAACGTTTTTCACTGAGTTGGTCAAAGTATTAGGTAGTAACCGACCACAGGGAAATAAATTTCCGATGCTAGGAAATGTTCTACCGGAGTTCAATCCGATGATTAAAGGGCAAACCATTCACATGTGGTTAAGCAAGGTAGAACAGTGTGCAAAGCTTTATAATTGGAGTGACGACCAAATTATACACTACGCGTTACCAAAATTATCAGGCGTTGCTCAGTCATGGTATCAAGCGTTGCCATCTATGTCGTTTTCCTGGCGAGAGTGGAAACATAAACTTATTGAATCCTTCCCTAGTAGCGACGATTATGCTGAGCTACTGACCGAAATGTTGTCAAAACGTGTTAGGTACAACGAGTCTCTTGAACTCTATTTTTACGACAAAATTAACCTGTTGAATCGTTGCGAGATATCGGGTAAGCGTGCTGTGGACTGTTTGCTTTATGGCATAGATGATCGATCGCTAAGGTTGGGCGCTAAAGCAGTGAAATGTGAGGAACCGGAACAAGTCTTGCAATATTTCCAGTCAACAAAACGACAGCTACAAGATACTGAAAGATCTAACAAGACGATCCCAGATAAAAGGTCTAATAATAGCGTATCAGGTAACTTCAATATGAACACCAAGCCGTACAATGGTTCTGGCGGAAGTGGCGGGTTAAAAACGTCAACAACTAATAGGTCTGCCACCGGTACAGTTGGAAAGTGTTACAACTGCGATGAACCCGGCCACTTCAGCTTCAAATGTCCCAAAAAGATACTGAAGTGTAACGTATGCAATAAATTGGGGCATACTACTATAAACTGTCCGAGATTACCAAATGACTCCAAAAACAGCACAGATCCTGCAGCAGTGAAATCTATTATGCAAGTAGATACTGAAAATACGAACGATAAATATATGATAAACTTATGACTAAATGGTTCGACGATAGAAGGTTATATCGATCTGGGGAGTCAGTGTACGTTACTAAGATACAGCGAGGCGAGTAAATTAGGTATCACTTGGACTAATGACAATTTACCGACAATGAGAGGATTAGGTGGTAATATAGTTATGCCAATAGGTGTAGCAAAAGTAGAAATTAAAATTCAAGATGTAGTAGAAAAGGTTGACGTACTCATTGTAGAAGATAATGTGATCAAGTATCCAATACTAATTGGCCATAGCTTTACGGAAAAACCCGGAATTACTATAATAAAGAACAGTAACTCCTTAATATTTACACAAAATAATTCTACGAAACTTGAATTAGCTCTTCAAAATGACACTATGGTTCCCTCGCAACAAATGATGATAGTACCTGTTAGTTGTAATGGCGGTAGCGATTTCTCAGGCATGGTTTACGTAAAAGGATCTCTAAGAGGTAAACCAGGTAGTGAGTTTTATCTTTTGCCCGGGGAATATAATGTAAAAAAGGGACAAAGCGGAATTTTGATACAAAATGTAAGCGTTAATTCTATTACCTTTCAAAAGGGTGACTTGTTGACACGATCAATAACTATAGACAAATGCTTTGATGTTAATCTCCTTGATTTTAATGACACTAATACTAATCTCGATTTAAATCTTGGGACGAAACTAACGACAGATCAGATTGATAAATTAAAGACATTATTAAAATCATTCGAAATATGTTTTTCCGATAATTTAAGAAACCTGGGTTACACAAACGTAGTTCAAATGGAAATCGAACTTAATGATTCACAGCCTGTCGTGTACCGTCCTTACAGGTTGTCTTACCCTGAACGCGAATTGGTCAGGTCAATGGTACAGGAAATGATTGATGCAGACATTGTCTGTGAATCTAATTCATCTTACGCAAGTCCAATCTTGCTTGTTAAAAAGAAAACTGGTGAAAAAAGGCT
The DNA here is from genome assembly GCA_911728515.1 of Peribatodes rhomboidaria. Taxonomy (NCBI): domain Eukaryota; kingdom Metazoa; phylum Arthropoda; class Insecta; order Lepidoptera; family Geometridae; genus Peribatodes; species Peribatodes rhomboidaria. Next base: position 14,975,057 of record OU452182.1, read on the forward strand.
TTGTGTGGATTACAGAGCCTTGAATAACAAGACAAGAAAGGAGCATTACCCTCTACCATTGATCGACGACCAATTAGATCGATTATCTGGTCATAATTTGTTTATTAGCCTTGATCTCGCATCAGGGTATTATCAGATACCGATTTCAGAGCAGTCGCAAGATAAAACTTCTTTCGTGACTCCAGACGGTCAGTACCAGTTTAAACGCATGCCGTTTGGATTGGCAAACGCTCCGTCGCTATTCCAGCGTGCGATGAATAAAGTACTAGGCAAATTGTCCTATATTATAATATATATGGATGATGTGCTTATTCCAGCCCGATCGTTTGAAGAAGGAATGACTAGGCTACATGAGGTGCTTAATTTACTAAAAAATGCAGGATTGACACTTAAATTAAAGAAGTGTTTCTTTTTCGAGGAAGAAATTGATTTTCTTGGGTTCTGTGTCAGTGGTGATGGCATCAAACCCGGCACCAGGAAAACGTTGGCTATATCGAGTTTTCCCAGGCCTAAAAACGTGCATGATATTAGGCGTTTCATAGGACTTGCAAGTTTCTTTAGGCGGTTCGTCAGAAACTTTGCTCTTATTGCACGACCTTTAACCGACATGCTCAGTACGAAATTTGAGTGGAAATGGTCCAGTGAACATACTGAAGCATTCAATACGTTAAAAGAGCGACTGATTGAACGACCTATACTAGCATTGTATGATCCAAAGCTTGATACTGAGTTGCATACAGATGCCTCTAAGCTTGGTGTAGCTGGCATTTTGATGCAACGTGGCAAAGACAAGTTACTAAGGCCTGTCGCGTATTATAGCCGGAAAACAACGAATGATGAGCAGAAGCTCCATTCTTTTGAATTGGAAACTCTTGCAGTCATAGCTTCGTTAAGCCGTTTCCGCGTGTATTTGCTGGGTTTAAGGTTCAAAATTGTTACCGATTGTAACGCTTTACGAACAACTCTGACGAAAAGAGATTTAATACCGCGAATTTCGCGATGGTGGGTACAATTTCAGGAATATGACTGCGACATCGAATATAGACCAGGTCCACGAATGGCGCATGTTGACGCTTTAAGTCGTAATCCGGTGACAGAGCCTGATCCGCAAGGTGAAAGTCATGTTATCGACGTGTTGAATGTAAACATTAAAGACTGGATTGCGACTGTTCAAGAAAATGACGACGAAATCAAACGCATAAAACTGATTTTAGAAGACAGTGACACGAAATATGTTGCTGACGTCCGCAACAATTATCAGTTGAAGGGTGATCATGTTTACCGACAGTTAGATAAAGGCTTACGATGGGTAGTACCGCGCGGTGTTAGGTGGCAGGTCTTACGAATGAACCATGATGATGTGGGTCATTTTGGATTTGACAAAACTCTGACTCGTTTACAGGGTACTTACTGGTTCCCAAAGATGCGCCGTTTTACAAAAAAGTATGTTGCCGCTTGTTTAGAGTGCGCGCATCATAAAGTGCCAGGGGGGCCAAAAGAAGGGATGCAACATCCAATCCCTAAGATAGAAATTCCATTTCACACACTGCATGCAGACCATTTAGGGCCATTTGTTCGATCTAAGAAAGGAAATGTGTACATTCTCGTCATTATAGACGCGTTCACAAAATATATTAACATTCGCGCAGTGCGGGATACAAAGACCACAACCGCTATTAAAACCTTTAAGGAACATTTCTGCTACTTCGGGGTTCCGGCACGATTGATTACAGATCGAGGAAGCTGTTTTACGAGCGCTAAGTTTAAGGAATTCACTGAAAAACTGAGCATCAAGCACATACTAAATGCCGTTGCTACCCCGAGAGCAAATGGACAAGTAGAGCGGTTTAACCGTACTATTTCGGAAGCGTTAAGCACGAAGTGTCATGATAAAAATGATAATATCTGGGATATGTACATAGGCGATATTCAACTTGGTATAAATACGACGATAAATAAATCTACTGGTAAGAGCCCATCTGAATTGTTGTTTGGATGCAAACTAGTCAGTCCGTCAGAAAATGTACTCAGTGACATTCTTACTGAAACTACAGAGCTTGTCAGTGGCGATGAACTAATGCAACTAAGATCAGATGCTGGCGAGAAAATCCGTAAACAGCAAGAAGCTTCGAAAAAACAGTTTGATAAGCATAGAAAGAAGGCAACTTCTTACAATGAAGGTGATCTCATTAGGATTGAACGAACTATAACTGACAAAGACCACGTAGGAAAATCCAAAAAGTTAGTCGCAAAATTCAATGGCCCTTACCGTATTCTGAAGATCTTGCCGAATGATAGATTTCTCGTAGAGGATACGCCTCTTACTAGAAAAGGTAAAAAGAGATACGAAAATGTTGTAGCGCTAGACAAAATTCATCCATGGCTTAATTTTAATGGATGTGATAGTGAAGGTAATGAAAGCGACATTGATGGTAATAGTTCCGAATGATTTCTTATACGTATATTATAAGGAAGACTATAGATATAGTTGATAGGACAGATGAATTTACAAAGAAAACAAGTTATACCATAATATAGTATACTTGATTTCTTTATGCTGAATGGTAAATGTAATCGAATATGATCATGATCGTGAATAATTATGTTAGGTTAAAATAATAATGATTTCTATTTCAGACAACTTAGATTTAGTATAAATGATGCGAGCATAGGCTATGAGCGATCAGTGCAGAAAGCGAATGGTGTTGGGTAACCAATGCCGCACAGATGATCGTAGATCATAGCAGACTATGCAGGATTGTGATTGCGAACTAGATTAGAGATCTGAATATGAGTAGCGTTTGGTATGAGTGACCAGTGTATATGGATGGTCGTAAATCATATACAAGCGTTACACGAATATTGATAAGAATTGATATGTTTTGATATGTATTGCTTAGTTATATTATCGTGCTATTATTATTAGTCTTCTCTTCTTTTCACATTGTTTATGTTGCTTGATATGAATCATGAAGTTTTGTTCAGAATTTTTTTTTTTTGTTTGTTTTGGTTTCACATATTGTGAACAAAATTGTGAAGGGACTCACCATAAGAGGATGGCCGAGTTGTTAGCCGAATAGCCCTTTTTTAATATTGAGGGGTGGCAACACTGGTAGAACTAGGTAAACAGACGTGTTTAATTTTGCAAGCAGATGCTAATGTGAATAAAGAATCCGTATAAATCACAGCAATCATTGTTTTACTTCTGGGATAAGGTCCTGATCCTTCACTATATACCTAGATTTCCTCATGAATTAAGACTTTGCTAGGCCTGCAGAGTTTTGTGGTTTGCTAAATGTCCATTTGTTTGAACAAGAAAGGAAACGTTTCAGTGCATAGAGTCTACAGACGGTTGTGGTTTTCCCTCAGCTCCAGATTATGTCGTAAACCTATGATGCGTATAACTTGACCACAAAGTCTGCTTTCTTGCAACGCTGGGAATTCTGAAGAGTACAGAAAATATGAAGTCAGAAAATTCGTTTTTGTTGATCAAAGTAGTTAATCACCAATTTGACCCCATATAAAGTCCATAAACGGGGCGTTACGAGACTCAGAAACCAACAATCAGTGACATAACATCTTGTGAGATACGCACCTCGCATGACCAAAGCTCCCGATGAAGAAACTGCGTAATGTTGAGCCTACATTTTATTGGATGCGTTGGGAAACAAGTTTCGGTGTCGGTTGTTTTTTGCGATGAATACGTTGCTTGCATGCGGATGGTTTCCGCTCCACCAGCTAAACACAAAACAAGCGTTTGTCGACCGATTTTCCTCATATGTGGATATGGGTACCTACACTTCCTAACTTAATTATTTGTCCATAGATGCAAGTAATTGGCAATTCATTATACGTCATCGAACTCACATGAAGCTACTCCCGAATTATATGACTGTAGGTACGTTAATATTTCCTATACAATATCCTATCCCACATTCCCATTTCCCTTATTTCCTGTGATAATTGAGGTTCTGAGAATTAATGAGGTTTGTTGTATTACATATCTGATGGTCTCAGATTAATTTATTATCAGACCCAGCCTCCACATAGTATTTTGTTTGTTTGCATCTAAAATTATGCGATTTAGATTGCGATGAAAAACGATTATTTATTGTAGAACTAGTGACCCGCCCGCCTACGCACGGTACCTAAAAACCTTCCGCGAAAAATTATCTAACTGATGCTAAAAACCGTATCAAAGTCCGTTGCGTCGTTTAGGAGGAGCGTAAATCAAAGAGCGTAAAGCGCAACCTCAAAAACTTAAAAAAACAGCTCACAGGTACAGCTATTCCTAGATTCCTCCGGTACAATGCTCCTCTGATCCTGCCCACTGGAATGCAGTACAAATAGGTCGCACACGGTTATAAATAGCCATGCAGATTGCAATGCATGACCATTTTGCACCATGCCGATGTTATGACAAGATTATGAATGCGAAAGTTTGTTCATGAATGAGACTGATTGTTGCCACTCATCTACGTGGGACGGTTGAAAAGATTTGAATGAGACTTTGACGTATGGATAGATTTCTGTGCATGGGGCGTGAGTGCAATTCTTAAATCGCATTGAAATTGGCTAAAGTTAATCAATAGACGAATGTTAGTTGATTACAACGACGAGCAAGGAGGAAGGCTCTTATTTAACTAACATTCCTATGCATATTTTATCCGAAATTCAGGGGACCTAAAAAAATCATGCAAGAAAAGAAAGAAGCAGAAGAAAGATATCTATTTGGATTGTGTCTACTTCTATTGTGTTTTTACTTGGTAATAAATATTTTGTTTCTTTCTTCTTCTTTCTTTCTTTCAAGATCACGAAACGCCAAATTGTGTTCACACAGAAGCGTCAATTTGCGTCGATGTGGGTTAGGTAATCGACAAGCGATTGCTGACAGCCTGTAAGTATGGTAAATGGTAGCCGCTGACCATCAATCATCGTACGGCTATTGAGACTTCCGCTATTTGTAGAATTTGATGTCTTGCCTTTGGAGGTAGGGTAAGCTTTTATGCGCAATCAAAATATGATCATAAAAGCTTTACCGTCGAAGTGGTTTGGAACATAACTTACGTTATAGTTATTAAATCATTAGAAAGGTAGTAAGTAAAGTTGGTTATTGTATAGTCGACCGAGTCAATTCAATTTCAATTTCAAAAGTTCTTTATTACACGATAATAAATACAGTTAAATACTTAGCTAGTGTACATAAAATCCTAGCAGTACAAGACGATACATTAAATATGTTTTGCAAACGTTAGCTTATTCAAAACTGTTTACATCGAAATTATAAAAGAAAAAGGAATAAATTTAAGTAAGTATAACGATACATAGAAAAATATTATAAATAATTATGCATGCTTTAGTGATAGCTTTGCATTTACGAAATAGTATAGTCGACCGAGTGAGCGTTAGCGTGCGAAGCGTCTGTGCTTTAGCTTCGACAAAAAAACTTAGTATCTCCGGCGTCAGTCCGTCTGTCTTCCTCTACAGGTCGCTTTTCTCAACCGATTCTCTTGAAATGTTGTGAGTAGGTTCGATAACTACTTAATTACAAGCATAACAGATTTTATTGTCGATTCTATTTTTGGAAATTTCTCAAAATGGTGGAGTTTTGTTTTTTTTTTACGTTAAAAAACACACAGAGATAGTGGCTCTTTAGAGGAGTAGATTGGTATCTCGCGAAGTCGTAGCCTTTCCTAGACTCAGACGTAAGTTCGTGCAGGTTGCAGAAGGCATTGTCCTTATTGCACAGCTGTCTAATTGTTCGACTGGCCAGCATCTCGAGGCGTATTGTTTTACTGTTACTGCTATAATTGAGGCTACTGGGACGTCGAACCCTACAATTATTAACTCTCGCCAGGAGGCCTACGGCTGCTTTTTCTCTACACCATTGTTCTTGAAATAACGCAGGGTGCATGAAAACACGAACAAGGAATAGTTCAACCAATCGATAATTGGCCTACATTTTGCTTGTTATTTGACTAACAGTTCATAGGCCAATCTGGTGCAATTAAACTAGTGGCTCTATGAGCTGTAGACCTCGCGGCTAACGTTTGTCTTCCTCTACAGGTCGCATACATGTTAAAAAAAATCATATCTAAAGTTTCCTGGAAGAGATCGCTTTTAGTGATAAGGCCGCCAGTTGTTACACTATTTAATAAGTTTTATCATAATTTTTCTTTTGTTATCTGTGGTGTGAACAATAAACAGTTTATCTATCTATATAATCTATCTCCGACATTTTGAAATAATCCAAAAACTGCCACGACAAAAAAACTATATTGTAAATCGAACCTACTCACGAAATTTCAGACAGAATTCGGACATACGAAAGCATTTTTGTCAAAGCCGAAGCATAGACGCTTCGCTCGCTATCGCTCGCTCGGTCAATTATTCAAAAATCGAAATAGGGTAATCAGAATGCCTGATGTACATATCATTTTTTTTCGTTATCTAAATATCGCTCAAATGAAACAATTGAAAACTGCATAGAAAAGACAGTTTAATTTTGCTAGTCTCTAAGTCTAAGGTATATTATATGTTAGAGTAATTATGACAGGTAGATGGATATAGATATCAGTTTACTGTAGTTTCTATGTCTCCCGCTCGTTATTGGCATATTTTCATATCCATAAAACAAGCGGTAGATAAGGCAAACGGCCGCGTTTATCGTGCCGTCAATTACGATGGCTGCCGGTGCTTATCGACTTAATTATTGAAAGTATGTAGATCTTGCACGTGATATGATAAATTGATAATATACTACTGGCCTGGTGAGGAGTTCCGAGTCGAAAAATCCAATGTCAAACTGGTCCAAATGTGCTTAAAACCCGGCTCCCTAGTGAAACCAAGCAGTGGGTCCAACGGCCCGGAACCGTCCTAGGATACATTCACTGAGATGTATACAGATGTCTCCAGTACAAAGTCAAAGTCAAAATGGCTTTATTCAATTGAGTTTCGAAAATACACTTATGAAGTCTAAGATAGAAAATGACTCTACCGCCTTGTTTAGGAAAAGATCCACTACTCAGAGGAACAGACAAAAACTGAGGGGCATATTTTTGTATCCCAAAAATTTGTCTCTCAAATTTTGGTTCAGAACCAGGTACAGTCCAGGTCCAGGACAGTAGATACTCGAACTTTGATATTATCAAAGATTTTCAAATCTTTACAGATTATTTATGAATGAGTCAAACCTCGGTCAAATATTCAGGCATGCTTATAACATAACCAAGTCTACATGATAGAGTACGATTTTTCCTTAGCGGCATACTGGCAGTAGTTATTAGGTAATACTATACGTACTCTTATACAAAAACCCATTATTATTTTTTCTAAACCTAAACCTTTATCTGTTCCTGTAAATAACATACGAGTAAATGTAGATTGAGCAAAACAAAGAAATTGGGAAAATATAAATATAGCGTGGAAAAATATTAATTTGGAACTCGTCGCTGGCACCGCAGAAATGTGTTAACTCATCAACTACCTCCTTAGTAGCAATGTCCACAATATAAACGTGTAAATAGTTCTTACATATTTCACACATATTTTTAGTTTCTTATATTTTTGTTGTGTACATATTTCTTACTTTTGTAAAGGTCGTACAAGTTTGTCGCCCCTATTCATATTCTTTATTATTTCACAAAGGCTTTCGTGCCTCCTCACTGCCTCCTAGCCTGACCCAATTACCCAGCCCCACTATACCACCTACCTTTATGAGCTGGAAGACCTTTTTCGCGTGGAACTACTCGCGTTTTTTCCGCTCTGTTTCCTTGGAAAGGTCACGTTTCTCGAATCGAGGAGTTACATGTGGTAACGGTACTGCTAGGCTTCGTTTGTCAGACCTTGGGTTTTGGAGAAAGCGTTGTTGCTAAATGTCTGGCAAGTCTAGTCTAGATTCCTGAAAGGGCTTTTAATGCTGAAGGTGTACTGACGATGAAACTGACTGACGAAAGAATCGTTTTTTATGTGCGATTATGTTCTTTAAAGGATCGGGTGGGAATGGCAACGGGCCAGAATAGCCATCGTTTTATGCCCCATACTTATCTCAAAACTTCACAATATTTAGATCTTTTATCAAGTACTCGGAGTTTTTAACACATCCGTCAAAATAATGAGTTGCCATGTAGAGTTTTCATATTTTCATTTATATCTCTCGAATCTAAATAAGTAGGTCGATAAGATGAAGTTTTATCATTGAAATAAAAGCAACAAGTATGTCTACATGGCTTGGTATCGATGGCTATCTTGTTGATAAGACACAGAATACCCGAAGCTATCGCTTAGGCGTGTTACTGCTGATATGTTCAAGGTTTCCCAGAAGTGCAGAGGAAAATGTTGAAATGCACGGTAGACTTTTTATTATGAGATTAAAACTACAGTCTTCTTGCAATTATGATATTTAAAATCCTTAAAATGTTAAGAAGAGTTTTTAGACCTTTCTATGGTAAAGTTGGTTTGAAATGCAAGGTTTTGCCAAGATCTGAAAAGATTTTTAGATGTCAAGAACTCTCCAAGAAATTGAAGACCTTAAGAATTTTTCAAGACGTTAAAAATTTCAAGATTTCCCAAGAAATTTTTTGAGTTCTATAGAATTCCCAGTGTTGCCAAGCTCAAGGTTTGATAACACTCTCGTTAGTCTCGCCATCGTCACCATTTAACGAACAGTAAGTGGTTACCACATTAGCTGTCATTAGCGGGGTCGCCGACCGACGCGACGTCAGGTCACACTCACTGGTGCGAACTGCGGACTTGCAAGACAGCAGACAGCAAGACATGTTTTCTCTCTTCATTTAACTTAAAATTTGTCTCCTTCTAAAGCTCTTTTACTTCTTTTTTCCCAGAATTGGTCTCTCTCTTCCTTCCAAAGGGTTTTTGCCTCCTCTATTTCCAGAGTTTGCTTCTTCCTTACAAACGTTTGCTGCCTTCTGTCTTTCCAGAGTTTGATGGCAGATTTCTTCTGAATTCTGCGTATTAGTCTTTATTTTCACAGAGCAATATTGTCACACTACTCGCACTTGGTGGTCCTAACTGTAAACATGCATGTAGTTACATATCATGAAGCCTACAGAGTGCTTACTATTACTACGGTAAGTACCGTTGAGAAGCGACTGTTTGACGACAGCCATGGGAACCTGCCGTATAGCTGTACATATGTACCTATACATTTTTCTATTCTATTTAACGCTATCGATTGATTGTAGAAAGAAAAGGTTTATTGAAAACAGCTCCGTTATTAAAATAAGCACTGTTATTTAACTTTAGAACTAGTTTATTTAATTTATCCTGATCCTGGGAACTTCCTTGGAATCTTGTAATTGTGAGACATATAGTCTGCGTTTATTTTTTACTGTAATTTTTTTTTCTAAGGAGGTTCAACAACTTCATGAGTGAGTGACTCATTCATAGCAATGTTAGGCATTGTATCAAGGTCTCGATTATCTAATAATTTGAGCGCAGTACTTGATAAAATTCAACAGCTTGGTTTGGAATTCGGATCTTAATACATGTTTAGCTGTCTGTCCCATTGTGAAATGCCTGATTGATTACAAACAAATACCTAGCCTAGGCTCTTGTACAATCTTCATAACAACTGGTCAGAGCGACTTCATATCATCATCTGTTAATTTCACGCTTTTTTAAAACGATACGTATTCAAAGGGCTAGAGTAAGAATGTGAATTACGACTAAACGCGAAGCGAACTGCGTTATGCATAATACTTTGTCAGAGAGAGTTACATTATTGTCCTGAAGACCGAGGAATCGTGAAGGAAGTGAGGATGAGCTAAAGCGATGTTCCAGATATCCTGCTCGAATTTGTCAAAAGTCGCACGATTCGTAGTAAGAGATGGTAGGAAAGAGCTTTTTGCCTACCACTAGGCTTGTATAGGTTAAAATAAAATACGTCATAAGCATACTTTATTGTACACAATTATTTGCTTCATTTACTGACGTAAAGTACACTTTGCGTCACGTGTACACACAGAATTAATATTACAGTCATTTCTTGGTGAAGTCATATGTTTTCCTTGGGTAGGCGATCAATGCCTACTCTACTTCCAATTTCAGCTCTTATTTCCCATAATAAATAAGGATGATACACCCGATTTTAGTAGAAGTCCCATAATTATTCAATTTCCTCATAAATCATTATTTGATCCGTCCAGCAATTTTCCATGTATTCATCTATTCAAAGGAAAAAAAAGGTATCTATGCCAAAATTATCTCAAGATCTCTCGCAACCTGTTTTCTTTCCAGACTTCATGAAAACCCGTTCAGTTGTTTCAATCATCAAAAGGTACAAACGCATTCGTAATGGGCGGTCCCAATAGTATTTACGTCTGTGCACTCTAAATTGTGATCAATTCTCAACTATGAAAATTCGTGACTTTGTTTCCTCAACTTTCACAGCGTTGCGATGTCTACCAACAAAACTGTGCGTGCAGTACGTCTCTCTCAAGTAAACGAAGCTAAATCGGGGTCAAGTCATGCACGACCACACGATGACTTTGCATGCCCATTGAACAGAGCATGCTTCTACTCTCCATGTCCTATGTGTTCATTTGACCTAGCAGTAGCGGTTGCCTAATTTAAAACGCAGAGTCAGCTTAATGCATTTTTCTTTACGACCTTAATTGTATTATTTAGCAGTTGAATAGTGAAGTGATTATTTTTGTATCTAAGTAAATAAGAAACAAAAATAATCACTTTTTTACACAAACCATTTTTTTAGAATTTACCGTTCTTTCTTCGATTACGAATCCTTGTCATGTCCTTTAAGAATTTCTTCGTGCGACTCCACGAGCCAGAGCCACGAGCAAGACCAGAGCCAGAAACTGGAATTCAATTAGGTATAAGAAAAGGTTAGCAGATGACACATCCACATAAAAACAGGGTAAAGAGAAACACAGAGAGATTTTACGAAAGTTGGACCGTGACTGAAATATTCATTCATCGCTCCAGAAATAATCCAGGATTTCTTGAACAACACACGAGCGACCGTAGCCGTATAGTGGATGGTGGCAGTTATTTATAAATTTATGCATTGCGCCATCGGTATAGGATTCACACCTCATTTACTTCATCGTTGCGAGAATTTTGCTCACAGACCTTATCGCGCGCCGCTATTCTGAACAAACTATCACTTGTTCTATGGCGTTTCCATACATTTTCAAATAGTTCCAAATACTGCTACGACCATACAATAGTGCGTGCCGTAAGCAAGTATTAGAGACAAACAGAAATAGAATAGAGGTGTTTGACACGGCCCTGATGGAAGTCAGTTGTGACATATAAGAATTCCGAGAAGTTGGATCGAAATAGCACGATTTTCATGAAGAAGCGTTGGCAAAAAATTGTTGTCGTCGTAAGTCTGAGTAAATGACGATTGCGCGTTTTGGCTCAAAATAAAGATTAGTTGAATAAATGCTTATTATTTTGATGATGTATGGTTCACTGTACTTGAACTCAATTGAAGCGCACAAGGTAAAAGACTAAGTTGGTTGGACTACTTTATTGCTTAACCAAGTACAAGCCGTACAAGATTCTTATCTTTCCAATCATCATGATACGCCGCTTCTCCTTAGTGTCAGTGCTCCGTGTTGAGCTATCTTCAGTAATGTGTTCCCAGCGAAGGATCAACATATCAACAAACATTTAAACTCAAACAAAAATAGCTGCAGAATTACTTCATCTGTCCAACAGATTTAAAGGGAAGTTGCAGTAATACAAAAGCCCCTTCGCATGACCTACAATCAGCCAACTTCCCGGCTGCAGCTACTCGTGATATTTTCCGCGAGGACAACGCAGCGGAAGTATGTAAACTACTTGTTATTCTGCGTCGGAAGTGAAGCCCCTTGCCACACATTGAGACATGACGACTCCGGTCCATTTCCGAGCGAAGGAAAGTGACCTGTGAATGTGTGAAGTTAGTTACATGGCTTGTAATATATTGCAGAGCCGCAGATGTTTGACGATATTTTCATTTGAAACTCATAATTTCTTCAGAGAACGATTGTTATTTGGCGCAGTAATTCTTCAGTAATTCTCCAAGTTATTCAGTAATTCTCTATCTAATCGAAATGTATCATTTCATAATGATCGCCATCTCATTGCAGGACGTGATCCTCTTCTTACTTTCGCTAATAGGAGCTATGACGCTGATATTTTATAAGTGTTTCCACACTGTTTTCAAAATATGTTCAAAAACTTTGTTGAAAGGTTTCGCCATTGTCACCGAAATAAAAAATCAGAATTTATTGATAACTCCAACAGTTAATCAGTTCACATCACTGTACCTATAAATCATTGCAGAGTCTGAATATGTTTTCTTTCTTATTTTCCTTAGTTATGTTTTGACCTAACTACGGGCATGTTTTATCGATAGTTCTCTCTCCATGTCTCTGTATTGGTAAGTGGTAGTTTATTCTCACATGTGTGATGTGAGTGGTGACCCGAGCAGTAATGCGGGCCACGTGCCACCATTCTGTTGTGTCAACAAAGCGTGCAGTCGCGCTGGATGTTCCGTTTTAGCAGGCAGTCGTTTATTTGGCGTGTGCCGATGTCGTGAATGGCAGAGCAGAGACGCCTGGGATTTATTTATGCCCTTTGAAGCGCTAACCTACTGTCTGATTGAACTATGATACAAGCAAGATAAAGAAAAATCTGTTTTACAAGGTTGTATTTACGTGTCATGTTAGTGGTTAGTATGTATAGTATATTTGGGTTAAATCTTAGAAGCTAAATTAGAACCACTTCCTGACGTTCGGTACACTTGCATATTTTCGGTGAAAATTCAATAATATTGTATCGCGGAGCTGGTTTGGTGATAGAGTCGGAAGGTGGCAATGGCCATAGGGACTCCAAGATAGTTAATAGTAGACTGGCCGTACTTGAGCTCATTGTGAATGGTTAGTCACACATAAGTACTTATGTACTTATTTCTGCTCAGTTAAAACCAAAGTATTAATGCCTTTTCTCTGGTGTTCTTTCCAAATCACCTATTACCATCGTTTATTAATTAAAGCTTCCATCTCCATATGTGCTTATTGGTTTTCAGATTCAGTAATTTCGTCGTGAAATGTTTCAGTAAATACGATACTTCTTTGTACTTGTTTTAGATTATTTACAATCAATCTAAATGCATGTACTTAAATAAAACCAAGGCTGTATGAGCAATCCGCAAGTTTTCGGCACCGTCCAAAATTAAGACATCATCTCCGTGCCGAACAAAAACAAACCATTCAACGAAGTTAATTTTCCAGTTTAATCAACCAGATCCAGATATAAATATATTCCAAATCCAGCATCGCCTTGAGAAAAATTTACAAACATTTACAAACGATTTATCATTAAGGAGTCATCATCTGACGTCATCTTTACGGAGTCATGACTCAGTCGACGCCGTATTTACGTATGTATGAGGGATATCTCGTATTGAGCTAATTTTACACGTTACGTACGCGAGCTTTGAGCAATTTGTTATATTAATCAAGTGTCTTGTTCCATGTAACAGATGGTTTGTGGGTAACAGATGTTTGTGAGGTGGTTCGTTAATTGGCTTATAGTGTTGACTTGCCCTAGTTTCGATGGTATTGGAAAGTCAACGTTGGTCCCAATTCTTACTACATACTCTTAAGTACATTAAGTACAGTATTCACAATTTGAAATTGTACGTTTTTGTACGTGTTGTGTTATTAAATCTGAACAAAATTATTCATTTACTAGCGACCTGCACCGGCTTCGCACGATACATATAAACCTTCCGTGAAAAATTATCGGACCCGCATCCAAATCTGTTGCGTGCTTCAGGAGTTATAAGCCCTCTTACTGTCTGTAAATACTAATAGAAAGAGGGACAGGTGCGGAAAGCGACTTTGTTTTATACTAAGTAGAGAAGAGAAGGAGATACAAAGATCCACAAACTGTAACTGGATCTGTATCTGTGTCTGTAACTGCATCTTTGAGCCTGGAGCCACTATAATGTCCCTCTAGTTGCTTTAAGAATAAATGTATTCCTAATTTCATTCACATTTGTAGTAATTGTAGTATAGGTATTCTTTGTCATTTCCATGTAAGCGACCGCAAGCTAAAAACCTAATTTTTTCAAAGACTTGCAACAAAGATTGTATCATGCAATGTAGGACTCTGAAGCAACAGATGTTTGCAAGCGGACTCGTAAATAGTTGTTAGCCGACCACTGAACTGTAGAGCAATTATTCGCTAACAGTCCCACGATCAATATGTTTTTCTTCATTTGTCAACATTCTTCTAACTAAAGCAATATTTCTTTATCTTATTCATAGTAAGTATTAGGTTGTGTTGTAACTTCAAGTTTTGATGCTATTTCTGTTCTATGATTGCCAATACAGAATACTCCTTATTAATGATTGGTAATGATTTCGGACCCTTTGCTTGTGGCTTGTAGGTAGTATCAAATAAAGCCTTGCGCCATCTGAGCTTGCCTAACGCCCGATGCGTTGTAGGCAGAGGCTTCAGTCTTTAAGGCCACCCATAAGACATAAAAAAGTGGTCTATTTATTTTTTTGTCCATACTTATTATTTTATGTATTTTCACACTTTAAAAATAATGTTTGCAGGGTATCTGGAATGTTAGAGAAAACGCACGCTAACTTCTATTCTCACAGTTACTTGTAGTTTACTCAAATGTCTTCTATTTGAGCAGCTGCTGTTTTCATTCCGATAGACAACTTTGTAATGATGGCTCTTCTTGCCAAAATTCTGAGTTTCCAATGTACGGCTGATGTATAAATTAATTTTAGAAACCTTCGTCTTAAATGGCATTGGTGTGGGCTGATGCCGTGACCAGTTCATATAAGACATAAAGTTTTTATATTTTAAGGGGAAGACAAACGTTCGTCAACTAGATCTTTCGTGCATTTTTGAATATTTCAAATCAATAAAAATATGTTTTAACAAACATTGCAAATGTTCTAAAGAAATTTTGGTCTCTTTTAGCAGTTTTTTACGGGAAATCCGAAAAACCGCTAAGAAACAGTTAAGTATATTTTTCTTTAAATCTTTATCCTATGTGGGCAAGAAATTTTACGTATTTCCACTCAATGTTTTGATATCCACAAAACTGCAAAAGAAATAAGTGACTACTGTTTACCTTCGCCTTTAACGACCCAAGGGATCTGGCTTAAAGTATATATAGGCTATCGTTACCATGAACATAATTTCATTAGCTAATTCAGTACTACGAGTAAAGTCACGGAATTTTTATGAACTTTTTGTTAGATTAATTTTTGAAAGACCAATGAACGTTGTCTCTACCAAAACTAGTGGATTAAAATCATGACGAAACTTCGCTGGATAAAGCTTCGCTAGCCTTTGAACGCGCACGTAGGTATAACATAGTAAACACCTTAGTGCCTCCCAACAACTTCTACCAAGGTTTTGTTTGTCAGCGATGCGGTCACAACTGTGGTTGCTGCGTTGATTTACTCGGTCATGAGCGAAACTCCTAAAAACAAAAACCTGCTTAAATCGCCTGTAAAGGTTGTCTGTGGACCTATCATAACCTAGATTTGTGTTGTTTGAAATTCTTGACTCATTAAAATGACTTGCCTGTATGTATATCTGGACAATTGGCTAAGGTTATGGACATAAAAATATATTCGTCATCGCCTAGTCCTCCGTTTCTGGCGTTAACGTCTACCGGGTGTTCTTGCCAAAACCTTTGGTTCTTCACACTTCACTCTAATTTGGGATGGATGGATGTTTGCTACTCAATCACGCCAGGACGGCTGAACAGATCTGAATAAAATTTAGCACAGAGATAGATTATAATCTGAAATAACACATAGGATACTTTTCAATCGCGGGGTGCAGCTAGTAAATAACATCTCAAAGTAGCCCATCGTATTCGCAAGTAAATAATACGTACAAAGAAAGTACTTTGTTCCTTCCTGTCTTGTTATCAATGAGTCCAATCCCTGGGCCTGAAAGGCGTCGGTATGCGGTCGCCCTGCGATGGCACGCTTTCTAGTAAGTATGGCATAATCAGGTGTTCTGTATGCGCCGGCCGCAGCGCTCCCGGCTAGTTACTCAACTGAGCTGAGGTCACTGGGCCTCGAAGACTGCGAGACGCCTCGCTCGAAACCTGTTCTATATTACTTGCATTACTAACACATATTTTGTTGTCAATGAAATCAGAGTAAAATGTAATTTTATCAAATAGATTTTAAATATTAGTCATATTTATTAATAGTTTTTGTGAGGCATTTGTCATCAGTGTTTTGCGAGATATATAACTACGTAACAGGTAGTATGCTTTATTGGTTTCTTATGCAAATAACTTATTTAAGATTTAAGCTCTTGAAACAGGCTTGCGACTATTCGTGAACTCGTAATTAACTTTATTTTGTAAAATAGGAGGAACGCACCACATTCCGCTGCGGTGTGCGGCGCTACGAAATTCGCATGGCGTTTCTCCGCGCGGAGACGCGGTGTCAATGTGTTAAGGGTCCCGCGACGCTCTGAAATTTTCATACAAACGCACTTGTCAAATTTCTTGGAAAACATTTGTCAGATTATGATGAAATTTAGCATGTACAATTAAATGAACTATATCTCCGCCCCTATGTTCTTGGTTTTATTAAAAAAACGTCCTCAAGAGAAAACAGAGCTAAGTAAAATATCCGCATTTTTAAGGGGTCACTTTTGACTGATTTATTTAAAAGATAGACAAAGCAAATCAAAAATCTCTTTACATAGAGAGGTTGTTTACATCATTAGCCTTTAAATGAATCCATAATACAAGGGAAATTCTTAGTTATTTGAGAATGATGACAGAATTGCAAAATTCATAAAAAAAATTGAAGAAAGAATTGAAACTTTCAAATCTGTGGGTAACTTTAGAGGTTCGTCAGTATCATTACTTGCTCTCTTCGCTCGTAGTCTTCTTCTAGACGAAATGGCTATAGAATACCTTAAGCCAATGTGAAATTGGTGTAAAGTGGTCGCCGGACTCTTAAACCCTGCGTTTTTTAAAATAAAAATCGAGACTCTACAGTCAGAGTTAAAATCCGCAACACCGCACACCGCGTTGTCCGGAGCAGTGTGTTTAGCGCATAAATCGTTTCCTCTCACGTTAACCGTATTAATACGTTCTTGTGCAGTTTTTATGATCGATTACGTAAAGCATTCGGTAGGAACATCTCCGGACAGCCAGGAATAGCAAACGATTTGAAGAATTCAGGAAGTTGCACGTTCGTTACTCCTAAATTTTATTAGCATGCTGTCTAATAAAAAATCTCCCACTGAAGTCAAACAGAAGATCAGTCTGATCAATCTTTGTATGAGTTGATTTTATTAACATTTTGTTTGTGGCTTCCGTGCTAGATTTTACAACCAAGTCTTAATGAATATGCAAATTTTATTGATACGTTACAAACATGACTCTGTTTCAAATCTTGATGCAAATTATTATGATCAATAGCCAATCAAGTCCTTAAAGTTTTTTTAGACAACTAGAATCTGAGGAATTATCAGAAATTCCTAACTTGCACAAGCGTGGGTTATCTTCTACACTCGGAGTTAACTTCTCATCAGAGGTTAAAATAAATCGTATTGCGCCACCAAGAGTTAGGAGCTGACCTTGAAATGATCACATTAACCTCTGATGAGCTTTTAACTCCGAGTTAAAAAGGTAACCCGAGCTTATGCAAGTAGCTTTTGGGCCAGATGCTCAGGCATGAATCTAGTTTTAAAACTAGTTTTACAATACATAAAAAAAACTTTAAACTAAGATTCATGACCGAGCGTCGTTTTAGCATGCGGGCCTTAGACTCTAAGGGTTACTCTAGAGTGAAATAACATTTTAACGTTTAAGAATTTAACTCCGTATCTTCTGCAAATGGGCCTAAGACTATTAGTTATTACCTAATCCCTAAATTCCTTAGATAATCCATTTGTACGATACCGTAACAGGATCTCTTACTAACAATTGTAGAGATATCTCACGCCAACAAGAGTTATCATCGCATTATTGAACTAGTCCTATCAGTAGATTAGATAGACGATATAATGTAGCCCTCGATAAGTACACTTGTATAACTCAACACGCGGAGGTTTGTGTTGTGAATCATACAGGTGCATTTTGTACGTCGTTTACTTATAAACAGCTAGACATACGTAGCTACGAGTATGTGCATAGCTATGTTCTACTGCAATGGTGCACGAAATTAACTTTATATTATTTCGGAAAATAATAGCTCAATTTCATTGGTCGTTGAGGTCCATTTGTAGGCACCCGCATGTCATAGCGCCTGCATGCGAGAGACGTTTTCATCAGTCGATGGGGCCTGCATTCGGCGTGCGAGAGATTTTGTGTTCTTGCATGCCATTGGTCAAGGCCTGACGATCTTTCATTAGTGATTACCCCGCATGTGAGAAGTCCTCGAATGCGGGCTAACGACCAAGTTACCGACTAATGAAATTGAGCCTTAAAATGGAAATTGCGGAAGATGCAATTATTGAGTATTGGTATTTACAGATTAGAAATGACTTAAGCTATTCTACTTTCGCAGTCCTTTTTTCTAATTAGAACGTGCTATCCTGTTTACATAGCGATAGAGTTTATTAGCAAAGAAACCTTAGGAAACATCAAAAGTTTGACGTAAGACACTGCTGTTCCTTTTGATCCTAGCCATGGTCCTAGCTAGATAAGTGGCTTTCTCGTGTAGTAGTTCCATTGTTTTGCGTAATTAACGAACCCAAACATTATTATCATGTCTTTTTACGCCTACACTTCTTAGGTTTTCTACATCCTGCATCTACGCTACTTTTCTTTTACGACGACAACAGTAATTATTCAAATACAACAAAATGACGCCACGACAGATGAGTCACTTCATTGATCTGACTCATCAGTGTCCTGAGGTTAGGGTAGTTCTATTGTATGTTAAATCACAGGACAATAATTATACCAAGTAAAGAAGTAATTTGTTTGTTTATAGATAGTTTAGTGCTGATTGCTTTATTACCTGCGTCTATTGTAGTATCGTTATGACTAATTTGTTAGGTACCTTTTACCTCTATTAGAAGTATACTAAGTATTTTTTTTTAATCACTGGGCCCTTTGAGATTTGGGGCAATTTTGCCCTCAACAGTGAGGGAGGAGTTAGTTAGGTTGTTAAGTTATAAAGGAGAATCGTGGTTGATGACACTACTAATGATATTAATATAGTATTGATAAAATGCATGTTACTCACAAGATGTAATAGAAATAAGCACTAAAGAATGATGTTATTGGACTGAATGAAGTTATCAATTTCATTTTCTAAGTTATCTTTTTAGTTATCTACTTTTTTTATTTATTATTTATCTAAAAAAGATGTAACAGACATATAAGAGCCCCTGATTAGGATAATCTTAATTCCCAAGCACTTCATGTGTGTTTGTTTTCGGTGTAGAGTTACAATACAACCTAGTCGTTATCAAAGCTGACATGTCGCGTTGGTTAATATATAGCAGAATATATATCGTTCGAAAGAAGTTCTTACCCTGATGGCATTAAAGATTGGATGCAAGGAAGTGTATTGCCAAAGTTGCAACAAAGCGTCTTAAATGTCTTTTTTATGTATGATAAAGTATTAAAAAAACAAAACAAATTTTGAATTGAAAGAATGAAAGAGGAGAAGTTTATTTCCCATACAAAGTTACTAAATTTACTATACCTATTGGAAACTTACCATGAATGCTAATATTCTATAGGTGAAATTCAGATTTTGTGGAGCCACCTTTAGCCATTTAGCCCATTTTGCACCTTGAATTTGACAATGAAATCAAGAGCAGGACGACAGATCAGACGCCGGCACTGTCCGCCGTGCCGACTGCTGGCTGACCTCGCCTGCTGATCTTGAACCGGCTCGCCCGCGGTGACGTCACCCGGCGCACGCGCACCTTTGCACCACATAGGTAGAGGTAGGCTTGTATAGCTTGTACCTGTAGCAGGCCTCCTTGGAAGCTAAACGTACTAAAAGAACACGTGAGTTTCGTCTCACACTAGCTATTTTGCCCGCGGCTTCGCTCGCGGTTTATAGCCTATGTCAATCAGGAATAATGTAGCTGTCTAACGGTCAAATAACTTTTGAAATCGGACCAGTAGTTTTTTAGTTAATTCGTACAAACATACTTACATACAAATCTTTCCTCTTTATAATATTACTCGTAGCATAGATACTTGTACTTTCTAAGGAAATAAATATCAATTTATTATTTTCTTTTTTTTAACTGTTATAAAAGATCTTAGTGTTTCGCAATTCCCTTTCATTTGTCAGTCGCATAGCATCCATTTGATAAAATAAAACCCTTTGGATGTCGCGTGGCCGGTTTGTATCGTATCTGAGCGAATGTGGAGCATGTTGTGGTTATTTATGAGTAATACATGCCATTGCAACGCGTCATGCTCCTTGAGAGAGTAAATTTACCTAATTAGGCTTGTACGTTCTTTGAAATTCTTTTTGCTTTTGAGACTGAGAATTTCTTACAAGACTCCAAATCTTAATAGAGAGTGGGGGAGCTACCATCGTGTTTTTGGATCAAATTTAACAGCCAGGATTAGTAACTTGGTTCCTGACATCGGGATGATGATCAGGAAACTCGAATGGAACTGGGCAGGACATGTTGCCAGGCAGAGTGATGGCAGATGGACTGAAATGTTGACGGATTGGTGGCCGCGTATCGGCAAACGAAGCGTTGGTCGGCCTCTAGCACGTTGGGTCGACGATATTGTCGACCAACCAACCAACCCGCGACCAATATAAATGTCGCGGGTCTAACCTGGACAAGATTGGGACAGGACCGGGATGAGTGGCGCACTCGAAGAGCGGCCTATGCTTCAGCAGTCGGCGATTACGGGCTGATGATGATGATGATGACTAGTAACTTATAGGCTGATCTATAACATATCGTCACGTCTTTGCCACGAGAGGGCTGGCAGAGGTGTAATACAACACCCACACTTCGCCGGACAATATTCAGTCCCGAATGTTACTTTACCTCATATCATTCAGGAAGCTAGCTGAACAACACCGTTTAGTAAAATGGCTAGGCTGTTCATTGAACGGCTGGCTGCGACATATCTATTGCGTTGCGTAATGTACAAGACACTTGCAATGTGTAAATAGGCACTTAGTTCCATTATTTGACCTTCCCTCGAACCCCTCTATTCCATGTACCCATTGTTAAAACCAACTATCAGAAAAGTTCCTTTCCTCACAGAACTTCTTTATTCATAAATAAATTCTTAACTAAAAATTATATCGATGTATTCTCGGACAGTGTGCACGTAATACGAGCTCGTTTAGCCTCAAAAATTTTTTATTTTCTCAACCTTAACTTTTTTGTATTTAGTATCTTGCTTACGTATTACCTACATTACTTACTCGTATTATACCCAGCACATTGCTGCTGCTATGCTCTATTCTATGTTCCTATTTATTGGCGGGAATTTTTAATTGGCCTTGTAAACTATAGGTACAATATTAATTTTTATTATCAATTGGCTGTAAATTCTCCAGTAAATGTAAAATAAATAAATCCCGCAATTTGTTAAACCACGATCAGACCGCCTGAGAGCTACTAAGACTGGGATGTTGTAAGGAAACCAAACTCTGTGAAATAAGCCGGCAACGCGCTGGTCTTATGTAAATCTGACATAACAATCAGACGTCGTCGCAAAAACAGCCTTTATGATGGATGTCAGGCAGCGCTATTGTGATTTAGTCACGGATGTCCGTGCTCGAGCTTCGGTCGCCGACCCCGCGAAGTTATGATTTGAAACACGCCAACTTTATGGACGAGCTTAATTAGTTTGAAGAATTGCAATATTTTCGGAGCGGTCATTAATTTTGTCGACGCTTAGTTATGTTCCGTGAAAGATTGAAAGCTGGGCGGAAGAAAGAAAGCGGGTGGTCGATGAAGTTTTTACATAATATGTACAAGGTTATAAGTTTAGCAATAAACGTTGTATAGCCTCTGATTAGTTATACAGTGTTTTGTCTTTTTATGTCTTCTATATTTTATTTTTGAAAGCGATGGCAGCCTAGTTGGGAGAAGGCCCGCCTCTCAACTCCCCCGAGGGTTCCCGCCTTGTCGTGGCGGGGGGGCTCAGTAGCCGTGGCTTCGGCAACCACGGTGAAGCCAAGAGGAATCCGAGGTGGGGCCGCTTCTTGGGGCTTTTAGCTCCAAAGCCCACATGGAAGCGGCCTAAGTAGGGTGTGGGTCTGTATGGGCAGACCCACAACTGAGGCGGGGTGCAGTGTCGCATGTGCAACACTGCAACCGAAGGCTGGGGGCCGCGGCGGGAGAGGACTGTTGGTGTGTCGTTGCCACTTTCCCTACCTTCCGCGGCCCAAACGGGGTCGCTACCGTTTGATGGCGGACGCGGTGGGGCCGCAGAGGAAGAGGCGTGTCGGTGTATCGTTGCCGCTCTCCCTATCCTCTGCGGCCGAAGTGGCAGGCGGCGGGGCCACTCATCTGACCCGTCGCATGGGGACCATGGGCGCCTAGACACGGGTGCTGTATGGCGCCCACGGGCAAATTGGTCCCCGAGGAGGTGGATGATGACGATGTGTCTGGTGTTCGATACATCGTCATCGAGGGGAAGAGAGCGTAAGCTCGAGGAGGTGCCCGAAAGGGCTAGCGCTGTCGGGGCCGCGGAAGAGTACAATAGTCCCCTTAGCCCCGACATTATGCGCCGAGGTGGAACACCCTTGGGTTTTTAGTGGGTAGGCCGTCAGTGGCGGGATTCCCACATAACCACTCTGTGCCCGCACCCGGGCTGTTGGTGGTATCCTTAGAGGATTTTCCCAAGGAAAAAAAAAAAAAAAAAAAAAAAAAAAAGCCAGAGGGAGCGGGCTCGAACCCAGCCGACGGCACGCACCAATTTGTCCATTGTGTGAGCATATGTGCGTATTTTATGTCATCTGCTACATGATTGGAGTCGATGTATGACGACAGGCTCGCCCCCTGTGACATTTGGGACTGAATATCGTCCGGCGAAGTGTGGATGTTGTATTACACCTCTGCCAGCCCCCTCGGGGGAAAGGCGTGACGATCCTACTTCCTACTAATATTATAAACGCGAAAGTTTGTAAGAATGGATGGATGGATGGATGTTTGTTACTCTTTCACGCCAGAACGACTGAACAGATCTGGATAAAATTTGGCTAGATAATAGATTATAGTCTAGAATAGCACATAGGATACTTTTTAACCGCGGGTGAAACCGCGGGGCGCAGCTAGTATGTTATATTTTTGATTGAAAAAGCTTGATTAAAAAAAAAACAAAAGACTATGCAACTATTCCTAGCCTTATACAACGTTAATTGCTAAGGAGCTTAGAGTGTACTTAGCCGTGATCACGTTAAGCCTTGAATATTCGCCAAATGCGTCTATTCAACTCGTAATAGTGAAGAAGCTACGGACCCTACCGATATGAAAAAAATATCACCAATAAGATCATTCTGTTACCTATTAATTAGTCTGATTAAAATATTATATTACTAACTAGATTGCGAGTAAAAAAATATTAAATGGACGTTGTTTTCGTTCTCATGGCGTGCAATACCGTGCTTTCGGAGATTACGTTACCATATATTTTTACACCTTCGGATAGGAAATTAAAAATATGATTGATCGTCCTTTTACCATATTTTTAGAGCTAAAATTGAGTTAGTTTAGTAATATTTTGTGTTATTTTGAAGTATTTCGTCAGATCACGTGACCACTGACACCCGCGAGCTCCTTTGCGGGGGACGGGCCAGTCGGCGCTAGCGCCTCACGAAGGATGGACGTACTCGCCTTGCCGAAAAATATTTTCACATTTTTTTTCTATTTGTACGCAAATCATCAATTAAACAGTGCTTAATTATCCAGAGACAATCAAAAAAAGTAGTTTTTCAAGACATTTGATAAGTTTTTAGTGACTTTACTACTAGTGAAAATATTTGGACAATAATTGATCGCGTTGTGAGTAGAGGGTACAGAAGGTTGATCCGATGAAAATGGGAGATGTCACCAAGGCAGCTAGGCGTAAGAAAAAAATTGGACTCCAACTAGCTAAGTGGTAAGTACCTACCTACCTATTAATATTTAATTACCACATAAATATTTTTACCCGTTTGTTCTTATTGTGTAGACTGAAGTGACTAACCCTAGTGTCTGAGTTTTTAGTGGCATATGATTCGGTCTGACGTTTGTTTTCCTGATAAAAATAATAGAAAACTACAGACGTGTCCTCCGACCTATGTTAACTCTCAGGGCTTCACCGTCCATTACACCTTATTGCGATGATTGTAATATTTTACCCGTGTAAATGACTAATACTAATTTTTGTTTTTGGTATAGCACATTTCCTAAACTAACCTACCTAAACTAGAAACAATCACATTTTTATGTTATAGCTGACCAACCACGGTCCGCAATACATTATTATTTTTAGCAGTGTAGTAAGCATATTTTTCTAACTTATCCTGGTTTGTTAACCGACTTCAAAAATTAGGACGCACTCAATTACATTGTATAAATTTTACTAAATGTTTGTTGCAGCATAACTTCGTTATTTACTCATTTATTTTTTATTGGAAAGAATATGCTTACTAACACTCTGATCAGTCACTTTGATCAAAATAAAGTATTTTTTAGTAAAAAATAGTATTTAATACAAAAAGTCAAGCATTTGCATTCAGAAAGTAGTGTTCCGAGTCATGGCCATTGAATTCGATAGAAAAGTTATTACATTTTCTTACAACAATAACCGAGCGAGAGATCGTTAGCGAGCGAAGCGTCTATGCTTCAGATTCGACGAAAATGCTTTCGTATGTCCGAATTCCGTCTGGATTTCTGTCCGGATCTCTGTCCAGACCTGTCTTAATCTACAGGTCGCATTTCTTAACCTATTCTCTTGAAACTTTGTGAGTAAGTCCGATATTTAAAAATAATTTTCATGTCTAGGCGGTTATTGGAAATTTTTCAATATGGCAGAGATGTGATATAAAAAAAGATATATCTCCGCATAATTGGAAAATTTTCAAAAAACCTTTTTGACGAGATCACCAGCTCACAGAGTCACTATTGTATGTATTGTTATTTATTTATATTTATTATATACAACAATTTCTTTGGTAACTGATACCAACCTGCATCTAGTCTTAATAGTTATTTTAATCTAGTCTCTATTGCATGAAGACTAGATTAATAATATATTTTAAACTGGGATTATAGATTGGTAATTGTTTTATATTTTATGGTATCATGGAAAGAGACAAACGAGACGCTTTGAGTAATACGAATATTGTGTAATTAATATCTTTAAATTGCTTTATTTCATTTTTTCAGAAACAGAGATCAATGAAATTATCAAAATTTAAACACAAGCGTTCAGCCAACAACAAATGCGAGTACTGAACTAAGGTGAGTTAAAAGACATTTAACATCTTATATTATTAGGGTGACAAGCATAGTGCATAGTCAGAGCTATGCCAAATGAAAATGCTATTGCTGAAGTTGTCGTATGTCCGGCGTCCAGCGTCTGATTGCACGGATGTCCGATTGTTTTCCTCTACAGATCGCATTTCTCAACCGATATTTGTGAAATTTTGTAAATTTAGGTTTTATTTAAAATAGCGGATATATGTAATTTGTGAGACGTTGCTCATAGAGCCACTACTTGTAATCAGAGTGGCGCTGAACTGCTATGGGCATGCGTGACGCCAGTACAACCATTCACTCAGCGAGTGCGAAGCGCGAGTGAAGAACTTCCGTTTCAGTTAATAAAAATACTAAAAACTTATCCTATATTTTTATCTACAGATGCCTAGTTCAAAATCAGCCGAAGGGTATCAGAGCATCCGAGGAACAGGGACTTTTTCACCTTCGAATAAACTGGTAATCTTTTTTTATTTTTTTGTGTACACAATGTACATAAATAAATTATTGATACGAGCGTTGGGACTTAGTATGGTTGCAAATTAATTATCATTTAATATTGTTTTTAGGAACAACAATATCAGTCTTCATTGCCGAATCTCATCGTCGAAGAAGAAGCAGAACAAGAACAGAAAGACAAAAGTTATTGGCGTATTATAACATTAGCTTCTTCTTCGTAAAATTGAAGGAAATATCAAGACACAATGGATTTGGTTGCGACAAACAATCGATAGACTTGATTGGAGAAAAGCAAACAGGTCTTGCTTCTAAATTCACCTTTTTGTGAATAAAGAGTAACAATAGTAGATTATGTACCGAGGGCACAAAGCAGTGCAGGTGCTTACGTCGCAGGCGGCTTATTGTACCCTGAGCGTAACGAGGGAATCTAGAGTTAACTCCCGAATGCAGCAAGGGAAGATGAGTCCTGAGGGCAGCGAGGGGTTCAAGCCGCCCAAGACAACACACACACACACTGCTTTATCCTAGAAGCGAATTCTCTACTAAAAATACTGTCTAATATTATACTCTCTCATAACTAATAAAAAGTTACTAGTAAGGTACAGTCTTTTATTTTAAATTTCGTGCAGCTCGTGGAACACGTGCTCGTATTTTTTTCTTGGTAGCTAGTTCAATTTTCAAATAAACTCTTCTTACAGTGCTATTCTGAGTTTTCATTCAATGTTAACCTCTTTGCTTGGAAACTCCCAGCTACAAGCTTCGCTCGGATTTATGTTTCATCTATAAAACCAACATTTGAGTTTCATGTGTTAGATTAAGGATGTGTTAATCTGAGCGATTACTGCCTTCAAAGCATTTGATTTATTGATATTTTTTGAATCTCGGTTTATTTTGATTATTTGTTTGGTGTTTGCTAAAATCTAAGCACTATACATGTATTTCAGCTACAAAAGGTTTTTCAATATCCAATCTAAGACCCCTTTAGTCCAGCTATAGAGGATTTTTTTTCTATATTAACTACTAGCTGTTGCTCACGATTTCGTACGCGTAGATAAAAAAAGCTCGTTCCGTTAGTTTCTTGTATTTGTCATTCACTCGAGGAGGTATTATAGCGCGAGCCGTATGCGAGCCCACTAATGGAGCCAATAGTGTAATTATTAACGCACACGCGTTTCATGTGACGTTTTTCATCACACATGCGAGGGGAAAAAACACAGACTTGCATTAGTCAATACATTTTTCTGAAAATGTATGCGCATTTTGCTGCTTTTCCACCCATCAAAATTTTCCTAGGCAAAATAATAAAGCGAATACTTTGTTTAAATTATCATACCTAATTAATTGTCAATATTTTGATAAAAAAATAATGTTTATTTACTGTTATTACGTAGTTATGATACTTTAAATTAAGAATTTAAGAAAAGTAAAAAAAAAACTCTTGTTGATTTATTTTAAAAAAGTCTAGTTTAGTTACTAGTGCGATAATGGTAAAGTAACAGCACACGTGCTTAATAGCTCGGATTATGAGCTAAAACTGATGTAATAAAGTCCTTTTTACGAGCGAGAGTGATGAAAAAGATATTAAACACAAACGCGTTTTTAACTTCAAGTAGGAACATTTCAGCAAAATCAGGCAAGAAACTATCGAGAAAATAATGAGGTTGTGAGTTCTGGGTCCACTATATTTTCAACAATTTTAGTCATTTTTATACTACCTACTAATTATATAAAACAGATTAGTACTATCAACTCGTAGAATACATTTTTAAAGCGGGCCGTCGATTGAACAGCTCTGCTAGTCCTAGTCAATATGTTTTTGTTTTGAGATTTTTAAAATGTTGTAAGCATTGGTTTAAGATAGGTTGAGTGATTTATCCCTGGTACCGGAGTTCTTAGAATGCCCATCAGGAGCCCTATTCTTGCTAGAAATATTTTCTGATCAATGTCTCTCTCGTTTTAAAAGTCATAGTGAGAGTGACCAAGAAACATCTCACGCGTCAAGAATAGCCCTCCAGAGCTATTCTTACGATATTATATTATTCCCCCTATTCCTACGCACGAGATATGTTTTGGTCAATGTCTCTCTCGTTTGAAAAATCATAAAAGTGAGAGGGACCAAGATCCGATGAACCAAGATATCTCACACTTCAGAGAGTCCGTGGTCTACGATTGTTTTTTTGGCTTCAAATAATTTAGTCACAAAACATTACAATAAAGCATAACATCACAGAGGGCATTCATTTTTAGGCAAAAATATTTTTTTCACGGTGTTTCGTCTGAATTTGTTTAGTCTTTGAGAAATGCTAGCTCAATGTTCAAAAGCTTCGAGCGTTGATCACTAGAGGCGCTAAAACCAGCTGAGCGCCGAATGCCAAATGTCATTGGCGCATCTTAACCTCTTAAGTAACAAGTACTCAAAATTCTAAACAATTTAACTTACTGTGGGACCAACTTACTCTGAAATCGCGGTAAATGAGTAATTCCATACATTTTCTTCAAACAATGTAGTAACAAATGTAGAATGTCTTTAACTTATAGCTGTAACAGTAAGATAGACCGTTGTACATATTTACTAAATAGAACTTGCCGATATTTATTGTAGTACGGTCATTTCGTCAAATTAACAGATAGGTTGATCAAAGTAATGCATTGATTTATTCGTTAGTCCTCAAAGTTACATTGGCAGTTGTTCAGACAATATGATTATGCTGATATGGCTTATTACTCGGATCAGTAGAACCCAATATTTATAATTATGATCTGTAATTTTAAAATAAGTAGTCCTAACAGTTTAATTTCTCAGGACCTTTCTCACCATCTTTTGTTACTTATAACAATCGAACGAAAATACTCACAACATGTGTCTAGTTTTAATATTAATTATTAAAATAAGTACTTAATCAAACATGGAAGCCTATTCACAAAGAAGCTGGTATGTTCCTTTCATATACAATGTATTGTTTAAAATCTACCCATTGATTGATATCAGACCTATTTATATCTAAGCAAACAGTCACAAGAAAAACCCTTCTCAACCGTGAGATGAGACCGAGCAAAAAAGAAACAATGTATTAGAACAAGTGTAGCTGTAGATAGAATATGACTAACTCACAGCAGTAACGGTGAAATGGAGCCACCGTTGTATTTTCTAAACAGCACTTGTTGAATACCTGCTGATATTTGTAGTACGCTCATTTAGCCGAGTCAACAGATAACTTGGTCAAAGCGGATTGATTATTCGTTCTCGTCAACCAGCCGTGGCGGGCTCTAATGGCCTGGAATGAGACGTAACTAATTTAATAACAACAGATTCACTATTTGCCACGGCTGGTTAAGCGGCAGTAGGCGTAGTAACTCGCGTTTTAACTGTGACGATAGTTTTGAATAACTGTTTTGTCAAATGTCTTGACCCCAATTTAAGTTACAAGGTGTTTAAAATTCTAGGGCTGGCAGACCAAAGTACATAAGTCAAAATGTCATAGTTTTTAGGAACTAAAAAAAACTAAATTAAAAAAAAACGCGTTGTTGTTTTTTTTATTTACTTTCATTTATTGGGTGTACAAAATTATCGCTAACATGCATTTACGTGTAACTTAAAACCTTTACAGCAAAAGGCTATTTTAGTGACTTATGTGTTAAGTATACTTACTTTATCCTTAAATTTAAATCTATACTTATGACTTACGTTAAAAGGTACTTAGAAATAATATCTTATGCATCTATTATCTATTATTGTAACGTTTAATCATCATCCTCACTGTCTATAATATCAGGGTCAATGTTTCGCAAATCATTTGCAGTAGGTAAATCCATATAAAATTTATGGAAAACGTCAGGTATTAAATTTAGTAAAGAAACCAAATCTTCTTTTTTCTCTTTAGATATAGGTAAAAGCTGTAATGATATGATTGGAATATTGTCAGGTGCTGTAGAACCTCTTCGTTTCAAGTTTAATTTGAAAAATGGAGGTTCCTCTTCTAATGTATCCTTGTAAGAAATTACTCCGAAGTCAGAATCATAGCGCAACCATCTTTTATCGAGCCATTTAAACTGTCGTCCATCCATATCTTTGGTTCTTAATACTAATGGACCCTTGAGCAGTGAAGAGAAGTCCAAAAAGTCATTATTGCGCATTTCAACCACTTCAAATTTTTTACTGCTTGATTTTATTAGTTGTATCCAATCATGCGGATGATAGATTTGCAATTCTGTTTTTTTCTTTTTCTTTTCTATAATCCCGTGATCAGTATCTACTTCCAAATGGCTATGGCCGGGAATCATAAACTTGTGCTCAATCACTTCCAAATCTAATTTTTGCAAAGCCCAGGTAAACATTGAACTTACATGAGAATTCCTGTTCTGGCCTCCACATGTATCGGAATAAAATATTACACGCTTTGTGTTCTCAGGTAGGTATGTTTGGAGGTGTTTGAAAAGACAAGAGGCTATTTGATTAGCTCCCCTTGCAGCTATTGTTTCATACCATATGTAGCACACAGCTTTTCCGGTTTTGTTGTCATGAACAGTCAAATTGAACGTCCACAACTGACGTTTGTAAAATGCTACAGAAGAGCTTAGTGCTGGAGTAGGTAAGCATTGCTGCAAATCAAAAGTGTACACTTGCACAGTGTCGTTATTTTTGTATACCTGTGTATCACTTTTTTTTCTTCCGTATGCTTGATCCGCAGCTGCCTTGTGCTGATCATGCTGAGCGATAATTTCAACCTTCCGTTGTATTTCCTGACAAAGTTGAACTTGCATTTTGTATTTATCACATGTATAACATGTATCGACACGGGGCTTTTTGAATGATAATCCTAATTTATGGAACTCTTGGCTGTAAATTTTTATTGATGGTGGATTGTCTCGGTTTTCACAGAATAAGTTGTACATTTTCTTGATGGTTAGATGAGAAGGCAAATACTTCTTAGATGTGCTTTTTCTCGTGTAATGGCTTTCATATGATGGAAATGACAAAATGTGTTCTTTTATTTCTTGTCTTTTTTCGTCGGAGATTTTGTGCTTGGGTATACTCTTCCCACGGCTATCGTCCACTTGAGTACCAGCAACAGATGATCGTTTTTTCAAGCCAACTGTTTTTATGAAGTTATCGGTTTCACCTAAAGTTTTTAGTAAACATCCCCTGCAAATGGGTTCACGCTTTCCGTTAATTAATAAAAAATATTTGTATGTCTTTGTCCTAATTTTTTGCCGGTCAGGATCAAGTGTCCGTTGCCTTTGAGTAGTTTTGTCTTGGATCTCCATTAATGAAGCCATGTAAGTAGACCTTTTGAGGTATGTCCCCATCTGCCAATATTCTTTAAAAATAGCCTTTCTATCGCTAAATAATATGCGCTCCTTGCATTTCATTCGACATGTTGAAAGTTCTGTTATTTTTCTACTAGCAATCACTTTTCCTTTTAATGTTTCATAAGACTGACCTGTGTTACGTTTCACTTTTTTTTCGTGCTTTCGAACACGAATGCTTTTTTTTTTAGATGCTCTGATGGTAGACGTAGAACCAGGGCTTAAGGGAGTATCTTGATGCGTGGATTCATTACTTGAACTTGACGAAACTGCTGCGTCTGTTGATAACACATAATGTGGATCCTGGACTGAGTCATCACTTGAAAATTCAATTTTTTGACTAACAGGCGTATTTCCAGTATGCCCTGACGATGTGGAAGGCATGGGCTCCTCTTCCAATGTTACGCTTTTAAGTTGCTGATCATTCCGTTCGCCTAAAAAAACAACGTATTTTAAACAATATACGAATTCACAAGGCTAGTAAACGTACGGCACCAAAAGAGTGCACTGTAGTAAAGCTGATGATGAAAGCAGATTAATATTAATTTTAGAGTCTTATTCACAAAATTTTATGGCATTTGAAACAATAAAATTATCAGACTTACTTTCAGTAGTTTCAGATCTTAACGCCATCTCAACTAATTTCTTTCCACGTTGAGAATCCATAGTGAATATTACATTAATAAACCAACTCAACACAAAACCAAACCTGTGAATGATTAGAGCATTACTGACTAGCTTGGCGTCTTGCGTTTTAAACTACACGGGCACTTCATTGTTTTTGTTCAATAAATCACCTTTTCAAGTGCCTACCCTCAAGTTAAACAAAGTGATAACGTCACGCATTTTACGATCCTAATGACATATGTCATATACTTCATCCCGCAAGGTGCAGAAACTTCATATTCCTTTAGACTTAAGTCAATTTATGTTGTTTATAACGTCACAAGATGTAGAGAAGATACCTAAGGTTGAAAAGGTACACCATTAGAGTTCAAATTGAAATAGACGGCTTAGACTTACGTGCTTTAGTTGGTCGACGTATTAATTTAAAAGAATGTTGTTAGTGTATTAAAAAAAAAACCTCATTTTTTGACTTAAGTGCTTTAGTCTGCCGACCCTAGATTAATAAACATTGATGTTCTTTTTAAATGTTTTGTTTTGATTAGTGATTGCTAATCTATTTTTATTTCATGCAATTTCTTCAACGTCGCCATCGTTTTGTCTTTTGCAGTACCCACAACAAAATATACCCACCCAATGTTAGATTCTTTAATGGAGAGGCTCTACCTGGGTGACTCTCAGTCTTAGTCTAATTCTAAAAGGTTTTTGACGTGACAACGTCTAATAAATCGATGAACGCCGGCTGCACGCACGAAAAAGGATGTCTTCATTGTCCCGTTACGCTCGGTCGATCGGAGCGAGAGCGCTACACGAGCGAGCAAAAGACACGATCAGCTTGAGCGCTTGCGCCGCATCTATATATCTCTCTTCCACTCGATTGGCTTATGCGTCCGAAGAGAAGATTTCATCACATTGTTATGACGTTGTCACGTTAAACTATCGTCCGTAAACCGACAGACAATAAATGTTTCTTTTGTCTCCAGGTTTCAACACAACAAGATCTACACTTATATCGGTGAAGTGCTGGTCTCCGTGAACCCGTACAGAACCCTCGACATCTATGGCCCCCAGCACATGGCCCAGTACCGGGGCAGGGAGATGTTCGAAGTCCCTCCCCATGTGTATGCAGTCGCCGATGCCTGCCAAAGAGTTCTCAGGCAGCAGGTAATTAACTCTTAAGATATATTTTTACCTCTATAGAAAACCTTCAACATTATGATGTTGAAAGTTTTCTCCCCCAACCATCAACCCCCCAACAATATTTTTGAAATAAAATATAGTGTTTGAAATAAAATTAATTTTAATTTTTTTTTTAATTCGTCTTGTAAACTTCCTACGTTTCGTCGGTTAAAAACAAGTTAATTAAACCAACAAAATTAAAAATTTTGGTCCCAACAATATGCTCCCAGTTCATTCTATTCGCAGACGTAAAGTAAATAATATATGATGTGAAAATGCTGATATACCGCAAAGCTGTCGTCAACTTCCCCAAGTATAGTTTTAACACGAGCTCAAGTGCCGCTTACACGTTCTCGGCTCAACAGCGCGTGATTAAGTGGCCAATGCTTAAAGCTTAACCGTAGCGTGAAACTCTTGAATGTTACTTAATTTTATCGCACTTGTAGGTGTAATTGTTGGAGTAATGATTATGTTTATTATGTGAAATATATGATAGTAATTAGTTAGTAAATCACCAGGCCGAGACTAGTCAAATGTAAATATTGCAAGGAAAGGAAAATCATGAGGCATGAGGTCGACCTCATGCGTCGATGGTGATGGTCACAAAAACTTTGAATAACAATCAGAACGCTACATTCTTAAATCTAAACTAGTCGCTCTGTGAGGTGTAGACTGACCGGTCGACGTTTGTCCTCCTCCACAGGTCGCATTCCTCAACCGATTCTCGTCAAATTGTGTGCAGGTTTGATACTTAAACAGTTTTTTTTTGGAGTCAGTTTATGATTTTTTTTTCATAATATCGGTGATATGTTTTTTTTTTTGGAATAAAATAATTCTCTTCGCAGTTCTGAAAAATGAAAGACCAGTAGAGAAAGACAAAGATCCGGACAGAATTCGGACATACGAAAGCATTTCATGTGTCGAAGCTGAAGCAGAGAGGCTTCGCTCGCTAACGCTTGCTCGGTCGACTACTTCAAAGTATTTATGTAGCACAAAGACAGGTATATTAACTTGTTTCGATTTAGCAATTTAGCGTTCTGCAAAAAGCCTATTGTTATTGTGCGAACTACACTACTATTAAATAGTTTTATCTTTGGCGAATGAAGCGAACTGCTGATGGAATACTTGATTACAATCATTTTCATTAGTCGTAAACATAGATAATTGTGCAGCTAAGAAAATTATCCCTCATAAAATTGAAACATCCAATAATTTCGATGCTCAGAACGGCGAAGTCCCGGTAGGAACGTAATTTCCAAAGTCATAATAAAATAATTTATCATTAGGAGGTTCATAAAATAGATAAGATAAACCGTAATTTTCATTTGGAACACAGAAAACCATTACCAATATAAATTCTACGTACAATAAGTCTGTAAATCATGTTAGAGACTTTCAGGCGCGCGACAGAACAAAACACTTACTGGCGCTTACTACGAGTAATACTACTCTACTCAGTGTACACAAACTTTGTTCATCTCCGCCACATCTATTCAATCTCTTATTTAACCCTTAACTGGTATCGTAAAATTGACTAACGTAACTGGTTTTGTGGGGGTCGCGCGGCCCCCATTACAAAATTGCTTCTAGGATGCAAATGTGCACAATTTCAGTTTAGTTTTATATAAAAAGAAAAAATAACAACCTTGTTTTATAGATACAATCATTTTTTATTAATGTAATTCTTTTTACTTAATTACTACAAGAGATCATATAAAAATGGCAACTTTTTGGTAATTTTTTTTCTTACATTATACAAACAAAAAAAAAGCTATTACTTTGGGAGTCTTAAGCTAAGTTATATATGTTTTCTTATTTCTAATACAATAAACTTTGGAAATAAAAAGAAATAATCTTCTAATCAACGTTTAGAAAAAAAAACAACAGGAATATAATCCCATGGACTTAGGAACATTTTATATGAACTAAGTTCAATCTTGACAATTGGTACATAGTGTTTTTGTGCTACTATGCAACTTGCAAATGAAATGCATGCAATTGTTACATTTTGTAGCAAATTTTCCGTCTTTTTTTCTATCACATAAGTGACAGCGCCCTCTTTTTAGCACATTTTGCCTTGAGCTGCCAGCATCTCCAGACGTAGAATTTGTTGCAAATACGGTAATAGACGCTACAAAGCGATCAATCTTTTCTCTCAGTTCTCGTGGATACTTTGAATACTCAGCTTGATCACTTAATGGCCTCGCCATCTTGACAATATAACTGTAAAATACACGAATATATGAAATAATAAATTTACTAAAAACTTACGTAACTGGTATTGTGGGGGCCGAGCGCACCCCATAATGCACGTACCTCCGCTCTGGTAAAAGCTGCAATGCCGAACGTCCGGCACCCGCCGCGAGTCGCGACGTAATGAGATTACGCAAAATGGCGCCCACGCACGATGCAAAGTTTTAAAGGAATTCAAAAAAATATCACGCGTGGGGGCCGCGCCACCCCCACGATACCAGTTAAGGGTTAAGGATCCGTACCCAAAGGGTAAAATGGGATCCTATTACTAAGACTCCGCTGTCCGTCCGTCTTGTCTGTTTGTCCGTCTGTCACCAGGCTGTAACTAATAAAGCGTGATAGTAGTAAGTTTCACAGATGATGGATGTTTGTTGCCGCTATAATAACAAATACTAAAAAATATAATAAAATAAATATTTAAGGGGGCTTCCATACAACAGACATTTTTTTGCCGTTTTTATAGATAATAGTACGGAACCCTTCGTGCGCGAGTCCGACTCGCACTTGGCCGGTTTTTTCCAATACACCCAGAGCAGTAACTGCTTCAACACAGCATCCAGACGCCGACACATCTGAACCACATATTCGAATGTCATGGTCGTAAAATCTTAAACTGCTGCTCGAGAAATAAACTCTTCAACATTTACCGTGTCGAAATATTGAACAGCTTTGCAGACATACGGCCGGGTTGAACGAGTGAGAACGAAACGCAGACATTACATCAGTCATTGTTTTATTTCAGACAATCGTTTCCCAGTTTTACGCGAGTCGTAAAACCTGTAAAAGCTCGACTGCCTTTACCGTGTCGGCACTTTGAGGCGAATGGTCTATAGCTTGGATATATTGTAATAGTCCTTTTGTCAAGTCCTTGCCCTGAGGAAAGGCAATATTTCGGAGAACATGAAGGCGGGCAGTCTGTATACTGTGTTCTCTTTTAGAACATTTGGGAAGCCGTAAAGAGTTTTTTTTGGAGAGGAGATGCCTATGCTTAGCAGTGGCCGATTACGAGCTGATGATGATAGGATTTTAGAAAAAGAATTGAAGAAATTCGTGATTTCCGCTTTTAGATTGAAATAAGATTAAGAGTATTAGGTAAAGAGCGATAAACCCGAAAAAAAATCATCATAATCGTTAGACTGCTTCGGTGGCTCAGTCGGTAGTGAACCTGCCTTCTGAGCTAAGGGGTGTGTGTTCGATTCCCACCTAAGACAAACATTCATAAGATGAACATTTGTGTTTGTTTTATGTCTGTGTCTTAATTATCTATTTAAGTATGTATTTAAAAATAATTGTGTATGTGTATCAATCTCTGGCTGCCATTGTACAAGCTTTGCTTAGTTTAGGTTCAGACGACTGTGTGTGCAAGGGTCCCAAATATTACATTATTTATTTATTTTATTTAATCTTGCTCAATGTAATGCTTTTGTTTTAGTTTTTGATTAAATTATTAAGATTAAGCTGATAGAAAGCTTTGTTACCTCACAGCTACGACAGCAAATAGTTTACAATCTTCACATCATTGTACTCGTATTGTATGATTGTAACTCATCTGTAGTCTGCACTTCCGCGTCAGACATCCAGATCAGAGATAAAATTTAATGAAAGGCTTTTTTTTCGAAATTCTCACAAGCAAAAGCAACGCTGTTTTGACAATCTATTTCAATCAATGTACACTACATGTGTCGTGGCCCGCATGCTAGGCGGACAGGTTACTATTTTAAAAGGAGAGTCCAGAAGACTTGCATAGTGTTTGCGACTTGTACCGATTCAACGACCGAGCAAGCGTAGCGAAGCGGAGTGAGTGAAGCGTTTATGCTTTGATAAAAATGCTTTCGTACTCGTATGTCCGAATTCTGTCCGAAAAGGACAAAAAGTTACTATTCCGAGGCTATACAACGTTTCATAGTAAGGGAAAAAAGAGTGTGTGTACTTATGTACACGCGTTAGAAGTTATACTTCTTTGGCGTATGGAAAAAAAAACTAAAATACAGTTGTGATTAACGATAAATATTTAAAAAAAATTAGATAGTAATGTAATAATTTTTAATTAACGATGTAAATAAATTATACATACCTACCGACAATTAACCTCAAATCTATAAATGCAATCAAAACAGTTTATTCAAATCAGTTTTATCACTAATATTCAATATTTATAGACATCAACAAATTAAAAACACCAAAATAATATTTATTTATTCACTGTTTAATTGTACTCATACGAAACACGTGTTCTAAATATAAAAATACTAGAATATACAACTTGAACATAGTTATCAATTTTCATGCCATCTAGAACTAACTTCACGATGTAGAATTTAGGTGTCGGTGTGCGCGCGCATCGTAAAAATTCACTCTCATATTTTTTCTCTATCGCGCCAAAAGAAGTATAACTTCAATAAATGTTTTATGATAGCATAACTTAAGAGATGTAAATATGTCTGTATTGTGTTCCAGGGGCGGGACACTTGCGTGCTCATATCGGGCGAGTCCGGCGCGGGCAAGACGGAGGCCTCCAAGTTCATCATGAAATACATTGCCGCAAACACGACGCAAGTGCACAGGGAATATATTGACAGGTGAGCAGAGAGCAGTAGCATGTAGTAGTGTGCTAACAGTTACTGTTTCCACCACAGATTAAAGTGAGCTATCGAACTCTATTGATTCTTTTGTCTTGTATCCCAATGAATTTGATAATATTGACGAGAGATGTCTCAGTGCAAGCGGTATTAAGGCGCTTAAGTGTGACGATATACCCACTATGTCGCGCTTTGTAGTATGCTGAGCTGTCAGGCTCAGAAGTCACAGCTCAACCGATGCTTAGCTAAAACCACTCGACATCTGATGATCCAATTCTCCAACAGTCACTTTCAAGTGTAGAGTATCGTAGACTTATTTTACACCTTTTCATAATCATAAAATCTTTTCCAGAGTGAAAAACGTCCTCATCCAGTCAAACTCTATCTTAGAAACATTCGGTAACGCGAAAACCACCCGTAACGACAACTCATCCCGCTTTGGAAAATACATGGACATCAACTTCGACTATAAGGGCGATCCGGTCGGCGGGCACATCAGCAACTACCTGCTAGAGAAGAGTAGAGTCATCAGCTTGCAAAAGGGGGAGAGGAACTTCCATGCATTCTATCAGGTACAACCATAACTATTATATAACTGGCTGCGCCCCGCGGTTTCACCCGCGGTTATAAAGTACCCTATGTGCTATTCTAGACTATAATCTATCTCTGTGCCAAATTTCATCCAGATCTGTTCAGCCGTTCTGGCGTGAAAGAGTAACAAACATCCATCCATCCATTCTTACAAACTTTCGCGTTTATAATATTAGGAGGATCTGTGGTACAACAGCTGAGTTAAAAATTCTGAAGTGGTATTATCTAAGGGAGATCGCCCACGACGACTTTTTATAGCGATGCAGATGCAAAACAATAAAACAGCCGCTGAATTAACGTGAAGCTGTCTTAATCACAGGCAAAAATAGCGATGAAGACGCGCGTATTAAAAACTGGTCGTGGGCGATCTCCCTAAGCGGTAATGCGTTTAATCTCACTTAAATTTATGAGTGCGAAAGTTTGTTTACGTATTTGTTTGTTACGTTTTGGACTCAAATTTGAAATACTTTCGTATCTTCGGCTCCGGGACTCATGGAGTCATGGGGCTGATTTGATGATCGAGTCGGGAGGTGGCCATAATAACTCCTCGATAGTTAAAAGCAGACTTGTCTTTTTTGAGCAGCTCAGAGCTATGCTACTAACTTGATCATCATCATCAGTCAGATGTGCACTTAACAGAAGATTGTTTTGAAAATTAAATTTTTCAACAAAAACCTTATTTTGGTTTCTGTCTGGCGCGCTCAGGCCATAAACAATACGACAGTGGACATAGACTGCCGTGTTTATAAACAGCGCACGTGGACACGGACCTATTGAATAACAGGTTCCATTGGGGCTATGACATCAACATTATCCAATGTTATGATAAATAACCGCAACTAGTTTCCGAGTTTGTTTTTGTGGAACGAAAGGCTTTCGATTTTATTTTGATGTAAATATTTGTAGAAAAAACTTACGGCAAATCAGATTGATAGACAGACCGATAAAGTCTTCTAAAATGTCTAGCTTATTTAAGAAAATAAAAAACGTTTTTTGAACAGACTGAACGGTTTTTGGGGTCCACAAAAATCTTTGGATATGTTAGACGTCTTTGAGCGACCTAATTAATATTAACTGGCCTTTAGGGCCGGCTGGTGTACACTGATAAAAAGCATAAACAATTTTCTCTTTATAAAACTCTATCAATATCCCTTATGCACAGTAACAGAATTGTTTAAATCAACCTCTGTCGGCTCTATGTGTAATATGTTAATTTACATGACATACATATCGTCACGCCTTTCCCCCGAGGGGGCTGGCAAAGGTGTAATACAACACCCATATTTCGCCGGACGATATTCAGTCCCAAATGTGACAGGGGGCGAGCCTGTCGCCATACACCGGGCTCAAGTGTACCAGTTGACAGACAATGCGCACATATGTTCACACAATGAACAAATTAGTGCATGCCGTCGGCTGGGTTCGAACCCGCTCCCTCTGGCTTGAGAGGCGGACCTTCCCCCAACTAGGCTGTCATCGCTTTTATGTTAATTTAAGAAATTACAAATACCTACTTTAACATTATATTGGCCTTTAGTAATCACACGATCCAGAAGAAAGAGAGTAAGACCAGTGTTTGACATCGTAATCAATACGAAAGTCATCTTTCAATCAAACTTATTTCATTACATTCCATAGCGTTAGGTTCAGAAAAAGTAGGTACCGAAAAACCCTACCAAATTATTTTTACTAATAATTCTAAATATACTTCCAGCTCCTCAGTTCAAACAACACAGCGTGCAAGAAGTACGGTATATCGTCCAATACTAGCTACAACATACTGGGCAACGAGCGAGTCACGGCGCAGGACTCCAAGCTATACAACATGACCAGTTCTGCGTTCAACGCGCTCGGCTTCCCGCCCTCCGTCGTCGAGGAGATATGGAGCGTAGTGGCCGGAGTTATATTACTGGTGAGTAGTTCTTGTCCAAAAGAGACAATTTGACATGAGCAGTAAAATGACTGACGTGCACTGTGCGTTTTTTCAGTTCAAATGAATCCAAGCGCATGTAGCTCAATTTGCTGGTTTCCCAAGCGAATAATCGCTACGGCTGGAACCAGAAATGTTATAACATAGGATATGCTATGATATGCAGTGCAATGCTTTATCAACTCGCTCAAATCTGAAACCGGCCTATTGGCCGTTAAAATCATTTTACGGCAATCAATAAACTACCTTCTTTTTGGTCGCTAAGTTCTTGACAGAATGGTCGTGGTCGTCAAGCAGTATTATTATTGGCAGGGACAGGTATTGTGTTATAAACTACCTAACTCTTAAAAAATCTAATGAACCATCATATTACAGGGACAAATAACATTCTCGGAGACTCCCGAAGGTCAGTTAACGATCGGCGGTCCTCTTCGGCAATGTGTAGGCGCACTCGGCGTGTCAGAACACGCGCTACAAGCTGCCATGGTGGGCCGCGTGCTGTCCGCTGGAGGGGAGTTAGTAAGCAAAGAACACTCGCTCATGGATGCTAACTACACCAAGCTAGCGCTCGCGAAAGCGGCCTACGATAGGCTATTCACGTGGATCGTGCAACAGGTTAGTTAATTGAGATCAGCGCCATCTGTTGAGCGTAATCAATAACCAGCGGTAATAAAATAAGATAAAGAATGAGAAAAACATTTGTTTTGCATCAAATCTGCTGTTGAATTTATTTTGAAATTTGTTTCTGGTCTAAAATCTAATGCGGTTATAAAAACCAATTGAGTACTTACATTAACTAAAAATAATAACAATCAAAATTAAAAGTCAAATAAATAATAAAATAAAACAAATTAAATTAAATGTTAAAAAGCGCCATCTATTATCAAAAACGTCGCAACTTTCAGATTAACAAGAAAATCGAAGTACCCGCGGACACGTACAAGAGCTCTCTGATCGGCGTGCTCGACATCTACGGCTTCGAGATATTCGACACCAACAGCTTCGAGCAGTTCTGCATCAACTACTGCAATGAGAAGCTGCAGCAGCTGTTCATTGGTGAGATTAGAAACTTTACCCCATTTCAAGCATAAGTTGACCGCCCTTAATTATATCATCATGTCATCATGTCAGCCCGGAGACGTCCACTGCTAGACAAAAGCTTCCCTCAAAGATCTTTACAATGACCGGTCTTGCGCTGCCCGCGTCCTTATTCTACCGAATTGTTTGTTGACCAAAGAAAAGCGAAGTTTAATAGTCTACTTGGAACGGCATTTATTTGTCAAATTATAACTTTAGTACAGTTGATCCAATGTTTATGAAATTTTGTAGGCCAGCCAGCCTACAAAAATTCATACAAACCCAATTTTTAGGTTTATAAATATATGTCAAATTAGTCCAGGAGTTGTGGAGATATGGGGTTTGCAGGGCCTAGTTTGAAGTGGACTACTATAGTGGGGGCACCAGCCCTCTTCCATGCGGTGAAGGGATGCGGGGTAAGGCGTCAAAGAAGAGAGATATGAGAACACGCGGCAGTGCATAACACTCTATTTTCAAGCCATTTAAAGTTTTCTTAAGTGTAAAGTTGTCAACCTGTTCCAGAGCTGGTGCTGAAGCAGGAGCAGGAGGAGTACGCGCGCGAGGGCATCCAATGGACGCCGGTGCAGTACTTCAACAACCGCGTCATCTGCGAGCTGGTGGACGCGCCGCACCAGGGCATCATCTCCATTATGGACGAGGCCTGCCTCAACCCCACCAAGGTACGCCTCGGCTGCTGGTGCGCTGCCAGCATTCCACGAGGGTAGCTCCAGAGGGTAGCCTTAGAAGACCAGGCAGAGAGAGGTTTCCTGTTAATTAAAAACTAGATAACCGATGATCGATAGTTTAAACAACGAAAAAAAACTGAACGTAATGAAATAATGAATGCTGCAAAAATAAACACGTTCGTGCGTGCCGTCGGCTGGGTTTGAACCCGCTCCTTCTTGCTTGAGAGGCAGGCCTTCTTCAACTAAGCTATCATCCCTTAATTTAAATTTTAAATCGTAATTTAAAATTAATTGAGACATTTGAAGGAACTGATTGCTTCTACTATGTATTTAAAGATATAAAAAAATAATGCTAGGATCGTTTCACAGATATCAGACAAGCAGCTGCTGGAAGCGATGGACAAGCGTCTCAGCTCGCACAAGCACTACACCTCGCGGCAACTCTCCGCCACCGACAAGAAGCTCAAGCACGGCGTCGACTTTAGAATCACGTGAGCATCGCAACACACACCCACACACATATAGCCACGTATAGCTGAAACACACCAAATTCGATTGCAGTCCGACTTGTGCAGGGCGTTCCGTTTGTAGTATGGGTGTAGT
This sequence comes from Peribatodes rhomboidaria, assembly GCA_911728515.1. Classification (NCBI taxonomy): domain Eukaryota; kingdom Metazoa; phylum Arthropoda; class Insecta; order Lepidoptera; family Geometridae; genus Peribatodes; species Peribatodes rhomboidaria. Next base: position 15,017,800 of record OU452182.1, read on the forward strand.
CCGTGAGAATACGGACTGTACTGCACACGGACTGGACTGCAGACGGACTGTACTGCACACGAATTGATCTGACGTCCAGTAAGAACTTAAGAAACTGCACTGCACGCAACCGTCTCGCGCCTGCGTGCTGGCTGTCAGTCGGTCGTTGTCAATTGTCAGTGAGACATGCAGCTTCTGCACACAGACTGGAACTGCTTTCAGTGTGACTTTTTTAATGGAATTTCATACTTTACTGGTCTTCGCAAATCAGACTGGAATGCACACGTACTGCACCTGCATTTGGTGTGCCAAGTCTTTGATTTTCGTGCGTCAATGCAATGGAATTCGGATTCGAATACCTGCATTAAAAAAAATACGTGTGAGGAAGATGGCAGGGCGCAATACTTACCTACTTGAAATAAGAGAACTGAATGTGCCGATAACTACTTATACCAACGTTTTCATACCATCCCCGATACATGGAAGCCTAGTGGGAAGCTATGAGTGTGAATCATTGTTTATTAATTAACTTTACGCTTCTTCTTACGCCAGGCACTACGCGGGAGAAGTGACGTACGCTATAACAGGCTTCATGGACAAGAACAAGGACTCGCTGTGGCAGGACCTCAAGCGGCTGCTGCACTCCTCCACCAACAAGTCGCTCGCGGACATGTGGCCGGAGGGCGGGACGCACATACAGAAGGTCAGTGTGTCTGAGAGTGATGGTGAATGAACCCAACAAACTTGACAGAAAAGTCTAATTTGTTTCCGAATTAATTGTATTTTTTTAAAGTGTTACCTTTTCACATCTAAACGGATGATCGGAAAAAGGAATCATTATCTAATTTCTACGATACTTCGTGTTCACTGTCTAATTTCTCAGAGAGCCGCGGCCTGCGGTGACGACTAGTGGTCGCCAATGCGAAAGTCCATTGACCGCCACCGCAGGCCGCGTCTGTCTGGGAGTCGCCCAAGGACTAGGCGTGCCTGCCACCCAATCTTAACTTGAACACCTTTGATGAAATTAATTATTAATTTAATTACTGTCTAGTCTAATGTCTAGCCCCACGCCTCTTCCTTGCGGGCGACGACTCCTTTAAGCGGTCCAGCTATAGTGGATAAAAAAATAGATATAATTTAATATTTTGCAAGAAACACTGTTCAACCGCGTTCAATGTGTATCTCTCGGTGAGCTAAACGCCCCGTGTCCACCCGCAGACGTCGAAGCGCCCGCCGTCGGCCGCGACGCTGTTCCGCAACTCCATGTCTGCGCTGGTGGGCGGGCTGCAGAGCAAGGAGCCGTTCTACGTGCGCTGCGTCAAGCCCAACCCGCTGCAGACGCCCACCACCTGGGACGAGCAGCTGGTGAGCAACCCCCGCCGTCCTGCTTTCATCTTTTAGAGCTCGCTCTTAACCACCGACTCATAAACAACAGTGACAGTCTGTGGGATCGTAGCTCTCAAACGGATAAACCGATTTTGACTTTGTTTGTTTTTTGTTTGGAAGGCGAATTAGTGTGGAATGTTCTTAGCATGTCGAGGGTATAAAACATTTTTTTGATTGCTGTCCGCGTGCGTATCTGATCTTGCTTGAGCTGGCATTCTATCATTTTCATACGTAATTTCCTGCATTCACTGGCCCGATGATGGCTCTTGATGGTCGACTGCGTTTCAATCTATAATTTGATATAGCTGTCGATGTCGACGTAGAAATAGAATTGCCAATTAAACCATATTTATGTAGCTAAGAGAAACGAAAAAAAAATGTATAAGTTACAAAAATTGCTAATGTTAGAAATACAAAAGTAAGTTTGTTTTTTGTTTAATTGTTAAGGTTTCACGTTTTAATAGATCAGGGGTAGAAAATAACACATTACACCTTTAACCCAGAAAAAAAAAACTATGACACCGCGGGGCGCAAATAGTGGAAATAATGTTAATGTTCGTCCCCAGGTCCGTCACCAGGTGGCGTACCTCGGGCTGGTGGAGAACGTGCGCGTGCGCCGCGCCGGGTTCGCGTCGCGGCAGCGCTACGACCGCTTCCTGAAGCGCTACAAGATGCTCTCGCAGTATACGTGGCCCAACTTCCGCGGCTCCAGCGACAAGGACGCCGTGGCCGTGCTGCTGCGCGACCTGGCCGTCACTGACGTGCAGTTCGGACACACCAAGCTATTTATAAGGTCGGTGCAATAGTTTTTTTTCAGTTCAGCGGAATTTGGCGCCGCACGTCTTTTGCGTTCGCCAGTGTCAAGTAAATTATGTATGTATTTCTTAGTTGTAGATAATCAAGAGATAGCGACGGTCAATCACTCCCATATCCCCATCCTCTACTTCAGTAAAGTGGTACATACTTTACCGAACTTAAAGTGGAGTTTGTAAGGAACACGAAAAGTCGCGTTTAGCAATGTTAGTATCATTCGCCCACACTTCAATCACAAGTTTTCGAAAAATACAAAATAACGCGCCAAATTTTCGGTTTCCCACCAAAAACTCGTGCTTAAGTTGTTTACTGACACGTGGCGTAGTATCTTGAACCTTGAGACTAATGATGTGTATCTTGCACCTCTACTAGCGCGCCTGGGGCTGACGACGTCAGTCTATCGTCGTCTCGCTCGCATATGCTGCAGATCTTAAAATTTCACTTTTCTAAAACAGTATATTTCTTTCTTGTACCTCTACGGTTTCCACAGATAAGAAAGATTGTCAGTAAATACTTCAGGGTTAGTTACACAAAAGATTCAATGTCTTTAATTCCGTGGCGTGTTCAATTTACTTACGCGATTAGCCGACACAAAAAATAAATTTTTATTTATTTTTTGTGTCGGCTAATCGCGTAAGTCGGCTAATCGCGTAAGTCGTAAGTTGCGTAAGTTGTCTTACAAAAAGGAAAAACATGACAAGTGACAAAATTGGCCAGAACTCCTTTCCTCGAACTGAAAGTGGCCTACGCATCACGTGCCTTCTTCACACTCAACGGCAAGCTTTATCTCTCTCGAGCATGGGGCCTTAGCGAGATCTAGGGCCCTACATGGGTTGCAATCGTTTCCATGCGACTTTATTTCGATTCTATTTCTAGAATCGCTAAAACGTCGGCTGCTGATCGGACGAAACACGAGCTTTAACAATTTCACGTGATCATATTATCATTTCGGCCAAACATCACGAGCGTTCAAGCATTTCTAGAAACAGATTCGCTTTGAAGCGATTGCAACTTTCTAAGGCCTCTGTTAAAGTTAGTTCGTAGTTCTGCAATGTTCCGCTAGATGGCGAGTGTTTTTGGCAAGTAAAATTTTAAAACTCGCAAGCGAGATTCGCCCGGAGCATTGGGTTATTTTTGACCGTTTGTTGATTTGTTGTCTTCGTTAGAAACTGAATAAATATTTGGTTCAATTGACGTCGACTATTATTTGTACCCTCGCGTGTACAGCCTCTGAGACTGAACTGTGACTCTCACAAGTAGTCCTAGTAGTAATGTCCAAACACCGGTCGCTTTGCTCTTCTCCTGGCACAAGCTAACGTCTCGGTCGTTTCCCTCGGCAGGAGCGCGAAGACGCTGCACAGCCTGGAGGCGTCCCGCGCGGAGCTGATCCCGTCCATCGTGATCCTGCTGCAGAAGCTGTGGCGAGGCACGCTCGCGCGCATGCGCTACAAGCGGATGAAGGCCGCCTACGTCATCTACAACGCCTGGAAGTAAGATACTGATTCATTACCTATATCAAATGAAATGTCTATTTGATTGTCCATCGAAGGTACACTTATGGATGTCAAAGTTATAAAAATGACTCTACTTTCTGTTCTAAAAAAGAGCAACTACCCAGAAGAACAGGCAAAAAAATGAACGGCGTATCCATACAAAAAAGTTAATTAGTAGTAAGATGTTTTAGCTGTTGATTTTCCTTATTATAAACAAAAGTTGCTTTAGAGTCGTCTTATTACTCTTTTTAGACTATTTGATGGCCTCCAAAATGCAAAGGCTCAAAAACTGTGCAACTTGGGTTTACCGCCTAAACTTTCATGGCATAGGATTTTGTCAACCTGTCTATGATTATTAGTATGATTGTCTATACCCGTAATGTCTCATCACGTTCAGGCAGCTAAAAACCGTACTTATAAAATTTCAAAATATCGTCTGCTTCACATCAGTCTTGCTGGTTTGCAAGCTAACACACGACTTTACCCTTGTATCGCTGTCTAATAATTGTCCTCGCCATGGTAGAATAATACATTTCGCCAGGTATAGCATTCAGCAACACGTAGTGACGTCAATCGATACTTAAGCAAGACCGAAATAAGTCATTTACAACAGGTTCGAAAGAGACGGATGACGATGACGTCATTACGTGTTTGCTGGATGCTAGACCTTGTGTTTTTTTGGATCATGGTCCTCGTTACATGTGTGATGTGTCCGCAGGCGGTACCGCGTGCGTCGTTACCTGGTGGTGCTGCAGAGCGACCTGCAGCGCAACCGTGGGCTCATCAAGCGCTGGCCCACGCCGGCGCCGCGAGGACTCAACATGAACATCATACAGGTAGCGACATCTATTTTTTTTATCAACAAACTGACTCGCGCCTGATGGCGCGTTGACGTGATCGAAGGTTTAACACGCTTGCCTAGGAGATACCTATCCATTCTACTCTTAAACACCCCCGGATTGTATTTAGGTGGAAAGACAGACGCAGGCAACGAGTTCCACACCTCTGCAGTTCTTACAAGAAAAGTTGACTTGAAAGGCTTAGTGCGTTTTGGCGGAATTTCCACCATAAGAGGGTGTCTCTTACTAGTGCACCTGATACAATTATAAAAACACGGCGATGGCTGGATCAGGTCGTGTAGTTCTTGTGCACACTCGCCGTAGTGTGTTCTGTAGAAAACCGACAGACTGGCCACTTCACGCCGGTGTGACAAGCTCTGAAGCTTAGATTCAACCAACGAGTCATTGTTAATGAGCCGTTTGGCGCGCTTTTCGATGGAGTCCAGAGCGTCCAGCTGATACTTGGCGGAACCATGCCATAGGTGGCAGCAATACTCCAAACAAGATCGAACCTGTGCTTGATAAAGGGTAAGAAGCTGTTCAGGAGTGAAGTATTGCCTCACCTTGGAAAGGACACCAAGTTTTTAGCAGCAACTTTGGCTTTTGACTCAATGAATGAACCAAAGTTCAAATTAGACGTAAGACGGACACCTAAGAGCTCAAGGTAGTCAACCGTCGGTATCGGTACACCACGGAAAGTAGGCGACAGAAAATTGACTCTTTTTTGTCTTGAAATCTATTGATTACTGTGTACAAGTTTGTTCAAACGACTTAGAAAATAGAAAAAAAACCGAAATAGAAAAAAAATACTTACAATACTGGTTACTCGCGACATTGTTTGCGTTTATTCAGAAAAAAGTATCCAGAAACCTTTCTCGTAATATACTGTAACTAATTATCATATTTCATCAAAATCCGTTCTTTAGACGTGAAAAGCCTAGAAACAGACAGACATACTTTAGATTTTATAATATTAGTGTAGATTTCTCTTACTTTTTTTTTCGATCGATCCATTTTTTTTTATAAATGTGACCGGACCATCCCATCATGCGTTACTCCACTGTCAAAGATTGGTAGTACTGTTGTGATAATAGTTGTAAATCACTCACGACTCTATACTGACGAGTAGTATGAGTATCGCGGCATGCTGAAGCTCCCTGTGGTCCCAGGGCGCGTACCGGCGCTGGCGCGCGTACCTGGTGCTGAAGCCGATCCCGCGCGCGCAGTGGCCGCAGCTGAAGATGAAGATCTGCTGCGCCTCCGCCCTCCGCGGCCGCCGCGCCGCCTGGGGCGCCGCGCGGCAGTGGCTCGGGGACTACCTCGCCGACAACAAGTACAACGACAAGGCCGGTCAGTATACAACACCTCCGCGCTCCGCGGCCGCCGCGCCGCCTGGGGCGCCGCGCGGCAGTGGCTCGGGGACTACCTCGCCGACAACAAGTACAACGACAAGGCCGGTCAGTATACAACACCTCCGCGCTCCGCGGCCGCCGCGCCGCCTGGGGCGCCGCGCGGCAGTGGCTCGGGGACTACCTCGCCGACAACAAGTACAACGACAAGGCCGGTCAGTATACAACACCTCCGCGCTCCGCGGCCGCCGCGCCGCCTGGGGCGCCGCGCGGCAGTGGCTCGGGGACTACCTCGCCGACAACAAGTACAACGACAAGGCCGGTCAGTATACAACACCTCCGCGCTCCGCGGCCGCCGCGCCGCCTGGGGCGCCGCGCGGCAGTGGCTCGGGGACTACCTCGCCGACAACAAGTACAACGACAAGGCCGGTCAGTATACAACACCTCCGCGCTCCGCGGCCGCCGCGCCGCCTGGGGCGCCGCGCGGCAGTGGCTCGGGGACTACCTCGCCGACAACAAGTACAACGACAAGGCCGGTCAGTATACGGGGCATGCTCGGTCAGTGAAGACCCGGTTATACGTCAACTTCAGTTCTTGATTTAAATTATACTGTAAAGTGTAAAGAATTATTTAAATTACATACGTCTACGATATTATCACGATCTTACTGTAACATTTGTTTTACCGAAAGAGCCAGTGCCAGATAGTATCAAATATTGCCTCAGGACTGTTAACACCATCTTTGTCGATGGGTAAACTGACTTTTCAAATCGACTGAATTTTGTCTACGGTCCAAGTTTGTCGATTTAGTCTTTTTAAACGTCAGTTTATCGACTGACTAAAATGTGTGCTAGCACCACAGACCCAACAAACTATCGACCCGCAACCAATCTGTCCGATTACAATGAACATTTATATTCCAGCCATCTACCAGTCGTCGATAACGTCCCTGCAGAAGACGCACCAGATCGGGCGGCCCCTGTTCTCGTGCAAGGTGCACAAGTTCAACCGCTACAACAAGCTGGCGGAGCGCTGCCTGCTCGTCACGGACTCGGCCGTGTTCAAGCTGGACGCGAACACCTTCAAGCCGCTCAAGAAGCCCACGCCGCTCACGGATGTGAGTACCTCTGGACGTTGCTTAGTGCCCTCACGCGGCCGTTGCTTAGTGTGCTCACGACTCCACGTACGCACGATTCGGCCTTGAGTGTCACTGGACATTGCGAAGTGTACTCACGCCTTGATGTACGCATGATTGGTATTGCGAATCGTGCGTGCATCAAGGTGTTGTAACTGTTAGCAGGGCTTACAGTTGTATGAAAAAGATCCAGTTTAGTAGTTGATATTTCATTCATTGGCGTTTTCATTGGTTTAGAAGCAGGAATTGTAAATGCAAAAAGTATAATAGTAAGAGGATGCCTGAAACAGCTGTTTCTGCATCTGCTTCATTTTCTAGATTCAACAGTAATTCAACAAATACTTGTTGGGTGATTAGAATTTGTACCTAATATTTTTATCTGCTTTTTATCAAATCAACCGTGTCATAGACACTTTTCTCTATTTAATTATTGAGCACAATGATGATGATAATCTCTATCCATCATATCCATCAATAATTTAGTAACCTTGTTGATCAGATCGGCGCAATCCGTATAATGAGCAGCGACGCGCAACTCGTGGTGATCAGCATCCCGTCAGCCAAGAACGACCTGGTGGTGGGTCTGGTGGCCGCCCAACCCGTGCCGCCCACGGCTGGGCCGGACTTCGTGGGCGAGCTGCTGGGCGTGCTCTACAACCGGTACAACATGTGAGTATGAACCCACGGCCCACGCACCATGCGCACCTATGACTCACGACTTGCCACTCACTACTAATGATGGACGACTCATCACTAATGACCCACGACACACGATTCACGACTCAAAACTAGCAACCTACGATCCACGACTCAAAACTAGCGACTTACGATAAACGAGTCACGGCCCACAACTCACCAGTAACGAAAAGGCGTTTGATTGTTCAAGGCATGTTGTATATTAATGTTAAAATTAGAATACCATGGTTTTCGTGGATCCGAACTAGATATAATGATATCTTATCTCAGTAATCGTAGTCAAACAGTATTTGTAAATAAGTCTTCTTCGTTAGTTGGTTCAACATCAATAAGAGTCCCACAGGGTTCGATCTTGGGCCCTCTATTATTTTTATTTTATTTTATTTTATTGTACAGGGAAAACAGACGGCTGCTAATTTTACACAGTAGTTAAACGATAAGTGTTAACACAAAAGCCAAAGTAGTTTTCACTTATAAACACTTAAACAGTTAGTTACAAGTAAAAAAAACCCTCTAAAAATACATAAATTAATTAAGTACCTCATACAAATACTTATATTTACAAAATTATTTTTTATTATTTAAACGTTTATTTGCCATTTTATTTTTTGTAGAACCATATTTCACTTTTGTTGAGTCAAAGAACTGTTTAGAAATGAAATTGTTAAAAGTAATATGCCTCGCCATAAATAAGTCGAAGTTTGCTGAATAGTTCCGGTTGAAATTAATAAGTGTGCGGATAAAGAACGAGTTTTTGCGATACTTCGTTTCATAACGTGGAATATACAGCTGAAGACTGTTTCTACGAGACGCTAAACTTATAGGAGTCATAAGACCTATCCGACACAATAGTGGAGGGCAGTCGATCCTACCAGATAAAATATTGTTCAAAAAGGTCAAATCAGCTACCTCCCTTCTGATTCGAACAGGCAACAGATGATGGTGGAAGCAAACCTCCTCATACTCATAGTCAGGACACAATATCTTAGCTTATTATTTTTAATTTATATTAACGATCTTGCAAGTGCCATGCCACATTGGATGAACATAAATCTTTTTGCAGATGATAGCTATGTTAGGATTAATGATAAAAATTATCAAAATTTACAATTAAAAATAGACAAGGCTATGGATTTGCTTAATACCTGGTTTGATTGCAATGGTATTATTCTCAACGCGAATAAAAGCATTGTGATGCAATATCAGTCGAGATTAGTTTTATTCGGTAATTCAACAAGTACAGAAAATGGGTTTTTAGGATATAAAATAGATAACACATTTAGTCACCCTACTCATATCGATATGATATCTCATACCGACGATGTTATAACTCAAGCCCTAAAGATAAAGAATCTCTTATTTCAGTATATAATGCTTATTTGCATTCTGTTATAAGATATGCTGTTACAATCTGGGGTAATGCTGGAAATATTGTTAGAGTTTTAAGATGTCAAAAAATATCAATGAGAATAATTAACGGCTTTAAGTAATTAACGGCTTTAAGAAACGTAGTTCAGCAAGGAAATATTTGATAAAAACTAAATAATGACAGTAGTTTCTCTTTAAGTCTACAATATTATATGTAATAAAAATTCATGATGCTAATTTACAATACAATACAATACAATATATCTTTATTGTACACCAAAAACTACATGAAAAACTTAAAAACTAAAATACATTTTTAGGCAGTACAAGGGCGACCTTATCGCCTAAAGCGATTTCTTCCAGGTAACCTTTGGATGGACATTTGGATTTTGGATGGAATTTACCGAAAATTTAAGATAAATATCCACACAACCTAAGAAATAAAGATAAGTTATTTGTACCGCGGACTAGGTTAGTTAAAGTTAAGGCGCCGTATGATCACGAGATCAAGGAAAACAAGTATTATGTTTGCACCTAGTTTGATATGAAGAACTATGATGATCAGGTACAAAAAAATACAGCTGGTAGAAGAAACAACCAACTAAATTTTGACCGAAGAACAATTTTGAAAATCATTCTCATTTTAGAAAAAAAAAATCACAAAAAGTATCTTCCTAAAAAAACTGTTTGAGCGTAGTTCTCTAAATTTTCAGCGATTACAACACATTTTTTTTCGATAATTAAATAGCCAGATTAGTCCTTTAAAATTTAACCGAGCAACTTTTTCGTATTTGTGTTCTTTTTACGATTAAATACCAATAGAAACAGCAAGAAAATGTAATTCTAGGCGCCGATTTCGTTTTACCATAAATATGATATACGATTTTCAACATTAAATGAAGCAGCTTAGGTAAAAATTGACTACGACATCCGATTTAGTCGTCGAGCAGCGCTCGACGTGAAAGGTCGTTCCCGGCCGCTCTGTGGCACGATCCGGCGTATAATTTGATCACATAATTATACATCGTATATTAATTATAATAGAAAATTATAAATAACTTGAATATAGCAGATTGTAGGACGTTGTAAATAGTGACTTTATTATACATTTTACCAGTATGAATATTTTAAATATTCATAAATATTCATACTGGTAAAATGACTTTGCACTTTAACATGCTATAAATAGAGTCCACATTGATTGTTTCAAAAGCATGAGCCGTCGCGTTGAGCAGGTCGAGCGCCGCCGCCGACAGTATACGGTACGACAGTATATGCTACACTTTCAGATACATTATGATGACGTCATGTACCTCGTTGTTATTACCCAAGCTATGTTTTTTTAGTTCGGAGAAGCGAAAAATGACGGTACCAAATACTGATATTAGCCAACCAAGTACCTCAGAAGAACTAATGTATAGAGTATAGACCAATGTAATGTATAGACTAATGTATAGACCTACGAGCCCAGACGAGCTAGCATTTATGAGCCTTGAAAATAATCCCTGTCAGCAATGTTATTGCTCTGATTGCTTGCTTATCTAACCTTCAGGGGGGATCCTTGGTAGTCTACATTCAAAGTGGCAACCAAAGACTGCCGGTGCGGTAGCCGCCATCTTGAATTTAATGAGAAATAATTTTTTATCGGATCGTTTTCAACAAAAAACAGGACTAAGTTGTTATAAATTTGATTCTTTCTACAGCTTTAGTTTTATTAACCTTTTAATCGTGCGATCGTTATTTTTCAAATAAAGCCAAAAAAGTATTAAAGTATGATCGAATAATTTGTTGATTATTCATATTAGGGCATGTTCAAAATTGTGTAAAATAAACTAGATAGAGACACACTGCAACGTAAAATTTGTATCTTTATTGCGAATTTCTTTCGGTCGTCTTTAGTTACCTTTTTTTGTTGAGACTAAATTATAATGATTCAAATTTACAACGACTTAAGACTTCACGCATTTAACAAAAAAATAACTTTTTATATAATTTTAGGTCAAGCAATCAAGACTTAAGTTAAATGACGTCCGTCAGTAGAACCAATTGTTGCTCATAATAATAATAAGTAAGTTTACGTTTTACATATTGAATTAAAAGTTCCCATTTAACCAATTTATATTAGAGTACTAGAAATTGCAAAAAGACAGTACACATCTCTATGTATCAAACGCGCGCCGGCCCCGTCAAAGAAGCTACTACGTCGTTGTGAAGTCAAAGAAGCCGCCGTGGCCCGCTGCAGCTGTACTTTGCTTGTGTACGTACGCGACTTCATACAACATATGGTTTTCCTACTTAGAAATATATTTTCTAAAACTTTAATTTTTTTGGTGATGATTTTTATTATGAATCGCGCTCTGTTGGTAAAGTACACCTACTTTTGTAAATTTGGCGGAAATGCAAAACAACAAATTATAGAAAACTTCCTTGTACTTGCACAGAATAGGAATACTCAGTACAAGTACCTGCTAAGGGATGTTTTTTTTTTGCTAAAGGATGCTAGGCGTAAATACTTATGAAGCACACCTTTGCGTAGTCGGATAGTTTGGCTTAATAATAAAAATAACTCAATGTTTTATACTTTTGTAGCGTAAGCATCGAGCTCCCACCTGAAATAGTTAATTCGACAATCCCAGATGGTCCTATAAATCTTATCTGCAGTGAGTGAGTTTGCTTTATATAATACATATCTATACTCCTATCTATACAGATAGGAATTATAAATAAATGTATGTAGGAGATACCTCCTACATACATTTATTTATAATTATGATGACATAAAGTCGAGTTTTTCCAACTCTCATCAGCGTATACATTGATTATTGGTAATTTAATTCCTATTCTGCTACATTTATAACTGTGTCTAAATCTATTTCATATTCTATATTAGGTTGAAGTAAAATAATGAAAAATATTAGTGACGATAATTCCCGAAATCCCCATTGGAGTAAGTAGTGAGGAATTCGGGAATGGCCCATTTTATCCTCTATCCTGCAAGAACGGTTATTGATTATGAAATCAATCAAAAGATTTATCTGCATGTTTCACATATACTGTATGCAACGTTCCTTGTGAATAAATGTGAGTATAAGTGTGGACCTTATTGCGCGGCGATACGATTAGCGGTCGCGCAGCGTCGACAACAAAACGTAAGCATAAGATATCGTGGTAGGTCTCCAGATAGCTGTTGCACTACGTACGCGCCCCGTCGTCCGTGCGTTTCGCCAGTTCTATCCGCGTATGCGCAGGTAGAAAATGAAATTCGAATCGCGATTATACCCGGCCTTAAGAAGCAGGGCCGCCATGCTAAAATTTTCATGGACAATAAATTAACAAATCGTGTAACCGAACTAAATAATAACCAATTTAGACAGACGCTAAAACATTTCTTTGCAAACAATCCGTCTTACAATTTAAGTGAATAAATGGAACACGGAATCTTAATTTCTTTACCGAAATCAAACCGAGAAAGTTTTGTCATAATCATTTAAAACTTTCTTTAATTAGTGATCAAATATGAGTATGTTATTTTTTATTTATTACCTAAAATAAGATTTTTTTGTAAAAATGACTTGCCAGTGACATTCAATGTTAATTTTGGTCAATTTTTTTTTTTTTTTGGGAGGAATAAAAATGCCCCTCAGTTTCTTTCCTTATCTTCTGAGTAGTGGCTCTTTTGAAACAAGAGTCTATAATAAAACTTTGACGTTTATAACATTTGACGTGAATCTTTGATACCCAATTGAATAAAAACATTTTGACTTTGATGATCCAGTGCCCACAACGTACGACTCACACAATACTTTTATTACACACCAAGAACACAAACCACCTCACTTGGGGTCGCCGTGGCCACCCACCCCTTTCCTTATTACAAGTATTTTCTTGACAGTTTGATTTTAGCGAAAACTACTCAAATAGGAGAGGTCCTTAGGGCCACTCGGAGAAGACACGGAGTTATTTACTCATAGTAGTAGTTAGGATTGTCTAAAGTTCTAAACTCATTGTAAACTTCTAACTCTTGAGTATTTTACTCCGAGTTAAAAAGATAACCCGAGTTTCTACAAGTGGCCTTGATTAGCTCACTCAGCGAGCAGCTGTTGGAACACGGAAATCTCTATTTATCTTTAGTTTATCTATAAAACATTATCTAGCACCTGTTTACCATTTTATACATTGCCTAATATTTCTAAAGCTGGGAATATACATGCTTGTTAGTCGCACTAAAGCATGACAATTACTGTTAAAAGGAGCTACTGGCATGTGTATCGAGATTCTGCCCGTAGCTCACGTGCCAGCACAAAGCATGCCAGGAGATCGCAGCTCGTTTGATCTTTTGGGGAGGGACGTCACTGGTATGAAAAAGGTCGGTTCTTAGACTCTGGTGTACCAGCCGCAGGCATCTGTGTCGCGGCTGCATGCATTGCCAGTAACCGGAATGCTGGTGTACCAGCACCTGGTATGCCATTTACAGGCTTTCGTATCCCCGGCTTTAGGAGAAGTCATGAAGTTAAATAGGTATTGATACGTATCGGTAATTAAAGCCTTTATACTCGTAATATAGTAATGCCATCAACTGATTCGACTTTATCTACGAAGTAATTAATATTATCTGTGGAAACCCAATCAATGATTATAGGCATTTATAAGTAAATTCATATTACTTTACTATATTATAAAATCGATAGGAACTCTGTCTGTGTGTCTGTAGGCTTTTCACGGCTAAATGGTTGAACGGGTGAAATTTGATAAGTTACAGTATTTCACGTGGTAGGTTTTTTTATAAGGATAGGATAGCTGTACCGAGATTTAGACTGACTAAGTCAAAAAAGTCATTTTTAGGCAACTGCGTTAGTTTTTACAATAAAATCCCGAAAAATATAACAGGGCTCACCGAGGGAAAATTCAAATCACATGTAAAAACTACATTAATGAAAAGAGGATATTATAAGGTTAAGAATTATTTAGAAGATAAAGATGTCTGGAGCCTTCCACTTCCGCCAAGTAGCCACTAGTATTTATAGATATTACCTAGTTGTAAGCCAAAATTTGTGAGACTGTAATTTATTTATTATTTGAAAAAATAATGCCCCTCAGTTTCTTGCCTGTTCTTCTGAGTAGAGGCTTTTTGTCCGAACAAGGCGGTCGAGTCTATATAAATAACTTTGACGTTCATAAGTGTATCTTTGATACCTAAATTGAATAAAAACATTTTGACTTTGACTTTGAATTTTATACTATTTTCAAAATAAACGCGAACGAAGTCGCGGGTAACAGCTAGTATTTATAAATGTGTTAATATTTTTTGCAAAATCACTATGAGTTGCGTTTAGCGTAAAATTTCGTATTTGTTGTGCAATATTGGCTTACAATTATGAAACTTGTTTATAACTGGCTGCGCCCTGCAGTTTCACCCGGTGTCCCACAGGAAACGAATTTTTTTTATGTGTAGATATCCCATACCCATAGATACCCCGTGTCCTTTTCTGTATCCCTGACAACGTGTTTGCAAAATTTTATGACGATCGATCGATTAGTTATGAATATTAGTTTATATCGTGAAGGTGTAACAAACAAAAAAGCTCACTTTCGCATTTATTATATTTTATACACACCACACAGCTCTATTTAAACTTGTTTTAATTAAAAAATATATATTTAACAAACAAAAAACATTAGACCAGCTATTGTCATAGTCCTACATACTTACAATTCAAATACTATTAAACGATCGAGCGTTCGCGTGCTTCGACATTCTTTTCAAAGCTGAAGCATAGAGCTTCGCTCACTTACTTCACACTCCACTTCACTTTTTATTTTCGTATGTCCGAATTCCGGATCTTTATCTTCGTCTGCAGGTCGCCTTTCTTAACCGATTCTAATCATATCTCAACAATCATATCTCCGCCATTCAAAAAAAAATTACGTAAACTGACACGGCAAAATTCCCGTATAATCATCGAATCTGTACACTAAATTTCACGAGAACCGGTTGAGGAATACGACCTGTACAGGAAGACAAACGTCGGCCGCGAGGTCTACAGCGCACAGAACCAGCCACTAGTGACTGTTTAATGAAAGTAAAATTACTCTAAAAGTTATACACACAAACACGCATTTCAGCGAACCTAAAATGCATGTAAACCTAAAAGAAAAAAACAGTTTGAAAGTGTCAAGTCTTCAAGTATATTTATTACCAGGGCGCTGTCATAAGACCTCCAAGCAGGCCTCCATTGTCGGAAACGTACGACGACCCCGTTATACTCCTCGCTTTATCACTCGCAAGAAACAGAATCAAATCTGCAATCTCCTCAGGTTCCCCTACCCTTTTCAGAGGGGCACTTTGACCCATTGCGTCATAGGCAGCGTCTACTTGTTCCCTCGGTACACCCATAGCTTCGATGATGTCTGTTTTTACGGCTCCCGGGTTCACCACGTTCACCCTCACGCCTTTCGGAGCCAATTCAACTGCTATTGCTCTGGTGAAGTGATCCATACCAGCTTTAGACGTGAGATATGAGAACAAGCCGTCCGCCGGTACCATTAAGCTAGCAATACTAGAGATGTTGACGATGTTGCCTTTAGTCTGCACGAGGTGCGGCGCCGCGAGGTGCGTCAGGTGCACGGCGGAGAATAGGTTGGTGTCCATTACCTGCTTGTAAACTTCCATGGCGTTGGGCGCGAGGATGCCCGCACTGATGCCCATGCCGGCGTTGTTCACCAAGATATCGAGACGTTTGAAGTGGGCTAACGTGTCGGACATGATTCTTTTGTTGTCTTCACTCTTGGACACGTCACCGATGATGACCAGCGGCTTGCTGCCCTTTTCTTCGCATTTCTTGGCGACGTTATTGAGCTTGGTTTGATTTCTCCCAACCATCGCCACTTGGGCGCCTTCGGCTGCGAAGGCTATGGCAGTCGCGGCGCCGATACCCGAGCTGGCGCCGGTCACTAGCGCTACTTTTCCTTTGAAACTCATCGTGTCTCGACTTCGAACTCGAAAGAACTCGACGGCTTCTAATCAAATAACGCGTTCTGATATTTTGTTTCATTTTTATAAGAACGGGTCTAAAAGCACATCAGTCTTATCGTGTGATAATAACATATCTACAGTGAGCTGCATTATACTCACTGATAATAGAGATAGTGCTAATCATTGTAACTCACGTAATTTTTATGTGAGACATTGTTTGTTGGTCTTTTAACATCCTTTGACAACAGGCTAGCCTAGTGTACTCTATACAACAAAACATGAATAAAGTGAGCAGCATCATTTTGACATGTTGATGTCAGTAACCTTATTTATTTTGTGATTTCTGGGATAAACAAAAATGGGTTAATCTATCTACCATGATAGCGATAAGAACTGGATAAGATAATTATTCCCAACTTTAATACAAAACAACACATTTTGGTATTTCTAAGGATATTTCAATCATTCCATATTTTGTCCAACTGGCTCATTGCTGACTTTGCTATGCCTATTCGTCGTCTGATTTCCAGTTCTGAGTCAGGTAGATAAAGTCTTGCACTATATCATATCCCTTTAGCATCCGGCTTCCGTTGGTTCTATCCACAATCATGACTTTCGTTTTGGCGTGGTTAATCTTGAGTCCCATGCCTAGGCTTGCTCTCTCTATTCGACGTAGAAGTTCCGCCATTACAACCTCTGTGGCTGCCAATAGGGTAGGGATTTAAAAGACAAATATGTTTGAAACCTTTCACTTCCGTCAAGTAGCCACTAGTACATAAATAATATGATGTAACGTAGTTGTAAGCCAAAATTTGTGAAGCAAATTAAAAAAAAACATGCGCCTAAGTTTCCTACCTGTTCTTCTAAGTATTGGCTCTTTTTCCGAACAAGTCGGTAGAGCATTTTTATAACTTTAATGTTCATAAGACCATTATTCCGATGGCAGTTTCGTAAGGCCCCCCAACATAGCTCCATTGTCTGAAACGTACGATGACCCTGTGATACTTCTCGCTTTATCGCTTGCCAAAAACAGAACCAAATCTGCTATCTCTTCCGGTTCCCCTACCTTTTTTAGAGGGGAACTTTGACCAATTGCATCCCACGCAGCATCTTTTTGTTCCGCTGGGATACCCATAGTTTCGATAATGTCTGTTCTCACGGCTCCCGGGTTCACTACGTTCGCTCTCACTCCTTTCGGAGCCAATTCTAGTGCTATTGCCCTGGTGAAGTGGTCCATGCCAGCTTTAGACGTGAGATACGAGAACATGCCGTCTGCTGGTATCATAAAGCTAGCGATGCTGGAAATGTTGACGATGTTGCCTTTAGTCTGCACGAGGTGCGGCGCCGCGAGGTGCGTCAGGTGCACGGCGGAGAATAGGTTGGTGTCCATCGCCTGCTTGTAGGCCTCCATGGCATTGGGCGCCAGGATGCCCGCACTGATCACCATGCCAGCGTTGTTCACCAAGATATCGAGACGTTTGAAGTGGGTTAACGTGTCGGTTATGATTCGCTTATTGTCCTCACTCTTGGACACGTCAGCAATGATGACCAGCGGCTTGCTGCCTTTTTCTTCGCATTTCTTGGCGACGTACTTGAGCTTGGTTTGATTTCTCCCAACAATCGCCACTTGGGCGCCTTCGGCTGCGAAGGCTATGGCGGTCGCGGCGCCGATACCCGAGCTGGCGCCGGTCACTAGCGCTACTTTTCCTTTGAAACTCATTGTGTCTCGAATTAGAACTCGGAAGAACACGACGGTTCCTAATGAAATACTCGACTAACACATTTTGATATTTTTTTTAGCCTTTTATAGGAACGTCTCAAAAAAACATCCTTATCTTGTGATAGTGAAATACTTAGAGACAAATAAATAGGATTATATTCCGTTATAATAGCAATGATTGTGCTAATTATTGTTTAATCCAATTGTGTAATTGATGCGTGTAAATTTCATCAGCCGTAATTTTTGATGCGGGTCATTGTTTGATTGTCTTCATACATCGTCTGACAACAGTCTGACAACTGACAACAGCTAATTCGTGAGCCGACTGCAAGTTAAAAACCACACTGAACACCTTGTAATGCCTGGCATCATGTAGGAAAATATATAGGGCGCTCGAATCTTAAAGTTTCGAATCTTTCTTCGAATTCTTCTCGAATTTTAAGAGTAGTAAATGACCGGAACCGATAGAAAATGATAGCAGTCAAAGCTCGACTGATTACACTGATTTTATTGGTTAGACAATCGGTAGCTTAACCTTATTCACTCTATGAGCTCTAAACCATTTAGTTAGCTCCGATTTGTATCTAGTTTTACTTTGCGTGGCCTGAAGGTGTATCCAGAGACCAAACTCAAGTAAAAACATCTGGTCAAAAACAGATTTTACAAATTTTATTGTGGGAAATAGGTACAAACCGGTTGTTTTTTCGATGAAGACCAAAAATTCAGAGAAAAATTACGAGTCAAAAAATTTTTTTTTTGGTCAACTTGTAAACTCCTAATGGGCCCCCGCACACGTCTATTTGGCTTGTCGGACCCTCTACCAGACACCTGGCTTAGTCATAATCATTAACTAACATAATAAGGAACCACGAGACTGCCAGCGCGCAAATGGCCAGAATTGCCTGGCAGACGAATTCAAAGATGCCCAAAAATTAGGTCTGTTTACCTCATATTACATCATTTTCAAACTGATGGCATCATCTAGCCCTTTATTAATATAGAAAAAAAAAACAACTCTGCCAGCGCGCAAATGCTCGAGAGTACTTGACGGACGGGTATGATAGGATTTGTCACAATGGATGCGTCCTTCGGTCTGTTCAAAGCGAACGCAGCCCGCATCATATTCATGTGTGAACATCAATTGGTGGTCGGGGCAACTGTTAATTTCTTTTGCGACCTCTCCCGACCGGCTACCCGGTGCACTCCTTACGATCTTTTGCTTGTGCTTACACGGTTAGATTGTATTTATTATAATTTGAACTGTAAATGATGTTCACGCGTGATGCGAGCCGCATTCTCTTTGATCGAACTGCAGAACGCATCCAGAAGCCAATCCTTTAAGGTTTCGTCCTGGATCTCTTGTAATGTGACGAGCCGAGTCAGTTCTCCACCTTAAGAGGTCTCTGGTAGAAGGCTCATCGGAACCATTCTTACACTTTTGCAATATTCGTTTCGTCCTTTTCGTTCTGGATGTAAGGATAAGAAGGATCCTGGCAGGGGGTCGCCATGTACGGAGGGATTTGGATGAAGTCAAGTGAGAACACCAAATACTAGATAGCAAGTAATTTTATTTGGATTATGCTGCTTAATTAATATTGAGTAAAAATAAGGGTAGGTTCAGAGCGTACGTAAAAAAGCTCCAACATTTTTTGACGTTATTGAAAAATGAACTATATCACCACAAACAACATAAACAAAATCCTATAATATCAACAACTAAGTCAGCGTCACGAGTTGTTTCGATTTCGAGTTTGATTTTGAGCATTTTTTCGATTGATTTTAAACCAACCCAAGGTGTTTTTTTTTCTTCAAATTATTGTCCCTTAAAAAATTACATGATAATATTTAGGTGTTGCACCAAAATACCAAATGGTTTGTCTTCGTGTTCACATCCACCACTCGCCTAAACTAAAATAAAATATAAATGAAAGTGTTACATACTAATTACTTTTCATTTGATTTAGATTGAGATATTTAAGTCAAGTATCTATCTACACGTATCGGTTTGGGATATCTAAAGACCGGAACAACATCATTCTTTTAGACCGTCTCCTTGGTGGCTCCGGCCATTTGCGTTCTGGCAGAGCTGGGAATCCTTTCTCTACTAATAAAGAACTGCGTGCTGCCATAGGCTTAGAAATTACTTAGTGTGAGGGAAGTACCTAGTTTTTGGGAGTCTTTTAAGTGGTCTACCAGGCGCTTCCAGCCATTGGCGCGTTGACAGATTTGTTCCTTTTGCTATTAGTAACGCACAAAGTCATTAGTTTGGAAATGGTGTAATATGAGGTCAAAAGCACCCTCAAATTTGAACCAAAATTTTAGACTGTCACATCGTTCCGGCCAATTTCTACGGGTAACATTTTACAGATTTGAGCACTTTATATATTTTTCTACATGCTGCTGAGCTCTTCAAGAAGTTCTGTGAGGTGGAAATCTGTAGTTGCCTCACGGACTTAGTAAAGCTTATTCTCTATGCAACAAACATCAATAAAGCTTGAGTCCACTATAACGTACATATAGTTTTATTATATGTAGGGTTAAATGTGATGCGCGCGCGTCACAATGGCATATGACATTAAAAATTGTGCGTAAGCTACTAAAAACTACAACAATAAAATGTAATTATAACCTGCTTTCAAACACATACTTGACACTACACACAGTACTTAATTTTGGTTTGCGCAATAAAAAAATATATCGCTAAAAATATTTTATTAGATTTTAAGAAAGTAAAATAATTCTAAGATTTTTAAACACAAAGAAACACGCATTCGCGTTGAGGAAAACCTAAACAGTAAGTCTGTAAAAATATAAGAAACAAAAATCTGAATTGAAGTTAAAATGTCTTTAAAGTATATTTATTGCCATGGCGCTGTCGTAGTGCCCCCCAACAAGCCTCCATTGTCTGAAACGTACGACGACCCTGTGATACTCCTCGCTCTATCGCTCGCCAGAAACAGAACCAAATCTGCTATCTCTTCCGGTTCCCCTGCCTTTTTTAGAGGGGAACTTTGAGCCATTGCGTCCCACGCAGCATCTTTTTGTTCCGCTGGTATACCCATAGTTTCGATAATGTCTGTTCTCACGACTCCCGGGTTCACCACGTTCGCTCTCACGCCTTTCGGAGCCAATTCTAGTGCTATTGCCCTGGTGAAGTGGTCCATGCCGGCTTTAGACGTGAGATACGAGAACAAGCCGTCTGCTGGTATCATTAAGCTAGCGATGCTGGAGATGTTGACGATGTTGCCTTTAGTCTGCACGAGGTGCGGCGCCGCGAGGTGCGTCAGGTGCACGGCGGAGAATAGGTTGGTGTCCATTACCTGCTTGTAGGTCTCCATGGCATTGGGCGCCAGGATACCTGCACTGATGCACATACCGGCGTTGTTCACCAAGATATCGAGACGTTTGAAGTGGGCTAACGTGTCGGACATGATTTTTTTGTTGTCTTCACTCTTGGACACGTCAGCGATGATGACCAGCGGCTTGCTGCCCTTTTCTTCGCATTTCTTGGCGACGTTATTGAGCTTGGTTTGATTTCTCCCAACCATTGCCACTTGAGCGCCTTCGGCTGCGAAGGCTATGGCGGTCGCGGCGCCGATACCTGAGCTGGCGCCGGTCACTAGCGCTACTTTTCCTTTGAAACTCATCGTGTCTCGACTTCGAACTCGGAAGTACTCGACGGCTTCTAATCAAATAATCGACTAACACGTTCTGATATTCCGTTAGGTTTTTATAGGAAGGTCTCAAAGAAAACATCAGCATTATCGTGTGATATTAAAATACATGGAGACAACTAAACACGATTAGATTTCGTTATAAAATATAAAAATAATGGTGCTAATCATTCTGACATGTAATTTTTAATGCGAGTCATTGTTTGTTTGTCATTAGACATTGCCTGACAACATACTAGCGTAGTATACCTATAGCCTCTTTGCGTCAGAAATTAATTAGTTATCACTCATCGGAGCCACCCGGGTCCCGACACGCACCGCTTCGCTTCGTGCGGTTAGGTGTTCTATAAAGGAACTTTTATGAAAATGCGCTCACTACATCTACTTCGGGTCGCTTCGGCGTAAGCTATCAACGCGCGGACAGGGAGTGACCCACTCAGTGACCACCTAGCCCCCGCAGTGGTTTTCGTAAGGAAAAGTGACAATCGCTGACAGACTACTTGGAAATTCGTTGCCCACACGAGGTTAGCTTTTTTACCAGTTTCACCCGCGGTTAAAAAGTCCTATGTGCTATTCTAGACTATAATCTATCTCTGTGCCAAATTTCATCCAGATCTGTTCAGTCGTTCTGGCGTGAAAGAGTAACAAACATCCATCTATCCATCCATCCATCCATCCATTCTAACAAACTTTCGCGTTAATAATATTAGTAGGATTTAACAATAATGTAATTATTTGCACTTTATTTTTAATTATTATTGATGTTTGACTTGTAAATTGGTTTACGAAATAAATACGTTAGAACGAAAATATACTGGAGATTTGTTAAAGAAACAGTTATGAAGATGAACTTCCGCAAAGTAACGTCTGATTCAATCCTCTCGGCGTCACGTCAATGACAATGTCACGTTAGCAGAACGTCACGTTTTTTTTCACACTCTCACAATGTCACGACTCACGTTTGCACAATGTCACGTTTGCCCAATGTCACACTCTGGCAATGTCACATTCGCAAAATGCCACGTTTTTAATCATTTTACTCTCATAATGTCACGTTTTTAATATTTTTCACTCTCACAATGGCACATTCGCAAAATGTCACAGTAACCTTCTAAGAGCCACTTACATAATCTCGGGTTATCTTGTTAACTCAGAATTAACTGCTCATCAGAGGTTAAACTGATAAATCATCTTGCGCCACCAAAAGTTAGAAGCTAACCTTGAGGCAACACAATATTAGAGTGATTTTTACAACATTTTCACTCTGAGTTTACTAACCCTGCGTTTAAGAATTTAACTCTCAATTACTTGGTAGGCCCTTAGTCCCACTTGCAGATTAGAAGATAGATGCGAAGTTCAATTCTTAAACACAGGTCTAATTTACTCCACATTTTGGTCGTCTTTTGTTTTTCCATTTCGATCGTCTTATTTTTTCATATTTTGATCGTCTTTTGTTTTTCAATTCTGATAGTTATTTGTTTCCACATTTGATCGTCTTTTGTTTTACCGTTTTGATCGTCTTTTCTTTTCCATTTCGATCATCTTTTGTTTTCCGTTTCGATCATCTTTTGTTTCCTTTTCGACAGTAAAATCCTATTTTTTTTAAAGTTGAGCAAGAAATTGAAATAGATACGTGACAATATGATAATTTGAGCACGTGACATTATGAGAGTGTGACATTTTGAGACATTGTGACATTTTGAGACATAGTGACATTATGAGAACGTGACATTGTGCGCCGACAGGAATTCAATAAACATAAATTGAAAACCCTGAGTCCTTGTTCCCTTTGCCAAGCTAACATGTCAGAGCTAGAGGCGCTATACACATAAATCGGCACATCCGAGCGGCAAAACCGAGGATTAGCTGTAGTTGCTTCGGACCGGCCTTGCCGTTCAACAAGCACTGCCGAATCGAATGTGCCGAATCCACTGTGTGCGTAGCGGCTCTCATTCGCGAGCGTGCTCAGAACGGTGTGTCCCGCAGGCTGACGGGCGGCGACCTGCCCGTGGAGGTGGAGAGCGGCGCCACGACGCGCTGCACGCTGGGCGGCAAGACGCGCGCGCTGCAGCTCCCGCCCGCGCCCGCGGCGCCGCCCGCGCAGCCGCTGCCGCCCTTCACGCACGCGCACAACGTCATCACCTACCACCCCGCCTCCGCGCGCGCGTGAGCACGCCTCGGCCCCTGCCCGCGAGAGTGTACAGCTGCCGCCATGTCGGTGTCTATGGTTTGAGATCAGTTTACACTGGTTATAGGTAACACCGAAACCGCCCTATTGCTTCGAACGCTCGCAAAACTGTTTCCATTGGTTTTGTTAAAAGCTTTTTGACCAATAGGGACGGCGGATCGGCGATTTCGCGGCAATAGTCTGGTTCCGGCTTAATAACAATGTTAAAGCAATTTCTTTTACTAGTTTTTATTTTTATTTATTTGCATATTTTAATGAGTTGTTTTTGCTACAACAAAAATAATCAGATGGCAATCGGGTTTTCCATGTATTTCACGTTATACCCGACCGTAAAAGTTAGTGTTGTATCTAAACAAAGTTTAGGTACTAAAATATTTAACAGAGATGTAGAAAATTAGTGTGCCTTTGAATTAAGTGCCTGAGATTTACAGCTAGAAATTAGGCAGATTACATTGTAAAGTATGCCACCAATAAAATCAGAAATTCGTCAACTTGTAGTACCTTGTGTTTTATGCTCGCTGATCTTCGTATGCGCTGCATCGTTTCATCTCGATTGAAACGAAAGAGACGCAGTGCATCCGTTCGCCAGATCAATACATGAAGCTGGACTGAAATAGACGAAGGTCAAGGGCAGCAATGCGCCGCATCTCGTCCAATTACATTGTAACGGAACATGGAGCGCATTCGCTGGCCTTCGCCGGCTTCATCTGTACCTGGGTTTATAACTATGTTGGCCCCGTCTTCTTGTGACATTGGCAGCAGAGACTTATAAAAGGAGATGTCTTAGTATAGAAACATTAAATTTTAAGACAGCTGGCCTTAACTTTTAAATGAAGTAAAAAGATACGTTCTATGCTATTTGCCAGTCAAGCCATTTTGAATTCGGAAAATTGAGTAAATTCTTACCACAAATTACTTCTTATGGATGCCGCAGCCAGGACGATCATTCAAACAAACGATCACACGCAGCGATCACACGTTTGTAAAATAAAAACAACATTTCAATTATATTGGTTTATTGCTAGCCACGACTTGGCTAGTAACATTGAAAGCAAATAGTAATTAGAGTCAATAAATATTTTTCATTTCTGATTTTGTTTGGATGCGTTTTTACCGAAACAAAAATTTTGTAATGTGGTTTCTACAAGGCGTAATCCGTGATTCTAGCAATGGGACCTAACATAATAATTTTGTTAAATGTATTTAATAGCGTAAAATATTTTATTAATTACGCACAATAACGTACCTTTTTAAATTATTATGTGAATTTATATTGACTGAAAGTCGCATTTCGAGGAGTCAAGCTAGTTAAATTAATAATTATTGTTTTTAAATACGTAAGTCAATTTTAAGGTGATAATAATAATGTACTTTACTAGGATTAATTTAATTAAGTTAAAAGGTGATTAATTATTTTTGTTATGATTTTCTTTTTAATGATGAAGTCAGATAATTTTATGAATGTGTCATATCTTCGAATTAGTGTAAAATAAATTAATGGATTATACCAGTAACACTGAATTAAAAAAAAACTACTTAAGTAGTTAATTTTACGAAACATTTTGATAATTTATTTGTTATTCACTGTGCTACAGAATGTTTAAACTGGTGACAATTAAAGGAAGAAATAGAATTATGTACTTATACAAAATAGAACACCGCCGAGCGTAAGCTAAATTTTTAATAATTTCCCATAAAATCCGTCTAACTTCAGAGCCTTAAATGTGATTGTAATTTTTATCAATGTGTACATAGTAATATTGTACAAAACAGTGATTCATATTTAACATAGTATTTATTTTTAGGTCAGTATTAGTTCGTTATGTTAAAACTTAACAACGAAATTAACGTTAATTGCGTTGTCAATAACGTGATAATCGCGCTATGCGAAATAACTATAGTTATATTTACGCTATGCGAAGTAACGTTCGCTGTCATCACGCTATGCGAAATATAGGTACCATTATAACCACGCTATGTGAAAACGGTACAAAACCGTTATTATGTATAGGTGTATATATTTCTGTTAATTTTATGTGATTTTGAAATTCGGACGTGCCTTGACGCGGTGCCATGGTGTTTTTGTAATGTTTAAAAATATAGTAATTTTACAAATATTAAAAATGATTTTTATTTTATCCTTTTCTAAAACAAGTCACGTTTGTCCATAGAAGTTAATTGCCACTCATGCAGGATGTTAAACTAATTTTGGTATAATTAGAAAAACTCTCAATGTCTCAATGATTTGACCTAAAAGAAAGGACGAAAGGAACAAACTCACTAGCAAGGACTCAACGTAGACCTATTGAGGTAAATTTATAGAGATGATGAACTGAACATTACATCCTTTTGAGTTTAAAAGTAGTACATTAAAGATCCGTTCAAAGTACTAACTCATTTGCGTTGTAGCATTAGTAGCGTTCTACGTAATAGATGTGAGTAGCTTTCAGGAGCGTTGCGATTAATTTTGTTCGTGTGACTTCTTAGAAGACTTAGATTCTGACATTTAGTACTTTGCATGGTTTATCAATAACTTAGTTTACAACAGCTTACAGCTTGTATAGTTTAATTTTAAATGTCTTGCCGATTCCTTACAAAGAATACGTCAATGCTAGTCCTACGAGGAAATATCTCACTTAACTTGGCAAGGAATAAGAATGATGGCCGTTATTCCTAGTTAGGAGGCGTGCGTAACGATACGGGGTGAGGTTACACGCGTAATTGACACGAATGGCTTGTTAGGGGCACTTTGGAGGTACTTTCTATGATAAGCTCTATTTTGAGGCAGAAATTGACGGAATAGTAGTTTTAGTGGTAAACATTGTGTAGGTATGTGTGTGTGTTCGTTTCTTACTTTTTCACGCTCAACGAATGGACTGATTTGAATTAAATTTAGTATGGAGGTAGCTTATACTCTAGATTAACACAGGCTACTTTTTAAACGCGGGGGAGCTAGTAAGTAAATATTGATGGTGGTGTTTAAAAGAGAAGACCTACACTCTGCAGTGAATGGAAAAAGACTGCTACCTGCTAATGATTATGAATACAGTACGGCCAATTTAAAGAAATCACATTTATTTTGAGTCTTCATCAAAATTCAACGAATGTAACTTGTAACGAGGGCACACAATATTATTTATTTTTCCAATGTTAGAAGCTGCAAGAAATGTGATCTCTTTAGTTGGGGCCTACTGTAGTGATAAAAAGATCTTCACTATAGTAATAAAATACTCAAAAAGGTTTCGTTGGGTAACGCGAGATATTTTGGATATCGTTGTATGTTTATTGGTTCATTTTGTACATCACAGGTCACAGCACTAAAGTTTCCGAGCTGAATATTTTACCGTGGCAAGGTCGCAACCCAAGCTCTACTGTACCTATTTTGCAACATTGAACAATATTTTGAAAGAAAAACATAAAGCGAAACAATGTTTTGTGTATTTAATAATGTTTCGACAACACAAAAATTAAGAAACTACCTTCGCTGGTCTAGTACCTAACTAAGTCACTATTTGAATTTAAATGTAAGTGTATACAATACAATATAACTCAATTGCAAACCAAAAACTGCAATGGAAAACCTTAAAAACGAATTATCGTGTATGTGTATAAAAAGCAAGCAAGTTTGTATAGGGCAAGTGGCTAGCCCAGGGGGCTTACATGACATCTCATTGATATGATAGTTACGTTTTGTTTTTGACGCTGCGCGACCATGGACCTTATTGCGCAACGATACGATTCATGGTCGCGCAGCGTCGAAAACAATACGTAACTGTCATAGCAATAAGATGTCATGGTAGGCCCCCTGATGTCAGTTTCTAGGCCGCCCGAAGGCCTCTGAACTTACACAAGTATGCCAAAATAACGACAGACGGTGATTTTGATGGTGACTGGGAAAGTCGACGGCAAGAGATCTTGAGGCCACATCCGTTAGTCCGATCAAATTCGCACCGCTCTTTATATTATAGGTACCACAATCTACGAAACACGCTCTTTAATTACGCTCCATGGTGCGAAAATCCATAAGAGTTTTATTTTATTGAACGTAGAGATCACGACCCTCAGACATGAGGAATACGACTTAAGGAGAAGGACGACAAAACAAACGGTTCCTATCTATCAGCAGATGGCAGTCCAAAATACTTATTTTTATCCTTCTATCGATCAACATGAAAAGAAAATATTGTCAGGCCGCTCATAAACCCATCAATACCGCGAAATAATGTATTATTTGTGTAGGATAAGTAAGTATATCCTTAAGTTTTATCTATAGTATACCTAGAGTATTTATTTTATAAAGTAAGAAGGATTATACGGATAGATTGTTTGTATGGCTCCTTTCTCGGGAGTAATATTCTCCTAACTCGTGGAATATACCCTCGTAAGTAGCCTAAGTAGATACAATCGACAGTCAAATTAAACGCTATTCTATAGATAAATATGGTAATAGCATATACTCGTAGTAAACTGAATATCGTCCGGCGAAGTGTGGGTGTTGTACACCTCTGCCAGCCCCTTCGGAAGAAAGGCACAGAATAAATAATAGTGATTTGATTTTAAAATTTCTTTATTAACAAACACATAAATCAAATTTTGTACACTCAGCAGTAGTAAATAAATAATGATACTACGTAGTATTTGGGAGTATTCTGTGGTACCTACTTATACTATAATTAGTGGCTCTGTGGGCTGAAGACCTCGCGAGTCTATAACCCCCATAACACCGCCATTAAAAAACATCCAAAACCTGAGTTGACAAAAAAAAACAGCTCACAAAATTTAATGAGAATCGGTTGAGAAATGCAACCTGTAGAATAGGTAGAGGAGGACAGCCAGACAGGCGGCCGCCGGACATATATTCGAAAGAATTTTTGCCGAAGCTGCAGCAGAGCCAACGCTTGCTCGGTCAGTAAAAAGATAATGAGAGCATGGAGAAAGCAATTTATCTGTAGATAGTTCGTTCCATGTTTGGACATCGAAAGCCTTAGCATTAGGCTGCACATCTCCAGTGGGCATGGAATAACTACCTACTATTACAAGCAGCGCACGAAGAAAAATATCACCAATACCACTTCAGTCCCTGGCAACCATAGTACAAGCCTGTGGTACAAGCTTTGCTTAGTTTGGGGTCCGTGTTTACAAACATATCCCAAATACTTATTGAAAAGCTAATGATGTAGACTATCTCCCTAAGCGAAGAGGTTTTTTAATTACTTTGTCTATCTATTAAATAAATCAGTCTAAAATAACTCCTTTTACAAACGCGGATCTTTTTCATAGCTCTATTTTGTCTTGGGAACGTTTTAAAAAAACAGAAAAAGGGAGATTATAACCCATTTCATTGCACATTCCAAACATCAAAATCTGATGAAAAGTTTCCAAGAAATTCGATAAGCGCGTTTGTATGGAATATTCCGCGCTTCGGGGGACTCTTAAGTGACCTGGACCTAAATAAATATACATATACAAATTTGCTGTTGCCACGATTATTCAATCATGCCTTGTAAAAAAAGTAGGTATGTACCTATAGGTATTCACCCACCAGTCTACGTAGGTAGTAGGCTAGTAGCTACGCCAACGCAATACTTGGTTCAAGTTCAAAGTCAGAATTAATTAAGTGGCGAAATAATTGAAAGCGATTACCAATTAAGAGAATTCCAAAGGTATTGGAAACCCTACATTTCGATTCGTTTGATTAGTTCGCAGTTTGCTATTAACTCCCGTCGTTAATTTCACAAGTAATTTGTTTGCTATTGGTTTGTTTGTTACGTTAGGTACCTACTCCGGATTCTAATTAATTGAATAGGTACCTACTATTTTTGTTAAAGCACTTTTTAAAGCCTTATTTTTAACCCCTGACGCGAAATCGACGGGGTGTTATAAATTTGACGTGTCTCTCTCTCTGTGTGTGTGTGTGTGTGTCTGTCTGTAACATCGTAACCTGAACAGATGACCGATTTTGATTTTGTACGAAAGGTGAATTAGTCGGGAGTGTTCTTAGCTATACGTTTGATGAAAAACGGTGTTGAAGAAAATCGGTGTCGGGGGCTTTTTACATTTTAAATTTATACTTATTTTCTACAACACATATACGACTAAGTACTTATTAAATGTAGGTAATTTTTTTTTCTTATTCCTTTAGACTCTATTCTATTCTACGACAAAGCATGCGTGCCTAGAAAAAACGGACAATACTATTTCAGAACTAATCTTTATTTTTACTAGCTGCGCAAACGTAGAATACTATTATTTTCAGAACTAATCCTTAATTTTACTAGCTGCGCCCCGAGGTCCCAGAAGAACCGTTATTTTTTCGGGATAAAAAATACCCTATGTGCTTTTCTGTACCCCTGACAACGTGTATGAAAAGTTTCATGATGTTGAGTTTTTGACCGTAAAAGTGTAACAAACAAACTCACTTTCGCATTCATAATATTAGTAGTTGGAGCACACCAAATGCAGGTGCACACATAAGGAACGGACTGTAACTGAATTTGGTGTGTTTTAGCTCTTAGGATTAGGATAGAAGTCACTAAGTTTCTTACATAAAAACTTTTTTAGGTCATTCTCCGGCTCATACTGCCTCTATACAAAAAATATCAGCATCTACCTATTCCACAACTGCGTTAATGTAAGGCAAACACACCTAGATATATACGTATTTATAATATTAATAGCCCTTCCCTATTTATTTATTTAAACGGGCAAGAGCTTTTATTAACTAAACAAACTACAAACTAGGTAACGCGGGAGTAGGGATTTGAAGTATAAATATATGTACCGTACGTAAATAATGTTACGTAACTTCATTAAAAGTAGGTACGTAGAGAACGCTATCTGATGAACGAGAATCTAATTATGATAACGCAGCAAAGACAATATTTTTGAGATAGATAGATAGATAAACATTTTATTGTTCACACTAGAAATAACAAAAACAAAAGAACAGAAAAATCTTAGTAAACCAACTGGCGGCCTTATCACTAAGAGGCAACCAGGCAACCTTACTGTTTTTTAGCATACCTACTTTCTTTATTGTATTAATTTAGCGTTCTTAATAGGGTTCAATAGGCTTAAACAGAAGAGCTACAAGTATGCAGAGGGTTCAAATAATCTCATAGAAAAGTACACATAAGTAACAGAAACAAAAGACTACCGCTTAAACTAGTGCATCAACTGGTGGCTTTATTGCTAAGAGCGATCTCTTCCAGGACAGTAACTATGTATGATGAAAATAATGAATTCGAAACTGAGTAGTAATTGTTAAATCCAAATACCTAGCTAGTAGGTACCTACTCAAACTTTAAAAAAGACAAAATCATGCTGAATTCAGCGTCTCTGTGTTTTTTTGGTTATTCCTCTATCGTTCCAAATCTCCTGCAGCCATGTCATTGCATTCCTTGCCATCCCAATTTTTCGTCTAATATCGGCGCAGCAATCACCATCATCTTTGATATAGGCTCCCAGGTATACCATTTCTTTCACCATATTTATACCTATATTTATTTATGTATGCAAAAATACCTTCTCTGAGTTAAGTTCTCTGTAATAAAACAATGGACCCTTCGCTAAGTACTGAGTGATTATTAAAAGAAACACTTAATATTTTTATAAGGTCTCGTAAACGCATACTTGGAAAATAAAATGATTGGCTGGTAATAGTATTATCCAACTAGCTGCACCCCGCGGTTTCACCTGCGGATAAAAAGTATATGCTATTCTAGCCTATAATCTATCTCTGTGCCAAATTTCATCCAGATCGTTCAGCTGTTCTGGCGTGAAAGAGTAACAAACATCCATCCATTCATTCTTACAAACTTTCGCGTTTATAATATTATTAGCTGCACCCCGCGGTTTCACCTGCGATTAAAAAGTATCCTATGTTACTTCTAGTACCTCCCAAAATATGTGTACAAAGTTTCATGATGATTCGTCAAGTAGTTTTTGCGTGAAAGCGTAAGAAACATCCACGCTTTCACATTTATAATCCTTTAATATTATAGTATGACAGGATAGTAGGATAAACCAATCGTACGTGATGCGATGTCCTGTACGATATCTGTAATGGAAAAAAAAGTAATCACTTTGATAAAATTCACCATGTTACTCGTATGTCTTTCAAAGCACGTTATTGCGGGTCTCTAATAAATAAACTTCGTAGAAGAAGTCGTAGACCGTAGACCCGTGACGTAGACGTCGTAGAGCCGTGCTACCAAGCATCTGAATCAACATTGTGCTCAATAAAAGCGTGGGAACGTTTTCACGTGTCATGAAAGTAAGTCATGAAAATGGCGAAAATGTCAATATTGAAAATAACGAAATTGCGTTTCGAAATTGAATTTCCTTGTAACATTTCTGTGAAAATAGGTAAATCGTATAGGATACAAAGTAAATTTCATAAAGAAGTAAAAACGCGAGAATTCGAGAGAGCTTGTACTGATTTCAGTTCCAGCTGAATGTGATAGCAATCAAAATGATTGTTAAAAGAAATACTATGTTCAGATTATCATCATCATCAGCTCGTAATCGCCCACTGCTGAGCATAGGCCTCTCTTCTCGTACGCCACTCATCCCGGTCCTGTGCCAGTCTTGTTCAGGTTCAACCCGCGACATTTACAATATCGTCCACCCAACGTGCTGGAGGCCGACCAACGCTTCCTTCAAATACCTACCAAAATTTCCAAACAAAACAGTAATAAGCGTAGTCGCTGTCACTTTAGGTGATAAGGCTGCCTTTATAACATTACCACTTTTTCTTTAAATAAAGAAATTTGGGATACTTTCAATACTTGGAATACTTAGATATTAAAATACATACTTGAATAGATTATGATTTAAAACACGGGAATTACTCAAGTACGATTCAGTCGATTATTCCGACTATAGTTTCAACCGCATTCGGCGGTCTTCATCAGGGCGAGTGCGCGAGCGCGCCTGCGTCTCGCATAGCACTGAATCAACAACAGCAACAATCGTACGTGAGTAATTCCCGTGTTTTAAATCATAATGTGTGAAAACCACGTCAGTTTCCATAACATACTTAAATAGATTTATAATATAACCCAGACAGAACAAACACAAATGTTCATCACATAAATGTTTGCCCTAGGTGGGAATCGAACCCACGCCCCCAAGCTCAGAAGGCAGGTTCACTATCAACTGAGCCACCGAGATAGTGAAATAGAAAGCTGATGATGATGAATAGAAAGTTATATAATCTCTAAGTACAACAAGCGTTTGAAACGTGGATGGAGCCGGGGGCAGAAGCTAAGAATACGTCAAAGATCAATAAATTGTAGCTGTTCTCGTAGACGCCTCTACGGTTGCTACGAACCGGCTACGCTTCCGAGAATTCGCTGACTTCGCTGGAAAACAGTAATCTACAAATAGTAGGTGTGATTTAAAAACGTGATTTAAAAGACGTGATTTCTAGATTATAATTATGAAAATATATTCTACAGTTAAATTGTGAATTTGACAAACATTCTGACTGCTTTAAAATGGTTTTCATCTTTTTTACTACTGGCGCCCCGTGATTTCATACTTTATCACAAGAACATTATATTCTTTCGGGATATAAAATAACTACGTCACAGAATAAATAACAGTACAAGACTAAGGCAATCTAGAGACTACCTTAATCTATAGGAGTGGAGAGGGAAAAATACACATTGCTTAAACACAAACATTCGGTTTTCTTTTTATTAGTGTTTCGAATAATAAAAACAAGTAACATTATTAAAAGAAAAACAAAAAACCTAACTGCAAAAGGTTTTACCCTATGTCACCTCCAATATCAAGACGATTCAAATGACACCGCACGTGTCGAAATCCATCAAGCTGTTTAGGCTGTAGGGCGTGCCAAAGAAACCTCATTCATACATACCCTGACAGATAAATACATACACTCGAAAAACATAACTCTCACTGTGCAGTCGGGTAATAACTTCTAAACCATTTCCCAGAAATAAAATTATATAAAACTGTTCCACTAAAATTTGCAAAAACAGCATATCCAGGTGTTCAATTAGTGTTATCTCTGGGCGGAATAATGAAACTAGGGCGGGCGGCGACCACAACATGCGTTACGTATGTATATGTGTTTTGTTTTGTACACATATTTTAAATGACAATGAAACGTCCATACATTTTGTTATGATTGCCCTGCAGCTTCACTAATGTGGTAGGTAAGTACATATAAAAAATTGCAAAATCTAAATAGGTACTACATTAGATAATCGTCATCATGATGATAATGAGATGTTACTATTATACACGGCGCTAGTTTTGGCAAACCAGCACCCTTATAATTAAACCAAAAAGTGAACAAATTTTAGAGGATCAGTTTGCACAATTTGAGAAAATAATAATTAAACATAAAAAATTGATCACGTGACTAGTTATTTTGTATGGAGACTCGATAATTTTTCAATCGAATTTTAAAAACTTACGTTTAAAAGTGGTTTACTTTGATGGGTAGGAGAACACCCTGAACCAGCACAATGTATAACGTCAGATTGGTTGCGCTGCGCTCGTAGCTAATGTGGGTACATTAGCTACGAGCGCAGCGCAACCTAATTACTAAGTAACAAGATTTTGTCAAGATTATCCTGACGTCCAAATCTTTACAGACAAAATTATTTTCGAACTTGGGCGGATAGGTACCTGCTTCCATAATTATACTTTTATAAGTTCATGAGTAGGTAGGTAGATTAAAATGAGCAAAAGTTTTTAATTAAATCTCACAAGTTCACAAAATTGTTGGCTAATTTATTTTATAAGTAGGTATGTATCGTTAACTAGTAATATCCTGCGGATTTTACTTGACTCATTTTTAATAATTTTATGTTTATTCAAAATAGAGCAGAGCATGGCTACTGGCTAGTCGGATAGCCTGATGGTAAGTAATTGCGTAGTCAAGGGTAGAGGACGTCAATTAAAAAAGTTTGTTCAGTTGTCAACAGAAAACTATATTTGCTCTTAAATAGGATTTCTCCAACTTGTAACAACAACAACTTTTAACAACAGTTAAAGCAATCAGGTCTCTACGATTCAATCACTTGAGAATGAAATAAAATACATTGAATTAAATAGCCAGTATTTCAATAATGTTGACTGACTACATTTATTCATTTTAGTTTATTTTTGCCCGACTTCGCAAGAAAGAGGGTTAAATTTTTCGAGTGAATGTGTGGATGAGGTTTCTTTGGCACGCCCTACAACCAAAGCAACTTGATGGATTTCGACATGTGAAGTGTGTTTTGAATCGTCTTGACAGTGGAAGTGACATGGTAAAACATTTTGCAGCAAATGAATATAAAATTTTAAAATAAAAAATTAATTAAACGTACAATCTCGAAATATTAGTGAGCTTTGAGCTTAGTAGTCACGTTGCGCGAAGGGCGCGATATAAGCCCTGGGCGGGCGGCCGCCGCGGCAGTCCCTCACAGCGCAGCGCCCTGTGTCAATCTCTTCGAGTTCTACGTGATCACTACAAATTAAAGGTAAAACTGTTTTTTTTTTATTATGCAATTGTTTCTTCTTAAATTAACAAAACACATCAGAATTACGGATTTGATGCTGTTGCGCTTTGTAAGCTCTGTGAAAGTTCAATGTCATACCTTGTTGCTGACCGTGCAAGCTGATTAGTTTTTCATAGGTTTAAAGTTTTTTTTTGCTGAATATGATAAAAGAATAAATTTATCAGAATATACTTTTTTGTACCTATGTTGATTTAAAGTATATTTTTAGGACGGAGAGAATTTATAGAGTAATAGTTAGGTGTTCATCGAAGTAGACTGCTCAAGTCCGAATACCTAAAAAAATATTCTTCTAAAACGTTTTCTATTTTGGAACCAAAATTAACTAGAAATATTTTCATTTCGTCCGTTCCGGTAATTGAATTTCGTAATGGACGATGAAGGAATATTCTGAGTTTCCTAATGGATGGTGGTTGAATATTTTTTTGCTTTTACGTTGGTAATCAATTCAATGGAATTTTTCGCCATTTACCTATAGATAAGGTACTTTTGTATTTTTAACCTCCAACGCAAAAACGACGGGGTGTTATAAGTTTGACGTGTCTGTGTGTGTGTGTCTATGGCACAAGAAGCTCCCGATGAACCGATTTTGATTTTGTTTTTTTTGTTTGAAAAGTGAATTAGTCGGGAGTGTTTTTTTGAATTTAAAATTGTGTAGCATGTGATGGATAGAATCCATAACATGTTACATACCACATAAATACACACATTACATACTACATAAATACATAAATAATTGTACTCTTTCTTCTTCTTTAATCGTTCCCTCATTACTGAGGAAGTACTCTTTACATTTGCACTATTAAGACCGGAAGACCAGCGCTGTTGATTAAACAGCTTATGCTGAGGTGGAGCCTTTTTTGAAACACATACATAATTTTAATTTATTATTGTTGTTTGTTATATATATTAGTATCTGTTTGTTATTTTGTTTAATTGCTTTTATTTGTCGTTATATTGTTAATTGTATGGTTTCAAAATAAATTTCTTTCTTTCTTTCTTTCTTTCTTTCATTAATTTACTAAAAACTTACAACAATTAACTTACACTAAGTATATTGAATTCGAAAACATACATAGGTAATTTAAAATTTGAAAACGTGAAATTATATCGAATACAATGATGGACCTTATAATGTATTTTTTTTTAAACTAGTAGTTATGTAGTTAAATAGTCGTTATTTCTCGCGACTTCGAATCAGACGCGTAGTTGAGACATGGCCTCGACGCGGTAAGAGCTTGAGCCCGGATCCAGGCTCGGCCTTCAGCATTGCTATTGAAAAGTTTCAACGCGATAACATAGAAAACGAACTGATAGACATATTATGTAAAAAGGTTAATTTTATGGTCTATCAGATGGAGATTACTAATCACATCTCTTTCATTGGGATGGCAACATCTCCTAGAGATGGCTATAATTCAGCGTCCGATTAATTTAATTTTATTGAAAGTACACGGGAGCCAGAGGTACTGTCACCAGGCAAGCGCGAGAGGTGGGAGGGGGGGGGGGGGAAGGGAGGAAGAGGAGGGGGCCGTAGCAAATGTGAACAGAGTTTAATTGAAATTGACAAGGTGGTCGTAGCCGATCACCGATGCTAAGCAACGGACGACACGGTCAGTCCTAAGATGGGTGACCAGGGGTGGCATTTACAACTGAACGTTATCGTGGCTGAGATAGCACGTTAAATTGTAGGTCCCGGTTGTTTGTTCTATGATAACAATCGTCAAGCCATGTCAGAGGCCATCGGGCGGCCTAGAAACTCTGACATCCGGGCTAGCCACTCGGCCTATCCGAACTTGCTTGCTTTTTGATGAAATTGCATTCTCTAATAAAATGTAAAATCTAAATTAAATTAAAACATTTACTAAAAAGTGATTTATTTCAGCAGATTCAAAAACTAGACTAGTGATTTTTAAGCTGGCACTACATGTCTGCTTTGAGAGTAGCTAGTCACTCTAGCTTGAGAATATTTAGCACTGTTGCCATTTTAGCTAGAGTGTATGGTTTTTAAACCGATTTGAGAACTTCCTCATTTTCTCAAATTGGTTTTTTCATTCATATTCACCTAGGGCAAACATTTATGTGTTGAACATTTGTGTTTGTTCTATGTCTGGGTGTTAATATCTATTTAATTATGTTTTATTAACCTACCTATTTAAAAATATCTAAGTTTGTATATCAGTATCTGGCAGCCATAGTACAAGCTTAGCTTAGTTTGAGGTCAGGCGACCGTGTGTGGAAGTGTCAAAAAAATGATTCATATTCATTTTCCAAAAAAAAAATTGGTACATCAGTTCTGGAGCTACGATGCCACAAACAGACATTGCACTCACACACAGACACACGGACACGTCAAACTTATAACACCCCGTCCATTTTGCATCGTGGGTTAAAAAATTAAAATCAAAGTCACAGTAAGCACGGACAGTTTCCGGTAGCAGCTGAAAATAGCACCCACGTATGCGGGAGGTAGTGTATAGTGTGGGTTCGCCGGGAAACGCGTTGGGTGGGATGACAGGACAGGCGGGTAGCAAACCACCTGTAGTCGCGGCTTATTGTGGACTTTACTTGGCAGGAAATGAGATTGAGTTCCGATTCGGGTTTTCAAAGCATCTTTATTAGGTTTGATTTAATTTAAGTTTTTCGACGGAGCGAGCGCTTGCGAACGAAGCGTCTATGCTTCAGCCAAAGAGAATATAAATACGGGGGAAATATGGCTTCAGCATTTTTGAGTTCGTATTATGTTCTGTCCGATTTTTTTTTCAATATGGCGGAGATATGATTTTTTGTGAAAAGCTAAGTTTATATCTAGCAAAGGATTTTAGTCGTTTCACAGCAAAAAAGGTTGACTTAAAATAGAAGATAGAAGTTACAGATGCTAGACGCTAATGAGTAACTAGAGGCTAAGCTAACTCGCGGTCGCCGACTACTGTAAGGGCTTTAAATTTTAGTCGTTTCACAGCGAAAAAGGTTGACTTAAAATATTATAGAAGATAGAAGTTACAGATGCTAGACGCTAATGAGTAACTAGAGTCTAACTCGCGCGGTCGCCGACTACTGTAAGGGCTTTAAATTTAGAAATTCAGTTACATTCTAATTTATTTTCCAGAGTTAGCAGGGTCAGCTTAGCATTTAGGCATTAGGGTTATCAGGCAAGGGTGCACTGAGCCGAAAAGGGGCCATTGTTTCACTATGGAACCAACTCTGAAATTGAGAAAAAAACATGGCTGTTCCATACATTTTGTTGACGATTAATGAAATTTTTACATGGAAAAGCTATTTTTTTTCTCGAATGGCTCCATAGGAAAAGTTGTTTTTAGTGTTGAGTACCTACAATGATCCCTTTTGGCTTAGTACACCATTATCTGAGATCCATTTAGTCGATTTGAAACGTCAGTGATTTTTTTGTCAGCGAGTTTTTTTTCAATGAAGGATATTTGATTTTTTAAACGTACTAAATCGATAAAGGACAATGGGCAAATTGGTCCAAAAAAATATAAGTTTGCCCCCAGGGTTGGCACATGGTGTTATTTTATGCATTAAAAAAATTACGACACCGGTAAAATTCAATCTACAGAAACCGATATATATTTTTTTAAGAATGGTAAAATATGAATATATTAACAGAAATGTTAAGCAAAACCTCCATGGTTACAACACGAATCACGATGACCTGACAAGCTTGATGGGAAACTTTTTGTCAGACAAGCACTGAGAGGAACTTGCCATCTTCTATATCCTATTTTTAGTGAATAAATTTAATTTAATATCTTCTTTTGTCATGTGGTTGAGCGTGTCGAACATTGTAGGACTTATTGAGTTAAAGTTGGTGGTTTGAAAATTAAATCTTGTATTGGATTTGTTATGAATATCCTTTTTTTTAAACTTATCTGTTTCTGGTTGGTAAAAATATAATATTTCCATTTTACATGCGATCTTTAAAGCATGGCAATTTTTTTTTTTGGCAGGAATAAGTGTTTATTAGACCTTAAAAGACCAAAGGTCTAGTTATTCGAGAATGAGAGATGTGATCGAGCTTCGACACGAGCTTGCTTTGCGGCTACATTTTTGCACTTTGCGATATTATTACCTTAGTTTATTCAGTTCACTGCATATTTAGTTGTTTTGGATGTTTTTTTTACTATTAATATGTTTCATCCAACTGCCGAACATGCCGGCTATGTTTATTGTGCGAAAGATCTGTGCATTCAAGAAGATGTAAACTATTACTCATAATTTTTTTTCATTTGATTTTAACTGAACTGAACTTTGAAATTTAATTTAAACATAAAATATGTATGTATTCGGTTACTAAAGCAACCCTTTCACAAGATTTATAAAATCACAACTACAATACAAAATATATCCAAACCTGTGCATTCGATTTCAGCGAGATTTATTATGCGAAAACCTATAAACCTTTACCTACAAATTGGGTATAGTGTCAATCCTGCGGGCGTTTGGACCAACGTCCATTTATTTTTGAGCATTGTCCTTTGTAGGTATGGAAATTACCGGTTTTGTCGATTTGAAACGTCAGTTTAAATGTCCGTGCTCACACCCCACCTCACAAGATTTCACGAGAATCGGTTGAGAAATGCGACCTGAAGAGGAGGACAGCGTGACAGATGCTAAGAGCTAATGAGTAACTGTGTCAGAGGGTGAGTGCTTGTTACTTATTCGCGCTG
This sequence comes from Peribatodes rhomboidaria, assembly GCA_911728515.1. Classification (NCBI taxonomy): domain Eukaryota; kingdom Metazoa; phylum Arthropoda; class Insecta; order Lepidoptera; family Geometridae; genus Peribatodes; species Peribatodes rhomboidaria. Next base: position 15,057,641 of record OU452182.1, read on the forward strand.
AAGCAAAAAAATCGCTTCTCTACATAATTTAAAACAAAGTCGCTTTCCGTGTCTGTCTGTCTCTGATCTCTCTGTCTATCTGTATCTGTACTCGCTAACTCCTCCTAAAACACGCAACCGATTTTGATGCGGTTTCAACACCAGTTTGATAGTTTTTCCCGGAAAGTTTATAGCTGGCTGAGAAGCTGGGGCGAGTCGCTAATTTCGATAAAGTTTAGTTTGAAAATTGGAGTAGCTTATAGGTACTTACTTCGGACCAATACCTAAGCTATACTTTTCATCAAATTAACGGTTCCTTATTGAAAATAAAAACGTAATATTACCCGTTTTTAAATAAGTAAATCTCGTTAAACGGTTAAGTTTACATAATACGTGGACGAAGGGGTGAGTTTGCTCAGCAGATTTATACGCAGCTTATGCAAAGCAGTCAGAAGGGTTACCAAGATAAACCTAGCACCCAAATATATGTACGAGTATGTATATTAGCATGAAGAAATTATACAAAATATTAGGTATAAGCCGAAACGCTTTGGAAATGAAAATCAATTTAAAAAGTAAATAGTTAGCCCACGGAAGCTAACCCGACCATTTTATTGAGTTAGGAACTAGTCTTAATATATATAAATCTCGTGTCACAATGTTTGTCCTCAATGAACTCCTAAACCACTTAACCGATTATAATAAAATTCGCACACCATGTGCAGTTCGATCCAACTTGAGAGATAGGATACTTTTTAACCGCGTGTGAAACCGCGGAGCGCAGCTAGTCAATTATATGTTTGAAGTTATACAGGGTTATCAAAAAAGGATGTACATAAATATGATGTATAATATATAAACCGAAAGGGGGTCATTGTAGTCTTTCACCGAGGGAAAATTCAAATCACATGTAAAAACTACAATAATGAAAAGAGGATATTATAAGGTTAAGAATTATTTAGAAGATAAAGATGTCTGGAGCCTTCCACTTCCGCCAAGTAGCCACTAGTATTTATAGATATTACCTAGTTGTAAGCCAAAATTTGTGAGACTGTAATTTATTTATTATTTGAAAAAATAATGCCCCTCAGTTTCTTGCCTGTTCTTCTGAGTAGAGGCTTTTTGTCCGAACAAGGCGGTCGAGTCTATATAAATAACTTTGACGTTCATAAGTGTATCTTTGATACCTAAATTGAATAAAAACATTTTGACTTTGACTTTGACTTTGACTTTGACATCACTATGAACAACGTTTACTATAGAGCCTACTCTGAAATCGAGAAAATTAGCTGTTCCTTAAAAAGTTCATTAATCGTAGACTTTGCATGGGATATCTGTTTTTTCTCAAATTCACAATGACCCCTTTTCGGCTCAGTCCAATCTCTCCTGATAACCCTGAAAAGTGTATACCTAAACGCTAACCTGACTCTGCTTACTCTGGAATTGAAATTTGAATGTCTATTTGTAAATGTAAAGCCCTGTCCACCGCCTGAGGCTAGCTCGCGGTCGCCGACTGCTGTAACATTCAAATAACGTCTTTGATCATCTATTCTAACTCAACCCTTTTGGCTGTGAAACGACTAAAATCCTTTGCTAGATATGTACATAGCTTTAGGCAGGAGCTGATGCCCGCGTATGTACGAGTAAGTAAGTGAAATGTTCATTATTTATTACTGGGTCCCTTCTTCGCCTTTTGAAGATTAGCTGCTGAGATACTAGTATTACCTACCTAATCTGTGTACCCAATTTATCCTTCATGTTTGTTATCATGTCGATAACAGGATATGTTTATTTCCAAGAATAGAAATTGACCTACTAGATGTTACCTGCGATTTCGTTCGCGTTTATTCAGAAAATAGTATCCATAAATCTTTTTCCTGATATTACTTGATGTAACTAATTATCACATTAAGATCCGTTTAGCCGTAAAAAACCTGCAAATAGACGGACAGAGTTACTATCGATTTTATAATATTAGTGTGGATGCGACCGAGCGAGCGTTAACGAGCGCAGCGTCTCTGTTTCAGCATCGACAAACTTGCTTTCGTATGTCCGAATTCTGATTTTCTTTGTCTTGCTCCACAGGTCGCATTTCTTAACCGATTCTCTTGAAACTTTGTAAGTAGGTTCGATGATTATATAGTTTTTTTGTCGAGGCAATTTTTGGATTTTTTTTTAAATAAATATGTTTTACAAAAAAAAAATACATGACAATCCGTTGAGGAATGCGACCTGTAGAGGAAGACAAAAGTCGGCCGCGAGGTCTAGAGCTCACAGAGACCAGCTACCTATAGAGCTTCTTCTTTAGTGTTAGTTTTTTTTTTAAATTTTAAATTTTTTGGTGCTTATGTCGCATAAGCGACTATGTCAGCTCCATTGTGTACATTCTCTTGTCACCTACTTCATAATGTTACACATTCATTTGAGGGTTCATGCAAAAATACCCATTCATTGTGTAAGTTTTGAAGTTTGAAATGAGTTTTGATTCTTAGAGCGTTTCCACATTATCCGATCCGATATCGGTGTCGGACGCCGATCCGATATCGGGGTAAGTAAAATGTATGAAATATGTACCTGTCTTTCATATTGTCCGGCCCGATATCGGATATCGGAGCCGGCACCGATATGCTGGCGGCACCATCGGACGCCCGTGAGCCGTCGGGCGATAATGTTTATATGTGTGCTATACGTGTATCTAAATTGTCTCTTGTGTGCGTAGAGCCCGATGCGCGGCGGCCATTTTGAGCTTGTTTACTAGTTTGGTTGTCATCATGGTGTCGTCATCATTTAAATACGATATAATTACATTAATATAATTAATTATATTAATAATTAATAATATTAATTACTTAATAATATTAATAATATTAATTAATTATATTATTATTTATAATTACTTAAGTAATAATTTATTATTATTAATTATATTTGTACCCAATACTGTCTGTGGATATATCTTTTTTTGCGTCTCAAATATAATAGATACAGCAAATAAAGTTTTCTATTATAGTCTGCCATGATGACCTGCCTGCACTAAGCTATCGAGCAAATGGCCGTATCGGAACGATTTTGTCGGAAATATGTGAAAATAGCACCGGTGTCGGCTATCGGATGTCGGCTATCGTCGTCCGACACCGATATCGGATCGGATAATGTGGAAATGCTCTTACTCGTGAACTGATCAGAATATCAAAACTGTTTTTAACCCTCGACGCAAAAACGACGGGTGTTATAAGTTTGACGTGTCTGTCTGTGTGTGTGCGCGCGCGAACGGATGAACCGATTTTGATTTTGTTTTTTTTTGTTTGATAGGTGAATTAGTCGGAAGTGTTCTTAGCTGTTACTATTTAGAGCCGCATTCTAGAACGACGCTTTGTATTTAATTCTCGATTTAAAACTAGTTTTTAGTCAAAATATCAAATTGTTTAGTAGAGACAGTACAGCACAATACAGAGAGTGAACAGTAGAGTAAAACTAGTTTTATCAATATCAATGAGTGAGCGTCGTTTTAGATTGCGGCCCTTAATCATCCAGAGGCGAGGGTAGATACGATATATTCCGAATTGTGGGTGAAACTTGAACCCGATTAGGTCAAGGAGATTACATTGATGAGAGAAAACTGTTTTTTTTTTTGTACAAATCTCTAGTGTATTTCCGCTTCAACGTTCCGCTTCGTACATCAAGGAATAGGTTTTAAGTACATTGATTTAACAAACTAATACCTGGCTACTTTTAAAATGTTTGCATTTAATTCAATGAAAACCACAAAACTTTAGTCGTTGGATTAGCTTGCTATTAAAAAAAGGCAGGCACTTTTACTAACATTGCAATAGGACACACATCTCGCTGTTAAAACCATTCAAACTGCCTAACTAATGTTAGGGCTGAATTTGTGATAAGTTTCAAATGTAAACTCAGCTCGAGTTGATGTGAGAGTGAAATCCATTATAAGGTTGTCTAAGCTAGGCGTAGGATGCAAGAAGAAGTTATGACAACGCCTTTATAAGTATCCTACTTCTACCGAAATATTCCAAACATTTAACAGCAGAATTTCTTTTACCGAAGTAACTTTTTTTGCCTTTTCTATTGTCTAAAATTAGCTGTTTAATTTTTTTTAGTATGCTTGGCGCGTAGAAGGCAATTGGCCTCTAAAGAAGAGTTTAGTAAGTAGGTACTTATTCGCACTAAGCGTATAAGTAGGTAAAAGTACATATCTAATAAAATATAAGATTTGTTAATATGCTGGAGGTCTATCATTTACTCAAATACTCTACCAGCCGACATCGTAGGAACCCAATATTCAATAGTAAATATTAGTAGGTAAGCGTTGCAATGTAATTAACTATGATAAAAAAAAGCTAGAGAAATCACACGAATAACACGATCTCGGAGGTATTCCCATCTCAAAAGACGGTGCAAAAGTTAGGGAGGAGACCCACATGTGAAATAACCATGCTTATATCTTAGAAGAATACATCTTTATGTAATGTTTATAGACTTTTAGTGCAGCGATGATTTCGTGGAGGAAGATGAGTGCCGCGTGGCTTTGCATTTTGGTGACGTCCCTGGCCGCGGCTATCGACACGTACGACGAGATGCCGCCGGGAGACATGAGCGTCATGTACCAGGTTTGGACTTTGGAAAAGATCAAATCAAATCAAATCAAATCAAATCAAATCAAATCAAATCAAATCAAATCAAATCAAATCATTTTATTTGCATGTCAATGGGTTAAATAAGGTTAAAAGAATTAAAATTAATGTTCAGCCATTAACGACACTAGTCGTGCAAAATTTTTACAATATTTTGAGTCTAGTAGTATTCAAACAATATTAAATCATTATAATCATTTAATATAATCATTATGATCATGAAAGATATGACCTGCTTTTAAGCAGATGTTACGGCCTCACTTTGGTATAACTTTGGGTCCAGAGCCTGGCTTCAATTTAAAATGGCCTTACTACTGCGTGACACATTGGCTTCAATGTTAAATTTGTGTGCAAAGACTGGTACACACATTGGTGTTTTGGCTCCTAAACCTAGATTGTAGCAAAAATGATCAATGTGTGGCCGCGGTATGAAGCGCGCCGTCTTTGCTTTTTTGGCTGGAAGGTATATAATATATTATTGATAAATGTTTTCTGGGTCTGAGTGTTATATTCATCGTAGAGTGTTGTCTTGTGGAAACCTAGTAGAAATGAGAAGCTAATTTCTTCAGTGCTAAGATAATTAACATAGATTTATGTTATATCCTACTTAAGTTACTTTCAGTGTTAACTTTCTTTTTACTTAAATTTATGAATGTTGCAATCCAGAAAAGATAACTGTAGATTTAAGTGGCATAGTTGTTCGTTAAAACGATAGATTTCACCTCTGCAGTCAATACAGCCCTTTCCTTCTTTGTTTTTTTACCTACAACACCTATAGCTCTATGATCTATCTACATAGCAAACTATTTCTATGACAGGAACACAACTACATAGACCCGGGCCCGCAGTCATTTGCTTCAGAGCCAAACGACGGAGACGCGCTGAGGAACCTCCTCCTCTACAAGATGCTCATTTCGCTGAGAAACCAGGCTGTCTCCCCGAACGTACTGGCTGGGTTAGTTTTAATTGTAAATTCTACTTCTACTCCTGCATAAAGGACTTTCCCAAGGATCTCGGGACGGGATGGTCTTTCGCTGGCTGCATCCTTCTGCGACCTTCTCCAGATCTTCATGCAGCATATTTTGGTTCGTGTTCAGTCTACCCAGCGGGTGTCGGTTCTACGAGCGATGCGCCCCATCCTTCCACGCTATGGGCGCAAAATCAGAATTTGTTTAGGGGTGAACTTTAAAAACCTTTTTATTTACTTACTGATCGTTATATTTCAATATTAAGCTACGTGGGTTCTGTCTAAATTGGCCGCTCCAGTTTCTTTTTTTACTTGAAATCCTAAATTTTAAGCTTCGAGTTAGGTTCGACCAGGATGAGGCAGCTTAGCAATTCTTCGGAATTCTTCTGGCGTACAGAATTTGTCATATCTGATATTGTTCAATTTCCTTTAAAATCATATTTGATAAATTCCTTGATGATATTTCCTCAGGCCAAAGTGGGTATCTGCAGGAACTGGTCTGGTGCCCCCAGAAACATTCGATCTCTCGTTGGTCAAGGGACCCATGCTCAAAAGGGCCTCGGAGGGTGACAGCGCCGTGCCCAAGGGCAAGGTGGTGGCCAAGCAGCTGGGAAAGAAATTAAAGAACAGGAAGACAAAAGTTGGTAAGTATGTTGGATAGGTACTTATCTAGAATGCTGAATCATACTTGAAATGGGTTTGGTAGTGATAAGACAAAGAAAGATTTAGCCCCTTACTACTGGGTAGGTAAATGTTATATAGCCTTGGAATATAGTTAGGTCAACTTTTCTTGTAAGAACTGCAGAGGTGTGGAACTCGTTGCCTGCGTCTGTCTTTCCAACTAAATACAATCCGGGGGTGTTTAAGAGTAAAGTGAATAGGTACCTCCTAGGCAAGCGTGTTACATCTTCGATCACGTCGTCGCTTCCCATCAGGTGAGTCATTGGTCAAACGCATGCCTAGTCTGTTGTAAAAAAAACAGTGGTTTGTCTTTATCAATCGAGTTAAAAAAAAAATTAAAAGAAAGATAAGACAAAACACTGTAAAACTATTCCGAGGCTATCAATGATTAAATTAATGATGTAAGGGGCAAGGGGGGGGGGGTTGACTATGAGACGCAATTAAATCATTGTAAGATAGGTAATTATGTCCTAGCAACGTCCGTCAGTCAATGAAATAAATTTCAATAAAACTATTATTTACTCTCTATGAGCTCAGATAGTAGTACTACACTATGAGCCAGAAATAATTATCAATTACTATAAAAATACATCTCATTAAACATATTTCATTATTATTAATACGGAAATAATAAATAAATGCGAAATTTTGGATGTATGGATGGTTGTTACTCAATCACGTCGGAACGGTTGAACGAATCTGATTTGGCATAGGGATACCTACATTTTAGTCTTTAACTGCATCAAGGATACTTTTTACCGCATGTAAAACCGTGGTGAGCAGCTTGTTATATACTTATAAGCTGTAGACACAATGGTGCGGAAATAAATTTGTTTTCAGGAATTAATATAAAAACATTATCGTTTTCGTTTCCAGGTTCCCAGATGATTTGCTACTTCAAGCTCTGCGCGTTCCGACCTCCTAAGTAAACTCTCGTTCAGTTATAAAGATTGAAGAATATTGTTACTAGAAATCTTAGTTCTAGAAATAGATATATTTACTAGGAACTATCTATATTTATATTAATCGTTGACTTCCTGATCGGTGTCCATTTCAATAGCAATTCTCTCGCTATGTGTCAGTAAATAGTTATGGCTCAAATTACGTGAACCGTGCGAAACCGGTTTCTCCAATATACAAGGTGCTGGTTTCGGGTGCAGTAGGTAATACTTGAGGGAAGAGAAAGAATTATTTACTTTGACTACTTGTCAAAGTGAATAATTTTTAGAACATACATTTGCAAAATTCGAAAGAAAGTAATCGAGTCTCCATAAAAAATAGATAGTCACTTGATCAATTTTGTATGAAGACTTGATTATTTTTCACGAATCTTGTGAAACTTGTGTTCAAAAACTGGTTTTCTTTGACGGGTAGAATAACACCTTTACCTATTACTACACCAAAAATCAGCCGTGTTAGCCATCATAATCAAACCGTTTATAGTACTTTTTTTTACGATACATGAACTAAGGGTTTGTTCACGGAGACGCGGACGTTGCGCGTGCAGTGTCGGATCACGTGTGCAAATCAAATAAACTAATGTTTGAGAGCGATCAGGGAAAAGCGTGCTCACGCGCTTTCCGTTACTGTTTTTCTTGCTTTTTTATAGCCGCGTAACGGCCTGAGTCTCCTTGAAAAAAGCCTTAGTCATAACTTTTATTTCTACCTACTAAATTAATCTACTCGTCACCTTCCAGTGAAACCTTGTTTTTTATAAAAAGCTGAGTTTGAAGTAGGTAATAGTTACTTCAATTTCCTTAATGATCTGACTTAGTTTAAGTTTGTGTACTTACTATAATTTTTAATTACTGGTCTAACAACAGTTTTATACTTTAATGAGTCTAGCTGTATGGTTAGGCACTTATCTACCTATTATAGTTTCATAATAAAGTTATTGTTGTACTCGTAGAAATAAATCAAATAATTTTTGAAAATTAACAATAATATATTTGAGTAGTTACCTATGTACTTAGATGTACCAAATTGTGGTTTTATTTGCAAGGCACTTCTTAGAACCAAATTGCTTAATTATGTGGGAAATGTAGACTACGCTCTAGGAAATAGACTGCACTCTATTCTAAGCTATATAGTTAGTCTGCAGTCAACTTTTTGCCAGTTGAATACATAGATACTTACTTACCTAGGCTACCTACAAAAGGTCAAGCTCATAATCAATTATCAATCTAAGGTTAAATATTTGAATGATGATCATTTGCCTATTAATAGGTATTAGTGAACCTATCTAATGAAACAACTTATCTATACTAGAAATACCAGATAGGATCGAAGAATTAGATATAACGTAACAAAAGTCAGTCGGTTTGCAGCTAAAAATATAGCAAGAAAAATATTACTTAATTAAAAACATTAAATGCAATTAGTTATATTGTCTGCGATGCAGCAGATCCTATACCTACGACGGTATTAAAGATAGCCAAGTACCTACCTATATATAAGCGAGCTCTCAGAACATCCACGACTACATAGGAGTAAAAACGTACTAGGAAGTTACGAGACGGATGTATTTTCCTTATAATGAAACACATCAGAACGGTTGTTGTTTTTATCATTACCTTGTTACCATTGGCCTACAATGGCACGAGCTCGCCGCAAACTCCTCCTGAAGATGCTACACTCGACTTCCAAGAACTCGCTCGAAAGTACAAATACGAATGCCAAGAATACAGCTTGACCACCGAAGATGGATATGTTCTAACGCTGTTCCGCATCCCCGGAAACAAAGCTAGGCCTGTACTTTTGATGCATGGGTTTGTGGACTCCAGTGACTCCTTCATCCTGAGGGGTCGGAAATCATTAGCTGCAGCGCTGTCCGACGAAGAATACGACGTTTGGATGGGGAACAACAGAGGAAACAAGTACAGTCGCCAGCACAAGTGGCTCGACCCCGACAAGGACAAGGAGTTCTGGAACTTCAGTTTTCACGAAATGGCCGTCATTGACCTACGAGTGTTCATAGACTTTATTTTGCGACATAATAATGTAAAAAGTTTGAATGTGATCGGACATTCTCAAGGAAACACATTGTTTTATACTCTAGGGTCTACGCTGCCGGAGTATAATGACAAGATCAGTATTGCAATAGCCTTAGGACCTGTCGCTTATTTAAACGAAGACAATTTTCAAGCTCCACTCAACGTGGCACTCAACTTGGGACCTCTGTTAAACCTATATTTGTTGGTAGCTGATGGAGAAGAGATTTTTGGTGTTAATTCTCTGTTAATACAGTTTAGGAACAATGTTTGCACTCAAAGAGATGTTGGTTACGCGGTTTGTGTTGGAGGAGTATTTGCGCCAATCGGTGGAGAAGACTATGAAGAACTGGAGCCGGAGTTCTTCTACACCGTGATGGGGCACTATCCGACCAGCTCTTCGAGGAAAGACGCTCTGCATTGGCTACAAATGGCGAAGCGAAAGGCGTTTTCTCAGTTCGATTATGGATCAGAGACAAACTTGAAGAAGTACAATTCTGAAACGTCGCCGGCTTATAACCTGAGTCAGGTGACTATGAAGGTGGCTTTAATGGTAGGGAAGAATGACAAGCTCACTCCTACGGGCAACGTGGAGCTGTTGAGAGATGAGCTGCCAAACGTAGTCAGTTATCAGGTGATGGAGAGGGAAGTTTTTAATCACGTGGATTTTATTTGGGGGAAAAATATGAATAAATATTTGTTTCCAAACTTATTTAAACTTCTAGCGAAATACAGTTAATTCACATTCGTGTAGTGTGTTTTATCATTTACAGAACCGACATAAGTGGTATCTACATAGGTACCTACTTACGTACCAACCTAATATTTACATAATTTATTGAGTATTATACTTGTCTTTAAAAAATATAAGTAAGTACTACTTATGTATTTCATATATTATATATTTCACGTTCTAACCAACGCAATTTTGTTATTTCTTTAGATAGCATTGACTGGCATAAAATAATTAATGACAAAGGTTGTGCTACAGAGAAAACGTCATCGATACTGAACATTATTAAGAATAAGTTTGAAATATGTTTCCCTCTAAGGAAAACATGTAGTGATAGAAAACCGGACTCATCGTGGGTTACACCAGATGTCAAAAACTATAAATGTTTACTCTTCGACGTAATGGAAATTGGTAGGAAATATCCGAATAATGACGCTCTCAATACAATTATATCTGACATGAATAGTTATTATGACTCACTTATTAAAATTTCGAAATCTAGGCACTATTCAAATTTGATTTATGCTGGCAATAATCCCTCTAAATCTATGTGGAATGTAGTAAATCAAGAGCGAGGAAAAAGTAATTCTCCCCACGTTGATTTCACAGACCTGCTAAAAAAATCCGATGGTAGCAATTTCGATAATAGAAAAGCTGCCATCGATGCTATGAATTTACGATTCGTGAGTGCGGCCGCCGCGTGCGGTGCGCCGTGCGCCGACGTCACGCGAGTCAGCCAGCTGTTAGCCGCTGCGCGCGCGCCGCCTGACCGCTCGCTGCGATTACGTAGATTTAGCGCGGATGAAATATATCGTATTGTCATGACTAGGATACTACCAAAAAAATCTAAAGATTTTTACGACATTTCAATGAGCTTACTTAGAATGGCTATATTTTCATTGGCTCCGATACTAGCTCATCTGTTTAATAGCTGTATGACAGAGGGTTCCTTTCCGGCTCCCCTTAAGATCAGTAAAGTGTCTCCACTGTATAAAGGAAAAGGCAAGAGAGAAAGTATTGATAGCTATAGACCGGTCTCTATAATACCTGCAGTCGCGAAAATTTTTGAGAATGGCCTTAGCTCTCGGCTTGTGGAATTTCTATCGGACACTAGTGCCTTATCCAATCGGCAATACGCTTATCGAGAGGGGCGTTCAACCACGGCGCTGACCCGCGAGGTGGTACGCCGTGTCATGGCAGCGCGAGACTCCCGTCCTAAACTGAGAGTAGCGGTCCTCTGCTGCGACTTGTCTAAGGCGTTTGATGTCGCGGATCACGATGTCCTTGCTGTCAAGCTGCAGCATTATGGCGTGGTCGGTAGATCATACTCCCTTCTGACAGGCCTTATGCAGGACAGATCGCAGGTGGTCGTGGGATGCGGTGGGTCGCTGAGATCAGATCCCATAAGGTCAGAAATGGGCGTAGCACAAGGCTCCTCTGTGTCAAACATTCTCTTCTCTTTGCTCTTGAACGACTTGCCTGACGCCGTGACCACTGCCGATGTACTGATGTACGCGGACGACGTGGCAGCAGTTGTTACGGCGCCTACGGTGGATGCTCTGGAGCAGAAGCTGAATGAAACCGCGTCCCAGTTGTCAGACTGGTTCCACATTAATGGTCTCGCGCTCAATCTCTCAAAGACTCATTTCATCCAGTTCAGTCTGTCAGGTAGGTCACAAGGGCCTTTGACGGTGCTAGTGGATGGAGTAAAGATTGAGGAGAAGGAGTCTACAACGTTCCTAGGCATGGGCGTACCCAGCTTCTGGCGTAGGAGGGGGCAAGTCAGATTTTTTAGGTCGGATCGTCCGCGGCTGTTTTGTCATACACACTACACAACACACCTACATGAGTCATTAGATGTATGTAGTGTAGTGTGTAGGGCAAACACCCGCAAATGATCCTGTTTTATAGGTAGTTAAATAAATAAAATTTTACAATCCTGTCACAGTAGTACATTTTACTATATTCTTAAGTGAATCATTAATCTAATTTGTCATTAAAATTTTGATGCAAGTTTCCTATTGCATCGTGCATTTTGTCAGTGTCTACTGCGCGGTTTATTTAAAAGTTAGAGCATAACTCGTTTACACTTTAATTAGTAATTAGGGGAGTTCATACATGTCCTGCGAGATTTTCAAGGGGGGGGGGCAGCTGCCCTCCCCTGCCCCCCCCTGGGTACGCCCATGTTCCTAGGGTTTGAGCTGGACCGAGGATTAAAGTGGGACCAACATGTGGACAAGGTCTGCGGAAAGTTGGGAAGCGCCTGCTTCGCACTGAGTAGGGTAGCGAGAGTAGTGCCGAGTGAGGTAGCACGGGCGTGCTACTTTGCAACTGTGCACTCTCAGTTGCAATACGGCGCCGAAATATGGGCTAGAGCTGCAGAGTGGGAGCGAGCGTTCCGCATGCAAAAGCGTGCGGTGCGTTGCATCGCCAAAGTACCCTGGAACACACCAGCTCGTCCATATTTCGTAGAACTAGGAATCCTGACGTTACCTGCCATATTGATTTATCAAGTGGCAGTGTACGCCAGGATAAACCACGGAATGTACGAAGACCGAGGTGCGAGGCATGGACGCGACACGCGCGGCCGTCATAAGCTACTTTCCATCCCACGGTCCCTCGTGAAGTCCTCTAAGTTGACGCATGTCATGGCCCCGACTGTCTACAACAACCTGCCAGACGATGTTACTGCAGCTATTAACTTGCAATCTTTTAAAATAAGGCTTAAAAAATGGCTCATAGAGCAAGCTTTCTATGATTTTCATGAATTTGTAAACTCGGACATGTGATTTTATTAATAATTTTAATTTTTAATATTTTTATTTTAATTATGTGTTCTTGTGTTGTGTAATTTTTGAATTTGACATTTTTACTGAATTATTTTATTATACATTAATTGTATTATTATTTCAATTGACATGTAAAATTATATTTTATGAATAAATGAATATGAATATGAATATGAATATGAATATGAATATGTTAGTAAGTATACATACTCAGATAAATATCTAGAACTTACTCAGATCCGAGTAAATTTGCTTTAAATGACGAAATCACAATTATACTGTAGTTAGATATGTAAATACAATTTCAAGATGACTTTGAATTTAGAAACAAAATACTCCTACTTAGCAATTACAGAGATAAATCGTTATTTATAGTAACCGAGATTGCTAAAAAGATTAGCAAGGAAGTGGCGATGATCTACCTACCTCTAAATATAACGAATGATACCTAGTTTAGTTATTATATTACATCATGATGAAGACAAAAATAAAAAACCTGAATCTGAAAAACTGTTTGGGTGAACGGGTTTTTTGATGGCTAATGATAACTCAACAAAAAGTTGGTTGTAAGATAAACGAAAAATTATAAGAAATGCCTACCTGCCTAGTCACAAAGTAGTGCAGGCGCAGGAGAGGCCCACTCAACGCTCAGCAGTGTACAAATATTGATGATGAGGACTTGTAGATTACCTAGTGCATACAAGTCAAAAGATGTTCTATGGTCCTCAAACCCTCAAATTATTCCAGTTTATTATTTTCGTAAAGAAGAATAGTCATCTGTGACCCAAGCCCGGCGCAAACGAAACATATCTCAGTTCTTAGGGTTCCGTACCCAAAGGGTAAAACGGGACGCAATTACCCCGTTTGACCCTGCATCAATTATAAGTAACAAAAAAAACTATTTCTGTGGCTTAACTTAAATTGTCTTAAATAAGTGATGTAGTTAAACAGCTGTTAGCAGTGTCGGACTAAGCTGAAAGGGCCCGGGTGGCTCCCTGCAAGTCAAGGGCCCGTTAAGAGGTGAAGCTTCCAATCTACCTACCGTCTGGCTTGCGGAAAGCCCCGTACCTAAGCCAAGTCCGAGGGGGGCCCATGCCGGCTGTGACTGTATTGCCAGTCCGACCCTAGCTGCTTAGGTCCTTATGCACCTAATATTACTAACCACTAGTGGATTCAGTGGGAGGGACTATGGGGCTCAAACCCCTCCCAAAATAAATCGATGTCAATAACAGTACCTACATTCAAAAAAAAATTATAATTGATGTACACAACATAATAAATAAAAATCTCTAGGCCTGAATTAATTTTAAATACATAGTGACCACTCTTCTTTCATGTTTTTTAGTGCTGATTTTCCAAAACAACATCCAGATTAATGGACCAATCAAGTAGTGTTCCCGTCCGAAGCAATAGATACTCAACTGCCAAAGCGATACACAACAGTGTTAGTGTCACCTGTCATAACCATGCATGTGTCATATCAAATGTCAGATTTGGACAGAACAGACTAGTGTTGCCAATGCTACGGCAATTACCGTGTTCTACGGCTTTCAGGCCAAAATATCACAAAATGCACGGCCTACGGCTGCAACCCTGTAGCCGTAGCAGATTCTACGGCTATTCGCAAATTCTACGGTAATTGATTAACTCCGATGCGCGAAATTACTCACTTCTCACTTACCCAAATATTATTTGACAGGAGATCGAGAGGAACAGCACTTCTATGATTGTCGATTTTTAGACATCGGAGTAGCTTACTGTATTCGATTACTAATCCAAGTATACCTTAGGCCAACATTGCAAAGTTGTCTATGGCTGTATGGACTTTGTTACTCTTTCTACTCTTTAGGTAAATTGAAATGTCTATGGCGTGCAGCTATAGACGGGGATTTCCCAATAATCATATATTTTGATATATTTTGATAGTGCATCCCTTTTTTATTTTCGTGGATGAGTGATACAAATGATTAACTAGCTCACAGAACACTATTACTCCTAGAGCTTGCTATCATAACTCATACGTTAAACACGGAATCTATTGCCCTAATTTTTGTATTCATTTATTCTTTGAGTATTGCGTGTGTTATTTAAAAGTTTTGTAACAGTGTGAATAATAAGTTTAAATAAAAATTAAAGCTATTCAAAATAATTATTTGTTGTTATTTCTTCAAACAAATAAAAAAAAACAACATTAGCCAAATGGCGCATTTTTAAGGTTTTTAATGTTAAAAACGTTTAATTATCATTAATCAAACGTTATTTTTTTAAGCAATGACACGGCCCACCGATGATCTTTTTCCATATAAACACGGCTTTTTTACCTAATATACACGGCCGCCTAAAAATTTTCATTGGCAACACTGGAACAGACAGAAGTCAGTCTGAGAGAAATCGAACGAAACCTGTAGAAGTTCAAAATTAAAAATATTTGTTTACAGATTTCAGGATATTTAAACTAATTAATACTCTGTTTAAGTGATAAGATACTAAGGAAACAGAGAAATCTCAATTAATAATATCTTTCAAAAACTTAAACTCTGTAAAATACTAGTCCTGAAACTCCCGAGTGTTATAGGTTATGTGTAGCCGCGAGAACCAAAACCATGTCTTTTCCTGGAGATAATTTGCTTGGAAACTATGAACCTGTTAGAGGGAATACTGACCAAGGAATCGGGTTGCGGCAAACCTTCCAAACGAGTAAGTTTTCAGTCATAAAATTGATAAGAACGTTATGTAAAGGTGGCAGTAAAATATGGTTTTCCCAGAGTTGTGGCTTTTCTATCGTCGTGGCATGTGCAATTTGCCAATTGAGTTATTACAGGCATTCGTTTTAACTCAATTTCACCCGGTAAAATGTATAAATTATAGTTTCATAGCTGACCTAATTTGATGGATATTTAAATACATAGTGACCCACACAAGCTGACATCTTTTTCTTAGGTTCATTAAAAATATCTGCTTGGCTCTAATTTCAAACGAGATTTATTTAACAAGTCCTACTGTATTTTTTCCACCTGATTCTAGGGTATTTCTTCCCACATAGTAAAAGAATATAACAAAATAATATTTAGGTAAATAAGTATTTTAGAAGGAATGTCAATATTTATCTCTAACTACTAATTTATTCTATTCTATCTTTTAATTAAAACCTTTTAAATCTCTAATATCTACCTCCTTATTTACAGAAGAGCATCTATCAGTTGAATAGAAACTCTGCTAAGTTTGGGTCTCAAAGTAAATCTGATGCAATCAAAAGCAAACTTTCATAATACAGCTAAGTTAGCAAGCATGTCTTACTTTAGTTAGACCTTGTCTGACTATACTATGTATGTGATGGTGAGGCATGCCCAAATGTACATAATATTTCATATGCATATTATTTCATTTAGTAAAAAAGTATTTTTTGTATTTCATCTTACATCCCTATTTGTTCTGTGAGACATGAATTGGATAAGTGATGAAATGTAAGTCTGTGAAACAAATCAGAACCAATTCTATTGTGGTTTCTTGTACACTGCTTACAATAAATAATATGGGTGATGCAACTTTTAAAGGATCTAATACATGCATACAGACACACCTTTTTCCCGAAGGGGTATCCAGATACCACTTCCCACTTGCACTACTTCTTCTACTTTCCTGAGTATTACTACACTAGATTGTTGTTTCCTTAACCAACAATCTAGTGTAATAATACTCAGTATTCTTCTCTCTAATTATGTAGAATCCCTGAGTATTATTACACTAGATTGTTGATTCTCATACTCAGAGTATCCTTATACTCTTTACCTGGAATTTTACCTAGTTACCTGGAATTAAGTACTTTATAGGTTGTTGTGCTCCATCTTAGACCACAATGTTGCTTAACATCAGGCGAGTTGGTGGTCAACGCCGACCTATTCTATGTAAAAAAAAAAATATTAAACAGGATCAAAGGATGGTATTTCTATCTATATATATATAAAATTCAAAGTCCTGACTAACTGACCGACTGATATATCAACGCACAGCCTAAACCGCTGGTCCTAGAAACATGAATCTACTACAAAATCAGATGTCAGAATTCAAAGCCATTAGGCAATCTTAACAACTCAGACTGAAAAAGATACTTATTGGCCTGTCAACAAGGCCAATATTATGTATAATTGTATAGCTACATCTTCCATCCAAATGGAGTTCGTTGTACTATGTCAATAGCTCCCATTGAATAAATTGACAACCAATATACATACAGAGGTCGATTGATTTGGAACTAATACTAAAGTTGTATAAGCTTCTGTGTGTGTCTGTATAATTTTCAATTAATTTCATAACAGATCAGCTTTGAATAAATTTGAAGTGGAGGCAGCTTATGGACCAGCATATCTAGCATGTATGTTGCGACAAAATTTGGCAACTCTTTTATCGAGACAGTCATATATATTTGTATTTAGTCTTGTAGCATGACAAAAATTAATGGGAAAATTTTGCGTGGCCCACATGCTAGGCCTGTTGGGCTAAAACTAGAATACTTACTTTTTTTCTTAACTTTTAAAGTTGTCTTTAATATAACGGGTAAAACAGCGTGCCACTGCTAGTGACGAATCAATTGAATGAATCAAAGGTTGTTTCTGTTACAATATCAGTGGTGTCCTCAAGCTGTTCAGTGCAACACTGCATTAAAATAGTGGCGTGTGTGTGTTGAAAATGTCATATATTTTGCTGAGTAAGTGTTGATTTACTTTACTGCCCCAAAAATAGCAAATTTCACTAAAATTTTTTGCAACTTACTTTAGTAAAATAATAAGAAATTGGTTTTAAAAATTCAAAGGAAAATGGAAATGATGTTAGCGCTTACACATGACTGGTGAAAGCCACTCTGTTTAGTATGGGACACCTAGACCAGCTAAAATATGTTTACGGTTTACCCCCTTACTAATAAATGTTCTATACCGGTGGGATAGCAGTACGGCGTATTGTCTTATTCAATCGAGCTTAAAAATTTAAAAGAAAGAATAAGACAAAACACTGTAACTATTTCGAAGCTATACAGCTAAACCCTGGCCGTTTAGCTGAGGTATAAAGTAAATGTGCCATATAGAGCCACAATACGAGAAGTACCAAAGTCCTATAACAACACGCTTTTAAATTGATGATGCGTGTCAATTTATATAAATTGGGAGCTAAGTCAACAGAAAAACGACGACGACTGTGAAATGGACGCCTTCAATTGATTCCCTCTGATCAGCTCTGAGCTAGAATGTTCTTTAGTTGCTAGGTAGAGCTGACAATGTAGTTTTACATTTTCATTATAAAAACCATACAGACAAGCATAGAACCTATTCCTCTTTTTTTTAAATCGGTTGATAATGATCTTTGGTAAATCCTCATTGATAATTACTGTTATTGCAACTTAGTATTGTACAGTATAAGTCAAGCTACGTAGATTACGAGTATTCTTGTACTCAATTTTGCTTAATTTTTTGACGTGACAACGTCTTATAATTCGATAGAGCTGGCTGCACGCACGAAAAAATGCGGCGTTACCTCGCTCTGAGGCGTTCCATGTAAGGCTTGAAGTGCAAGTGAGAGCGCGGAACGAGCGACAAAGAAGCACAATCGGCCTTTGCGTTCGGCAGCGTTCGACATCCGTCTCTCTCCTACTTGAGTGAGCACGTTGTCACGTTCAACTATCGTCAGTAAACCGACTTTACATAGACAACCCATTTTTTTCATCGAACGTTAGCGAGCGAAGCGTCTCTGCTTCAGCTTCGGCAAAGAAGTTGCGTATGGCCGACCGGCCGGCTGCAAGGTCGTCAGCTCACAAAGCCATTAGTTTTAAAAATGGGTAAAAGCACCATACTGTTACAACACTGGATGTTTCTTTTACCTATACTATATTACGTTGTATATATAACTTTTCAGTAGGTTGTAGTTACTTATGCTTCGCGCTACTGACCATTGAAGCGTCGATTGCAATTATCGCGACTATTCGGCGATTGCAAGCCAGTCGTGATCGCGTTTTTGCACAGTGCAGTACCTATTGTTCGAGTTTTTGCTTCGAATCTGAAAACAATACTGCAACCTTTGCGAGATTACTTTCCGCACCAAAATGCCAGGTCAGTCATAGTTTTTCCCTGCTAATGTTAATCTTCGGTCGACTTTACTGATGTACTAAGTCGTAACACATTCTGTATTTTTCTTTAACTACGTCCTACGGTCTAGCTATCTGCCGGTTATAGGTATATATTTTACTAGCTGTTTTACCCGCGGCTTCGCCTGCGTTTTATAGCCTATGTCACTCAGTAATAATGTAGCTTTCTAAAGGTGACAGGTTTATTGAAATCGGACCAGTAGTTTTGGAGTTAATTCGTTACAAACATACAAAAATACAAATCTTTCCTCTTCCTACTAATATTATAAACGCGAAAGTTTGTATGTATGGCTGGATGGATGTTTGTTACTCTTTCACGCCAGAACGGCTGAACAGATCTGGATGAAATTTGGCACAGAGATAGATTATAGTCTAGAATAACATAGGATTCTTTTTAATCGCGGGTGAAACCGCGGGGCGCAGCTAGTAACAATTTAAGTGTAAAAATTAAATAAATTATTTTCGTAATTATTCGCAATTAGCTATGTGCTCGCAGCTTTGCTTGCGCCTATGATGCTCGGTGACTATGTACAGTGTAACTTTACAAATAGTAAAAAAAAAGAATTGGACCAGGCGGCCTACCATGACATCTTATTGCCATTATGGTTACGTTTTGTTACGACGCTGCGCGATTATGGCCCTTATTGCGCGGCGATACTATCGCGAGCTCGCAGCGTTGAAAACAATAACGGAACCATCATGGCAAAAATATGTGTGGTAGGCCCCCAGTACTTCTAGAGATTGCCCGCTACGTACAAACTATCAAACTTTGCCTCGTCATAGTAATATGTAAAGATATAAATAAAAATAATTTCAGCGTTCTAAATGGTTTTGATGAATAAATCTCTATCTTCTTTTACTACCTTTATCTCTTCTTCCCAACATCGTATAAAACTAAGTCGCTTTCCGCGTCTGTTTGTCCCTCTGTCTGTATATCCGCTAACTCCTAAAGCACGCAAACGGATTTTGATGCGGCTTTAGCCGTCAGACAGATAATTTTTCACGGAAGGTTTATAGATACCGTGCGAAGCCGGGGCGGGTCGCTAGTCAGTTATATTTTATCTTGTTACCTGTATATATTGATTTAGAAACAAGCATATTAAACATTCCATGAATGATATTGTTATCAGTAACACCACGCGAATTTTTACCACAGAATTAATCATAGTTGACTGTACTTTTACAAAATATAAGGAACTAGCTGCGCCCCGTGGTTTCACCGGCAGTCCCACAGGAACCATTTATTTTTTCGGGATAAAAAGTCCCTATGTCCTTTTCTGTACCCCAGACAACGTGTATGCAAAATTTCACGATGATCGGTTGATTAGTTAGGGCGTGAAAGCGTTACAAAAAACAAACGAACAAACTCACTTTCGCATTTATAATATTAGTTAGGACTAGCAGTTACGCGTGACTTCGTTCGCGTTCAGAAATAGTATAGAAAAACCTTCCTCGTGAAATACTGTAACTAGTAGGTACCAAATTTCATCTAGATTTGGTCAGCCGTTTAGCTGTGAAAAGCCTACAAACAAAAAAACAGTTTCGATTTTATAATATCAGTATGGAAGTATGGGTTATCTATAGATGTCATTTTGTAGCTTGTATTTATTGTCGATATAGATATAGACAAAAATAGAAGAGCAAATGGACAAAGCAAAAGTTACTACGAGCAGGTAACTATGTACTACCGTCGTCCTACCTGTGTTACCTTTCTACCTCGGTAGAACCAAAGCCCGGTACTAGGTATGCCCTAGTAAGGTAGCGGATTTTCCCGAATAGTTGTTTCGTACGTGGGTGGTCCATTAACTTGTAAACTGATTCATTCTAGACAGACTCAGCCATTCAGCGTAGGTTTGGAATACTGCCTACGCTTATGTTATTTAAGCAGGTGCATTATACTTTTCTGTACGGCAGGGACCCTATTCGGAGATTTGAGATTTTCATCTCACCATTTTTCGTCCTTGTTACTCTCGTTTGAAGCGTCATAGGTGTAAGAGTGATCAAGATAAAATCTCATCTCATCTCACGCGCAGGACTAGCCCCCCAGGTCTACTGACGATCATAACTGTTCTGTAATGAATCAATTTAGAAGAAGGCAGAAACTATAATTTTTAAAACCATGCAGCCTTTTAAGTATTTATCTATACTTTGCCTCCACATTGCGGAAAGTAAGCCTTGACACCATCTTCGGAAAATTTTGAAAGTCTCATCATCATAATAATCAGCCTGTATGGAGCCTCTGGTGGTCCTCTCCTTTGCGTTAGTACTCGCCTGTCCTGTGCTAATCTCGTCCACGCGTGACCCGCGATGGGTTTGGTCTGGATGGACCCATCGTGCCGGTTGTTTGCCGTTTGCCCGGAGCGATTGCCCGCTATCGGTAGCCACAGTCTCATATCCTAATCCAATTCTAAATCAATAGTAGTTCGTCCCGAACGGAGACCTCGCATATCTCCATAGCTTCTCGTCAAATTTCGCTCATATTGGAATTTAAAAGTTGTATTTGAATGAACTATTTGCCTGCAAACTTTTGTGAAGATCGTATCAACGAGACAGGATACTATATATCATGTATTAACGAGACAGGGTACTATATATCACGGATCAACGAGACAGGGTACTATATATCACGGATCAACGAGACAGGGTACTATATATCACGGATCAACGAGACAGGACACTGTAAATGAATTATCGTCGGACAAACAAAGACCGAGATGTCCCAGGATACCTTGTCAGTAATACCCTCATGTTTTCTCGTAGGTGGTATTAAAGCTGGCGCGAGCAAGGCAGTTCGGCTCGCGTACCGCGCGCTCTCGCGGCGCAAGGCGGCGGAGGAGGGCGTGGCGCGCCTGGCGCGGGTCCTCTCCGCGCTAGACCTCACCGCGCTCGGCGTCGGCAGCACCCTGGGCGTGGGCGTCTACGTGCTGGCTGGAGACGTGGCTAAGAACTACGCCGGCCCGGCGGTGATACTGTCCTTCCTGCTGGCTGCTGTCGCGAGCGTGTTTGCAGGTGAGGTGGGACTTGGGAACGGTCAAGAAAGCTCTGGGCGTCAATGGGCACCCTGAGTAGAAATCTGAAATTTTTGGCACATTTTTGGTCACAGACAATTGGAAGCCGATTGCATGTCTTGATATCGACGATGTATATATTTTAGTTAAGTTTTTAGATTTTGGAAGACAATATTGTGAGAATGGTAGGACAAAATAGCCAATATTATTAATCTGGCTCATTCACTTGTTCACTCTTTCTTATCAAAAAGGCCCTTAGCAATAAACGTTGTATAGCCTCGGAAGTCGGAATAGTTAAACAATGTTTTGACTTTTTTAAATTAAGTTTAAACGTCTATACAACGTTTATTGCCAAAGGGGATCCTGTGTAACTCAAAAACGAACTAATGTTTGTTCCCCAGGGTTGTGCTACGCGGAGTTCGGTGCGCGCGTCCCCAAGGCGGGCTCTGCGTACGTCTACAGCTACGTCTGCGTCGGGGAGTTCATAGCATTCATTATAGGATGGAATCTCATTCTAGAGTACATTATTGGTAAGACAATCCTAATATTCGACTTAGGGTGCTCCTAGACGGGCCAATTTTTTACTGCAATACTGGCCAGCCAATACAATATTGCCGAGTATAGCCCGGCCATCGTTAACCGTGCTAGAAATGTATGAACGAATGGCCGGTGAACACTCAAAATATTGTCGCAATATTGCCGGGCAGTATTGCAATGAAAATATGGCCCGTCTAGGAGCAATCTTGTAAATTATAAATGTGAAAATTTGTTTGTTACGTATATCTTCCCTTTGTATTTTGTAACTTGTAGTTGCTTACACGAATAAAATAACAAACCGGTGGCGATAGTAATCTTTTCAGAAAAAAAAAAATTATGCTGAAAAATAAGTTAGGTTTAGTTAATGTGCTGGATTATTGCTGTCATTAAAAACTGGTAGCCGAAACAGTGGCAAAAAGTGTGATTCCGGCCAGGATCGAACTG
This sequence comes from Peribatodes rhomboidaria, assembly GCA_911728515.1. Taxonomy (NCBI): domain Eukaryota; kingdom Metazoa; phylum Arthropoda; class Insecta; order Lepidoptera; family Geometridae; genus Peribatodes; species Peribatodes rhomboidaria. Next base: position 15,080,554 of record OU452182.1, read on the forward strand.
GCGGCCTTCTGCGTGTAAAGCAGATGTGATAACCACTACACCACGGAACCTTCTTTTGTAGGTGACGAATTTATAGCTTTGTAGATTACTTGTGCGGGACGCTCTCCATCATGCTATTGACCTGCTTATGTAAAGTGTACTAGATGCGCCCCGCGGTTTCACCCGCGGTTAAAAAGTATCCTACGTGCTATTCTAGGCTATAATCTATCTCTGACAATTTTCATCCAGATCTCTTCAGTCTTCAGTTCTGGCGTGAAAGAGTAACAAAAATCCATCCATCCATTCTTACAAACTTTCGCGCTTATAAAATATAAGTAGGATCAGAACATACACATTTGAATATAAGCGAAAAAGAGAAAATTATAATTAATTAAGAGAAAAATATATTGTCAGGATCTTTTAGTTTTTGCTCAGGATCGACATTAATTTGGCAAAAAGGCATAACAAAAATAGTACATTACTTAAATTAACCAAATGTAATCTTATTTTGTTATAATTAGTAAATATTGTGTTGTGATTAAAAAAATATATACAAGGAGGCGAATATATTTTTTTTGTAATTAAAAAAAAAATCCTCGACTCGACAAAAAGTTGAGGAATGCAACCTATATAGGAAAACAGAGATCAGAGAGAACAGAGGAAACAGAGAAGTTATGACTGAGAAGTGGGTTTGCTTGTAGTGTTTTTAACTTGCCTTGTGTTTTGGTGGGCAGGCGCGGCGTCAGTAGTGAAGGCCCTGAGCGAGTACCTGGACTCGCTGCTGAACAAGGCGATCTCCAGCCACCTGGCGGCGGCCCTGCCGCTGGACTCGCCGCACCTGGCGCGGTACCCGGACCTGTTCGCCTTCACCGTCATCATGCTGTTCTCTGGTAACTACTCATTACTCGGTACCACTCATCGGAGACTATACATTGCACTTTACAATCCGTTATACATTGACTGCCTCGGTGGCTCAGTCGGTAGTGAACCTGCCTTCTGAGCTAGAGGGCGTGGGTTCGATTCCCACCTAGGGCAAACATAATATATGTAATGAACAATTGTGTTTATTCTATGTCTGGGTGTTAATTATCTATTTAAGTATGTATTTAAATATCAGATATGTTTGTATATCAGTCTCTGGCCACCATAGTACAAGCTTCGCTTAGTTTGGGGTCAGACGACCGTGTGTGTAAGTGATCCGAATATTATTTAGTTATTTATTATCAAAATATGAAAACTGTTACTTTAACCCATCTCTAGTGTATTTCCGCTTTAAGGTCGTATTAAGTACGCCAAGGAATATGGGTTCCAATTACTATTAAGCTAATTTTTGAATTCTGAACGAATTTAATGAAATTTATTACAAAACTTATTGTATTTCATATTTGAAGGTAATTTGAACTTTATACAATTTGATGTTTAAATCTAACTTTAATGGAATGTACAACAAAACTTTGTACAATTTGATTAAAATTAAAATACAATGAAAATTTTTACAATTAAACCCCTTATTCTTTACGCACTTCGTCTACAATTACAATATAAGACTTTTCCGTCCGAAAGAGTCCGTCATTGTAGCGTGCCAGAGCGAAAATAAAATACCATAATTCGCTCAAGAGGAAAAAGTATTTTTTTCTTTCTCTGAAAATTTACTAAAAGCGGCGACCTCTTCGGTAGAATACGCGTATTGCGTTGCGACCACAGAGGAAATTAGCGTGAAATCTTTAGATTTTTTTTCTAATTACAAATTGAATTGGTGGCCGTAATTTATTTTTAATATTGGATTGGATTATTTTGTTTTCTTGCAATCGAAGTGACAATTAGAGTGGAACACACGGGTCCAAAAACCCATTATAACTCGGTTTCTATTTACTAGGCATCACTAAGGCTCAGGAGTAATACTACTTCTATATATGTATAACAAACTACTGTTATTCCACACCAAAAACTACAATGGAAACCATTAAGAGTAACATATATTTATACAAGGGCGAACTTATCAGAAAAAGCGATTTCTTCTTGGTAAGCTTTGTATGTAGAAACTAAAAGAAATACCAAAAGGATCGGTGGTGTACATAAAACTAAACCTAAAAATTTAAAAACTAAATTTATACCTACAATACAATGTAAATGAATAAGTTACTTAACAAGAAAAGTACAAGCCTAAAAAGATAGTAAATACTACAGTTGGGCCAGTCATGCTAGAAGCCTAGAAGCCAGATACCTAACGTGAAGACTGTGGGAGAGTATCTAAAGAAATACCTAATAGCTATGTCCACACTGTGCAATTTTCATCTTCAATTTTCCTCTTCATCTTTCTATTCATCTTCCGTTTGGCGCTTTCAATAGTTGAATGCGTAACGCAAACGCTTTCAATAGTTGAATGCGAACGCAACGTCAATATGGTCATTTAGTTCAGTCGTAGTTTCTGTCAGCTTTAGGAAACATGTGTGATGAGAATATTTTACTTGGTGGAATAAGTGCGGCTTACTTGGTCATAAGAATTTCCAGAAAAAAGAGAACCAAGAGAAAGTTTTGGATACGAGGTTATTATAGTAATCGAAGTAACGTGATTTATTATTAGGATCCCAAAGTTGTGGGAAACTTCTATAGTCTTCAATAAACTTCAATGTATTATCTTTTTCTTCGTCCGCCATCTTATTGTTGAACGCTTTGTGGCATAGAAATCCACTCAACGCGGGAAAACATGTATCACAGCGCGCGCTTCTCTTTCAACTGTCATCGCGCATGCGTTAGGTGCATGCCTCACGTGCGCTGTTGACTGCGCTATGACGCATGCCCTTAATGAACAAAAAAAGGCACAGTGTGGACATAGCTATTGAACAATAAAAATTAACGCATCTGATTATAGTTGATTGAATCAGGCGTTACTTTGCGGAAGTTTATCTTCAAAACTTAAACGAATCTCTAGTATATTTCCGCTCTAACACTGCTGTTCCGCTGTTCCGTGTATTTGTCGGAGCGGAAATACACTAGAGATTGGTCACATCTGATTAAGACTTGGTCGATCGCAGATTAAATAAAAAAAACATGTCAATAATATGTCATGGTAGGCTCTCAGTAAGACAGTACGTTCTGAATCGGGCCTACTGTCGGTCTATATTTAATATATATTTTTTTCAGTGGGCCTGGCGTTTGGCGTTAAAGAGTCCACCAAGTTCAACAACTTCTGCACCGGGGTCAACCTGTGCGTCGTGCTGTTTGTCATCATCTCCGGATCTTTCAAAGGTATTCCAGAGCTCTCGGCACGTTGCTATCGCGTCCTGGCGATTCTGTTTCTACGATCGCTAACGCTCGTCAGAATTTGAAAACAATTAATTAAATAAGATTTAATTTGTCAGTGGCAAGTAATTCTTATAGAATATTTTAAAAATTAGGTTAAAATTAAATAAAGTAACATACAGACTTGAGCTCTGTTTATTATTACTTATTTATTTTAGGTTTATTTTGTTGCTAGCTGTTTTGCCCGCGGCTTCGCTCACGTTATATAGCCTATGTCAATCAGGAATAAGAAGTTAATTCGTTACAAACATACTTACATACAAATCTTTTCTCTTTATAATAGTAGTATAGATTATGGATAAATAAAACATCATTAATTGATCGCTGATTAATGAAAGTTATTAAATTACACAAAACTCGTTTGATTTCGGTACAAAACTCAGGCAAGTTGCTGATAGGATGAAATACGAGTTCTAGAAATGTCACGGAATCTTATTGTCAACTCGTTCAGTCAGCAGCTAAAGTATTAGCGGTGGCGGTTTTTGAAATAGAATTGCTTCAAAGCGATTTTTTTGTATAACAAATTAGGCATGACTACTGATTCGCCTGATGGAAAGCGTCGACGTGATCGAAGGTGTAACACGCTTGCCTAGGAGATACCTATTCACTTTACTCTTGAACACCCCCGGATTGTATTTAGGTGGAAAGACAGACGCAGGCAACGAGTTCTACACCTCTGCAGTTCTTACAAGAAAAGTTGACTTGAAACGCTTAGTGCGTTTTGGCGGAATTTCCACCATGAGAGAGTGTCTCTTACTGGTGCGCCTGGTACAATTATGAACGGTGATGGCTGGATCAGGTCGTGCAGAATCACCGGTTTTAAATTGCTATTAGAATCACCGGTTCACTTTTGTTTTGGTCTTTTTTTAATTGTTAGCTTAATATTTTGTTACGTTCCAGCGGACACGAAAAACTGGCGCATCCCGGCGTCGGAAGTGCCGAAGTCCGGAGCTAGAGACTTTGGAAGCGGAGGGTTCGCGCCCTACGGCGTCGCCGGGATCATCCGCGGGGCCGCCGTCTGCTTCTACGGGTTCATTGGTGAGGGGGCTGGCCACATTTGTGACTAGATAACCTTAAGAACGCTATCGGTTGGTTTTGCTTTCGCACTCTCCAATTCAGCATTCCTTTTTAAATAAAAAACTGGCTAAGTGCGAATCGGACTTGCGCACGAAGGGTTTCGCACTGTTATGTGTAAAAACGACAAAAAAAATGGCTGTTGTATGGGAGCCCCATTAAATATTTATTTGATTCTGTTTTTTAGTATTTGTCGTTATAGCGGCAACAGAAGTACATCATCTGTATTAATTTCCACTGTCTAACTATCACGGTCCATGAGATACAGTTTGGTTACAGACGTACAGCGGAGTCTTAGTAGTGGGGTGCCGTTTTACCCTTTGGGTACGGAACCCTAAAAATGATGGAGTGTGTTTTCTATACACTTATTAGCTAATAATATAACGGTTATTTTTAACTCATTTTAGTTTTCATATATATTCCATAAGTAATTAAATTGTTGATGTAATAACTCTCCGTCTATGAGACATTTATGAAAACTAAACCAGCGGTCAGCCCACAATGGGTAGCCCCATCACTTCATTAAGGGGCTTGGTAAGGTTTGACAGGTGTCTCGCTCGCTCATTACACTATTATATTAGATACAAAATTATACCATGTATTTTTGATAAATAATCCCGTATTGACGACTTGAAAACCATGTTACAATGTATTCAGAACAATTTCATGTTGATATTTATAATGGGTGCTGAGTAAACGTAAACACGTAATGTATTTACGTGTTTACGTTTTTCTAAGTCAAAAACTATATATACCAACATTAAAATTATTTTGAAAACATTGTAATAATGTTTTCAAGTTATCAATACAGGATAATTTATCAAAAATACATGTTACAGTTGTATATTAAACATATACCTAGGTGTGTCGTGAGCGAAGCGGTGTTAAGTTTAGTAAAGTCTGTGTGGACTGTGCCGGCCGCAGGGTTCGACTGCGTGGCGACGGCGGGCGAGGAGGCGCGGCGGCCGCAGAAGTCCATCCCCTTCGCCGTCGTGGCCTCGCTGCTGGTCGTGTTCCTCGCCTACTTCGGCGTCTCCTCCGTGCTCACGCTCATGCTGCCCTACTACATGCAGGTAGGGCTCACCTTGCCTTCAACAGCTCAATCTGGCTTCTGATTACCTTGCCAGTGAGTGCCTTGCCAGTGCCTTGCAGGCATCCCCGATGGTTTCAATCCCCAATGGTAAATGGTTGGGGTGGGCTGTCAAGAAGTGGAACGCACTTTCTGCCTCGGTGTTCCTCAGCAATATATATAACCTGGGTCTCTTCAAGACAAGAGTGAATAGGCACCTCATGGGCATCTTAGACCGCATCGTCACTTTCCATCAGGTGTGTTGTGGTCAAACGTGGGCCCATTCAATCATGAGCTCCTATACGGGGCATATTTTTTACTGCAGTACTGGCCCGGCAATGTTACGACAATATTGTGTGTTGCCCGGACATATCGTCATACATGTCCAGCATGGCTGATGATGGCCGGGCTACAGTCGGCAATTTTTTTTTTTAAATATTTATTAAACAACATTCACAGCCCTTAAAAAACAAAATACAACAGTAACAAACTAAACTTACAGCCAATAAAGAATGTATATTATATTAATGAATTAAATATAATGTGCAGTCGTGTGTGTGTGTGTGTGTGTGTGTGTGTGTGTGTGTGTGTGTGTGTGTGTGTGTGTGGATGTGTAAAAGTGTGAGAGTGGGATATATGAATATGATAATAATTATGAAATATTTGTGCCATGTATTAATTTGGTTATTTCAAGTTTAAAAGCTCCTTTTTTTAAGTGAAAGATATCGGTTTAGTTACAAAATTTTAGGTTATAGGTTCTATGTAGACGATTAATGATTGAATTTTGTGCATAGTTGGTATGAGTTTGTGCGACAGCAAATAATTTTAACACTAGCAAACAATTGCCAGTGTTGCTATCAAAATATTGCCAGCCTACGAGCGCCCTTATAAACAGGTCTTTTAAAGTATACTGCTCTTGTAAATATTAATAAATCAGGATATTTAAATAATTTCATAATAACATTAACTAAATACATACATCAATAATTAGTATCTTAATATGATTTTTGCCTGGTAAATCTATACCTACCACGAGTACTAAGGCCTCCCTTGGTAGAATTTCTAGGATTTTCAAATCAAAATTTCAAGACGATTGGTTGAGTAGCTGAGACTTGAAACAAACAAACAAACTCACTTTCGCATTTATAATATTAGTTAGGATACAATACATAGTACATAGTTAATACTTGTATATGTAGTATAGTACGTGTGTGTGCGCAGGACGAGAAGGCGCCGTTCCCGCACGTGTACGAGCACCTCGGCTGGACGTGGGCCAAGTACGCCGTGTCCGTCGGCGCCATCTGCGCGCTCTGCTCCAGGTGACCACTCGCTACATGTGCAAATAATGTCTAATTGCCCTCACCCTCGTATATACATGCACACACACAAACACACACCCACACACACACACACACTCACTTATATAAACACATACATACACACACACACACACACACACACGCTGAGATTCATGTTGTCCACTCATACATTATATTTATTCTTATCGTTTCTGTTTTAATGTCTACCTAAAAGTGTCTCCTGGTAACTTCGCACCGAGCCCCAAGATACAGGCCTAGAGCTTAGTTTGGGACTCACTGTCAACATTTAGTTCAGTATTAGTTTATTTAGTTAATCATATTTAAGAACCTGCCTGTATGTACTTTTCTTTCCTAATAAATAAATTTGATTTGATTTGACCCTACGGTTATATCTTCTATGTATCATTTTACCGCTACCCTATAATATACATTGGCATTTTTTTCTTTTTTGCTCCCCCATCCACGGAACTTTAGCGTAGCACGTTTTGTGCATTTGCCGCATTCTAAACCCTCTCAATATGCATACATGTCAGATAGGATCAACCAAGACCCAAACAAGTAACATTATTAAAAGAAAAGTAAAAAACCCGGTTGCAAATAGTTGTACCCTATGTCACTTCAAGACGATTCAAATGACACCTCACATGTCGTAATCCATCAAGCTTTTTGGGTAGTAGGGCGTTCCAAAGAAACCTCATACACACACACATACCCACAAACATACATACTTACATAAATACATACACTCGATAAACAAAACCCTCCTTCTTGCATTCGTTCGTGGGATCTTCTTCCTCCCGTTGGGGGGAGTAAGGAATCGGCCTCGAGGGATTCCCTCTTTGCCGAGGCTGGACGCTGGGGGATCATTGCCCCCAGGGCAGTTGGGAGGGTGCGAGTTCCAGCCCAGCTCGCGCCGGCGGCCTCTCAGCACCCTCGCTCGACGTGACACGGTGGCCACGTCTTGGCATTGTGGTGCCTTCTTCTCTATCTATTTGACGTCTTCTACGTCCTCTGTGTGGCCTCATCTTGTGTTGCCGCCTGTTGTTCCCTCTTCGTCCAGGCCAGCCAGGAGGAGATCTCTAGGGAGGGCACGCCAGGTACGTACGTCGGGGGGACGTGCGTGGTGCGGCGCAATGTTTTGTAGGTGGGGGTGTGGTCCGTTGTCTGCTCGAGCAAACATGTTGCGAGCTAAACGAACCACGAACTCCCCCACCGTCTCGACTTTCAAGTCCCGGGCGATGACGTCATTGCGTACGTACCGGCCGGCTCCCGAGATCATCCTCAGGGTGACATTCTGCACCACCTGGAGTCGTTTCTTCTGGCTGGCCGAGCATAGAGCAAACCATGCCGGGGCAGCGTAAGTGAGTCTCGTTCTAATGTAGGTCTTGTAGACCCCCACTTTGGTTCTCAATGGCAACTTAGAGCTCAGGACCGGTCTGAGCAGCGCTCTAGCAGATTTCGCCTGGTGGACAGCGTGTGTGATCTGCGAGCGCATGCTGAGGTCCGAGTCTATGAGGACGCCCAGGTACTTGACTGTTCTTTCCCACTTGACGTCCTGTCCTCTAAGTTGCAGTGGGGGTGGTCTTCTCTTACGCTGCTGGCTGGTCAGTAGCGCGGCCGTTTTCCCCACGTTGACAGCCATCCGCCATTTGTCCAGCCAATCGGGTAGGATGTTTAGGACCCTCTGGATCCTATCCGCGGCTATGGTTGCTCTGCGAGACGACGCGATGTAGGCGCTGTCGTCTGCGAAGAGGGAGAGGATGACTCCCCTCTCACCTGGAAGTCTGTCTCCTTCTTCCAGTACTGGTATGTCATCTGTATAGGCGGCGTATAGAGCTGGTGATGCGCAGCTACCCTGGGGTACTCCCGCGCCGACTTGCCTGCGACCGGAGTTGGTGTCCTCGACGGTCACGTAGAACTGGCGGTCGGCGAGGAACGATGCCGTGAGTCGCACTAGTGCCGCCGGCATCGTTGTGCGCATCAGCTTGTAGATGAGGCCCTCGTGCCACACCCTGTCGAAGGCCTTCTCGATGTCCAGGAACACGGCGACGGAGCGCCGCCCCATGTTCATCTCGGAGCTCAGATGGTGAATCACCCGCGTCAGCTGGAGCGTGGTAGAGTGCTGCGTGCGGAACCCGAATTGCTCGTCCCTGGGTGACAGGTGGGGACGCATTCTCCGCAGCAGCAGTCGCTCAAACAGCTTCGCTAGGTGAGACAGTAGTGTGATGGGGCGGTAGCTGGCCGGTTGTCGTCTGTCCTTGCCGGGTTTGTGTAAGACGATCACCTTGCCAGTTTTCCATGTCGCGGGGAAATGTCCGGTCCGGAGTACTCCATTGAAGAGGCGCGCTAGACAGACTAGACCCCGCGCCGGCATCCATTTGAGGGCGGCGCTGAGTATCTCGTCTTGCCCTGGCGCCTTCTTCACCTTCAGACTGCGCACGGCTCGGACTACTTCCGTTGGGGAAATGAAGTCCTCCCCTCCCAACGGTGGAGCCGGGGTCTGAAGGTATTCGGACACTTCCCTGGTGACCCGCTGATGGTGTTCCAAGACTTCGTTGGAGGCCTGAGGTGGGACAGGGTGTGGCTGGAACTGACCTTCCAAATGGTCAGCTAATAGCTCTGCCCTCTCTAAGGCTGAGTAACGCCGTTGCCCTGTGCCGTCTATAAGTGGGCAAACGGACGCTTTAGCCTGGGTCAGGTGGCGGTTGAGGTTGTACAGATTGGTCTTGTTCTCTTCACACTGGGCAATGTGATTGTCCCAGGTGGTCCCTCTCCAGATTTTGACCTGATCTGCAAACCTCTCTGAGATGGCGTTCAACTCTCTCTTGACCGTCGGGCAGCGGGAGTAGGACCACAGCTGCCTGAGCTCGCGCTTACGGCTGCGCAGAGCTTCGAGATCCCGAGGGAGTTCTTCACGCCATCTAGTGAATGGGACTTCCGTGGCAGCGGCTTCTTGGGCTGCTGCGATTGCTTCGGTCAGTTGGGTCGCGCACGTCTCTACCTCTTCTGCGGTTGACAAGTTACCGACCGTAAGCGACTGCAGCTTTGTCTGGTAAATCCCCCAGTCCATCTTCTTCATCTTCCGGCGTGGTCTGGTCTGGGACATCGTGCCACCTACTGTGATCAGGAGGGGGAGGTGTTGCTCGTCGAAGTCGTAGAGCACTTCGATGGCGACTGGAACTTCCATCCCCCTGTGCAGCACGATGTCTAGGACGTCCGCGCGGTGTAGAGGGTTGGTGGGTATGTTTGTGGGGGAATCCGGCCCAATCACTGTGAAGCCGCTACGCTCCGCTGCTTCCAGGAGTCTCTTTCCTTGTGGGGAGTTTGAGTGCGATCCCCAAGTCTCGTGTTTGGCGTTTAAGTCCGCCGCCAGCAGGGTGGGCTCATTATCTGGGAAGATCGTCTTGAAATCTTCGGTATTTAGCGGTCCGCTGAGTGGGGGTCTGTAGCCGGCGAAGATCCTGGTTTCTCGGCCGGCCACCTGCGTTCGGATCCCCACCGTGCGGGTTTGGATGAAGTCTAGCAGGTCCAACTCTTCGTGTATGATGTCCCGCCTTACAAGGACTGCCGTGCCCCGGTAGGCTTGTCCTTTCGGCGATACTTCATCCCGGCGATACACGAAGTAGTTGGGCAGTTTGAGCTTCATCCTGTTGGTCAGTTTGGTCTCACCCAGGAGGACAATGTGTATGTCCTGCGACTGGGTGAGCAATCTGAGGGCCTCGGTCTTTCCCCGGATCCCTCCGGCGTTCCAGTACACCATCCTAAACTGGTCTCTGTCCATGGAGGTGTTGGTTCATTTGGGCCAGTCCATTTCTAGCCACCGCTGTGAGGTCTTCTCCTCTGGCGATGGCTTCAAATAACCCTGCTAGGGCCCCCATCATTAGGCGGATGGGTTCCATGAGCAGGGTGTATATTTGGTGGCCGGCCATGGGGCCGGGGAAGAAGTTTAGGAACGCCTGCGGGTCTGGTCCTTGCCATCCGGAGGTGTGGTTGTGTTGGGGGAAGCCGGGGTGTGTCCCCTGCTGCGCGTATTGTAGGGGCGCACCTTGCATCTGACTCGCAGCTGGCTGTCTACGCGGGTCTTTGCGGGCGGTGGGTTCCTTTGCTGGGCCCGGTTGCGCCAGGTCGGGTAGTTTTTCAACATTCTCCGGGGCGAAGTGGACCCTCAGCGACTCCAGCCTTGTCGGTACCGAGGTTGCTCTCCTTTTTGCGGGTTTTCTATGGGCCGAAGGATTTTTGGTCCTTCGAGCCGGTGGAGCCTTTTCTTTAGGCGGTTTTTGGGCCTTTTGGGCGGTCTTTTTGGCCCCTTCTTTCGGCGGTTGGGACGAGGGGTGAACTGCCCGGGGTCCCTCTGGTGGTTTGGTGTGAGTAGGTGGGCCCTGGACCGCCTGGGAGGGCCCTGGTTGCGGCTGTAGATTTTGTGAGATTGGAAGCTTTTGGGAAATCGCAGGGGCGCGGCGATTGCTCCTATTTCTCTTCCTTCCTCTTGTGCCAGATCCACTAGCACTTCCTCTCCTCCCGGGCAGGTTGGCGGGAGGGCACAGGGTCGTGGGGGGCTGCGGAACGTACGCAGGGTGGGGCAACACGGGCCAGCCCCAGCCTTGCGAGTTTGGCAACGCTTGTGATGCCATCTGTGGTGCTTGTGCAGGTCTCACTGGTGTCACTGGCGTGGTCTTCCTGGTGGTCTTCTTCTGTTGTTGGCTTTCCGCTGTCGGTTTGATGGAGCCCGGAATTTTGATTTTCCTCTTCCGGGCTTCCCTTCGGTACACTGCACAGTTGCGGCTGTTGGCAGTGTGGGCTCCTTGACAATTCGCGCAAGTTGGAGGGGCTTCCTTGTTCCTTGGGCAGTCTTGTGCGAAGTGCGCCCCGGCGCACCTCACGCATTTCTGGGGCTTGTGGCAGTTTGAGGATGCGTGCCCGAATCCCTGGCACCTGTGGCACTGCGGCACGGTGGTTCTGCCCCTCCATGCCTCGATCGTTATACGAGGCATGTTCAGTAGGTCTGTTGTGTTGTACAGCCTTTCTAGCTGTTCTTTGGGCATTGCTTCCAGTTGAATGTGGAATACACACTTCCTGCCTTGTTTTGCAGGAAGTGCATTTGCGAAAATGGCGGGGAACTCTCTTTCCCTGAGAGCTCCTATGATCATTTCCGGGCTCGTTCCGTGAGGCAATCCCCATAGCGCTACCTTCTGCGGTTTTTCGTTTTGCAGGGAGTAGCAATACCAGGACAGCCCCGGTGTCCTGGTCTCCAACTGCACAAGGTATGCTTGGATACCTCTGAACTCTTCCGCCGATTTGGGGCGGAAGCGAATGCCCTTGTCCAGGGGGCGGGCGTTCGGGATGTGGCCGAGTATTCTCCTAAGCTCTGCCAGGTGAGTGGGCCAGTCTGGGAGGCTCTCCACCACAATCGGAGGGTAGTTTTTACTCCCCGGGGTTCTCGGTGCGGTCTGCGGGGCCTGAGGTGGCGGCGGCGGTGGTGACCGTCTCGCCGGCGGCGGGGCTTGAAGTGCCGCTGCGTACGACGGTCCTGCCTGTGCTGGCGGGGCCGGCGTTGGTGGTGGTCCTGCTGTGTCCATTGGGACGGCTCCTAGCGCCGCATACGACGTCGAGTCGTGCGGCGCTTCCACGTGCGGATCGCTGTGTCCCTCCGTGTGGAAGGACATTATTGATTGGCTCGGCGACGGTATTGGTGTCGGCGAAGCCAGCAGCGTTCTTGCTCCTCGTGAGTGGGGCGGAGAGGGGCTCCTCGAGGGCGGGTTGGGTGTTGAAGTCGCCATGATGGGTGGCGACAACAACGCTTGCAACGACACCGACGGTTGAGCAGTGGGTGGCGTTGGATGAGCCGGGTGCAGATACTGCCCGGCTGGCGCTTCCGGCCGGCTTGGCGGGGGCAGCGATGGTGATGCTATTGGGGTCCTCCTGACAGGCAGGGCCGGCACGAGGACGGGGGCTGATGCTTGGTGCTCGTCTGGTGGCACCGGTTGCCACTGTTGGGCCGAGTGAACTTCCGCTACTTGCGGGGGCGGGTCCGCTTGTTCGGGCCGCGTTGCGGTCCTTGGCCGCCTCTGCGGCAGCGGAGTTGCATCTACTCCGGGGTAAACTGTTGCGGCGGAAACGATGCGGTACGTCGGGATTGGCGCCTTCTTCGTCGTTCGCGGCGGGGAAGGAGAGGGGGAGGACATTGAGTCCCTCCCTACCTTCGGGATCTTCGGAATTCCTTGAGTGAGCTCTGAGCTCGATTCTGCCCTCCTTTTGCTCCTTGAGCGCGTCGATCCACGGCTGGCCACACTCGAGCCGCGGGACCGTGCTCTTGACGAGCGGGGGCGGATGTTTGGGCCGAATTCGGCTTCGGTGGCAAGAGTAATCTGGCCGGAGTATAAATTCCTCACGGTGACGACGTCTTGCGGCAGTAGTTGTTCGCGCGACAGCGGGCGCGGAGCGGGATCAGTAAATCCTGTCAATTCTTCGTCAGACGACGAGTCGCCGGACGAGTCGTCCGACATGTCGGAGTGATGAGGGGGCACTTAGCGTGCGAAGCGTCTCTGCCACGCTCGGCGATGCAGGGCCAGTCCGGGTGAGATCGCCGTAAAAACGACGAAGGCCCAGCTAACCCGATCAGCGCGAGCGCGAGTGAGACGCGGTGAACGCTTTTGTGCAGGTCTCCCGACTTGTCGCCGCTAGACTGCCGTTTGAACACAAACGGCTAGCCAGCAAGGCGGTGGGGGCCGGGGCGCAGGACTCTGCGCGTGGAGTGCGAAGCACGGGGGCGGCGGCGGCACGGTCGAACCCACGCTCGACGTCAATTGACGGAGTCGCAGGGGTCGGTCGGGCGGCCGCGCGTGGTAATACGGGCCGACTCACTACTCGCGGGGGGCGGGGGGCCTCGACGCACGCGGGCGGAGACTCAACCCGGCCTCGGAGTGAGCGAGACGACACGAAGTGATTTCGATGAGTATATGTGGGTGGATTTGTATGCTGCCGGGCAGCCAAATCAAAACAATAAATCTACCCTCGAAATGGTAGTTTTTTGTTCGCGGCGCGGATCGCGGTGTCGGGGAGTCTCGACGCAGAGCGGAGACTCGACCCAAACACTGGAGACGCGGGACGAACAAATGTAGACTCGCGACGTGGGTGTCCGGAGGCAGACGTGTGCGCTCGACGGGTCCCAGGCGAGTTCTCCTTCTTGCATAGTCGGGCAAAAACAAGGTCTAGCGTCCCAGGAGTTTACACTCAACTACGTCACTCCTAAACTGTCAACACCGTCATCGTCTCGATTGTGTAAATTACTTATTCCGGTCTCACTTGGTTATACATCGATTGACGCAAGTGCGTGTCACCCACGTGACATTTTGGTCTTCCTGGCAGAGTATAATATTATTATACTTCATGGTATACTACGGTTTATTTGTCAAATCCTATACTGGCCTCTATACAGACATGTGCGATATTGATCTCCATAGAATTGTCATGATGAAGGCCAAGTTGGAGAAGGCCCGCCTCTCAAGCCAGAGGGAGCGGGTTCAAACGCAGCCGACGGCACGCACCATTATTCATTGTGTGAACATATCTGCATATTGTATGTCATCTGCTACATGACTGGAACCCTGTGAATTGGCGACAGTCTCGCCTCCGTCACATTTGGGACTGAATATCGACCGGTGAAGTGTGGATGTTGTATTCCTCTGCCAGCCAGGAAAGGCGTGACGATGTAGAATTGTCATGGGAGTCGAGAACGGATCGTATTCACGTTTGTTAATATAAAGTTTGTTTGCAGTTTGATGGGCGCCGTGTTTCCCCTACCACGCATCATCTACGCGATGGCTAACGACGGGCTGCTGTTCAAGTTCATGGGGACTGTGAGTGAGCGGTTCCAGACGCCGGTAGTTGGGACCATCGTCGCGGGATTCTTTACTGGTCAGTGGTAACCTCTGTAAGAGATAGGATATCACTCACTATTGAACAGTTACCGTTGTATAATTAGATACTGGATACTGACTTCCACAAATCAATATATTCAGATACTTTTTGATGCTACGGCTACATACAGCTAGGTCGCATCACTGCTTATCATCAGGCATGTTCACAGTCAAACGCAAGCTTATTACGCAAAAAATAATCATGTCGCGTTGTTGCGCATCGCAAAATCAGCGCAGCGCAAAATCATCATCAAAAATGTCAAAATGTATCGGTTATCGGCGATATTTTTGTCTACATTAGCGGTTAACTCCTCGCCTTTCTGCGGAATTGACGTGGGCGATAATTCGTCCGAAACATCACCGAAGGACGAACTAACCGGCTACACTAGTCGCGATAGCCCGAATGATCGCCGAAAGACGCTAATGTAACCGCAGAATTACAGACAGATATGCCAGTTTTTGACACAAACATCAAACACATCTTGATAGACTTGTCCACCAACGTCAAACAATTGTTGACACAGACATACATCAAACGCTCACATACATGAAACCATCGAGCACTTCTTGACAAAAACATCAAATATTTCTTGAAAACATGGATAAAATCTTGACACTCACTTCAATCATTAAACACCTAGACACAGCCCCTGAACACTCCCTACAGTTGACATTACCTGCTACTGTAGTCAGTTGACTAGAGCCTCCCCCGCAGGGCTGCTGGCGATGATCTTCGAGCTGGAGCAGCTGATCCACATGATGTCCATCGGCACGCTGCTCGCGTACTCCATGGTGGCCTCCTGCGTGCTGCTGCTCAGGTGCGACCACAGGAAGCAGTCATGTCATGTCATGACTTCTACAAATAAATGCATGAAAACGTCCTTCCTAATTTAAAATATGATCCCATTTAGCGCCTTCCGCAATGCATCGTTGCTTCAGGAACGACATGCGAAAAGCAATTCTATGCTGCATACATAAGGTCTATCATTTTTGATTATTGAAATTCATGATAAATTTTTGGAACATGCAACATATATTCCATTGCGTAAGCGAAGATCGATTTTTGGGAATTCGATATTTAACCGACCGCTTGCTATCGAGGCCCCCAACGGTTTGAGACCGAGTACCCGTTTCAACGTCTGCCTTCCTTCCTAATGAAGTAATCGACTTCCCTAGATACGAGCGCTCGACATCTTCCCACCGTCCAGCGGAGCCGCTGAACCTGACAGTCCGCGGTGCTATTCGGCAGCTGTACAACGCCGACCGGCTGGAGACGCCGACCAGACTCAGCTCAGCGCTCGTCTCTGTGCTCGTCACTCTATACAGTGAGCTATACATTTATTTTTCTGACTCGGTGGCTCAGTTGGTAGTGAACCTGCCTTCCGACCTTGGGGGTGAGGGTTCGATTGTCACAATAATGTTAGCCCTATGCGGGAATCTACGGCTAAGCATCTCCACTTCAGCTTCCATAAAAATGCTTTCGTATGTTCGAATTCTGTTCAGATCTCTGTCTTCTTTTATAGGTTGCATTTCTTAAACTATATTATATTTGTAAAGATCTCCGTCATTAAAAAATATCCTAAACCTCCTCACAAAATTTCACGAGAATCGGTTAAGGAATGCGACTTGTAGAGGAAAACAGATGTTATCCGCCAGGTCTACGAGTACAGCCACAAGTTTAATTCTGCGCCAGATTTCACAAAGATCCGTTCAGCCGTGATTGAGTAACAAGCATCCATCCAAACTTCCTCATCCATAATGCTTTTTTTATATATTCAATGTTATCCCTACTTTTTATTATGCAGGGTTATGATGCTTTTTTTTTTATTTAATCCATAATGCTAGTGTGAGTATTGTAGTGTCGTGTCCCGCAGGCGTGTGGTGTCTGTGCGCGATGCACGTGGTGAACTCGCACGGCGCCGCCGTGCTGGCGCTGCACGCGGCGCCCGCCGCCGCGCTCGCCCTCTCGCTCGCTCTCCTGCTCGGCACGCTGTGCTCGCTCGCACGCCAGCCCGTGTCGGACAAGAAACTGGCCTTCTCGGTGAGTTTGCTTCCACTTTGTCTCAATGGACGTAATCTATAATCTAGCTCTGTTCAAGGCCAGAGTGAATGGGTATCTCCTAAGTCTGCGTGCTACATCTTCGACCACATCGTCGCTCTGCATTTCATTACTTGACTATCAAAATGAATGACAACGGATGCGATAATATCACCTTTAGAACCAGGCAACGCCAAAGAGCAAATTCATTAGAGATGGGTAATCTTAGCGATTCATCCCTCGAATGTATTACGAGGATGAGTATGTCACAACATTTTTTATTAGATAAAAGCGACTACGACTTTACTTCCAAAAGAGAAAATTGTAGAATTAGAGAAGAAACTCATATCTGCAAACAATGAAGTTGGTAACTTGTAAATTGAAAATGCAAAGCTTGTTGAAGAAATAGAACAAAAGAAAAAAGTGATAGATGGATATAAAAGACATGAAAGCAGCAATTGAAGGACATTCTACCCCCTTGCTTCTTGATTTATCAAGATGATTTGGTTGTAAATGATAGCTTGAATTATTCTACACTGACACGGCACGAGCTCTGCCAAAACATAAAAGAGCTGGAGGAACAAACACAGAAACTGACCAATTGGCTGGAAGAAGAATAATGATGGTAATATTATACGAGACGAAGCAACCATGTGTAAATTGTTTAACGACTTTTTTCTGAATATTGTTCATAATCTCACAAGACATACTAACTAAAAGTCAATAAAGAAAAATTTACAAAATATTTACTTAAAATAGATAGACCTACCACAAATTTTAAACTCGAATCGATAAGTAAGGCAGAATTAAGTGGTACAGTCTATGAAAGATAAGAAGTCCTTGAATATCAACGAAATGAATGCAAAAACAATGAAAGAGTTACTTATGCGTAATGACATTTTTTTAGGATTACTCTACGAAGTTATAAACTCATGTCTAAAAGAAGGAGTTTTTCCTGACTCTTTAAAGGCCAGGCGTATAATTCCTTTATACAAAAAAGAAGAACACTCTGATTTGGGTAGCTGTCTATCTATCTGTATTCTTCCTGTTCTATTAAAATGTTAGAAGCTATATTAAAAAAGAAAATCATAGATTACTTTGAAAACTTTGAAAATAATACATTGTTTACTCCTGCACAGTTTGGCTTTCGCAGAAAGAGATCAACAGAAACGGCAATCAGAGAAGTGGTTTACTATATTCTGAAAGGGCTGGATCAATCAATGAAGTGCGCTAGTATTTCTAAGGCTTTGATTGTTTATGCCACGATATTTTGATTTTAACCCGCCCCCAGGAAAGGCAGAGTGTCCTTATCTGTCTTTCACTGGGGTGACTCCCGTCCGGCGCACCCACGCCGCGTGGCTGGACACAGCTCTCTTCGGTAGGCCGGAGTGAGACGATGACAAATTGGATGGGGACCCAGCTCTATGGGGACCCCTCATAGAACCCTTGCCCGGGGTTACGGGTGAAGACCTCAACGGTGGTGAGGGCGGAGACAGCAGCTGTTGGTACGACCAAACCAGCGTAGGAGGCAAACCACAGGGGCGTAGTGCCTGGATCCTGATAGAGGGCAGCGGTAGCTATCAGTACCCGAGTGAAGCGTCAGGATGTGGATTCTGAACCGGTTCACTTAAGGATTATTATAGCCGCGGAGGTTATAATACCGCGATGTAAAAAGTAACGGGAACCTACTACATTATTTTATCCCATGAGAGTTGTAAGATGGTTAATAAAATGCATAAAAAGTCGCCTGGCGACCCGCGTAGCGATCGGCGCACCGAGCTTTCCGGGGCCCGGAGTGAGAAGTTGGGTACCGGCCATGGAGATGCAGGCAACCAGGCCCCCATTTGAACTGGACATGGAGATGCAGGCAACCCCATTGAAAATATGCTACTGGAAATAATATTAAATTAAGGGAACCTCAACGTATTGGTACATGGAACGTATGTGGTCTTCTTGAAGACTGGAAACTGTCCATTTTAGAACACGAACTTGATCGATGCAAGTTATTTATCACAGGTCTTAGCGAGACACACTGGAAAAGTAGGCCACTTCACTCTGAGAAACACATCATCTATTTCTCTGATGGAGACCTGGTCCTAGCGATTGCTAGACCGCCGCAAATTGACGCCCTGAAGATGTGGTGTTGGAGGCGCCTCCTAAAGATACCATGGACCCCATTCCGCATCAATGTATAAATTCTGGAGGAGTTCAAAATTAAGAACAGACTGTCGTCGACTGTACAACTACGAATAGTTAAGTTCTTCGGACATCTCCTGAAATGAAGACTCAATGGAAAGATTGGTAGTCCAAGGTCAAGGTCAAGAGTGCCCGATTAAGAAGAGATTTTGATCTCGTATCTACATACCCATAACTTAAGAAACAATGACAGACTCATACTACCCAGAGTGAGATCGACTTTGTAAAGTTAAAAAACAAGGAGCGTTTGGCAAACTAGTCATGTACAATAAATTACCAGTTGCTTTAAGAAAATTGCCTTTTTCTGTTTTTAAAAGACAAATTAAAAAGCTATTTTTTTAATAACACCAAATCATTAAATTACTTTTAATTTTCTTTTTTTTACAAACAAAAAAAAAAAAAAAAATTATTTGTACACCTGTATGCAAAAATATTGTCATTTCAATGTTTTAATTTTTAATTATTTTTTCGAATCTTTTGACAGCTAAATTTACTTACCTATATTTAAGAAATATTGTAAATGATATGCCTGATAAAACGGATCATTATGTTATAAGGCCAATATAGAATCTGAATCTGAAAGGCTCTTAACGCGGTATCTACAGTAAATCTTCTTGAAGTCCAAACCGTGACTACGAGTAACAACAAGTAACGTAACAGTAACATCATATTCGATACAAACCGCACAATAAAATCGTTCTTTAAAAACGAAGGCCAAAATGTATTTTATGTTAATGTGCCAGAAAAAGTAAATACATGTCTCAAATTTCTTCAACCACCTTTAACAGCAAAGCTTCTAGGTGTAGTTTATATGTACACATACTTGATCGTCTTCTGCTCGCGTATTCCGTACACTACAACGCTACAACTACACTCTGTCTTCTCAATTTTTTAATTTACAAGTTCAAGTAACAAGTTACATTATTGAAAGAAAAACAAAACCGCAAATGTTGCAAGGCTGCAAAATGTTGTACCCTACGTCACTTCCACTATCAAGACGATTCAAATGATACCTCACATGTCGAAATCTATTAAGCTGTTTAGGCTGTAGAGCGTGCCAAAGAAACCTCATACATACACACCCACATACGAGTACATACATACACTCGAAAAACATAACTCTCCTTGCGCTTGGGGCAAAATGTTCTCCTTGCTTATTTTTGTTTAGAGAGGAAATACACTAGAGATATACAAAAGAAACAGTTTAAAGATTAACTTCCGCAAAGTAACGCCTGATTCATTGAAATTTCCTCACTTTCCAAAATAAACCTTTTACGGAACTTGTGTAGAACCGCGACGATTTCGAGGCTTAAAATCAGGAAATGTTAAGAATACGTCAAAGAATATGGAGGTAACATTAGAAGCCTCCAAAATCAGTTTCGTCCAGGAACTACCTTTCATACAGGAAAGTCTATAAAATACTTGCCTATTTCCATGTGGTCTCTATCTGTAATTGAGATTTAAAATTTGTCAAAATATTTCCCTGTTTATTTACTACGTTTCCTAATTTTGAACAGATTAGAAAATTAGACAACGTAACCTTGTTTTTATCTCTGTTTTATCTGTTGTTTCCGTTTGTTTGTTTGTTGCATCACAGATTGTGCAACGGAATTCCTTCCTTGTCTCTTATTGTTAATTGCTATACGAGTTTAGATATCTCGACCATTATTAATCGATAGCCACGTCAGAGCCCTAAACGCAAATATGTTTCAAAATCAAGGATGATTCATCTAGTACATAATGAACTGGTTTAAACCCTACGTCATAGTAACAATGTCTAATTTAGTACAACATTAACACCACTAATTGCTACTTACACTAAATATAAGAACCAATTGACTCCTAGCTAGCTCCTACTTAAATTATTTTAGACGAACCTTAAGCCATTCCTTATGAGAATCTTAACTTTATGTGGCTGTTAAGCGAATATTTCGTTAGAAGTAGTTTTAAACTAGTTAAGCAATACCTTAGGCAATTCTTATATTTAGTGCAAGTGGCCATATGGGTCTCCGATAACATATGTCAATATAATATTTTTTTTTTTTTTTTTTTTTTAGGAAAACTTACAGCTAGGTACAAAATTATAAATAGAAGACTGAGACAGAAGGCCAATTACAAGTTTTACAAATAGAAAAGTAAATAGATAAGTAACACTTAAAAGACAGACACTCATGATAAATACACAATAAAGAAATAAGATAAATTTATAAATACAGCAGAAGTCCTAAAAATTGTGTCTATTCTGTATTCCGCTGACCCACAAGTCCCACAACCCATAGTTTTGAACATGTTTGTGCGCGACTTTAGCATGCCATTTGTGGGGTATACCGCTTTGCCGTGCTTGCTTGTGCGCATTGGAATTCATGCAAGCAAGATGGAACGTGTGGCCGAGTTTTAGCAGCGAGTGTAGTGTGTCACTCGAGATTTGAAGACACACAGACAACTGAACAGTGGTCAGTAGTGTACAGTGTGTGTGTTTGCGCAGGTGCCGCTGGTGCCGTGGCTGCCCGGGCTGAGCATCCTGGTGAACGTGTACCTGATGCTCAACCTGGACGTCGCCACCTGGCTTCGGTTCGCCGTCTGGATCGCCGCAGGTAACTTACACCGT
Source organism: Peribatodes rhomboidaria (assembly GCA_911728515.1). Classification (NCBI taxonomy): domain Eukaryota; kingdom Metazoa; phylum Arthropoda; class Insecta; order Lepidoptera; family Geometridae; genus Peribatodes; species Peribatodes rhomboidaria. The sequence goes on from OU452182.1 coordinate 15,102,056, forward strand.
TTCTACACTAATATTATAATGAGGAAGGATTTGTGTTTTTGTACGTTTGTAACAAATAAACTCAAAAACTACATATGCCTTTCCTCCGAAGGGACTTGCAGAGGTGTATAACACTCACACTTTGCCCAGACACAGTTCCAAATGTCACGGAGCGAGCCGGTCGCAGTACACCGGCCTCCAGTTATGTAGCAGATGACATATTGTACGCACGTACGTACGTATTGTACGCACCTATATTCACACAAAAAAAAATTGGTCCGTGCCTGCGGCTGGGTCCAAACTCGCTCCCTCTGGCTTGAGAGGGGTCTTCTCCGACTAGGCTGTCATCGCTAACTCAAAAACTATTGGCCCGATTTCAATAATTCTTTCACCATTAGAAAGCTACATTATCCCTGACTGACATAAGCTATATAACGCGAGTGAAGCCGCGGGGAAAAGAGCTGTATACTTATATACAAATTACACATATACATCATGTATAGTCACACCTCTTTTTCGTTAGGGTGGACAGAAACAGCTTTTCTCCACTTACAACTATTCTAGCAAAAATCTTTCGCTTTTTCTACTTTCATGTGTCACACCATCTCTCCATCCGTGTTCCATGAGTCATCCTAACTCCCTAACTATATAACATTATAGAATAAATGCGAAAATGTTGTTCGTTTATTTAGTTTTCGTTGTAAAGTTCGTATATGCTGTGGCCAATAGCAACGCCAGAGTTTTTAAGGCGCTCGCATGCTTTAAGCATAACTGATCGTTACAAGACAAAGCAACCGTGATCTATGTAGTGTAACCTAGTATAAAGGCGGCGAAGTATGAAAAAAAAGATGTATTTAGCAGACAAACATTTAATTACTTCAACCGATATCTAGTTAAATTCTTTCAACACGTCCAAAACGTAAGCATAGGTCGTCTCCGGCGCGTCCTTCCCCCACATGAACTCCAAGTGATTGGAGCCGTTCACCACGCGATGCCACACCACGTTAGGAAGGATCCCCGTCAGCTTCTTCGCGTCCTCTAAAGTAGACACCGAATCGCTTGAGCCGCTCATCGCTGCTGTGTGCATGGTCATCTTACTCAGATCGTAAACTGGAGGCTTGAACGAATGATAAACTTTCAAGTTCTTCGCGATTCCGTAGTCGTATTGGCTGAAACTTTTTTGCAAACTTATTTTGGCGTAATGAATTAGGTTTTTCCGCGAGGTCCCAGCGGGGAAATGTCCAATTATTACCGGGAAGAATTCCCTTTCAATGCCTTCAAAATCTGGTCCCGAGACGGAGTTCATTCCTCCTAGGTAGCACAGTTCGTAGCTTATCGGTAGTTTTGTGCATATTAGGTTAAGAATAGCTTTTCCGAGGGAGTAGTAGCCAGATATCTCTTGCACACTCTGTGGTAAGAAGAAGTCTAAAATGGGACTGAAGCTGATTATATACGAGAGAGCGGGACGCACGTGCTCCAAAAAAGCTACGGGAGCTAGAGCGACGAAGACTTTCACTTTGTCGTTGTACTCTGGTCGCGCGGAACCGAGTACGAAAACCGACGTGGTGCCTTCCGAAAACCCGACGAGGCTTAGCTTCTTCTGACCGGTCTCCTGCAGGATAAAGTCTATGCAGGCTGCGAGATCGTAATATCCGAATTCGTGTGCACTGTAGTCCCAGAACTCATCGTTTTTGTTGGGATCTAGAGTGGTGTGGTTCCTGGAGTACCTGTTGCCTCGATTGTTGATCGCCCACACGTCGTAGCCTTCTTTCGCTGTCATGATCCCTAGAGACCTGTTCCCTCTGAGGAACCATCCGCAAGAGGTGTCGAAGACTCCGTGTAACAGAAGCAGAGGTTTCGTTTTCTCGCCGGGGATGTGGTACACCTCTAAGATATAGCCGTCTTCCGTTGTGACGTAGTGTATCTCCGGAGGGTATTTATATTTTGTGAGCAGTTCCTTGCAGTTGAGGCGGCCGTCTTCTGGCACGTTCAATGTATCCTGTATACCACCATCGCTGGTAATTGCATCTAATGCAACGAACAGAGATACAAACAAAAGTATTACGAATTCGAAGGACATTATAGTTAGCAGGTCAACTGGTCCCGCAGTTTTAACGTTCAAATTAATTAGTCTCTCTTATATACATTTAAATATCTTATCGAAACTAGAAATAACCTTTTGGGCTGAAGTCAAACGACTTTGAACTGATATGCGATTAGTTTAAAGTACACAATGTTTAGCAAATACAGTTGACCTAGAGGATGGGGAAGAAGCCCGCAGGTAGTCAAGGTTCCAATTTTTAAAGACACGGCTCAATTCGATTCATGGATACTCGTTAATTGTTCTGTTACCGAATAGTTATCAGATCGCCCGTAGATCGTTAAATACATTTGTACAATTCTTCATCACGTTTTAACGACAATTTTCGTGTTCGCACTAAACTTTATTAGAAATAAACAGTTTCGTTCACAATTTGCCAAAGCCGTGACAAAACACCTGTTCCGCGCTGCCGTCAGCTTCAAATTATAAATCAATATTTGTTTTATTGATATTATGATATTATATTAATATTTGCTCGGAGATATAGATATAAGAAAAATGTAGCGGTTAGAGTTGAGTTTAAGATCGGTTATTTTAAATGAGAGGTACCTGTATCTCTATTGAGGCCTAACTATAGGCGCTAGAGAGTGACCCCGTTAAATTTGAAAGTGCGTCAATGTTGAGATGTATTTCTTGGAGATAAAAAGTAGCGTTTTAAACGCTAGTAAGAAGTACTGTCTTACTCGTCTACTGTTCGTCGGACTAATCACAAACGCAGAGAGAACAAATTAGACATTTTGAAAATTGTTACAATTTAATTGTGACCTACTAATATCTAAAGAATAATTTCTTTCATGTTATAAATCTTCTTCTAATTTGCTGTGCCCTATACATTACCTATACCTTTCACATTATGTGAAAGTTTGAGACAAAATATAAATTTTCTGCAGCCTAAGGCTTCGTCCAAACTAAACAAATAGTGAGCGGCTGACTGTTTGCCTGCAGTTCGCCACCTTGTATAAAGATTTTAAATGTAGTGTCCGAACAGCGCAACTGAGGACGCGCTGCTAAAAGTTCGATAGACTTTTGGATTTGTCTTTATGTTCGGCGTGTAATTGGCTACCTTTGACATTCTAAAATTGGGTTTTTGTTTTACTTTAATCAAAATAATAATGTCGTCAATTGTCTCAGTTTTACTGTAACGTAAAGGACACATGTTTCTTCATTTAACATCTGGTTTCCTGTACAATAGTGGTTATTATGCCAGAACAAACTTGCCAGTATTTGTAACATTTGAAATGCTGAACTACCGGTTTGGGTGCCGTACATATTATACGAGTACAAAATGTACTTATTGATAAATATAAGTACATATGTGTACTCGTATGTCAGTACCCATACATTTTATTGTTATAAGTGCACAGCATTAATTCATTATCATCTGTTTTTGTAGATTGAGGGTTACCTTTAGGAAATCGTAAAAAATGCTTAAGTTCTTATAGGTACCTGATTTGAGGTAAATGAACGAATAATGATGTATCCTCATTAGTTTAAAAATAGTGAAAGGGTTTACAAACTGGTTTATGATCTCCGATTACAGCCAGAAGGTTGATAATCCTGCGCAGCTATACACAACAAACAATTAATAATTACCTATATTTTTCTAAAATTTCCATTACTTGCGGTAGTATGACTGTGTAAGTGGTCTTTCCCCACACAAAGTCTATGTGGTTGAATGGAGCGTACTCCATCACTCTGTACTCCACCACATTCGGAAGCCTCTCTCGAAGCATCTCCACGTCTTCAATGGTCGACACCCTGTCATTCTTTGCGACCAGGATAGCTACCTTCATGGTAACTTTGCTTAGATCGTACTCTGGGGGCGTCTTCGACCCATACTTCGCCATATTTTTCCTCGCACCATAATCATAGTACGCGAACTTCTTTCTTATACCAATTTGGCCGAAATGGTTCAAGTTTTTTCTAGAAGTACCGGCGGGGAAATGGGCGAGCCATGTGGGAAGGAAATCCGGCTCGAACTGTTCAGGGTCCACTCCTGTAAGTTGGAAGACTGAGCCGTACATGCAGAGTGCGTAGCCAGCTTCTTTTATATTGCATACAGCGTTAATGATAGCTTTTAGAGGAGAATCGAAGGCGAAGAGTTCTTCCGTGCGAGACCTTCTAAGACCCTTGTTGAAGTCCGGAGCCAGTTTAATGATGGTACTCACAAATTCTCGTGTGTGTTCGAGAAAGCAGATTGGGGCTAAGGCAATAAATACGTTAATCTTCTTGTTGTACTCTGGTTTTGTCGCTCCGAGAACTAGAGTGTTCGTCGTGCCTTCTGAATAACCGACAATACTGACTTTCGATCCAGTTTTCTCGATGATAAAGTCGATCGTCGCTGGCAGGTCTTTGGCGCCGTATTCGTGAACGTGGAAGTTCCAGAATGCTGGATCTCGGTCGGGGTTCAAAGAAAGGTGTCTTCTGGAGTATCGGTTGCCGCGGTGGTTGATCGCCCAGACGTCGTAGCCGTTCCTAGCCAGGTTCACTGCTAAAGACAGGTTTCCTCTGATGATGGAGCCGTCGCTGGAGTCCATCATGCCGTGGACGAGTAGCACCGGTCTTCTCTTATCTCCTTTGAGATGGAACAGCTTGAGTATGTACCCATCTTCAGTGACCACGTTGAATTCTTCCACTTTCTGTCCATACTTCATAGCTAGGCCTTTGTAGTCAAGCTTAGCATCTTCCGGTGGGTTCACTTGTGCGTATGCGCTGCACAATAATACAAACAATAGCTTTGTGTGCATTTTTCGACCGCATCCATTTAATAACCATCAGACACTGCGTTTTATATTGGACCTAATTTTATTTTTTTACCTTTAAACGTGTCAGTCACCCGATTTGAAAATAAAGGCTCCATGACCGATCGTTTTTTATTCTGTCCTCGGAACTCTAATGGCCACGTTTTGTATCACAAGTGTACTGCTAGGTATCCAATAAATATTAACATATGTATATAAAGCAGGTACTACCAGTACCTGCTTTATTACCTATGCCGATTGATGCTATCCATAAGTAGATATTTGAAATGATTTGCGTCAATTGAAGAATGTGTGACTCATGGTGTTGATGGTATTTTTAATAATTACCTAACCGCTGTTCCTGACATTTTGGTTTTGACTAATCAAGTCAAAGCTAGTCTTTATTTAATGGCATATTATAGTAACTGGTATGTATTGACATTCCTAGAGTCAACTTTAGGTATACGTAATATTCACATCTGATAGATAGGTACGATGTGTGTGGCCTACAATGTATCACCCAAATGCCAGCTTACCACGATTTAGATTTTACGATACTACGATACGAGCAGTGATAGGTAAAACGGTTTAGATTTTTTTCGGATAAATGTATGTTCCTTCCTATGCTCAGATCAACCTAGAGAATAAGATGGCGCACGGCGTATGATTTAGGTGAAGCCAAAGACCATCCAAAAACTACGCTACTGTCGTATATGTACTCAAAACGTACATGTTGACGCATAAAAACTATGCTACTCGCTTGGTCATTCTTACCTCGACATTATTTGCATTGGTGTATGGTATAATTTCGTGTACATAAATGTACATAGTGCACTATAAAAGTGTGGCCAGGACTACATTTTGAGGTTCTTTTTAAAAACTGTGCAGTTTTTTACAAGTCAATTTTGAAAAAGCCGTAACAGTCTTTACAAATATCCGTCTTACAAATATGTACAGTTTTAGAATATTAAATCTACTAAGGAAATGGCTAACGTGGAGTTTGGGAATTAATATTAGTTTTCGTGCAATTGCAAATGTTTTTCATGGAAAAATTACCACGCATACAAATTTAACAAAGAAGTGGCTTCAGCAAGATATAACGTAGTGTCCCATCTTTTCCTATAGGTTGATCTGAGTTGTTTAAGGCTGTGTTGCCACTAGAGATGTGCATAGCGAGTTATTATTGCTAAGAACCAATTGAATCGCTTCATTTACGTAGTTTGCTCAGCGCAGCTCCTGTGGAGACGGCGAAAAGAAGCGAGGGATGTGTGCTTTGTGAGGTAGATGTGTTAAAGAGCCTGCTACATATCCTTACACCGCTCAGCTACCTAGTAAATCTCTCATGGAGTCGCAACATGGTCATTGGCTTCATCTCACAATTATATTTTTTTGGTTTTCTATGATTTTTAAATGTTGTCACACACGAAAACTACTCTTCTGCTATGTATCGTATTAGGTACTTATTGTAATTAGCAATATCTTTCTATTTCTCTTCCAGGTCTTATAATCTACTTCACGTACGGTGCCTGGCACAGCGTCGAGCGCAAACGTAAACTGGACCAAGTGCAGCTGGCCGAGCTGCACAACGACAGCCACACCTCTCTCTTGCACAACAACTCTCTCGCTCACACGCTAGGCTGACAGCAACCGAGTGAGAGAGACGTCCTCAGCCCCAGCGGTACTGTCGTCTCTTTCATATCCAGTATCTAACTGTAGTAGTAGTTTTTGTAGATGTAGCGACGAAGCGGTTTTTACTGCCAAACGATTATCAACATAATAGTTTATTAGGTAAAAGTCGTAATTTTATTTAGCTCGAATACAAAAATTAAATTTAATCATATTTTCAAATAAATATTACATACTCAAATAAAACGTACTTTATATACTACTTTCGATTGTGTCAGCGATTGTGACGTCAATTCAAAATATTATTTACAAAGGCATTTATTTAAATTAGACTACTTTTAATACAATTAAAGTATTAAATAGTTGGTAATATAGCTGCATCTACATGAAAAAAAATCAGTAAATAACATTTGTTGGTCACTTGAGAATGGCTGGATCGATTTGGCTAAAACTATTTCGAAACGAGGTCGTAAGTAAAACAGCACCGTACTAGGTACTAACTGAACTTCAGGCATCAGTTATAGCAGATAATAAGTTAAAGTAATTCCAATTCCTCGCAATTTTTTTGTGTGATAGCTTTTATTCATGATATTGCTTATGCAGTAGTTATAATTGTGTTTTATACAACATTAAATGCAGTATGTGCTACAAAATGTTTGTAGCACATACTGCATTTGGGGTGTATCCAAACACAGCGAAAAATTGATTGGAACATTCGCAATTATTCGGTGCGTGGCGCGCTGCGCTGCAATGACTGGACGACTGCCGCGCGCGAATTGTTTTAACAAACAAATTGTCACAAGCTAAGTTGCGTGGGAAATCGTTCTGCAAATGCCGCGCGTTGTTGCCGCGCACCTCGCGCGCTTTGTCTGGACACACCTTTAGTGTAAGCAATTTATTTTTTATTTATTTTTTCAGTATCTTTATATTTAAGCCTTTATATTTATTCTTATTTATTTGCAGTGAAATTTAAAGTAGTTCTAATATAAAGAAAAATGTTTCTAAGTTATTCTTATAATAGGTAGTTATAAGACAGACCATGTGAAATGTACAAAATTTTCAAGTTCCTGCTCGCCAAAGTATTTTTTTTATTGATAAGTCTCCACATAATACCTCTTCTCTACAAAATGTAAAATAAAATTGCTTTCTGCGTTTGTTTGTCTATATATCCGCTATATATATGTAATTATATACTCCTAGCCACTGAACGGATAATGATGCGGTTTTCACCATCAGTTAAATAACTTAACGCGGAAGGTTTATATGTAAGTACCGTGCTAAGCTGGGGCAAGGCGGTAGTTAAAACATACATAGGTACATATACATAATATGTACATATAGATTTATAACTTGCTATAAAAGATTCTATTTTTAGATCTGACAACAAAAAAACTTCCAAATTAAATGTAAAAAAGCATATTATTTATTTATTTGACAGTAATTGTGACTACATTGATTTATTGTCTTCGACAATAATTAATTGTTCAGGCTTAACCCGTTGATCGTGTTCAGTCAAATTAAGTCAAAATCATCAGACTATCTTTCAATACCTGATCATAAGCCTGATGCTCGCATATAGTACATTTTAGTGCAAGAAAAGAGACAGCAAAAACAAATTGCTATTGAGAAAATGAACACTAAAGCCGGACGTGTCGCGCTTCTTACGTTCGCCCGAGAAGGAGTGAGACGCAATGCGAGCCCGTAGCCCATTTGATTGGCTTCAATAATGCGCTTCTTGTAGGCCTGTCCGATATTTTTTATGTTTATTAAAGGTTCTTATTAATATCTTTTTTTAAACGATTCTATTTCGATCCTATTTCCTTTTTCTTCCCCTAGCAGTAGCCTAAAAGGGACCAATTTGCCCTATCGATCAGTTGTCAGAGTCCCTAGTAAAGTTGCGTTCGTACCTGACGAAATGACAATAAAATCACGTGACATTAAATAGCTCATATTTAATCCAATCAGCAGCTGACGTTTGAACGTTAGCGATTCTGAAAAAAGAAATGCTTGCACACGATTGCAACTTGTCTATGGCCTAAGGTTTGACAGTTCGAAGTGGCTAGTTAATCAAGTTATATACTCTCACGATATTTTATTATACTTAATGATAAGCGAGCTTTTAATTCTCAGTATTATAAGGATTGGCTGTGAAACAGCTAAGTATTTAGATTTCATGTTTAAATTTTGTAAGACGATGTAATAATAAGGCTTAAAGCTTTGCTATGAATTATAATTATTAATGTATGGTTATGTTATGATACTTTATTGATATAATAGGCTATTTGACTATTTTTTGAAAGTCACTTTAAATTATTCTATGGAGTATGTTAAACATACTACATTTTTATTTCGAAGATATCTATTGTATTAACAATTTTATTTTAATGTTAAAGTTTAAATTATTAAAACCGCGCCAAAAACGCTGTCACTCTTAGGGCGCTGGTCACGTGACGTCACACGCAGGTAAACAATCGAATCCAAACGTAACAAAAGAGAGCAGTTCAATTCAAGCATTTTTCTTAAATTTAATTAAATAAAATGGTGTATAAATGGTGTGTAGTGCCACAATGTACAAATACTACTATAAAAACGCCACAAAAAATATTTGTTTCTGTTCCAACGGATCACAATAGGCGAAAAATGTGGTTATCATTATCTCGAAGAAACCCAAATGGTATTTTATCGCATACAAATGTATTTATGTGTGAAGATCACTTTGATGTGAGTATAAATTACTTTATTCCAAATAGGTAGTAATTAAAATATCAGGTTTTATTAGATGTAATAACATAAATAATAAGATTTAACCTCAAATTAATGATGTAACTTGCAGCTTATAATTTGAATAATCCGTTTCAACCAAAATACACTATAAAATCTAAAACTAAACTAACTGTAAAACTAAAACTAAACTAAATCTAAAACTATCTAAACTACCAAACTATCTAACTAACTAAACTAAATCTAATGCGTCTATCTTTGGCAGGTTGCTATTATCAGCTCGCACAAAATTTGGGTCCATTTTGATATTTGTAATGAATAAATAGATCACTGGTTATGAGATTTATCAAAATTTGTTTAAAACTGGGTTCAAAACTAGCTCAAAATAACAAAATAAGAAAGAAAGTACACTTCAGTCAACCAAACAACGATGTGTTTACTTGAGTGTGACGTCACCAAGTAGACGACCAATCACAGGGCGTTCGCTTTACAGATAATTTTTCGGAAATTAATTTATTTTTCATGGTCTCGTTTGTAAAAATATATCTATATTTTCATTTCTAATAATATGAAATATGCTTTTTTACGCAATTATCTGATAGGATGACCACAATTTGTAATATATTTTAAATGTTGTCAAATAGCCTATTATTATGATATAATAATTTTATATCGTAATAATGTTTTCATATCATATTTAAGGACATTTAGAACGCTAAACTGCTAAAGTAGCTAAAAGCATTGATGTCCTTGTCTAAGAATACATAATCATAAAAAGACAGGTACGTTTTTAGCTAGTCTGAATTTAGCAATTTTGCGTTCTGAACAGTGACTTTTATTATGTTGTAATATAAGTATTATAATGTGAAATGTCTAACATATTCTGGCTTTTGAAATCCATTGCTAATTTCTAATTACCGAGTGTTACTTTACAATTAGTTTTGAATTGGAATAAAAATCATAAAAAAATGTTAAATATTTTATTTCAATCATTCCTTATAATATCGACTCATTCATAATCACAGCTTGTTAATCACTTACTGATTATTATAACTTAAAATATTTAAATCAATGCGACTAACAGCGCTAACTAACTAAATAAAAACAGCGCGTCATTTTAAAATGATTCGGAATGATTTTCACAAAGATTACATTTAAGATCATGTAGTTGTGGCATGCTACATAAATGAGCATGCTACAAAAAAGATGCATGCTAATAAGATCACTGGTGTCTTTGAAATAAAGTCTAATTGCTTTTGTCAATTGATAAAAAGCAAGACAGCTGAATCTGTTACAGTTTTTGTAGCATGCCACAAAAACAACACACCACAATAACAACTGTGTATCTTTGTGCATAGGTATACTTACATTCAAAATATTGTATCTAAAGCATGTCATTTAACAAGTATAAGTACCTACAACTTTTAAAATAATAACAATAATTGACAACTTAAAATAACAATTATCACAATCACGCGTATCACATAGAATATATTTTTTTAATTTACAATCATTAGGCATGGTATGGGCACAATTGTATTATATATTATGTACCTATTCAAATGGTCTTAAATAAGATGGACTATGTGAACGAGATGGAGCTATACGACGGATAAAACAAGAACAAAGATAGAAGAAACACATATTACTTAACTAAATAGTGGGGAAATAATAAATACTTGACGGCGCGAGATATCATTGGATAAAGAAAATCAGTTTGAGAGTTGTTAATCGATAGTTTTAATCTGTGGTTTATGACGATTAATCGATTTGTTTATGGTAATTTAGAGCGGTTAACACCGAATGGAGTTGCGTTTGGGATTTCGGGCGAACGTCATGTCTGTCAGTCAGTGGTTGACAGGACTGGGCTGAAAGCGGTCGCACGCAATGGTCATTCGTAAACCCATTACTCTAAATCTCCAATTATCTTTGTGATCATTCATTAACTAAGTAGTCTAAGTGACTGTATAATTAAAATAGTGAGAAGCCTACATTGCTGTCCCCTTATTTCAACGTTCCTGAAGTTTGACGCCCACCATAGATACCCGTGATGAGAAGTTCATGGCTCAGAAATTAGACACGACACCGCGGCCTACTAGATTTTCCCCGTCACCAGAAGTGGAAGGTCACAGCGCAGCGACCTTTCCTATGTTTCTCCGACATCAATGGGATCAGATGCGACGGCGTGGCTCCTCTTTCCTACATTACCCCGATATCAGGAGTGAGATGTGAAGGCTCGGCTTCCTATTTCTCTATGTTTCCCCGACATCAGAAGTGGGATAAGACTAATGCCCACAGTTAACAAGATGAGTGCTGAAGATGATGACGAGGACCACCGCTCTCTTTCCCCGATATCAAAATTGGGATAAGAATAACGTCCACAGCAACAAGATATGGCTCCGTCTTTGGCTACAATTTTGCAATGATCTGGAAGCGAAGTGGCATAGCAACAGATGGCTGATAGGGTCGTCCCTACACTGAGAAAACTGTGTACGTGCTATTATTGTGGAGTGTGCGGACTGTTTCTTCGTGGTGCATGAAGGGCAGCAGGGCGGCAATGAGAGAGTGAGCATCGAGTAGACGTCTGCATTATCTCGACGGCGTTTGATTACACCTAGTCAATGCTATGTGACGCAACTAACAAACAACGAGAGACGAAGGATAGCAGTGTACCGAACAAAACGTCGACGCCTACGTGTTACTACTGCAACGAGGTCACATCGCCACTCGTTGATCGAAAAAGGGCACCAAAATAAGCAGCAGCAACGTGCGAGATCCGGTCAATGCCTGGAGGGCTATTCTTACAACTCGAGATTCCATCATACCTTGAAAAAATTGCTGAATTCGAGATGCCTTATTCTAATCGCTCGAGATCGAGATAATCTCGATGGCTGGGGCGCGAGATGTCTCGAGTAGTCGGAGGCAGTGGAGACTTCCAGGAATCGAGATCGAGATGAGATGAAAATCTCCTATCTCCGAATTGGGCCCCTGCACTAAGCAGCCATGGATCACCTACGCGTGGCAATTGAATCCGGTGAGATGTTTTCATTTTGTTTGATATTCGTAAACGATGTATGTCAGAGTGCTATTTTCTATTGGAGTTGTTTAAAGTTTAGAAATACCCACAAACAGTTTAGTCAAACTGCCGCGTGCGGCACATGTGAGTCATGCAGTTAATAGATAACTTACTGAGTGTCGATGCTTTTGGTAAAACTAAGCCTGAAGGGCAGTAGCCGGTAGGACAGTAGCCTGTGTAGTAATAGCCTGTGTGGCAATAGCCTGTGTGGCACTAGCCTGTGTGGCACTAATCTGCAAGGTACTATCCTATGTGGCTCTAGCCTGTGTGGCAAGCCGGTGTAGCAAGCCTGTGTGGCAAGCCTGTGTGGCCAGCCTGTGTGGCAAGCGTGTGTGGCAAGCCTGTGTGACAAGCCTGTGTGGCAATCCTGTGTGGCAAGTCTTTGTTGCAACCCTACTTTTGTTGAATTATAGTCTGAGTGACGACCTAGCCTGTGTGGTGAGCCTATGTAGTAAATTCCTCCCGGTGTAACATCATAGTACGAGTTACGACCTAGCCCGTGTGGCAAGTCTAAGTGACAACTTTTATGCCATGTTATTCATTTGAAATTGGACACAGCAGTTTTCATAAGTCCAAACCGCGTATGTGTACCGTCATTGGATTTTCAATGTGGCTTGATTAAATTCTTGGAACATTGGACGTATGATTAATAATTTAGTTTTAGCCTCGATTATTCGATTGGTCCCAATACAATTTATTTCACTAAAAGTCAAGTTGCTTATTTCAATTATCATGACAATTTATGGGGATAGGTAACGAATATGAAGTTACTGTTGGAAGAGTCGATTATACTCTGGTACGATGTTTATGGTTGGTAGAATTGGGTTTAACTGTGTTTTGTGTTATCCCATAACTGTGTTCGCTTTCTGTGAAATTGTGGAGGTAGATTTGAGACGGTCAGAATGACCGAGCGTTAAGTGGTTACTTGAGCACTTTTATGATTGTCCACAGATGATGAGATGAACTATTCACCCGAGGACGTGTGAAAATGCAGGATGGCCGTGACGGCGCGAGATATCATTGGATAAAGAAAATCAGTTTGAGAGTTGTTAATCGATAGTTTTAATCTGTGGTTTATGACGATTAATCGATTTGTTTATGGTAATTTAGAGCGGTTAACACCGAATGGAGTTGCGTTTGGGATTTCGGGCGAACGTCATGTCTGTCAGTCAGTGGTTGACAGGACTGGGCTGAAAGCGGTCGCACGCAATGGTCATTCGTAAACCCATTACTCTAAATCTCCAATTATCTTTGTGATCATTCATTAACTAAGTAGTCTAAGTGACTGTATAATTAAAATAGTGAGAAGCCTACATTGCTGTCCCCTTATTTCAACGTTCCTGAAGTTTGACGCCCACCATAGATACCCGTGATGAGAAGTTCATGGCTCAGAAATTAGACACGACACCGCGGCCTACTAGATTTTCCCCGTCACCAGAAGTGGAAGGTCACAGCGCAGCGACCTTTCCTATGTTTCTCCGACATCAATGGGATCAGATGCGACGGCGTGGCTCCTCTTTCCTACATTACCCCGATATCAGGAGTGAGATGTGAAGGCTCGGCTTCCTATTTCTCTATGTTTCCCCGACATACTTATAATAAATCGTTCGAACAACTTCATTTGCAAGCAGATATGAACATACAAAACAAATCGAAAATATTTGCCACAGTCATTGAGTTCTTATACTACGTATAGAGAAGCTATGAAAAGAAAAGGGCATGCTCCATGTTGCTTAGGGCTTAAACTTAAGCTGCAGCGCAGAAACATTAGTTACTTAAATTATTAGTAATTATTAGCGATATCTTTGCACGCACGAGGGCATTGTTTGTTTGTTTGTCTAGCGGTTTATTTTCCGCACTTAGCCACTTGGGCCATTTGCGTAAACTCTTCTTCTCTTGCCTTCCTCTCACTCCAACCAGCCCAGCTGTTCCCAGAAAGCTAGCAGCCTGATAAGGCTGGAGCCTGGAGCGACGATGGGGTTTGGAGAATCCGAGCCCGATGATTTGCCACGCTCCTGCATTCCATAAGCACGAACGAAGGCATATTTAATGCCTTTAAAAGTTTTTTTGTTTAGACAACGTCTTGAGCGCTCGAGAGCCAGCAACTGAGTGAAGTTAACTATGGCCGGATGGCCGCACTTGAACGAACACAGTAGTAATGTGTGGTGTCTTCTCTATACGTAGTAATAAAACTCAATGGCCACAAAATATAACTAAGATATATCATATAGTCAATTGTTTAACATTAAAAATGCTGTAAAAATTACTAAATAAATATTCACCTAACAAAAAAGATATTGTTTAATATTTATGACATGAAATGCTGAGTCTATCACAATAAGACATTAACAAACAATTAAAATTAATAATGGCAAATGAAACAATCAATTTTTGTACATTTTCTTAAATTTCTTTTGCACACAACTGACAATGTTTTCCAAATAATATATTTAAAAAAATGGCAAAACATCCACAATAAAGAGCTTGGTTTTTACCTACATAGAGTACAACCCAACCAATTTATCTCTAAGTTGAGTAGGAGCCACCTCCTGTCTTCTCTATATAATCTATCCTCCCTTTCAAATTACTTCCATCATTTGACCACCGGCACAGATGAGTTGGTCGGGTTGTAGTTTATTAACCGAACTCAAGACGTATTAGATGCGTGAGAGCTGCAGTACGGTTTTGTATGTCGGTCTCGCAAGACGAGTTCCATGAAGCGATCCGGACTCTCTGGGCACCCTGGCATTTGCCATTCATCTTTATCAAATCAAATCAGAAGTATGGAACATCGTTCTTCAACGGAGTTAAGTGATCTAAGCACCACTTATGATATGATAATTCTTAGTCATGAATAGTCATGAAGAAACGTATATATACTCCAATTTTAGCGGCCTTTATACAGTTTTTTTTTAATTGAAGCTTTGATTAACTAAATACAAACACAAGTAAGAATGTCAATTAAAAATAAAATACACACTAATTTCGACATACCATCACTGGCTTCACTTTTCAGACCCTTGATTTTACCCCACATATAAGGCTAGACGGCTAACCACAGCTTTTGAATGAGGTCGAAGCACGCCTGGTAAATGGCTTGGATTTGAAAATGACACAAATCAGATCGCAAATACACATCGTTGGATGTTTGGCGATGGGTTTCCGACCAGTCCTAGTAGCCAGTCGAGTACTGAAAACATACACACCGTTGTATGTTTGGCGATAGATTTTTGACCAGAGTATCCCAGGCAAGTACTAAAAACTACCCATATAGGTTTAAATAAACTGGTCATCAGAGAGAGGTGCAGTTTGTGCTGGTGTTGTTTTGGTCAAGTTTTTCTTTCGACACGCCGTTGGTTTTGGGCGCGTGTTTCTCGGTTGCCGCGAGAGTACTGTTCCGGATTCCATACAGGAAGTAGATGAGGTAACCTTCATATGGAAAAAGAGGTTGTCGTTAAAATTGTGCCATGTAACATACGGATCAGTCGGCGGTCTCTTTTACCAGCTGTGTCAGATCAATAGCCTTTGATAGATAGATAGATAAACTCTTTATTGTTCACACCACAAATAACAAAAAAACAAGAGAAAAATAATAATAATACTTATTCTATAATGTAACAACTGGCGACCTTATCACTAAAAGCTATCTTTTCCAGGTAACCTTAGGATGGAGAGGATTCGACAAATGAGTTTGGGACAGGGTGTGCAAAATTAACAAATATAAACTTATGATTGATAGTATAAACAAACATCGAGTTTGTTTAAAGCATTAAGTTTGTTTAAGCTTTGCTAAAAGCAATGAGCTGAATATCGCATTTTCATTCTTACGCTAAATACTAGAAGGTCCTAATAGTCCTAATTTTCTTTTCTTTTTCTCGTGACAAAGCCAGACTGTGGATTCAAGACATCCGATTCGTATACGCGACTAATGGACATAATTTTATCGGGGTCTCGGCAGATTGATGAGGATAACTAGTACAGTATCTCACCAATGATGAGCCAGATGATGAACCGCACCCAGGTCTGGTAGTCGAGCTGCACCATGAGGTACACGTTCATGCACACGCTCAGGTACGGCACCAGCGGGACCAGTGGCACCTGGAACCAACACTCACGTTTCATGCAAGGGTCAGTGGCTGACTGCCAAGATCAGTGCCGAGCCAACACACGGCAAGTCTGTTTCTTCTCCTTCTCGGTCGCTACGCTCTTGACAGAGCGGTTGTGTCAGCGTCGAAGCAACAACTAAAAGTAACTAAAGTAAGTCCTTGCTATAAGTTAGACAACGTTTCGCGGCTAATTTGCTACTTAGAATAAGAATAAAAATAATTTATTGACAAACAACAGAATTAAATTATATACAGTTGATTACAAAATATATAAACAGATAAAAGTGTTTGGCAATAGGAGTAAGCTTAGCGTTGTACTGTGCAAAATTTTGCACAGAGCTGGTTTTAAGCTTACTGCATTGCTTGAGCTTAGGTGTTGGTCGAGCGGAAAAATTAGTAATAAGCGGCACCATAAATTAAATTTTAATAAAATGGAGTGAATCGATACAAAAAAGAAGAAAGGAAAAGAAAAAAGACTTCATCATCAGACTTATTGTGAAAGTGAATGTGTGAGTGAGTGTGCGCATGTGTGTGTGTGTGTGTGTGTGTGTGTGTGTGTGTGTGTGTGTGCGCGTGTGTGTGTGTGTGTGCGTGTGTAAGGGAGTGTGGAGTGTGGGTAATAGTGTGCATGTTTGTATAATGGAGGGTGTGATTAATTCACTTCAATTCAATTAAATTCATGTATTAGGACCATAGGTTTTTAAAAGACACTTGGTAACGTCACATTTTAAAATAGTTAAGTAAGATATAAAATACAATTAGAACTCAGAACGGCTAAATTGCCTTGTCAAAAAAATCGACCGACCCCCCGAGACTCCGATTTTTATCAAACATAGCTAAGAACACTCCCGACTAATTCACCTTTTAAACAAAAATAAAATCGTTTTTGCGTCAGGAGTTAAAAATGGGTTTGTTCAATTCGCCACTCAGTGTCAGTCAGCTGACAGTGAGGCGCTCACTGTTCGCCTAATGATGACGCAACTTTGCATACACGTCAGTAGTGCCGCTACGCCTGTACGCTCACCTTGAAGGAGAGGTTCTCGGTGCTGTTGGTGGGCTGGCGGTAGAGCACGAGCAGCAGCAGCAGCAGCGCCGCGCCCAGCACGCCCAGCGCCGCGCCGCCCGCGCCGCCCCACGGCAGGTCCAACAGGATGCACGTCACCAGCGCCACCACGACTGGGAACACACACTTTTGATGAGCTGGGCCTTCGATCAGACATACGTATGGAACGTCTCTATACGCAAAATGACACCTTGAAAAGGGTTAGATCAAGCGTACGCCTTGTTTTGCTGTCAGTCGCTCTATGATAGCGTCGATGTCATGACGCCTAAATGTGCTAAAACACTTGAGCAAACGTCTTCAACGCTATTGCGGAATGATAAAGCTTGGATCAAAATTATTAAAAATTTGATTATTTTTAATAGAACGTAGGCGAACATGCATAAACAAATATAAATGTCGATGCGGTACCACTATTGAGGACTGATTTTTAATAAGACATGACATCTATGTAAATCTGATCGTAGACGTGGGCAGAACAACTTTTAGGCAAGTTGGCTTAAAGTCATCTGACGTATTTGGTGTACTTCGTAGCTTAAAACGATCTGCGGACATGGTTCAATCTAGATCCCCTTTCCGCGCTGCTATGTTCAAGATTAGGATAGACCCTATTGATGGCCAACATCCGATAGGAGATGGCACTTCAAGACAAAGACGTATTTGTCGATGGCGAGCCTGGCTAGTGTTGGTTATGAGCACGGATGTGGCTCGCAAACTCAAATTTTGCGGTCCCATGATCACAAGGCCCGGTTGCGGCGCACAGTGCAACTGCGACGCAGGTTTTACGAGTGCTGCGTAGGTACAGGAAGCTTTAGGACAGATCTCGATGCCAAGGCGCTTTGCATTTAGATCTCGTATTTGCTTTTATTCAAAAACTATTTTAAAATTATTAGAAATTCATATTAAGTACAATGCAATTCATAATCAATCAATTAAGACATAATCTGGAATAAGACATTACTTACAGAATATGCAGATGGTGCACTTGGTGATGGTGCTGGAGAGCTGGGTGGGGAACTTGAGGCCGAGCAGGTTGAAGGCCTGGCGCGCCACCGCCGCCGGGGTCTCCGGCAGCGGCTTGCTGCTGCTCACCGGGAGCGGGGACTCTTCCTCGTACCTGGGAGAAGAAGAGAACCCTCAATTATACTTCTTACCCTCATTACGCTCGCCTATTAGCTTCTTCTAGGCTCTTCTCTCTCTCTCTCTTCGTTTAAAGAAAGTTCAACGTGGATTGTGAGTGAGATGAAGCATACTGTAATCTAGATAGAAATCTAGTGGGTCCGATTCTTTTGTGACAACTAGCTAATTTTTCTCAATACATTATTATAATAACGTAATTTACCTCAGAATGAGCACACTGGTGGCCACGATAGTGTACGCGAGGAGTGTACCGATGGACATCATGTCGATCAGTTGGTTCAAGTTGAACAGGGCTGCCATTATTGCTGGAAAATAAAGAAAAATGCGCTGTCATCAACAATTAAACAAAAAATATGGTCTGCTTTATGCTTAAGAAAATGACGCCTTTGCCTTGCAATGCTTACAAATAAGGAAACATTATTTAGGTATCTAACCTACTCGTATCAGATCAAAACGAGTAAGGCTATCGCCAGCCATGACGTGCAGAATCAAGATGGAGATTATGGAGAGCGGAAAATACTGTTCCAAAACTAACCAGCCAGTCCTCCACTGAGCACAGTCGCCAGCATCGGCGTCCTGGTCCTCTTGCAGATGGCAGACAGCGGCCGGAAGATGACGCCGTCCCCGGCCATGGCGTACAGCACGCGCGGCAGCGGGAACATGGCGCCCAGCAGCGACGTGCAGAGCGCGAAGATGGCGCCGATCGTCACGATCCACTTCACCACCGGCTGGTTGGTGACCGTGAACACGTGCGGGAACGGGGCGTCGGCGTCCTTGGAAGTAATGGGTTACACTTTTGAAGGAGGTGTTTTAGTTGTGTAGTTGGTGCACAGGGTTAGGTCCAAAAAACCGGCCAAGAGCGAGTCGGGATCGCGAACGAAGGGTTCCGTACCATCCGTATAAAAACGGCCAAAATATCACGTTTGTTGTATATATGTAGGAGGCTCCCCCTAAATATTTATTTTGTTCTGCTTTAGCGACAACAGAAATACATTATCTGTAAAAATTTCAACTGTCTAACTATCACGGTTCATGTGATACAGCCTGGTGACAGACGAACAGACAGACGACGAAGAGCGGAGTCTTAGTAATAGGGTCACGTTTTACCCTTTGGGTACGCAACCTTTAAAAGCAATGCCCACAGCGGGTTTGAAATAAGCAATTTTCAGTTGGTGCAATTTCGACAATGTGCATTTTTACAATAAAACACTTTGCACTCTCAAATACCTAGTTTCGCGTTTCTCTCAAGCTAGCTCTACGACTCTTGATCTTAATTGTCTTGAGAGCAGGTTTTTTTTCTTTGATTGAAATGATGTGTCTTAAATCTTCAAGTAATATTATTATAACCAAACACATCATGACAGTTTTTCTCGGCAGAGGTATAAAATCCATACTTCGCCGGACGATATTCAGTCACTAATGTGACAAGGAGCGAGCCTGTCGCAATACATAGGGCTTCAGTTATGTAGTAGATGACATTAAAAACGCACATAATTATGTTTACACAATTAAAATAATTTTGCCCTATTCAAATTTTCTTGGTCCGATTGAATACAACCCACATGAGAATCCCTGTACCTTGTACCTATCAAAGAACAGCAGTGTCAGAATATAAATTAACTCACTTGCAAATAATAAGGCAGCATCATAGTAAGCACTGTGGCGACAGTGAAGTACGAGACGAAGATGATGATCAGCGACATCACTATCGAGAGAGGGATGTCTCGCTTCGGGTTCTTGGCTTCCTCGCCGGTCGTCGCCACGCAGTCGAAACCCACGAACCTGTAACACGAACCATGTGAAAAACCTTTTTCTACACTTTGTGGTGATTAACTCTATCTAGAGCTGTGTACTAAATAAGTCGCTAGCTTGTTAATATGGTTCCTAAGATGTGATGTAATCAGCTGACATAAAGACAGACACATCCAAGTATCATATTATCTTTTTCCAAAAAAAATAAACAGTTCCAGAATGATAGTGGAAACCACCGGGCGCTTGTTGTCCAATGTATCCAGGGTAAGTCGTAAGTATGGCAGGAATGTACGAACCCGAAGAAGCACTTGGCGGCGCCCGCCATGACGCCGGCGAAGCCCCACGGCATGAAGCCGCCGGCGCCGGCCTGCCCGCGGTACTCGGCCGGGATGTCCTCCAGCTTTATGAACCAGTTAGCTGGATTACCTGAACGTGAGTCAACAATATTATTTATAGGTATTTCTATCACACGACATTGTAAAGGCAGTGAAAGAGACTAACGCAGGAGCGGTAAGAGTGGCGCGCTAAAGAGGAAACCTATTCTACTCAGCAGTTAGTGCAAAACTGTTATTGATCGTATTTTAACTGTTTGGAGAGAAGTTAATAGCAGCTATTTGTTTTTGTTTGAAACGAATGAAACTAGATGGCGCTTTTCATAGTTTCTTATGGTCAGAACGCGCCGCAGTCAGAAGGTCCACATCCTCAGGAATCAATCGACTACGAAACGAAAAGGTAGGTACAAAAGACATTTCTTTAAAACTTTTTAACAAGTTTGCTACAAAATTATTATTTTTAACAACTGAGAAGTTAATTAAGTAGGTAAGTAGGTTGTTAACCTACAGTGGCAACAAGTTTCAAGCGGCCATTACATTTTCTAATTTGCAGTAGGGGCTACCTTAGCGTGGCAAAGCCCGTGCAATAGCAAAAAAAAATAGATTGCTAATTTTGGTACGCTAGTTCAGTTAGCGTACTGCGAATCGGAATATGTAATGACTACTTAAGACTTGCAAAATGAACAGTATGTAATTGTTTCCGCAACTGATACCACGCGTGGTTACTTATCTAGGCATTTATCAAAGGAATAGAGTAAACTATAAACTATAGAGGTATAAAGTGTAAATATTGTCTGAACAATTGAAACTGCAGCATCTACTCACTCGTTGTGAACTAGCAACTATTGCAGTCAGTCATCATATTTATTTGTTATTCAATTTTGTACTGTTTACTCAAAATTATTTGCTTCGCTAAGTGTTGTCTGACTTTGTTTCTATTTACAGTCAAACAAAGCTACAAATAACAAAACCTAGTCATTTCTATTTTCATTGTAATGCATTTTGCAAACAATTTAAAGTAACAAAACTCTACAAAAAGAATTGTCGTGAGGCTGAATAATTTTGTTCAGCGGGGCAGTGCTTAAGACACGTTTTATTGCGAAGTAAGTACATTTCGGTAGATGATCACGTATGACAACAGTGATTGTATTTAAAAGCTATATTTTTACCGGTTTATTACTGAGATATAAGCGGTAATTAAGACAACTGCGTTTGTTAATCCACTCTTATTACTCTTAAGTCAGATAACGTAAAGAGAAGGCTCTCCCCGCAATGGTTCAGACAACGCAAACAAGTATAAGCAGACTGTTTATGATCATTTACAGGTGTATTGTAAAAGAAAAGAGAAATTGCAGGTGTTTAGATGACAGCATTCTTTCTGTTCAGAAGGAAAATATTATGAAGATATTTGTACAACATAAGTATACGAGTACGTACAAATGTCGTACTTACGTCTACAAAAATAAATGTGATCTTTGGGGGTTTTTCGGTTCACATTTATTTGCTGTCACTTTTGGGTCTTTTTAGTAGTAGTAGTAGTAGTAGTTTGGGTAGACTTACTCTTGATGGCCCCGGCGACGAGCACGATGCAGACGGTGGCGAGGTTGAGCGCCGTGAACACGTTGTTCAGCTTCGTGGACTCCTTCACGCCCGCGCCCAGCAGCACTGCGGACCGGACATCAAGTCAGAACCAACTTGTCACACTAATATTGTAAGTTGGGTTTGTGGCGGGAGCCGCAAAAGTGTTGTCGTAATTTTGTATTATTTTCGAAATCTTGTGATTCTTTGAGTGTTAAAGTGTAATAATCTTTATCGGTTCGTTAATGTGCAAGGGTGTGGGTCTCTACAAAAATCCACTTAGAGCTTCAGTAAAGTATCCATCACTTTACTGAAAAGAGGAAAGGGGGAAAATTCATCATCTTCATCATCACCTTATCATCATCACTCCATCATTTGTAAAAACCATATTAACTTGACACTGCGATGGGAAATGCACAAGACGTGCTACGCCTTTTTGTTTTGCTTACCCTGGATGGGAAAGCAAAAAGAAAAGTAAGTTGGATGGAGTGAGTGAGAGATCATTTATATTTTTATGGGTTTGTAAGTATGTATGTAGGTATGGTTGTTACTTCTTCACGTTGATAGGACTCAACAGATTTGGATGATGTACCTATTCAATTATATAGATATCATTTATGAAGTTTAGGTATCACTTAAATATATTCAAGCTTATAATACCGCGGGTACAAACACTACTTTAAATATATCGCAAAAATAACGATTTCTATAGTAGGAGGGGCGTGCCTCAACAGAGTCCTACTAAGTCCTAGTACCTATGGCTAGCAGTGGAAGGATCTAAGCTGATAATGACGTTCTTTGGCATTACAGACAACCCTCGCTTTAGTGTTTTTAAACCTTTCATGTTTTTTTAAATACCTATGTGACTTGATGACTGTCTTTATCGCTTTTTTATGTTTATTTCATGACGAAATGAGTAAAATGCGCTGTTTGTACTAATTGTCAATTATCACGCCTATTCATGTCATTCTTTACGCAACACAACAACAATTGCAGTGTTGCAAATTCATTTAAAAACACTGATTGCGCTCGTTGCTCTCTGGCTAACAAAATATGATAAGTATATTTCAAACAACATGTTTGGCAAAAAGACGTTGTTTCTAAATAATATGCCAACTCAAATGAATTCTCGTCAAATAGTCAAGGAAACGTATTCCGTTAAGAAAATAAGCTAAATTTCAACTAGTGCTTAAGTAAGGCACTCCAAAACGGGCCATGTTTTCACTACAATGCCGGCACGGCAATAGTGGTAATATTGCCGACTTTAGCCCGGCCATCAACAGCCATGCCAGAAATATATGACGATAAAATTCACACTAAAATTATTATTGCAATATTGCTGAACCAGTATTAGCGGGCCAGCATTTGAGTGAAAATAAGGCCCTTTCTAGAAGCATCCCAACTGTGTAAAACCTTTCAGGAAATACCAAAAAGTAACCTTAACTTAAGTAGGTAGAGTCTTATTTACCAGTAATGATGAGCACCAACCCCAACGCAAGGAAGTCAGGATAGTCTGCAAGGAATGAGACGTTGATCGGAGCCCACTCCGTCATGGTCTTCGCCATTGTGTTATTGCACAGACTGTCGATGTACAGCGCCATGCCCTGGAAAAGGGAAAAAAGGAGTTAAAAACAAAATACATTTGGATATATCTCCTTAACCGTACATAAATCAAACGATAGTTTTCAATTGCTGAGTGTCTACCATTTTTGTCGTCTTTTTACAGTTTTCTCATACCAAACCAAATAGATAGATGACGATGATGTCCACAGCATCATGAGCAATGTAGATACTTACTTATCATTTCCTTACCTTTTTTAGGCCGCGTTCCGCAAGAAAACTCCCGCGAACAAAATGACGACAATCTGAGCAGAATATACAGCAGCTACGGAGTTTACACTAAAAAGCTGCTGTCGGCCATTTCTCGCGGAAGTTCTCTTGCCGATGGAATCAAGGTCTAATTTCATACTGCCTCGGTGGCTCAGTTGGTAGTGAACCTGCCTTCTGAGCTTGGGGGCGTGGGTTCGATTCCCACCTAGGGCAAACACTTATGTGATGAAAATTTGTGTTTGTTCTAGGTCTGGGTGTTAATATGTATTTAAAATATCAGTCTTTAGTACAAGCTTTGCTAAGTTTGGGGTCAGGCGACCGTGTGTGGAAGTGTCCCGAATTTATTTATTTATCTAAACTCATCTTATTAGTAGTAGAGTATTTTGTTGTTACTAATCCACCTAGAAACCGATTATTTTTCGAACTGCATTTGCGTGATTTTCTACGGAGAATGCGCGCAGTTTTTTGTATGTATGCTTTTATATGTTTATTTGTTACCTTAGCGACGCTGGCAGTACCGATGCAGTACTCCAGGATGAGGTTCCATCCGATGGTGAACGCTATGAACTCTCCGACGCTAACGTAGCTGTAGACGTACGCCGAGCCCGCCTTGGGCACGCGCGCCGCGAACTCCGCGTAGCACAAACCTGGAGAAACACACGTAGAAATTGGCAACATTGTTTTGAACTATGATAGTAGCTTACTACATTTCAAACAACAAGTATAATTTTAAAAGAATTTAAATAAAATAATCTTTATTGTCATTAAGTAACATTTTCTTAACAATTTTAATTTAAAATATACTAAGAATGCTAGTAGGTAAATTGGACTCGTCAAAAATCAATTAGGTACCTTGGTAGTAAGTAATAAAAAGTTATATTGTTATTATTACTGAAATTTTGTGTCTCCCTCAAAAAACGAAAACGACCTTTTTGCGAGGATTCTCAGACTATTATAATGATTTACCTTCAAACTATAAAATAAATTCAAACAAATGTGAATTAATCAGTCTATAAAAAAAATTTAAACTTAACTTAATACAATAAACCCGACTACAAAATATATGGCACTCCTTTAAAAAAAACTTTCTGACAATACCTCGCAACGCAATCTAAAATCGATCAAGCCGTTTGGGCTGTAAGTAGAGAGCGTACCAAATAATTCGATTTATAATACATGATTATATTTATACTCGAAAAGCATTTCTCTCCTGCGGCAGCCGGGTAAAAAGATCTTGCAAGACCAGTTCAAAACTGCTCATCCTGATTTCACGTCATTCCGAATGAAAATCTATCTCAATCCAACTGACCAGCGAAAGCTGACGCGATGGCTGCAACGAGGAAGCTGAGCGTGACCGCCGGCCCCGCCACGGTCTTGGCGACCGCGCCCGCCAGCACATACACTCCCAGGCCGAGAGTGCTGCCCACACCGAGCGCCGTCAGGTCCAGGAGGCCCAGACACCGCGCCAGCTGCGTGGAGGTGTCGCCATCGTCTAGCTGCTTGCACCGCCGGAGCGAGGACAGGAACCTTGTCAAGCTCATCTGGAATTAGAGTATGTATCATGTAATATTGCCCTCACATGTTAAAACCACAAGTTATTCAGGAGCTGAGCTATCAGGCAGGATGGTGCAGTAGGGTTGGCGGTGGAAGAGACTTAGCTTGAACCCCGGCTCCCAAGCTCTTCATAACAGTTACTATATCTTGGCGAGAGCTGGCAACCGGCTGTAAAACTATTACAGCAAACACAAACTTCTCCTCACAATGAATGCATAACGAAAGAATAAGGGTCAAATCCCTGACCCCGAATAATGGGAACAAGAGAGGACGAAGAAGCAGATGGATAATGTAATATTAGCATAGTACGTCTGACGCTTACTTTTAGGATGTTCAACCGGTTGCTCAAATGGCGAGTTGAATAAACTTGAAAATACTAAGTAGGTTGCATTATGCTACACCTACTCTAAGAAACCTGGTTAGTTAAAACACACAATGCTATTACAACGGTATTATAATTCAGTAACGGTAATATAATCACAGAAAACAATGTCGAGGATAGAGCAAAGTGGTGGATAAAAGTGTGGAAAGCTGACCAACCAACATGTGGATCATAGTCGGGAAGAGAGAGAGAAGGTGTTTGATATGGGCAGCTCTTATTGACCGAGCGAGCGCAAATCGTCTCCGTTTCAGTTTGGACAAAAATGCTTTCGTATGTCCGGATGTTCGGTGGATTTCAGCCATTTCGTAATATGCAAAAAAGTTTCGTGAGGTTTTCAAGTCACAGAGTCAGTAGTTAAATAGGCGTTATGTCATTTCAGTGTTTTAATCATCGAGTCAAGACCTAAACGGTAAAAACCTGTACCTATCAGCTGATAGGTTTGACCCTTTGTACGCAGGTTCAAAGTATTTAGTCAATTGTTCAGATTTGTTAACTATATTATGACGTAAGTTTTCGTCTCACCGATAATTAAATCGTAGGATTAATGTAAGCTAGTCACTTTAATAATCTCAGTCACGTACAAACTTAATATATATCTCGGTATCCTTTGTTTTGCTATTGAATATTGTATTCAAGTTGTTTTTAATTCACGATTCCGTTAACTTCCTACAAGAGATAAGTATGAGCAAATGTTTAGCTTCCTAATCAGCGTTTCCTTGGAAGAATTCGTCAGTTTTTATCAACAGGCCTTGACGCGAAAATTGCGTCGAGTCTGAAAGCTACGGGGTCGCCCGCATGGCGAGAATGCATTGAATTCATTAAACAAGTACAAGTAAACACATTTTTAGTCTGTCTTCTTTGATTTTCAAAATTATAATCTAGTCTTGAGACATGGATACGTCCTTATTCATTATAAAGGTTAGTTGAGTTCAGGCCGTGTCCATGTAACACTATTCTTTTTTTTTACTACGTTTTCATAAATCAACGTCTTTGAAGACGGATTCACCTTAATTTTGAGATCACGATTGAGTGAGAATGTAGATATTTACTATAATTGTAAATACTACATTATATATATATATCCTACAAGGTGGGTAGGTATACCTACCTAATATTACAAATGCCAAAGTGAGTTTGCTTGTTTATTTGTTACGCTTTCACGGCTTAGCTACACAAGCAATTGTCATGTAATTTTGCATATACACGTTGTCAGAAAAGGACATAGGGCACTGCTAGTTCAAAATGATTGTTCGTTTAAGAAATGTGTATTTTCATCATTATTTTAACCAACACCAACACCAGCAAGTGTATCAAAGCAAATTATTTTTTTAGTGCACGTTACAGTTTTATTTGAAACACATGTTAAGCTAGAGCGGAGCATTACCTACTATAGGAAAAATTCGATAGATATAGTTCGTATAATACATATGCAGTGCTAAATTTGTCGCTAAAATGTCGTCTATAAATAACATTATATTAATACCAGTATCGTGTAGAAATAATATCTTTGACCGGTTACGATCGTCGGCTCCAAACATTAAGGTACAATTTAGATTAATGATACTACGACTTTATACACACAGGCTACGTAGCTCTTAGCAATCAATGAAGACAGATCTTCATACGAGTTAATCAGTTCACTATCATTGTCAAAAGTCATTATCATGTCAGTCACGGTGCACCCTTGACCGTGACCGTCACGGTCACCACTTCACGTCACGAAACGTCACATGACGCGACACTGTAATGTTGACACTTTGGATTATCCATGTTAGTCTTGTAATAAACGAATCGGGACTGCAGTGCCTAGAGGCACGTTTTACTTATCATAAAGAATTCTGTAAAAATAAAACAAGATTATTATTTAAAAAACAATCAAATTATGTTAGCTACAGACTAATTAAAAGTAAAACATTTTTATTTTAAATAGTATTTTCATCGAGTATTTTACTACGTATTTCGTGCCTAGTAATTAATCATGCAAATACCTATCTCACAACCATTACCTATACTTAGATACTTGTTTAACTAACAACCTATTGAATAAATTAAAGTACTTCAGTAGGTACAAGTAATTTGACTGACACAAAAAATTATAATGGCACAGTCATGGCACAGTACGTATAACTTGACATGCATCACCTATATTATTAAGTGGGTATACATTTATTATAATTTATACAACTGAGTCCAAGCAGTTAGGTACGAATTTAATAAAACTCGACGAGTTAAAAACTATTTATTCATCTTTTGCAACACGTTCTCTAATGCGCAACAAAGTATTGAAACGCTTACAAATTAATGCAAGATTTTAAATGCCATAGAGCGAATACTATTTAAATAAAGCACGTACTTGTAAGTCGATGCAGAGTAGAAGCAATGTCGAGATGTGGCGTACAAAAAGTAGAGCAGATGGATAGAACGTTTCTTTTAAAGTTTATTATGGAATTCTGTAAAGAAATCCTTTCTTCTACACACCTAAACTATGGTAGCTAATTCGTGCAGTATATTCTTGTCAATAAGGTTGTCAGTTTTAAACCACTTCAAGGCATTCAATATGACCTTCAATAAAGGCCTACTAAAGCCATTTCGAAACATGTTATATTCTAACAACTTGTCTAACATTGGCCGCGAAGTTTCTGATTTGCGACAATAACATTTACGGCAATTTAAGTAGGTTCAACGATTTTAATTGAAAAGCCATTGCAGTTGCAATGTTTGATAGTCACGCGCGCGGTTTAAATGACGAACGATGTATAAGCCTTACGAAATGGACTCAAAGTTTCGGAAAAGCAATTTGATTGTAAAAAAACTATTAAGTAAAATAATAATTAACCTACTCTTTAATGGTTTTTGTAATCATTGTTGAATTTAAAGGGTTTTAGCTTTTAACACAACAGTAACGTAGAAATTAATGGCATAGTGTTGAGAAACCTTATAGGCGAAATATGTTTGTTTATTGGTTAGCAAAAACGGCTTTTTAAAAATAAAATTAACTTTAGAAAAGAGTTAAGCTAATCACAATATTTTGGAGAGTTAACGTTGAGACGACGCTAAGTGAAGATAAAATACTTAAGCACATAAAAATTTAGAAACATTAAGAAAAATATTAAAATATTTGTTAAATGTACGTTAATTGACAAGTAAGACTACTTATTTGAAACATTGAACAATATTTTCGATCATTAATACAGATCACGACCGTCAACCACATCGCCTAGACTTTAACATTCGAGATGAAAAAATAATTTTATTTAATAATTAAGTATTTCACAATGATTAATAAGCCAAATTTTTTCAAACCTACTTACCCAAATCCAGCCACACATTTTTCTCAACAAAACGAAAATCTTATAAAAAACTAAAATCTAAAAAAAGAATTATATTTACAAAGAAATAAATAAATAATTTACGACTAGGAAAAGTACAAATCACGTCGTGACTGGCTTCAAACAATGATAGTGTGAAAGAGAAACAGCTCGTCACCGCCTCTGTTTGACGAAGATATCTTTATTGAGGCAAATCCGTTAGCAAATCGAATGTCTACTAGAGCAGGGCTCTCGGCGATACGGTCTGTATGTCCGGACACGTTTTCAGAGACATCTTTTGCTATATCAATCAAGTTAATTAACACTTCTACCTCTTTACAATTCGTATCTTTCATATTTTTCAATGTACGTTTTCACACTCGTCGCTCTTTCATACTTCTCATTGTCGATCATAAAAAATTGATTACAAAAAATGATGTGCGTATCTGCGGCCCATAACACAGCAAAGCATACATCTTAGTTGTTTGGCATACAGTAAATACACGCTTGATTATTGTTCTGTTGCCAAGGGAAAGCGTGCCAGCAGTGTAGCAGTGCAAAGATCCAAATAGAGAGAGAAATTACTGGCCATTTACAAAGTTCTCTATTGTCAAAGCGCAAGTCTATTTCTGATACTTTGTGATAAAAATACTAGATTTTTCGTTTCGATTTTCGTTCATTCACAATCTTAAAACGGTAGAGTAACGCCCAGGCTTGGCTATTTTTTTCTAGTATTTCCATCTCCTTGTACAACATGACATCTCTTCCTTACCGTTTCTTTTATTTTATCCATAACTAAATGCTGTCCTCGGGCTTAGACTTCTTTTACCTACCACGAAATTTGTGCGATACTTTCTCGATTATTTAATTTTTATCCCATATTAGAGACAACAACATAATGAAGACTCCTATAAGTCAACATCCATTTGCAAAATCCTTAAAGTTTTTGGTTAGGTAACTGTTAACATCCTTTCACTGTCACTCAAAATAAGTCATATAAGAGTAAGTAAGTGAGCTGCCTTGAAATTGAAATGATTGCTCCACGCGGAAGCACTGGCAGTACGTACGAGTCCCGCTCTCTGCTGACTGCACTGCACTGATTAATGATTATAAATACTTCCTCCTACTGTCAGACGGCAATAGAAACCGTTGGCTGTACATTCCGAACAGGACTCATTATAAAACCTACGATCATTGTTGACAGAATGTACAGAGTAACATCTGTTGCAGAAGTATCACAAACGTATGATCGAAATAATCTTGAAGCGCTATAAATGAAGACATAAGCGCACCTACTACGTTATCATCATCATCAGCCTGTTACAGCCTGTAGTTGCCCAGTGCTGAGCAATTGCCTCTTTTTATACGTCACTCAACACTCTCCGCACCTACAGGCAACAGGCAATTATCTTCAATCGTAACTACAAAAAAAGCAATTTGTTTGACAGCCACGATGTAATTCATCCGCATCCGGATCTTGCCTACAGATCTAATTTGTATAGGATTCGTAATAATTATAATTAATTATATGTAAGTAAGTACGTACATACAATGGAGTAGAATCTATGAGAGTCTGTCACGCTTGAGCCGTAGCGAGTTCAGGGTTACAGTGGGATTGTGGGAATAATGGACGCTGTAGTAAACACCTACGAGGGGTTTAAAAGTAAAAAAAGACTGTCTGTGTCAATAAGATTCTATTTTATTTAGTATCCAATTAGTACCACAACCGGCAGAGCAAAATCAACAAGGGTCACTCAGTCGAAATTACCACAGCATTTTGTCAAACATAAAACGTATAGAAACATATTCGTTTAAATAATCGTGAGACGAATCAAGATCAACTTGCAAAAGGTGCAATAGACAAAAATATTTAAATAAGCAATCATAATGTTAAATTGGTCGAACCAAGTAGAACGAGTTTTCTCTATTATTATTTCGATTAAGCTCGCATGAATGTACCTACGTTCATAAAATATTGTATTCTTCTAAAAGACTTGACTTAACGCTCGGTAAAAAACCGGAATCGAATCAATTGAGAAAAAAATAGAGTTGCTGTCGCAAGCACATTTTGTCGAACGGCTATCATTCACACAGGGACACGAGGCAGTGAATATTTCCGCGTGTTTTATTTGAAAACCAGAAATTACTTGTGAAAAGTGACTCCGTCGCTTTTATCAAGATTCAACACAAAGCGCATGTAGTCTTTTCGAGTGCCTAACTAAGCGTGAGTGAGAGTATGCTGGCTAGCATCCTCTCGGTGTACTACGATGCCAGTTCGAGATGTTAAGTCTATTATGACATACGTTATGTCTGTCTTAAACATAGAGCAATATCCGGGTACGTGCAAGTTCGTTAAATTTCATTGTTCAAACTCGACGCAAACCGGGTACAAAAACTAACGAACTGTTTACTTGTAATATACATCAAAATGTAAATAACGCCCATTATCATTATTTACGAAGCCTAGAGAGAATTAGCAATTTTTTAATGTCATGATAAGGCAACGACCGCAAGGTTTCCTCGCGTTCAGCTTCGTTCCAACACGAGGGGATTGCAACTTTATTAGCGTTTGAGGACTGCATTATGTAATCAGCTAGATAAAAACTGACATAAATACACTTGAGTATCCAAATAGTCTGCATGTCTAGGAAACGATGCCTTAAATTTGCACCTGAAGAACTGGGTAACAACGGAACAGATAGACGATGATGAAGATCGGGAAAAGATCAAGGAGGAAGGAGAAAGGAAAGCCCTTTACCTGGGAGTAAGAGATTCATAGCTCCTTATAATAAACCGGGCCTAGAATTACCGAAAACGACAATTTAACTAAAAGAGAATTAAAGTAAATACTTACTTTTATAAATTAAATATCATTGAGTAGAAAAGTTGACGATTTATAAGCAAGTCAAATAATATTTTTAAAATAACGGTAGGTATGGAAGTTATACTTTTTAAATATTATATTATTAAAAGAAAGTACTAGAAATCATTTCTATGACGGCACCAAAAAAGTTGGTTTTTATTAATTTGCTCTATTCACAATACTTCACTTCCACGCACTGTAAAAAACTTAGTAAACTTTCGATTGCAACACGACACAGAAGAAGGTTTGCCTGTGGACAGCTTTATATTGAAAAATGACACCTACAAAAATTATATGACTATATGAGAAACGTAGTTACAGAAAGAGGCCTGACGCGACGTAATGCAAAATGACGTGTCTTCCTCTATTGTATGTTCAAATTAATTAACTATTAGAGAAAAACCAGGAACAGTACATACGTGTTACTGAGCAAATGACAATGTATGTGATTTAGTGTAGTAGGTACGAGTACGTCATAGTCACCACATAATACCTGCATCTCCGTCACAGTCACATAGAGCATATAAGTATACCTGCCTTGCTGACTAGTTATTCGAACGTTCGTTTGGATGTGGTTTGATTACTACGTCGTCAAATCCTCAAATTAGTAGTGACTACACCGCGCCCGAAGGCCTCTTTTAGCAGCTTCTAAGTATAGGAAGTAGACACTCGACACAGGCTTAAAATCATCAAGTAACTATGATTCAGCTCCACACAGCAAGCACTGCGCTTAGCAGCACTTTGTCTGATCCGTCGACATTTATCAAGTATCGTCACTTTATGGCATCAAGCTATCAAAATAATAATAAAATTGGACCTCAAGTGTTAGTGGAAACATTGATTAGGAAGAGCATTTGAGATAGAAGAGCAATAAAAATCGCCGTAACAATCACACGTGAAAATTACCTTTTTATTTTTAACAGAACGATCTGTATCAGTGTTTTATTTTGTAAATAATACGTGACTCAAGGAAACGTTTATTTTGGGAAGTGGAATTTATTAGGTGGAAGACCTTTCCTTGTTTCATACCTGCGGCCGATCCTCGCTTGGACAAGTTGTCCTTTGCACAGTTGCTCTCACAAGCCTTGTCCGTACCCTTAACCTTAAGAGTACACTCACTAAATACGAGTATGTCTGATGATGTACGCAATAACTTTACTGTGTTACATAATTAACTCTATCTTGCAGAAAATGGCGCGTCTTATAAAGGGTGTCTACTTTCTTTCCGTGTTTGCAACGCCTCAGCACCGCTAGAGTTGCAGGTGTCCATAGGCGGCGGTTACCGTTTACCATCAGGTGGGCCGTCTGCTTGTTTGCCACAGATTCTTCTGATACAAAGATAATATTTTGTCTTATGTATAAAATCGATGTATGTATGTATGTTCTGTGTAAATTTGTCATTTCAGGAATTTGCCATTTTTAATTGACGAGTATAGAATACACGTTCTCGGAAATTGTCGTTTTCGGAAGTTGTCATTGTTACCCTGAGGGGATTTAAATACAACTGGAGCAATGTTGATGAAAGGTTTAGGCAATCTTCGGATTAGGCCAGCAGGTGATCCTTAAATAGGAGCTTGGTGATGATCCAGTTCAAAACAGCGGGTGCAGCTAGTAAATTATACTACCTTTGCTACGAGTATGTACGAGTATGGTGTTACCTTCATAACAAAGTCAAATTCAATCAAATTCATTAAGTCATTTCAGCATAAAGAAATAACAAACATAACTTGCTCTCTCACAAACTTTCGTATCTTATAGCATATAGTCTTTTAAAGTGTGGCTTTTAAAGAGTTAGGTTAGTTACTTAACTTTACATACTTAATCAGAATTGTATGTCAAGTTAAAATAAAGAAACTAGTCTTATTTTTTTTTAAATGTAATAAATGGCTTCATTTATTATAGTTAATAGAGTCTCTTCATTTAAATAGTTTACTAGATGCTCTTATTCATGCTGCTATTTCTTAGTTCAACATTGTTAGCATTCAAAGAGGCTCTCTTCACTTTCTTTTCAATTTAGTAAATAAATGTTCTTAGTGTAGAGTCGTTAATGTAGTGTCGTTAATCTAATCGAACTAAATTCAAATTCAAATATTCTTTATTTCAGGCCTATTTTTTTACCCATAAACGACTTCGTCATAAATAAGCAAACTGTGACCGGCTGACAATTTGCCTCTAATTAGAAATCCTATAAGTAAATTTTAAATGGACTGTCCGAACAGCGCATACTGTGCCAAGTTTGCAGCGTATCGCTTGCAGGCTCATTCAGTGAGCTACCGATTCCCATATTGTTTGCTACAGCTCGCCGCTTACTCAACACTAAGTTTACTCAATAAGCGGCTCAGGGCCGTATTATAAAACGACGCTCAGTCATGAACCTCGATTTAAAACTAGTTTCGCCCCTCAGAGTCAGCCAGCGGCAGTCAGTCGCACACAGTTTGCTTATAATGGGAAGGAAGCCCTACATAAAAAGGATAATGATTGTGATTTTTTAAAGCTTTACCTAATGGACTTACTATATTTTGATAGAGAGACAAAATAAGTTTATTAATTTTACTAGCTGCGCCCCGCGGTTGTAATGTAGACTTTGTGTTAATCCAGGGCATAATCTGTCTCCGTTCTGAACGTCATTCAAATCTTCAAGTCAGTGTGAGCGTAAAGATGAAGGTAACAAATAAACACATAGACTTTCGCTTTTATAATATTTGGGACATTCTTGCACGCACGTTTGTCTGACCCTATATAACAAAGCTTGTACTAAACTACCAAAGACTGAAACACACATAACGATAGATAATTAACATCCAGACATAGAACAAGCACAAAATAATGTCCAACACACTAATGTTTGTCTTAGGTGGGAAACGAATCCACGCCCCAAGCTCAGAGGGCAGATTCCCTACCAACTGACCTACCGACTAAAAATATTGCCTTGATAATATGGTGGTCTTGTTTCTTTATCACTTATGGCACATCTGTCAAGTACCAGCATGTGTAGAGGTGACCAATTCATGAAACTAAGATTTCCACCGCGCTTTACGGACTTTTTAAAGAAAATTCGAAGGTGGCTCCTTTACAAAACTAAACTAATAAGTTAGTCAGTATGCAAGTACAAGGTGAACTGTTTACTATATCTTGTACAGTTGCAAACAGCTAATGGCTGTTCATTATTGATGCTAGGTGTCTTTAGAGGAAAACTTACGCGACCTCGACGGAATCGCATGCCACTGCACCTTGGTTCTCTGTACTTTATTCAATTGAGAACACGTTTAGGAATTTAAAAGTAAAGTCATTTGCAGAGTGTCAGAATAAACATAGTGTAGGTATAACATTCTGTCTCTTCTGAACTATTTAAATTACTTATTTATTTATTGAAATTTTTCTAACACGATTGAACCAGAAAATAATGACACACGTGATTATTTGTATTTAAATATTATCAAATTAATATGGTGATGGGGTCACCCTTCCTCCCTTATTAAAATACGTACCACATTATCTTTTATTCTATGACGATTTACTTTCAGTGTGACTAGTGTAACTCCATTTTAATTATTTTTTTGGGTGTTGATTTCTGTATCTTTGAAACTCTGGCACAGACTGAGCGCTTACGTATGTATTAATATTTAATCACGTGAAATATATAATATTTTTTTATTAACTACCAGGAATTAAAACGTGTTTGATTCGTCACTCAATTCCTAAGACCTTCTAACCAACTCAATTCAATTTATTTATTACAAATACCATATAATACAACACTTGGTAACGTCACATTTTACAATTAGCAGTTATAAAAACATGCCTTGTCAATTTTAAGCAAAAAGGGGCCTTTTTTAAATAAAGTTAAGACTTTCAAATCTCACTTTGAAATCTTAAATTTAAGTTTGTATAATAACAAATTATAGCAGAAAGTCAGAGATAGGTTCTAAGTTTTTAGTAAAATCTTTGTAGTTTTATTTGTTAGTATAATTTCTCTACTTTCAAAGTGCAGGTGTAGCCTAGGTGCCGCTGTCCTGTTAGTCAATTAGCGGGTGACGTACTAGGTACTTAACCCTGTATAGATACAGTACTAACTAGGTATGTAGGGTAGCTATTGGCGCATTAACTGAAGTGTTTAGTAATTGTAGAAAGAGTTGGGAGAAACTAGGGCATGTGATAACAGAGAGAGACCCGGTTACAATAATGAGCCCTAAATTATTCGATTGGTTTGTTTTACAATGTATACTTTTACTTGTCTACTTATACTTAGTCTTACCCCTTATGGTCATTTGCAGAAGATATGGAGTTAAGTTCTTAAACGCGCGGTTAATTAACTCCGAGTTATAATGTTATAAATGTCTCTCTAATACTGTGTTAACTCTAGGTTAACTCTAACTCTTGGAGGAGCAAACGATTTATCAGCTTAACCCCTGGTGAGCAGTTACCCCGAGTTATAAAGATAACCGAGCTTCTGCCAGTGGCCCTAATTACTAGTAAAAGTTGTCTACCCTCAGAATAGTTATAATAATAGGTAAGTAGTATACATTGTTTTGTTTTTAAGTTGGAAATTTAAAAGAAAGAAAATGACAAAACATATATAACATATAACATACCATATCGTTACGCCTTTCCTTCGAGGGGGCTGGCAGAGGTGGAATACAACATCTACATTTCGCCGAACGATATTCCGTCCTAAATGTGACAAGGGGCGAGCCTGTCGTCATATGTTACACCGGGCTCCAATTATGAAACAGATGACATACAATTCGCACATATGTTCACACAATGAACAAATTGGTGCGTGCCATCGGCTGGGTTCGAGCTTCGAACCCGCTCCCTCTGGCTTGAGAGGCGGGCCTTCTCCAACTAGGCCATCATCGCTTTATCATCGCTAAATTTACACTGAGCTAGACTACAACTAGCAACAAGAACCTATGTAATAGAGCATATTCTGTGGCAACAAGCTACTACTAAAATTATTAAATAGAATATGGCAATTTTCGATTAATCAAAAAACTCTCGCAGGCATCTTCCCAACACCTACCTACTTGACAATTTAAAATTTAACACATACGAGTACATTCAACCAAAAAAATATGACAAAAATATATTGATTTACCCAAGTACTTACTTATTCCTTAGGTTCTTATATATAAGTGTTAGTTTCAAAGGCTGTGTCCGGGTCATTGTTTCAAATCATTTTAACCGTGCAAAATTTTTATTAACGAAAATGAGCTGTTTTCATTAGCTAATTCATTCAACGCAATTATTATGCAAATGCAGTTTTTTATAACGAGGTCATGCAAACCTACATGTTACCTATGTGTTTGCTTTTTACACATTGACATTTTGTTGAAGCATCATCTGCATGATTTGTTGAGAAATAATCCGGTTTTCCTATTTGAACGTGTTAGTAAAAAACTTGAGTTTTCTATAAACAAATATGATGTCACATCCAACATGCAAAATGAAGTGAAAAGTTGATTCTCCACTGGTGCGCAGTTAATTCTATTCCTAAAATAATTTTATCTAGGTTTGCCATCCGTTCGGGTTTCCCCGGATTTGTCCTAGTTTAGAGGGCATCCGTGGAGCGTCCGGGCAGAGCTTCATTTGTAATCCGGGTTTATTAAAACAATTTGTATTAAACTGTAATAAGGTTCTGTTTAGTTAGATACATTTAAAATTGCGAAAAAAGATGACTAAATTTAATTTTTAGGGCTGAAAATAGACAAAAAGGTGATTTATGACATTTTTAACTGTTTTTAGTTACATTGACTATGTTTAAAAAACCTGTTGACATGTCCGGGTTCGAGGCTCTAAAATCCAGGGTTTTCACGCGTCTTGTCCTGGTTGCCAAATTTTTGAGATAACCCTTACCAACTACAACTAATATGAAAGAAATCCGAGGACATTTTTGGCGGGAACCGAAAAGGTGTTGTCGTAATTTTGTATCACTTTCTTAATTTATTTATTATTTGAAAAAATAATGCCCCTCAGTTTCTTGCCTGTTCTTCTGAGTAGAGGCTTTTTGTCCGAACAAGGCGGTCGAGTCAATTTAAATAACTTTGACGTTCATAAGTGTATCTTTGATACTTACCTAAATTGAATAAAAACATTTTGACTTTGACTTTGACTTTGAAATTTTGTGAATCTTTGAGTGTTAAAGTGTATTAATGGCGGATTCCTAATCTATAACGGTTCGTTAACGTGCACGAGTGTGGTATTTGCCCACACTCACACAATACAAACATTGCGAAACGTGACTTATCGTGTTATCTACAAAACTCCGCTAAAAGTTTAAGTAAAGGATACATCACTTACTTACACTAAAAGGGAGGGATTCATCATCGCCATCATCACTCCATCATTTATTAATAACTATTTAACATAGACATAGGGGAAAGACTCCTAATCGGTCAAAAATAATGATTCCAAAAAAAGTAAACCAAACCATTGAAAGTCAACCAGTTCACTAGTCAGTCTTCGATGTCATCCAGTAGCGGTTACGTCTTCCCACTAACCAATAAATATGGTGAACTGTGTAGTCCACTCATGCCGAAATTTCAGAATATCCAAAACAGTAAAAAAAGGCAACGTCACATATCATCCGTAAGTCTTACATATATTGTTATGTGCTTTAAAAAGATAATAATTGTAATTAATTCTTAATGTCAACAGAGCGAAAAGTTGCTGAAAAAAGTATTGCCACAAGGTATTTTTATGTTTTCCCAATAAATTATCTTTAGGTTTCTTAAGGATCCAGTATAGCCGATCAGTGGACAAAAATAATTCGCAAAAGTAAAAATGAAAATTAGTGGAAACTTCGTCGCCTTTCAACAATTTGCTCTGTGCATCTTCGCAAGAAAGAAAGATACGTAACAGTGAAATATCGTGACAAGCAGGCGTCAGTTTTATTTTTATGTAAATGTAATGTTATTTTATTGCCGAAAAAGTAACTTAAATGTATGATGTAAATAATGATAATGTATAAATTTATGTGTAAATAAGATTAAAGGGCGTAACAGTGAAATATCCTGACAAGCAGGCGTCAGTTTTATTTTTATGTAAATGTAATGTTATTTTATTGCCGAAAAAATAACTTAAATATAAGATGTAAATAATGATAGTGTGTAAATTTATGTGTAAATAAGATAAAATCAATAGTTAAAATCAATAGTAATTCCTTTACTATTGATTTTAACGCAAATTCGTACTCTTGATTTTTACATAAATTCTTACCTTTTACCTACTCTGATATTAGTTAAGGTTTACATACAATCTATAATATTAGTTTGTAGAATAGTGTCATGAATGGATCTGGGTAAGGCTTCGTGTGTAGTTTAGCTTTGGCCTAAGCTGGCCTAATACTTTGTTTCCGGTCTTGTGATTTCTTTAAACTCTGATCGTTATATAATTTACCCAACTAAATCGGGTAACCTCTTTTAATGGCAAGTTCATCACGTATAGAAAAAAAGGTTTTATTAAGGTACCAAAATAAATTTGACACGTTTCGAAATCGTGTTTTGTATCAAGACTATCCTTCTGGACCTATGTAATAGAGCATATTCTGTGCCTTTTACCTATTCTGATTTTAGTTAAGGTTTACATACAATCTATAATATTAGTTTGTAGTATAGTGTCATGAATGGATCTGGGTAAGACCTAAGCTGGCCTAATACTTTGTTTCCGGTCTTGTGATTTCTTTAAACTCTGATAGTTATATAATTTACCCAACTAAATCGGGTAACCTCTTTTAATGGCAAGTTCATCACGTATAGAAAAAAAGGTTTTATTAAGGTACTATTATAAAATAAATTTGACATGTTTCGAAATCGTGTTTTATATGAAGACTATCCTTCTGGACCTATGTAATAGGGCATATTCTGTGCTATTTAACTTGACTGACACTGGCAAATTCACAAGACTTGTGAAGCCAAATTCCCCTGGATGGGGGAGAAAAAAAAAGAGAGTGAGTTCCTTTGTTTGCTTGTCACGCTTTTCCACTCGTAACTACTCAACCGATCATCGTGAAATTTTGCATATGATTTTTTTGATCATGAATTTTTTCCACGTTTTTGGATGTCAGGGGTACATTTATGAACAACTAGCTGCGCCCCGCGGTTAAAAAGTATCCTATGTCCTATTCTAGACTATAATCTATCTCTGTGCCAAATTTCATCCAGATCTGTTCAGCCGTTCTGGGGTGAAAGAGTAACAAACGTCCATCCATCCATCCATACATACATACATACAAACTTTCGCGTTTATAATATTAGTAGGATCCGCATGGTATTTTTCATCCTGAAAAAACAAAACGGTTCCTGTGAAGCCCCGGGGCGCAAATAATTAAATATGAAATGGAGATGAATAATCTAATAATATACCCATGGCATAATAATATACTTCACCAGGTAAAGCATTCTGGTGACGTGGGAGACACGTATTGACGTTAATCGATGCTTAAGCAAGACCGAAATAGGTCATTTACAAATAGTTCGAAAGAGACGTATGAAGATGACGTCATTACGTGTTTGCTCCCAGAATGCTAGACCTTGTTTTATAGGATCATGAATAAACCTATACACTGTACTGTACAGGGGGCCTACCATGATATCTTATTGCTATTATGGTTACATTTTGCTTTCGACGCTGCGCGACAATGAACCTTGTTGCATAGCGATACAATTCGCGGTCGCTTAGCATCGAAAACAAAACGTGGTAGGTAAACGTGGTACAAATCATGGTAGGCCCCAGGTATATTTTTACAAACAACATTATTTACGTAATAAGTATTTCCGTAAACATTATTCACTGATGTAAGAGGTCCTTTCGAGGTTTGTGAAATAACGGCCAATAAACAAGCTTTACTGCGGCGGTACCTTCGAACAATCCAGGGTCGGAGCCTGTCTCTTCTCATGTTTCCTTCACAATGAATGGTTTACCAAATATGGTTTAAGCTTTCTCTGTGGAGACGTTGAGATACAAAACGGAATTTCCTGGCGCAGGGTATAACCGGCAATCGGGCGAAAATATCGATGCCAAGTATCTGAGTACTAAGGCCGGGTTAAAATGTAAAAGTTAAAATTAAATATTGAAGAATGTAAATCGCAGAATGTAAATATAACAACGAAAGAGCGGTCTTTTATAATATAGGTTATTAACTTACCAGAGGAGGCCCAAACCTACGTAACGTAACGTAAACTACGTAAATAAGATACTAAAGATTTTTTTTCAAATAGAGTTACAAATTACTTACAAATTACCTACCTATAAAGTGATTAAATTACCTATTTCTGGGTATTAGCTGAAGCTTAGCAGAAATAAC
Source organism: Peribatodes rhomboidaria (assembly GCA_911728515.1). Classification (NCBI taxonomy): domain Eukaryota; kingdom Metazoa; phylum Arthropoda; class Insecta; order Lepidoptera; family Geometridae; genus Peribatodes; species Peribatodes rhomboidaria. Next base: position 15,143,509 of record OU452182.1, read on the forward strand.
GCGTAGGTAAACTTTTTTATTTTTCATCTTTTCATTTATTATATTCTTTCTTTCCATTTTATGACTTTCCATTAGCAATGAACATGAACTTGAATTAAATGAATTAAAACTAGTCGCTCTGTACATGAGCTGGGGGGCTATTCCTGCGCGTGAGATGAGATGAGATTTTATCTTGTTCACTCTCACACCTTTGACTATTCAAACGAGAGCAACAAGGACGAATAATGATAAGATTGGATATCACTCCGTAAGAATAGCCCTCCTGGTTCGATAATTATACAGGTTTTTTTTGCTCAGTCAGTTTTTGGAATTTTCGTAAAGATAAAGATCTTGGCAGAGATCTGGAGGGCTATTCCTACGCGTGAGATGAGATTTTATCTTGGTCACTTTCACACCTATGACGTTTCAAACGAGAGTAACAAGGACGAAAAAAAGTGAGATGAATATCTCAAATCACCGAATTGGGGCCCTGGATAGAAATCCGGACAGAAATCGGACATACGAAAGCATTTTTGTTAAAGCTGAAGCATATATACGCGTCTCTCAATCAAAAATTAGTATATACAAACAGTAGTAACTGTACTTATATATCAACTAGAAATTCAAAGACATTCGTTTTACATAGCTAGATGAGACAAAGGCAAGGCACGTGCTGAACGATCGGTCACGATTCAATCAATTGTCTTGCGCTTGTTTCAAGTGTTAATCAGGCGTAAAGCAGGATGAAAATAGACACAATTGATGATTTCGATATGTTGGATGATGACATTGTAAGAAAGTTTAAATCATACTTACCTACATTGTGTTACATGTATACATAAAAAGCAACGCTTTAAAACCGACTTCCTGTCATCCATATAAACAGTTTTTAGACTTTTGTTGATATTTAAAAAAATGCTTGAACGATTTCGGTAAAATTGATTTAGGACCACCTCTAAAGTATGATCTAAGAAACAAAAAAAAAAACAAACATTAAAATCGTTTCTAATTGGCGGAGGAATCGCGTAGGAAAAACATACAGACGAATTGAGAACCTCCTCCTTTTTTGAAGTCGGTTAAAAACTTCATCCATATCAGTCTGTTGACTCTTCAGCCGATACAGAAGCGGCCACAAATATACTTAATAACTTGTTTAATGACAAACTCAACGTTTAGATACCTATATGTAGATAGTATTATTAGGTAGTTAAGGTACCTTTTTATGTATATAAATTAAATTTTTTAAAATTATTTTTAACAGGTTTATAAGCAAAAAAATTGAGGAAAGTTTGCACAAGTTAAAATCCAAAAAAATCCGTTTTTTTCGACCGTTGTGTCGTGAAGTATATAAACCGGCTACATCGACCCTAATTTATTTTACGAAGGTCATTTTTTAAATTACAAAACGTGTTCGAATACAATTTATTTAAGCAGTTATTTAAATTCACGCTATTATTTACTTCCTAGATCGATAAAATAAATGATTAAGGTTACTGTATTTTGACGAAATTTGTACGACACTCCAAAAGACGCTTATGACACGATACTGATAACGAATACGCATCTTGCACTTGCAAGATGCGTATTCGTTGTGCGTCGTTGCGACGTGTCGCAAGACTTCTTGCGACACGTCGAATGCTGATCGACAGGTTTAATTGCCCGGTTTGGTTTAAAAATAAGAAAGTGTTTATTATCACTGCAGTTTGTTTTTTAAAAATTACGTACTGCACGAGTGGCATAGCGTGCCTCGGCGGGACCCCGTATAAAATTTTGTTTGGGGGCCCTTATGAAGGGAAAAATTTCTCACAAAAGAAACAAAAATCTATATATATAAAATTCAAAGTCCTGACTGACTGACTGACTGACTGACTGACTGACTGACTTATATATCAACGCACAGCCTAAACCGCTGGTCCTAGAAACATGAAATTTGCAAGATATCTTCTTTGTACAGTGTAGGCATCCACTAAGAAAGGGTTTTTCGAAATACTACCCCTAAGGGGGCGAAATGGGGGGTTCAAATTTCTATGAAACTTTTTATTCTCTGGGTCGATTGACTCAAAAATTGGTACAAATACTCTTCAATTAAAATTATGAGACACGTGTATCACAGTTTTTCCAAAATCATCATCATCATCATCCGCCGACAAAGTCTAATAGGGCTTCTTTTTACTCCGAAAACTTTGTTGAGAAAGTTATTAACCCACTACAAACGACGCTGTTATCATTCTTAGGGTTCCATACTAAAATGGTGAAAGGAACCTTATCATGAAACTTCGATGTCTGTCTGTCTGTATGTCTGTGAGCTAATTATCTTGGAAACTGTAATAGCCAGCAACTTGGAATTTGGTACAGATCCAGATAACGGTAGTAGCTACGTTTAGTAGGTAAAACGTCACGCCTTTACCCTAAGAGGTGTATTACAACACCCTCACTTCGCCGGACGATATTCAGTCCAAACTGTAATAAGTAGCGAGCCTATCGCCATACGTACACCGGGCTCCAGTCATGTAGCAGATGACATTAAATACGAAGCTATCATTGAATTTTCATATGAATCTCCGTGTAAAATATGTGAACAAAATTGCTGACATTCTATCAAATTTCAAACCTACTTAATCAGTAAGGGAAAAATACAAGAATTAAGTCCAAGCCTGCAGAAGATTATAAACGGCAAGTGAAGAGATTTTCTGTCCATAAAGATCAGGTAGATGAGCTAGGAGATGAAATTTATAATTATGTCTGTCTGATCTTATAAGCAGTATTTAGCAAAAATAGACGAAGTCAATAGAAGTAGCTGCTTTAGTATTAGGAAGACAAAACCTACTACGGGTTGTCTTTGCTTCGAAGGTTTTAATTAAAGTTCTGCCAGCACACTGACTGGTGTAGTTTCCGAATGAGTCTGTGTTTATTCTGAGGATTCCTCTAATATCTCTAACACCACCGAACTACCCCTTCGAGTTAAAAAGAGTGCAGTTTACCCTCAAAGGCTGCTTTGCCATGACCATAAATAAATCTCAAGCCAAACTCATAATTGACTAAAATACTTTTCACACGGTTAGTTATACGTGGCCTGCTACAGAGTAAGCTCATGGAGCAGCCTGGATTTTCTAAAAAAAAAAAAAAAAAATAGGTTTTCGTTGTAAATATTATTAATTGTCAATTATCTACTTTCGGTTGTCTTCTAATTTTATCTTTTCACACACGCTTTAAGTTCTGTTGATACCATACTCTACTGTTGATACTACTCCTACTTTTCTCATTCCAGAGATAGTTTAGTTAACTAAAGAACTTCGTCCATATTGCTCTGCTTGGGATATTGTCAGTTTGTGTATTCAATTGAGAGCGAGTGTGACCGCTTATAATATTTATTTCTGAAGTTAAAAACGTCATACATTTTCTGTAAGCCACGCGGGCGAAGCCGCGGGCAGAAGCTAGTAATTACATAAAATTAAAAGAATATTGAAATTGATAAAAATAATATAAACGTATATTATTTTAGCTTACGCACGTCGGGGGGCCATATAATTGATACGGCAGATACCTAAATACGTTGGTAGCTAGAGCTACGCCCCTGTACAGCACCCCAGTCCAAGTGGAAAACGTGGTGAGAAAGTTGTGTGGCGCATAACGGCTCAATCACCCTCGATGTAGGGTAGGTCGGTGTCTCTGCAGTGGGATATAGAAGGCTGTAATGATGATGACATCAGTCCAATAAAATTGATTGAAAAGCGTACAAAGTTCTACTTAGCTTATATAGCACAACAAATTATACCTATATCTGAGTTATTATTTGCTCTGTTCCAAGGTTTCAATTACTAAAGACGGACAATACAATATGCCCACTTCTAGATAAGTTTCGTGTCCTCACACGCCATATCAGAAAGATTGCGAGAATTGTATTAATTAAACTTTTGACGGCAATGACCACTTCTAAAAGTAGCAAACAATTGCAGGTCATCTTGATTGGCAAATCATAAATTTATCACTGTTTATTTTTGGAGTTTTCAGTGTTTGGTCAACGGCAAAGAAGGGCTGAATGAAAAGGTTTAAAGACAACGTTTGATCTACAATATTTGCGTCCAGGTTGACAACGTCCAGTGTCCTACAACGTCTAATTTGCGAAAACGTCTACGTCGCATTACGTCTTGTCCAACTAGGTATGTCCAGTGTCCTAAAACGTCTAGTAGGTATCTACTGCTATTAGTGATATCAACAAAGTATGATTTGTTTATCTATATTTGTAAATATACCTTGCATAATTATTTAACTAGTAAACGTGTCTTCTGTCGAGCGAACAGCTGGTCGACAGATGCAATAAAAAGGTGCCTTCTACGTTGACCGTCCTTGCCTTTCACGTGTTTCTGAGCTTGAGTATTTATGAGTACCTATGTGACTACTATGTAGCTACAATAGAGTTATAACAGTTCTTTACTGATCAGCTATTGTGTGTTTCAGTAACGGATCTAGAGGAAGGGGCTCAGGGGCTCTAGCTATAAAGAAGAATCTGGGTTAACAATAGTCCGCACAGTATTACCATACCCTATCAGAGTCACTACGTGATACCTACCTAAATCTTAGACCTGTATCAAAAAATCTATTGAGTACTAGTCCAAAATTTTATAAAACGGTTTACTCCCAAAATCCCCTTAGACAATCCCCTTACCATGGTATTCGAGGAGCAGAAGGAGATTTTGAGGTAAAAATTTTGAGGTTGTCTCATCAAGACCGAGCTGATAAAACCTACGGTCAGCTGTCCGTCCCAGACTAAAATCCTATATATCCACCACCGATCCAACTCATATCCATCACAAACTATGTTCTTGTTCTTTGGTCATTATTCCATAAACCTAGTTTATTCATGTACTTACGTATCGGATGTAAAGCGGTTTAATATGTTTACAACATAGTTATATAACAGTAGGTATATATCTACTTATATTGATCCGCTGTGAAGTGGAATTAGTTTAATAATTGCATACGAATCAAGTCTTGAGAATTAAGTTGCGCAATTAAAAAAAAATAACTTGGGTATTACCTTTATCCAAGTTTCTTTCTAATTATGAAAAGGAATTTGTCCTGCATAAGGCACGAAGGTAGTAATCCTTGGGTAAATTCTGATTTGCACCGAGTTAAACGGTAAAAAATCTTGTTTGCAAGCAAATAAATATTTTAAAAAGTTCTGTGTCCTTCCGAAGCGCGGAATAAGTTCTATAATCAACAAACTTTAACGCATAGCCACCGCCTCATGCCATCCGTGGCCTTGTTACCTTGTCCAAAGCTTTTTGTTGTCACGGCATCGTATAGGCAAAGCCATCGTGTAAATCTTGGTGGCATTTGCTAAAAGAAAAAGCCCCAATCGAAAGAGTCCTTTGTAGCTCACGGAAGGAAACAACGGAACTTGGCAGTGTTCGGTAATGCCTTGCGCTGCGTCCTAATGCGGAGAAAGTAAGTACCAAGTGGACGGGCATCGCAATCCATTGAGCATTATAAACGTCCGTCAGAAGATACTTTCGTAACGCGTTACGGCATTCGGACGTCATATATTTATATACATAATAATATACATACCTACTTATAATTTATGTGCAATGGGGCCAAGCATCGAATGTCAGCCGGCGAGTGGCGATCGGCCAGGAAATAGTCTACTTTGTGCATGACCCACAGCGAAATTGATCATTTGCATCAATTGATAAATAATTAGCATTTACTTCGCTTTCGGTAAGCAGGTACTAAATACTACATTCGATCTAAAGTGGAAACCTTAATACTCAAGAACTGAAATCACACTCACTGTATCACAGACATTAAAATAAAATTGTATTTGAGTTGCATTTTTATTAGGTAGGTACTCAATCGCTGAACAGATCTTGATTGAATTTGTAAAGACAAGAGTGCGCTTTATGATTCATGAGGAAGAATTGTACAATACTTTTTATCCTTTAAAAAGGAAAACCGTGGAACGCAGTAGTCCAATACTATAAAAGGTAGATAAGTAAAATTCAATGACGGGTCCAGGATTTTGGTTGGAGGGCGACATAACTGACAGTAAGCCTAATTAAGGTAGGTAAACACAACACTACTAAAAAGCAGAGATTTTCGACTGTTGTGAAGTGTGCAGTTGGATACTTTGAGTCAGGCGGGCTTGACTCCCTTACCGCGCGGACTTGAATCCGCTACCGGTAAAAATTGTGTAGTAGGCTATGGTAGTAGGTAAGTATTTACTCGTATGAGGTAGTTCTAAGGAACAACATTTCTTCGTTTCCTTCAGTAGTTACACTTTGTCAGTGTCATCAATTCAGATAGTCCAGTTTCTCTGCAAGTGACCAGCTCGGCTAGCTCAGACTAGCCTTAGAAAGTAGTTAGACTAGTTTCATCTTTTGTAAACCAACTATAGCAAACATTTGTTGAAGGATGAATATTTTAGAAAACTATAGAATAAAGCAATAAAAGAATCGTAAAAATGAAATTTATATTCGCGCAGGTTTCCAAACACTAAATGTGGTTGAACCTGTACGACGTGTTAAACCAATTAACGGCTCTAGACATTTTATTCATCAACAATTTGCAATGTTTATTGCTTAGTATGGTCGAACAGAGTAACCAGTATCCTGATCTTCTTTATTTTAGTTAGTTTATTCCTTGATGAAAAATAAATTCATCTCACAATTTAAAATACTCATTTTTTATTAGCTATTTCTGCGGTTTCGTCTGCTTTCGAACAAAACATTGTCTTTGTTACACACAATCAGTAGGTAATAGCGAATAGCCATGTAGCTAATCTGCTACTCAGATCAACAACAACAACAACTCTTTATTAAAAACATATAATAATTACAATAGTACTTAAATAAGGCTTAACTAAGTTTTTAATGGGCGGCCTTATCGCTCAAAGCGATCTCTTCCAGGCAACCTTGAGAATAAGATGGCGCACGGCGTATGATTTTGGCGAAGCAAAAAATCATCCAAAAACTACGCTACTGTCGTATAAGTACACAACACGCACACATTGACGCAAAAAAATACGCTACTCGCTTAGTCATTCTTACCTCGACATTATGTGATGTAAGAATGATAAGATGAAATATTTTTTTTAAATCGGATTTGGAAATCAACACGTATACCTTACGTAGGTATACTTTCTGTCGAATTTGATGTTAACTCCCCAAAATACCTCCTGCGCTTACCCATCCCATGATTGTAGGTACAGTAACGAATACAGTATCAAGGTTGTTAAACACACAGTAACTATGCACTTACCTCATTATTTTGTCACACTCACTGGACCACCTAAGTGGCATTCGGCTCTGACGTTACAATCAATTTAAAATAATAGATACCTTAACTATTATTCTAAAATAGATCCCAACGGATCTATTCTTTCAGAAACAATAGAAGAATCATTGCAATCGGACAATAAGGATGCAATGATGTTTGTTAAATACGAGTCTCTGTTTACGCGCGAATGTCTTCAAGTACATATTGTTAAGAGTCTTGAGAGACATCGAATGAAGAGATTGATTTACTTTGCAATAAGTTAACAAAAGCCTATTTAGCTGGGGAAGAACTTGTAATACAAATAACAGATAACGTAAACCTATCTGCTCTTATCGGCTCAAGGCATACCACTTTACGGTTTCCTTCAGCGCGGTTTACCACTGGTGGCAAATTTTGGTGGTGGTCGTTGGAAGTAAGCCACACAACTACCTAGCTTGATTATCGGTCAGACCAAGACTGTTTACTCGATTTTTTTATAAGTTCCTTTCGTCCTTTCTAAACGAGAGTAATTGAGAGCATGTGAGTGTTTAAGAATTGGCACGTTTCATGACGGCAACAGGAAGGCGTTGCGCAAAACAGTTGGTTTTGTGGTTAAAAAACTTTGCTGCAATTTATGACCACATACCTACGTACATAGCTAATGATTACGTAGGTACCTTTGCTCTTGAGTTTTTATGACCTGGTCAACCGCTACCAAATTAACTACATATACAAACGCCAAGCTACTTAAGACTAAATTCACCAAAATGTATCATGGCGATTATTTGTATAACCGTCCGTTGTTCACAAGTAACTTATGGAATAGCTGTCAAAAACAATCGATTAAAAATCAACTTTTGTTTGAGTTTGTTGAACTTTGACCTTAGTCTCTCAGTCAGCTGTACGAATTTAAATGATTTTTTTGCCAAGAAAATTGTGTGCATTGAGTACTGTACAGTAATACTCGTATAGGCAAACTATAAAAAACGCGAAGTAGAACCATGGGGCATATAGCCAGTAGGTACGTTATAAATCCGTCAAACTTACCTTAAGGTGCTATTTATAGCTTAACAATTAATCATTAAATCGACTGATCAAATCTTAAACTCCTCATACCAGAAGCCACCAGATTCATTTGAAGCACTTAAAATCTATTAATCAGTTATCGAAGTCGTGTAGTTGGTGAACGCAAGGCTGTCGGAGCGTATACGATTAGGTAATTATTTTTTCAATTAAAACAGGCAGACCTTCAAACATTATAGTTTAAGTTGTCATAATATTACCCACATAAAAACACATTTATGAAAACAAGTGTAGGTAACCTAGTCTTAAAAATGAACTCTGACCCCCTTAATACGAGTAATAAACGTTGTATCGCCTCGAAATAGTTAACCCGTGTTTTGTATTTATCTTTCTTTTAAATGATTAACTCGATCAAGAAAGACAAAACACTGAATAACTATTCCAACGTTTATTAGTAAGGGGGTAAATAACTGGATGATGTTAAACTGCGTGCATCGAGCAGTTCAACAAAAGGTTGTTGTAGAAGGTAAAGTCCCGATGGCACTTCAAAACCCAGTAGGTATTGACTCAATCTTCATCATTTAAAACAATGACGAAACAGGTCAAAGACTTGTCTTGGAGCAACTGAAGATTACGATCAGCGAAGAGTAAATATCATGTTGTGAACTGACAAAAACGCACGCAAAAAGGTAAATATGTGGCTTCGTTTAGAAAACAGTCTAGCTAGACTCTAGTCTCCAGATAGCATAGGTCGACCTATAAGGGGTCTAAGTGAGCGAAAAGACGATGCGAGTTATGTAAATAACCAATGTGCAAAAATCTGCCAACGACAGCAGGGGATCTACCCAAAACCTAAAAATATGGCAGGTGGTCTACGAGGTATGGGAACGTCTGCTCTAGAGAAATGGCATTTCGCGCAGGAGTTTTTTATTAGCCTAATAGCTGCACCCCGCAGTTTCACCCGCGGTTAAAAATTATCATTTGTGCTATTCTAGACTATAATCTATCCCTGTGCTAAATTTCATCCAGATCTGTTCAGCCGTTCTGGCATGAAAGAGTAACAAACGTCCATCCATCCATTCTTACAAACTTTCGCGTTTATAATATTAGTAGGATAAGCACTAAGAAAGGAGAACCAAATGGATTGGAAAGGAAATAATGACAGGCCAAGCCCAGCATCGCTTACGATGTCGCAGGCCTCAGCTTTCTACAAATATCCAAAAAATCGAGTTCGAGCTGATACAAAAAATACTGGAACCATTAAATCTGCAGTTCCACCTCATTACAAGAGTTGCTTGCACCAAAGCAGGTTTTGAGTTTTTCCGTTTGCTGACAAAATATATATTTTTGTTTCTCATTTTGCTTGAGCAATAAAAAAGGCGGACGAAATGGCTTCAATCGTAAAGCGAGGCAAGATTGTAGCGGTTTATTTGCAAGTGTTTTGAATACTTGCTGTCTTGGAATTCGGTTAAGGTTTGTTCATTAGCTGGTAGTTGTATTAATGTCAGGATTTGCTTGTACTTATGAAGGTGCCTAGGTTTAGGTTATTTCACGTTCATTCCAATGGTACTCGTACTATAATTACTAATCCTAACTATCCTAATTATTAATGCGAGAGTGAGTTGAAATTGAAATTGAAATCTGGAAATTTTGCATACATGTCACGGGGTACAGAAAAGGAGATAGAGTAGGTATTTTTCATCCCGAATAATTAATAGTTCCTGTGGGACCGCGGGCGCTGTAATTTATTAATAACAGTAGAATTTCAAACTGTACATTAAATAGATAATATAAGCACATTACGTGCTATATTTGTACATAAGGTAATTTGGGTGAATTAATGAAAGGATTAATTTGTAAACCTACCTAGACTTTGTTTCTATTAAATAGCAATTAAAGATTGAGAAGCGTTGGTCGGTAAAAGATAAATGTATCGACTACTGCATCAAAATCGCGGGTCAATATTTTTATTGCTTAACCTGAACATAAATTACAAAGGTGTACTAAATAAACAGAATGTAGAGCATCCGTAGGTTCGTAGTAGTCTAGAAATATGCTCAACATGTTTGTTAAAAAACTTGTCAATGGTAATACAGTCATCTTCGTGTAAGAAAATATTAAAAAATCGAAATTAGTTTCTACGTGACTTAATCTGAGAAAGTAGTAAGTACTGAGTAAGTAATTTAATTATCACCCAGTCGGCAAATATTTTGCCGCCTCCTTCAAAATTCCATCAAAAGCAATATTTAAGCAGGTAGATTACATACCTTTTAAAAGCAAAAAAAAACTCACTTTTTCAATTCCTTTTCAGACCTTGAAGCACAAAGCAATTCATCCAGATCAATAGATCGCTCACTCGTAAATTTTAAAAAAACTTCAGCAAAAAAACTAGATCACAACATCGATCGACTCGCGATTGGCTTGTCGGTGCGACAGACGACCGGCGCACGCGCTTGTTTACTCAGCACTACATTACGGATTACGATCCAATGTTAGAGGCAAAGAGAAGGTCCTGCGAATTTTGCACTGAAAGAAAAACTGCGCGTTTGTCGCACAAGAACCTTCCTCGGATCTCATTTTACATTTGAAGACCACAGGGTTTAGGTACCTACCTAGTCTGGTTAAGAATGTCTATGTATATCTTTTCTTCTATTTCAGGTAGCGCCAAACCACGATTTACTGTGGTAAATTATTGTGGTTCGCACACACGTTAACTTAAGCCGCTTTTAAAGTTAAAAATCATAAATAATATTTAATGGTAAGTACAATGAGATCGGCGGCTAGAATTACATTTTTTTTCCGTATTTTTTTTGTATTAATCGTAATAAGAACACAAATAAGAATAAGTTTGTCGCTTAAACTCTAGAGATCTAATCTGGCTATTTAATAATATAATAAAATTGTGTTGTAATCACTGAAAATTTACAGAACCCTGCTTTTTTTAAGATGATACTATTTGCGATTTTTTTTCCTAAAATCAGAATGATTTTTTTAAATTCTATTCCGGTTAAACTGTTTTTGGCTAGGCGCAAAAAAGACTTGTATTCAATGATTTCATGATAATACCGGGCCCTTTTGAACTCAACTAACCATGCAACTTAAACTTACCTGCGCGGATGAAGAATATTTTTAATAAATAAATAGATAAATAAATAGTATGGATCTAAGTTTCAAAATTACATCAGTTAATTGTAAAAATGTCCGAAGGAAGGTAAAATTCATTCACGACCTTTGTGATAGTAATGATTTAATACTACTTCAAGAAACATGGCTACTGCCAACTGATTTACACTTCCTTAATACTATCCATAATGGCTTTAATTCAATTGGTACCTCCCCAATTGACGTTTCAAAAAACTTGGTCGGTCGACCATTTGGTGGTACAGGAATTTTGTACAAGAACACTTTGAAGTGTGTACCAATAGAATGCGACAACCCGCGGCTCTGCGCTGTCGAAATAACCACCCACACTATGACGTTACTTGTAATAAACGTATACATGCCATGCGACACCACTGATAACGTAAATCTTCCCGAGTACTGCGAGTTATTGGGTAAAATACACTCAATTGTAGAAGACAGGGAGGTAGCAGACTGTCTTATAATCGGAGACTTCAATGCGGATCCTACGCGTAGGTTTGGCACTGAACTAGAAAAATTCTGTAAAGAATACAAGTACAGATACGCAGATAAACTTAAATTACCGGCAACGACATACACATTTGTAAGTGACGCGCATCACACAACTAGCTGGCTCGACCACTGCCTGGCTACTGAGAATGCATACCGCGCCATTACAAATATTTCCATAGACTTAACAACCGATTGGACAGATCATAGACCACTATCATTAGTATTGAAAGTGCAAGATCTGACAATTTGTACAAACGCATCTTTATCGTCTCGGCCAGCTTGGTCTTGGAGAGAGACGTCATGGGTCTGTGTTGAAGAATACACAAAATTGGTGACACAACAACTAAACCTACTGATGTCAAAAACTATTGATCTATACAACACATCGACTATTGATTACTTGTATCATTCCATTGTAACGATTATGCAAACTTGTGCTACTCACTGTTTTTCAGCAAAAAACAAAATAATGCAGAGAAAAAATACTATTCCTGGTTGGAATAAATACGTCGCAGATAAATATGCCGCCTCGCGTCAATCGTTAGCTCTGTGGCACCAAGCCGGTCGCCCTACCACCGGACCCGTTATAGAGGATCGTAAGCGACACCGCGCAGAGTTTAAACGGGCGCTTAAAAATTGTCAACAAAACCGTGAACAGGTTGTTATGGACAAGATTGCATTAGACATGCGTCATAAAAACTTCGGAAAGTTTTGGTACGGTGTTAATAAAATTATTAAGCCTTCCAATAATTATCCGTCACATATCGATGGCATTACGAACGATAAAGATATTGCGGACAATTTTAGTAAAATATTCAGCCAACCAGCACCTGTCCGACAACACACATTTGACCTTCCGCAACCTCTAATTGAGACTGACATAGCAATATCCGAGAAGGATATATTAGAAGTGGTGAAACAAACAACCAGAGGTAAATCTCCAGGATTAGACGGGCTGACTATTGAACATATAAAATACGGAGGGATAGGTACATATCACGTACTGTCTGTCTTATTTACAGCTATTATAAAAACTGGTCACTTACCTACAGCGCTTACAGATACAGTCATAGTTCCTATATGCAAAAATCGCAGGAAGAATATTTCCAGTTCTAGTAACTATCGGCCCATAGCTCTGGCTAACATGATAGCTAGACTGCTGGAAAAGGTTCTGCACAAACGCGTCGCTCCGTTTATAAAATCATCGGATTGTCAGTACGGGTTCAAAAGCCATGCGTCAACTAGCACGGCCATTTATGTGCTTAAGCAGGTTGTAGGTTATTACAAGAACAGGAATACATCGGTGATAGCGTGCTACCTAGACCTCAGCAAAGCATTTGACCGGGTAGACCACAACCTGCTGTGGCAAAAGATGTCTAACTGCAATGCGCCTGGACACATAATTCAAGTCCTAAAAAATTGGTACCATCAACAGAGGAATCGAGTACGTTGGAAAAATGACTACTCTGCGCCCTCCGAGCTTAAATGCGGCGTGAGGCAGGGTGGGAGCATGTCTCCAGCCCATTTTAATTTATATATGGATGGTCTTTCAAAAAAGCTCTTGGCGTCGGGCGTCGGCTGCTCCGTAAACGGGACAATGACAAATCATATCGCCTACGCGGACGATATGGTGCTGTTAGCTCCATCTGTATCGGCAATGCGCAAACTACTTGCCACATGCGAAGCATACGCAGAAGAACACAATATGGTATACAACTCCGATAAATCAGTTTATATGATATTTAAGAGCTTGAGCTGCTGCACGGATTTGCCACCTATTACTCTGCACGGTGCCGCCTTGAAAAAAGTCGAGGAGGTCAAATACCTCGGTCACATCATAACTTCCGACCTATCCGATCGCGCGGACATAGAGAGGCAGAGGCGATCCATTGCTGTGCGCGGCAACATGCTGGCGAGAAGATTTAGCCGCTGCAGCGAAGCAGTGAAGACTCAGCTGTTCATCAGTTACTGCACCAGCGTATACACTGTGGAACTGTGGACTAACTACACTAAGGCTGCCATGAGCGAGATGCGCGTGCAGTACAACGACGCGTGGCGCGCGATGTTCCGGCTGCCGCGGTGGTGCAGCGCGAGCGGCATGTTCGCCGCGGGGCGCGCGCCCTGCTGGCAGGCGCTGCTGCGGAGCCGGTCGGCCGCCGCGCGCGCCGCCCTGCACCGCTCCGACAACGCACTCGTGGAAGCAGTGCGCGACTGGGACTCCAGTCCCCTACACCGGATGTGGAGGACGTACCACAAGCCCATTATCTAATTTTATTATTATTATTTTTCTATTTTATTAATTATTTTAGTTATTTTATTTTATTTTAATTTATTTTATTTATTTTGTATTTAATATGGGTGTAACAATCCGGAATAAAACAATTTCATTTCATTTCATTTCATTTCATTTCATTTCATTTCATTTCATTTAACCGTAAGGGTGCTCTGGACAGGCCATATTTTTACCTGCAAAACTGGCAATATTGCCGACTGTGGCCCTGCTAAAAATGTATGAAGGCCGGGTTAGACTCAAAATATTATCGAAATATTATATCGGGCCAGTATTGTAGTAAATATACGGGCAGTCTAGGAGCAGCATAAATAGGTGTTATATTTAATATTAGACAGACAGAGATGGACTTTATACCAAGTGGGCAGGAAGGTGAACCGCTGCGACGTAATGTCTATGAAGGGCATGTGATGTTTATGAAGAGCAACACTAACCTACAACGGACTTGCGTCTTCGCCAAGAAATTGGAGGTCGTTCATTAAGCCTTAGAATAAAAAAATAGGTATACATTGTAAAATTTAGAAAAAAAAACAGACATTGAACTCTCTCAATGAAGTCACCGATGAGACAAAAAAACCTAAATCGAAATCGGTTTATCCCGGTTTTCGGTTTGGGAGTTATGATGCCACAGATAGACACACGCATACATTCGTTAAACCTAGAACACCTCTGTCAGGATTAAACACGTAACAGCATTTTTTTTTACGAATCCCCCTGAAGCAATTCCATTTTATTCACCCACTTCATTCAGGCATCAATGCAGAGAAACCTCTTCGCTACTTAGTAGGTATGGTAAAAATCTTTAAGTAAAAGAAAGATAAAATATAATACATTATAAGTATCACACAAATGTCAACAAAAGCCTCTGACCAAATCAGAGGTTTCGCGGGCCGGGCCGTATACATGTCGCAGGCAATTTTAATTCACCGTTCAATTTCAATTAACAGTCTAGGTATACAAATAGTATTTTTATTAAACGGCGCCGTTCAACTAGCTTCCTGATGATATTCAGCCATTCAATCAAACGGCTAGCCAAAATGTATTGGATCGACAACGTTGACTACTTGCCTAGGCCAGTCATTAAAGCAAGAGAGGTTTCGAGTTGTTATAAAAAAAAATAACCACTCCGCTTCGCTTCGCTCCTGCCGTAGCCTTCTAAACTTCTAACCTAATCAATACAAGTCGGCTTTGCCCTGATAAAGGAGTCGGGCAGGAGAGGTTTCAGATTATTAAAATGTCATGTCATCAGATTTGCAGTTCGTTTTACCGATTTTATTTTTATCATAATTAATTCAAATCACATTTCTTCGGTCAAAATAGTAATTTTGGAAAAATTACCCTATTCTATGAATGGCCTGAGCATTAGCCAGCCAGTTTATTAAATGTTGTAATAGACGCTACGGCTACATATCATTCAGAAAGCTAGTTGACCGGTGCCATTTAGCAAAAAGGCTGACTGTTAATTGAACGGCGAATTAAACTATGTAGTTGGCTACGAAATACATACAGCGCCCGGACATTAAAAAAAAACTCTAAGTAAACAGCGTTTGTGGATGGAGACGCGCACTTAAACTCACTAATCGATAACGCTTTACCTACAATACGAGTAATTTACAATTGTTTACCATCGGGGTCATGACCTCTCTCTGGGTCTAGGACATATCACCGGCTTTTTCTCTAGAGTGAGGTCGGGGATATCTAGTATCTGAGCAGGTAAAACAACTTGTGCTTACTAATCGTATATTATAATTATGAAAAAGTGAGTTTGTTCGTTTGTTAGTTGCGCTTTGATCTTATTGCCCGAAGTACAGAAGAGGACATAAGAGTCAACTATCATCGACAAAATGAACGGCTCTTGTGCAACTAGTCCATATTAATAATATTATATTTAAATTACGTGTCACGTTGTTTGTCCGCTCTAGGCTCCTAAACTACTTAACCGATTTCAATCAAATTTGCACACCATGTGCAGTTCGATCTAACATATCAGATAGGATAGCTCACATATATACTCGTTTATAATAATAATAAACGCGAACGAAGTCGCGGGGTGACAGCTAGTAATATTATAAATGTGTAAGCGTGGATGTTTGTTACGCTTTCACGCAAAAACTACTTGACGAATCATCATGACACTTTGTACACATATTCTGGGAGGTACTAGAAGCAACATAGGATACTTTTTAACCGCGGGTGAAACCGCGGGGTTCAGCTGCTAGTAATGTATAATTTAGAAACGAAAAATCTGTAGCCTTTAGAATATATTTAGACAATTTAAAATAGATAGAAAATATTTGTTACAATCGCAACAACATATGTACGTCACATAGACTTAGCTGTGACAATGGTCCTGGGGGCCTACCATGACATCTTGTTGTCATGATAGTTCCGTATTGTTTTCGACGCTGCGCGATCACAAATGGTATCGCCGCGCAATAAGGTCCATGGTAGTAGGTACCCTGTATAAGTATAAGTAATTAGAACATCCTTTTCAACTATCAGCTTTATGTTTTCATGTACTTACTTACAGAAACTTACGAGCAACACCTAGGTCATAGAGTGTTTCTAAATAATTCTGCAGGCGTTTTCCGCCACGTTTTCCAACTTGTCGTATGACTTATCTAAGGCTTTAGGGCGTGTTCACAAATTAAATACGTTTTCATATGTACACACTACTAGAATTCAGGAGAGTGAGACGATAGAGGACCTGCCATAGTTCGTCAGCACCATAGCACTGCTGCATATTCCACAAAGACTACTCCGTTGCCAAGTCACAAAAAGACTTAATATTATACTTTGATATCGCAGCCGTCGAGCCCTATAACACAGGTTCGCCCAGTGCAATACTTTCAAACACTCTGCTGACCACAAAACAGATATCCAGAATTTGGATCAAACACTGATCAATCTCTGTGCCAATTTCTGGATACCTGTTCTGTGCTGCTGACCTTTAGAAACATTTTCTAAATGTAGTTGGGTTAAGTATTCAGTTTATAATTTATAAGGATATTTGTGATATTTTTTGGTAAAATAAACTATTTCTATTTCTACATTTTATCGCGCAAATACCTCGATTTTAAGGCTAGACAATGTCGGACTAGACATTTTGAGAAACTAGACGTTTTGGAAATGGACTTTTCGATACTAGAGGATTTAGGACACCAGACAAACAACCACCAGTGTTGGACCAGTCTAACAATGTCCAGTCTTTACGTCTTACTGTTGTCTTTACTTTACGTCTGGACGTAAAGTCCTTAGCAAACTAGACCTTCTAGGACATTGGACGTTGTCAGCCTGAACGCGGTCTTGCGCTGCTCGCATCCACCGGCTACCCTCGACCCTCACATCATGATGGCTCGTGCAGTTTTTGATTCGATTTCCGGCTCACGAATGCAAGCATTCCCTTCATTAGGGAACCTGTGGCGTAAGGAGGGTATGTCTTATTGAGGATTTGTCAATTGTTCTTTGTCATTGGTTCACAACGATAGCGATAGATAGCAATTGATCAAAAGAAATGTATAACATGAAATATGACTGGTCTGGATCGTCATGTATACAACATACTTACACACTATTGGTGTTAGGTAGGTATATGACTGCACGAGTGAACTATGCTGTTATCAGTGTCGCTGATAGCGAATCTCAGATTGCTATCGTTCTTGTAAGGACGTTTTGTAGTTTTATCGAAATGTCTGCTAATATTAGAGGATTTATTGCTTCCTCAAAAGGCGTATGTGGTTTTTATTCTTTGTAAGGTTTAAATCGATATCATCTTCTCATCCTAGTTTCATCTACATGATGCCGATAGCGCATGACATTTAATTTAATTCTAGCATTTAAGAGGGCCGCGACGCTCTGAAATTTCCGTACAAACGCGCTACTTAAATTTCTTGAAAACCATTTGTCAGATTATGATGAAATTTAGCATGTACAATTAAATTAACAATATCTCCGCCCCTATGATCTTGGTTTTTTTTGAAACGTTCTCAAGCTAAAATTAAGGGATGAAAAATATCCGCATTTTTAATGGGTCACTTTTGACTGATTTATTCAATAGATAGACAAAGCAAATCATAAATTCCATTACATAGGGAGATTGTCTACATCATTAGCTGTTAAATGAATCCATAATACAAGGGATATTCTTAGTTACTTAAGAATGATTACAGAAGTGCAAAAGTCATAAATTAAATTGAAATTGCACTTTGTCACTCTTTAGGTAACTTTAGAGGCTCGTCAGTATCATTACTCGCTCTCTTCGCTCGTCTTTTTCTTCTAGACGAAATGGCTATAGAACACCTTAAGCCAATGCGAAGTTAGTCTAGGTCGCCTAGGTCAAAGTTAGTTAGGTCGCTGGACTCTTAATGTATAGATAAGTATAAGACATATATTTTCTAAAAATGTCACTTAATTCACTGCTTGTTTCTGATAGTCGGAAAAAAATATCCTATTCTATACATATAATGTTTCCAAACCGTATTTCTAAGGAGCTTAATATCTTAAACTATTATTTATTACCATAATTGGTATTTACCTAGTACAATCACACATGTCGTTGCTCCATCATCAGATACTATACCTAAGTATTGATAATAGGCAAATACTAATCAAATGATTTAGCGTTATCAGATAACGCGACGCCGGCATTCCGACAGTGAATGTATTATACTACAGCAATTGTTACGTGTTCTACATTAATACACGTTAAAATCTTCAAAACGAAGTCTATTAAACTTTAGAAATCTTTTATGAACCTATTTTTAAGATCTTAAAACTGTGTGCTATCGAATTGTGCGAAAAAAAAGTGATGAACTAGAAGAAACAGCGGCGAAATCAAACACTCTTGTGCAACTCCAGTTTTAAAGTGAAAACATTATTTGAATGTGATAAAGTGATGTGACTTCAGTGTATATTAGCAGAGCCAAAATAAAGGTAAGATCGCATTATTTTATCGTTTATTTATCCTGGTGAGTTGTTTCGCGAATTGCGTTAGTACTTTATCTTTATCTCGCTTTTATTGGTGTTATCTGGGGTGTCCCAGTATAGGGGGTATGTTTAAAGAGAAAGTACTTACTTACATACACGATACACGTTGATATCTCAAAATGTGTCCAACCAGGAACAACTAAAACATGACTCTGGTCAAAGTTATCTCAGGTTTTGGGATCCTTGTTATTGGGTTGGTTTATTTAAAGGTTACTGGTCTGTTTTAATGATTAAATCATAGGTGTGGGAGAAATAATTTAAACCCCAATGACCTCAATGCACTACTATTATTGCTGCAATGGCAATAATAGTAGTGCATTGGGACATTGGGACATTGACATTCTTTTGGCCCCTGAATCAGCCAGATGCTAATTCCGTACAGACTCTACCGTAGCTTCTCGATTTTCAGTATAAGCAAGAGTATGGGATGAAATACGAAGGTTAAATACAGCGTTTTTAATGTTTTTGATAGTAGGCTTATTTGCTTTGGCCGCATCATGCGGCCTACGAAGTAAACTTGCCTAGAAGACTTGCATACACGTACCTAGGTACCATACTGTACCGCATTCACAGTAACAAATGAAGAAACTGCCTTGTGTGTATTTATATCAAGTCCGCAAAATTGTGATAGGTAAGTATTTAATAAATAAGAACTAGGCGCGTTGATGACGTCACCGAGATAAGTTTGTTGGGCTCAATCGTATCTACAAATAAGCAGACTATCTTATTTTAACTTTTATCTGAACCCGCAATACTTAGAAGATTCTATTCATGTTTCAATCTGGGACATTTGGGACTGTATATCGTTTGGCGATGTCTGGTTGTTGTAATACACCTCTGCCAACTCCTTCGGGGGAAAAGGCGTGCCGATATGACATACCCACGTATTTTAAGATTGTATTTGAATGAGCGAAGCGAAGATGTCAGAGAGACATAATCAACTGAAGACAAACTATCATTTGTATCCCTATTTAGATGACGATAACTCCAATATCGTTGATTAGATCTTCCTAAAATGTTGGTTACAAGTAGCACTGTTTACTGTTAAACTGTAGATTCTTAATCTGTGTAAATAAATAAAACTAACTCAATTACAAACTTATACAACATCCTATCCTACTAATATTATAAACGCGAAAGTTTGTATGTATGGATGGATGGATGGATGGATGGGTGTTTGTTACTCTTTCACGCCAGAACGGCTGAGCTATAGCATAGAGATAGATTATAGTCTAGAATAGCACATAGGATACTTTTTAACCGCGGGTGAAACCGCGGGGCGCAGCTAGTCACATATATAGCCAATCGTGACGCTTTTCCCCCGAAGATGCTAGCAGAGGTGTATTCCAACACCCACAATGTATTTATTACAGCTATACCAGGGTAAATGATACTTAATGTGGTCCATTCACACTGGTGAGCGCTCACCCCGGGGCCACCAGAGTCGATGAAACAATTTTTAATCGACCCTGGTACAAGGCTCAAGAAAAAGTTGGCCTGTCACTTTTCGCTCATAAACAGTATGGAACTCTAGACATAGGAAATATCATCAGGAAAAATAGTAATATTTATGTGTAAAGAAGATATTTCGCATGGCCAAGCTATGGAATTCAAGAAATGTTGTTTGTTTAGGATATCGTAACGTAAAATTGATTGCAGTAGATAATGATATTCAAATTTTTATCATGGATTAAGGATATTTTACAATCAAGAATTATACACGGTAAGTTTAATAAACCACTTTTTAAAATCCGCTATTCTCATTTCTCGTACCTACTGCTTAATTTTACAGCAAGTTATGCAGCGATTTTCGTTTTGAAAAATAAGCAGTGCTTACCGCAGAATATCGGATTAAAACAGTTTTAACTTTTATTGTACTTGACACCTGTAGCAGGTACTCGTTTTGGCGTCATTATCTTAGTAATTTAAAGTTCTTACTATACTTCTACTATAAACTATTGCATATCTACGCTTCGATTTAGATTGTTTAATGTATGTAGATGTAGAGCATCTACATAAAAAGCGACAAGTTTTTGGAACTGACTAATTACGTATTGTCTCAGAAAAAAGCTTTAAAATAAAAATGGCGACCATTCCAAAATGGGGGGGTTGATATGGGGGTTATTTTTCGATGGAATAGACTATTTTATACGCCTTTCAAATATCGGTAGTTCGAACTCAAACACACTGTACAACATATGGCCGGTTTGGTGGGAGTCGTTGGGAGTAAGCTCTTCTATACTAATCTTTTAAAGAGGTAACATTTGAGAATTCGTAAGTTTGTAGGGGATAATCTCTAAAACTACTAAACCTATTCTACAAATTCCTTTTCTACTAGGAAACTAACATTGTCTATGAGTGACATAGGCTATGAGCTGTACGAGCGAAGCCGCGGGCAGAGAACTAGTTTTAAATAATTTTCAGACCTTTAGCCATAACCCTCGTTATACATATAATATGCTAAAGTTATAACGGTTCGTTATTAAAACAATAAATGAATAAGAAAGCGAACGAATTACTACTAAAATATTATAAACATGTATCGTCAGGCGTTTTTTTGCGAAGGCGTTGGTTTGGTAGAGGTGTATTACAACACCCACACTTGCCGGACAGTATTCAGTCTCAAATACTACAACAGGTTCTAATTTATTTCAAGGAAAGTATGGATTTCATCTCAATGTCTAGCTAGCACATCATAGGCCCTATTCAAAACATTAAATTGCTAAAACTAAACAAGCTAAAAGTTGATAAACCTATTTTTTTTTAGCTCTGTATTAGACCAGGCCATCAATACTTTTTCACACATATATCGTCACGTCTTTCTCCCGAGGGGGCTGGCAGGGGTGTAATACAATACCCACACTTCACCGGACGATAATCAGTCCCAAATGCAAAATAAAGCAATTTAGCTTTTTAAATAAGGCCTAATGTAATAATACTAGTGGCTCTGTTAGCTGTAGACCTCGCGGCCGACGTCTGGCCTCCTCTACAGATCGCATTCCTCAACCGATTCTCGTGAATGTTTGTGAATTGTTGATAAGAAATGCGACCTGTAAGGGGAGACAGAGATCCTGTCCGGATCTCTGTCTCCTGACAGAAATCCAGCAGAATTCGGAATATGAAAGCATTTTTGTCAAAGCTGAAGCATAGACGCTTCGCTCGCTAACGCTGTTACCGAGTTACTCGTCTGTCTACCTTTTGGCAAAAGCCCCTTCCAACGAATTAATTTAATACTTGGATACTTTAAAAAATGCGCCATTTGTTCGATATGTGTTGCATACTTTTATGCTTTTTTGTACCAATTAAATCGCATCGCTCTCAAATAATCCAATCTGTCGTTATCGAAGTCGGCGTACGACTGGGTCAAACAAACTAAAAATTGAAAAAATATTGATGTGTATCTTACTGGTCCAATTAGGCCTAAGACTGTATTCTAAGCGCGTGCTACGTGCTAGAATAGGGCTGATAAAATACAAATGACTGCCTCGGTGGCTCAGTTGGTAGTGAACCTGCCTTCTGAGCGTGGGGGTGTGGGTTCGATTTCCACCTAGGGCAAACATTAATGTGATGAACATTTGTGTTTGTTCATGTCTGGGTGTTAATATCTAATTAAATATATATTTAAAAATATCTAAGTATTAAATCAGTCTCCGGCAGCCATAGTACAAGCTTTGCTTAGTTTGGGGTCAGGCGACCGTGTCTGGAAGTGTCCCGAATTTATTTATTATTGTTAA
Source organism: Peribatodes rhomboidaria (assembly GCA_911728515.1). Lineage (NCBI taxonomy): Eukaryota > Metazoa > Arthropoda > Insecta > Lepidoptera > Geometridae > Peribatodes > Peribatodes rhomboidaria. Next base: position 15,166,411 of record OU452182.1, read on the forward strand.
TTTGTACCGTTGTTGATGAAAGAAGATCACAGCAAATAAGATTAATTTAAATTTAGAAGTTTGAGGAGTTGAGAGAGATTTGAGCGAATGACTTTCTGCCTAAATGCGAGAGACCATGTACGTAATTTATATAGATTGTTATTTCAGCTACTTGAAACAGTTAAACAGATTCGAGGGAAATTTTAAATGGCAGTAGTTTATAAGTACTTTGAATTAACACGTCTATTTTCTATGCTGATTAAAATGAAAGTTACAGTGGGATGGCAGGTACAGGTAGTAGCTAGTCTTAATTTTGGCTGCTAGGAATTCTCAACAATCACACAATTGACTGGTACAAAAAAACTTATACGTTCTCATATTCTTATTTTATTTAAGTAAATTATCATGGTTTGGTTTCTTCTGACCCGGTAGCCCGGTCCCGTCACCATGGAAATGGTCCTGTGACGTTGAATACGTGAGTTGAATACGAGCCCATTTAATTTAATTTCTATTTACTTTTGTAAAATCTGGGATGTTGTTTCACATGTAATCACTAAGGGCATAAAATTCCGTTTTCGTATCAAAGATTAATATTTAATTTTTATTTACTTTTGTAAAATCTGGGATGTTGTTTCACATATAATTACTAAGGGCATAAAATTCCGTTTTCGTATGAAAGACTACAATTTAATTTCTATTTACTTTTGTAAAATCTGGGATGTTGTTTCACATATAATTACTAAGGGCATAAAATTCCGTTTTCGTATGAAAGACTAAAATTTAATTTCTATTTACTTTTGAAAATCTGGGATGTTGTTTCACATATAATTACTAAGGGCATAAAATTCCGTTCTCGTATCAAAGACTAATGTGACAAACGATTAAAAAATCCAAATTGTAATCTCATTTCTAAGTACTTGCCACTTAACTCTAATGATTCCTTGTTGACGAACGTCTTCATAACTCGCTTCGACGAGGAAACATTAGCAAGTAAAACTGTTTTAGTAATCATATTAATTCGGGAAAACACAAGTGTATTATTCTATTTTTATTACTTTCTCCGCCTGTGGTTACACGTTTCTGGTGAATTCTTACATTATAGACCACTTTGAAGTAAGTGTGAGTGCTTAGACTTTATTTATCAATGTGTTTTTAACCCCTTTAAATCGGGGCTTTCTAATTTTTTTTATTTATACTTGTGTTAACAATGTGATTTCGGATGAAACGTATAATTTAAAGCCCCCTTGTAACAATAGTGTTTGGCTAATCGTCTATGATAGCCGTAAAGAGGGACCCTCAAGTTGTAGGGCCCGGTTGTTTGTTTTAGGTATCTATATCATAACAGCTAAGCCATATAGAGGCTTTTAAGCGGCCTACAAATTCTGTATTTCTAATAGGCCTAATAATTCTGTACAGTAGTATAGCTACTGGCCTGCACGAACTTGCAGTATACCCATTGTTTTTTTTTTATCCCACTCCTGCAGACCTAGCACGGGCCAAAGATAAATTGTCTTTTCACCGTTTTTATCCGCGCTTAGATGTGACGGAGCTAGAATAGGAATATGTTTATCTCTTTCTCACGGGTTAAAACGGTGGAAAGGGAATTTGTCTTCGGCCCTTGCTAGTTCTACTGGGGCAAGGTCTCCCGCCTCCCTCATTTCAGACCTACGATTACCCATGAGTTGACTTACTGTAGCGATGTTTTTACGACATAAGTACCACGATTTTTCCCATTCCCATACCTACCTACTCGTCCACAGAACATCGTGCCGAGTATCTCGTTGTAACAAGTGAAAGATCTTCCGATTATTGTGTTATCTTATCACAGCGCCTCAATGTTATCTCTGTTTAGTTACTCAACAGCAGCCGCAGTGTTAAGAACCGCATTTTTACCGTTCATATTGTTTTTGGAAAATGGTTTTGTGATCGGTATCGAAAAATATTCGTTTTGTGATTTGGAAGTGTGAGTGAAGGTAAGATAGTAAAAAAGTACAACTTGAGTACAAATGTTGCAATTTGGAAGATAAGAGTCACATGTGTTCATATTGTACTGTGGAAACTGTATGATGTTAAACTTTAAAGGCCGATTTACATTGAAAAGTAAGTAAGCTGTTAAGACCAAAATGTCTTATCATAGTGTCTGAGTTTTTAGGCCGATTTGTATTTATACAGTGCTTTAATCCAGCTGTAGAAGAAAAGGATGCTTGAACCAACCAGAGGCTGCTTTTTAGAGCATCACGCGCGTACATATATCCAGCGCTGGATACTGGATCCTAGACTTCACGTTCGTCAATAACGACCCAGCATCTCTAGATTCTATCACCACTATAAAACACTGAAATAATCAATGTAAATCAGCCTTAATTAAGCCATTCGCAGGTATATATAGGAATTTATTGTTTGATAGAGCGATGTGGAGGAGATATGTAAGCAAAGCTGACCCCACTACCATGAGCAATACATACGAGTAGACTGAAGAAAGAGAGAAATACAGAAAGAGCATCTTTATAAGATATTCGGCATCATTAAAACAATTTTACTATTACGACAAGACCAACCTTAAAATCGCGAAAAAATCAGTTTTTTTTACAACAGTCTAGGCATGTGTTTGACCACTGACTTACCTGATGGGAAGCGTCGACGTGATCGAAGGTGTAACACGCTTGCCTGGCAGATACCTATTCACTTTGCTGCTCTGCTATTCAGCTGCTCCCTAAAAAGATTCATTCATGCTCTACGAAATGTTTGCTCTAAAAAACAGCTGATTTTGATTTTTGATGATAAACCTAATAAGCCTTGAAAAATGATAAATAAAATTAGATTAAGGGAAGTAAATGGAGTCAAGTAGGATAAATTTCAAGTGGACCGAGAAATATTTCTGATCTTATAAAATGTGACCGCCATGTTTTTGAGGTGACCCTAGAACCACACTACTCCTAAATTGAAACACATCATGAAAGCTACAAACATGCCTAGTTTCATTCTTTCTGCCAGATAAAAATCGCTATTTTTGGGCTAGGAAGCACCTTCTTGTAGAAATAACCAACAATTGAGTAACTATTCGGAACGTAAGGTTAACCGTGAGATAAAAGATTACTGTAGTTGCAGTAGGTATTAGATTACAGATAACGCTCACGAAGGGATTCTGAAAGAAAACAGTCGAGTTTGCTGAGCAAAGATAACATCAGATTTGGTTTGGTTGTTTCTTTGTAGTAAGCCTACTTAGTAGTATGTAAGAGTGTAGAATTTTGGAGACAGAACTATTTAATAAGAACTGGGTGGAAATATGCCTAGTGACGGGGTTACAAGAAAGATGCTTGTAACCTTTTGGCAAATAAAGTATTGCTTATTAACATATCATATATCATATCTTCACGGCTTTTCCTCGAGGAGGCTGAGGTGTAATACACCTGGTTTCTCTGGTGGGAGGCTTCAGCCGTGGCTAGTTACCACCCACCGGACCATGCCGTGAAATGGCCTAGTCGTGTTTCGAATTGTAGTCCGGTGTAACCGTTCCGAAGACGGGTCTGAGCAGTAGCGCACTTGTAGCGCCTCACTCAACTGCCGTCTTTGTACTTCTTTACTCTAGTAAACTTCAAGGCTAGAGTGAATAATAAGTACCTTATGGGTCGTCGACCACAACGTCGCTTAACATCAGGCGAGTTGGTGGTCCTATTATACATTTTAAAAAAAACTCCCACACTTTTCCGGACGATATTCAGTCCTAAATGTGACAGGGGACGAGCCTGTCGCCATACACCGGGCTCCAGTCATGTAGCAGATGACTTATGATTTTACCTATACTAGATAATCATATACATAGACTCTAGAATTTAGCCTTAGATTCGAGACAAGAGCTCTAATTGACCGTGCGAAGCAAGGTCTCACAGCCTGCTGGGACGTCTCGGCATTTGTTTGTGCGATGATAACTCGAGTATAGTTAATCCAATCTTCATGAAATCTTGCAGGCAAGTAGTTCATGCAGTTACAATTTTTGAGTTTGAATATGAGCGAAATCGGAGTTAAAGTTATGGAGATATGCACGGTCTCCGTTCGAGGCGATGTTAGCTAGGTACGAGTTAATTAGTAGTAGTATGGGATAAATGATTTTAATAATTACATTTATTTGTCCGACTAAATGCGTTGGGATTTTAATGGGCTTGAAATCTTGTTTACTTACTTATATCTAGATAATAATGACAAATATGTAAATACCTATCAGTGTAGTGAGTCACTTAGGCGCCGCGTCACGCGTTTTATGTTGCGTGATTTCCAGGTATACAGGTCTAATTAGGTTTTCAGAATTTTGAGCTTAAAGACATTAAATTAAGTTAATTAACTACCTAGCTAAGTATTTTTTTGTAGTGTGGATACATTCGCATATCTGAATCATAGGTATCTGAAGGAAGTTGGTGTCGTGTGTATTTGTTCCTACTCAACTCAACAATTGTAACGTCTGGAGAGGTTTGAATAAAATTTTGGTGTGAAAGTAGGTTTTTTTCATATAGGCTAACAGTTGACCCCTAACTAGCCTCAAGCCAACGACGTCTTTGCCTAAGATGGAACACTCAAAGATGGTTCATTCACTCTGGTCTTGAAGATATAAGCAGGTGATTATTAGTGATATTCCAGCAGAAAGAAACGTAAACAAGTATTTAGCTTGAAAAGCATGAAATTGCACGGAGCGATACCCGGCTACCAGGGTCTTGGCTAGATCTCGGGATCTTGGGCGCCTCATGGAGGGCTCCGGGATCTTCAGAGGAACACACCGGAGCTTTTTGCTTAGCATGAAAAAACGTAATAATGTAACCTGGGTCTCTTCAAGACAAGAGTGAATAGGCACCTCATGGGCAAGCGTGCTCCATCTTAGACTGCATCCTCACTTTCAAACAGGTGTGTTGTGGTCAAACGTGAGCCCATTCAATCATAAAAAAAAAATAGCTGAAAAAAATAAAATAAATTCCTTACTTTTTAATTCCAGGTCCCGAAGCGAAGCAGTCCAGATGTATGCAGCCTGGTCCGAATGACCAATGGCCGCGGGGAAGTGGCGGGGCCTGCGCGATACCCTGCTCAGGACTACTGAGTACGAGCAGCACCAGGTCGAGGAGACAGCCTTGAGAAGGTACCTATAACAATGAAATTCCTATCTAATTATTTAACTCTTATTTTAACTCTGCCTCCACATAATGACTGGTTGGGACGTGGTGGGTGGATGTTGCCTTCGATGTCCGATTCTGCGCAAACACAATAAAAATTTATATTTGACTGCCTTGGTGGCTCAGTTTGTAGTGAACCTACCTTCCGAGCTTGGGGACGTTCGATTCACACCTGGGGCAAAAATTTATGTGATGAACATTTGTGTTTGTTCTATGTCTGGGTGTTAATATCTATTTATGGATATAAATCAGTCTTTGGCAGCCATAGCTTTGCTTAGTTTGGGGTCAGGCGACCGTGTGCGAAAATGTTCCGAATTTATTTATTTATCTACTAAAATATAATCGTTCAGCTAAGTAGGTTACAGCAACATTTATATATTGTGCGTAATGAAACACTGTCATATTTTACTCGTTTCGTCCCAGATGCCTGACCCGCTGGGACCTGGCAGCGCTGGGCGTGGGCAGCACGCTGGGCGTGGGCGTGTATGTGCTCATCGGGCCCGTGGCTTTCAAGCTGGCCGGGCCCTCCATCGTGCTCTCCTTCCTCATCGCAGCCATGGCCGCGCTCTTTGCAGGTCAGAGCCCATTTGCATAAATTGCAATGATTTTTTGGTTCAGCCGCTGACGCTGCGCGACCATGAACCTTATTGCTCGGTGATACGATACGCGGTCGCCCAACGTCGGCGGCTGAACCTATAAATCATCACAATAAGATGCTACGGTACAGGTCCAGGAGTCTTCTACTAGATACTTAATTATTTTAAGGAAAATATTCGACTGCAAAATGTAGCATAATAATCTCTGCATACCAATGACATTCCGGACATCTACAGTCTACACTTTCTATATCTCCTCTTGCTCAAGTCGTACTCCTCATGTCTGAGGGTCATGACTACCACCTCCAATTACTCTCTTACTTATGATTATCCGCTAAAGTTTTCTATCTTCCTATCCTCTACATATTACATATCTACAACCTCATAAACAACTTCCACTGATATCTTCTAATACTTTGAAGAGGTAAAGTTCACAATGCTTGTGACTTTCGACGCTGGAGGTAATCTTCTCGAAGAAGTGGAATAAAGAAGGCTGTTGGATGATGGTAATGATGATATTTCGGATATAGTGCAATCATAAGTTGTCAAAGGCCTTTTGAAACACAGAACACGGGTTCCGTAGAACACGTTCCTAATATGCTCTATTAAGAGTCCGGCGACCACTTTAGACTAACTTCGCATTGGCTTAAGGTTTTCCATAGCCATTTCGTCTAGGAGAAGATGACGAGTGAAGAGAGCAAGTAAAGATACTGACGAACCTTTAAAGTTACCTACAGAGTGACAAAGTGCATTTTTTAATGACTTTTGCACGTCTCTAATCATTCTTAAATAACTAAGAATGTCTCTTGTACTATGGATTCATTTAAAAGCTGATGATGTAGACAATCTCCCTATGTATTGGGATTTTTGATTTGCTTTGTGTATCTATGGAATAAATCAGTCAAAAATGACCCCTTACAAACGCGGATATTTTTCATACGAGTAGCTCTATTTTAGCTTGAGAACGTTTTTAAAAAAAAAACAAGAAGATAGGGGCGGAGATATTGTTAATTTAATTGTACATCGTAAATTTCATCATAATCTGGCAAATGGTTTTCAAGAAATTTGAGAAGCGCGTTTGTATGGAAATTTCGAGCGTCGCGGGACTCTTAAAGGTCCTTGGACTTAGCCAAATGCAAGCGTGTTATCAGAACACTAGCTTCTGCCCGCGGCTTCGCCCGCGTGGCTTACAGAAAATGTATGACGTTTTTAACTTCAGAAATAAATATTATAAGCGGTCACACTCGCTCTCAATTGAATACACAAACTGACAATATCCCAAGCAGAGCAATATGGACGAAGTTCTTTAGTTAACCAAACTATCTCTGGAATTAGAAAAGTAGGAGTAATAGTAGTAGTATGGTATCAACAGAACTTAGAGCGTGTGTGAAAAGATAAAATTAGAAGACAACCGAAAGTAGATAATTGACAATTAATAATGTTTACAACAAAAACCTATTTATTTTTTCTTTTTTAGAAAAACCAGGGTGCTCTATGAGCCTACTCTGTAGCAGGCCACGTATAACTAACCGTGTGAAAAGCATTTTAGTCAATTATGAGTTTGGCTTGAGATTTATTTATAGTCATGGCGAAGCAGACTTTGAGGGGAAACTGCACTCTTTTTAACTCGAAGGGGTAGTTCGGTGGTGTTAGAGATATTAGAGGAATCCTCAGCATAAACACAGACTCATTCGGAAACTACACCAGCTAGCAGACCTTTAGTTAAGACCTTCGAAGCAAAGACAACCCGTAGTAGGTTTTGTCTTCCTAATACTAAAGCAGCTTCTTCTATTGACTTCGTCTATTTTTGCTAAATACTGCTTCTAAGATCAGACAGACATAATTATAAATTTCATCTCCTAGCTCATCTACCTGATCTTTATTGACAGAAAATCTCTTCACTTGCCGTTTGTAATCTTCTAACAGGCTAGGACTTAATTCTTGTATATTTCCCTTACTGATTAAGTAGGTTTGAAATTTGATAGAATGTCAGCAATATAGTTCACATATTTTACACGGAGATTCATATGAAAATTCAATGATAGCTTCGTATTTAATGTCATCTGCTACATGACTTGAGCCCGGTGTACGTATGGCGATAGGCTCGCTACTTATTACATTTTGGACTGAATATCGTCCGGCGAAGTGAGGGTGTTGTAATACACCTTTTAGGGTAAAGTCGTGACGTTTTACCTACTATACGTAGCTACTACCGTTATCTAGATCTGTACCAAATTCCAAGTTGCTGGCTATTACAGTTTCCAAGATAATCAGCTCACAGACATACAGACATCGGAGTTTCATGATAAGGTTCCTTTCACCATTTTAGTACGGAACCCTAAGAATGATAACAGCGTCGTTTGTAGTGGGTTAATAACTTTCTCAACAAAGTTTTCGGAGTAAAAAGAAGCCCTATTAGACTTTGTCGGTGGATGATGATGATGATGATTTTGGAAAAACTGTGATACACGTGTCTCATAATTTTAATTGAAGAGTATTTGTACCAATTTTTGAGTCAATCGACCCAGAGAATAAAAAGTTTCATAGAAATTTGAACCCCCCATTTCCCCCCCTTAGGGGTAGTATTTCGAAAAACCCTTTCTTAGTGGATGCCTACACTGTACAAAGAACATATCCTCCAAATTTCATGTTTCTAGGACCAGCGGTTTAGGCTGTGCGTTGATATATAAGTCAGTCAGTCAGTCAGTCAGTCAGTCAGTAAGTCAGTCAGTCAGTCAGGACTTTGAATTTTATATATATAGATAGCAGCCCAGCCTTTTGTCTCTATCTCTAATGTTTCCTGTCTTATGTATTCTTTAGTGGTGTCATTAAGTTTTATTGAACTGAAAAATCTACTCGTAGATACAAACACTATCAGATCATAATCAATCAAATCAATAAAAATATTAATATCCTAACCAATATTAAAATGCGAGTGAGTTTGTTCGTTTACTTGTTACGCTTTTACGTCCTAACTATTCAACGAATCATCACGAAACTTTGCATGCACTCCATGCAGGGATACAAAAAAGGATAAAGGATACTTTTCATCAAGACAAAATTAACGGTTCCCGTGGGACCGCGAGTGAAATCGCGGGTCGCAGCTGGTATTTAATACATTATTTTTAACCGACTTCCAAAAAAGAAGAGGTTCTTAATTCGAGTTAATGCTTTTTTTATTTGTATTTTACGTAATTACTCCGCCAATTGTGAATCGATTTTAAAGATTATTCTTTTGTTTGGTAGATACTTTACAGGTGGTCCCATATACATTTTATCAAAATCGGTCAAGCAGTTCTTAAAATATAAACATAAATCTAAAAAATTGTTCAGATGGATGCCGGCCTAACGGGAAGTAATAGGTTTTTAAAGCTTTCCTTTTTATATTATTTGGGTTGTTGCTGTTGTTTTAGGTAATTGAAAGTTCCAAGTAAAATTTTAGACAGCTAACTGATGACTGTAGAGATGAGTAAGCGATTTAGTGCCTCGAACTCAATAAGGCCACAAAGGCAGGTTATCTGTCAATCGTCTCTTATCGGCGATAGAGTTAGATTGTTTATTGAATCATTCAAATGTAATTTCGCGACAATAAAACCGGAAAATAAAGATTTAATAAAATAGGATACAAAGAAACATACGTTTTATAACTACCTACTTATAAACATTCTTTAGTAATGTATCTTTAAGGCTGATACTTGTTTGGATAGCTCTAAAAGCTGGCTGTCCGCTCTATATTTGCATTTCAGTCTGCTCTCGGAAAATACACATTCACAACTTGCTTCCCGACAAATTATCTTCTTCCTACCAACTTTTCTATTATAAATGGATTCCCTTCCTATATGCTTACCTATAATCAGTTACAAGATTGCAAAGGTCTAGATCAGCCGTAGATGTATTTTTCCAAACGTTAAGAAAATTATGACCACGACTTTGTTCATCATGATTATTACACCATCCCTAATAACTTGACATCATAAGAGCATAGTAGGTAAACTAAGAATTGAAACATAGGTATTTGTTTTGTTTTTTTTTTTGTTACATTTTTAGCCCTTTTACGTACCTACTCCTAATTTTTTTAATGCAAGTATAATTTTTTGGTTTCAGGTCTTTGCTACGCAGAGTTCGGCGCGAGGATACCGCGCGCAGGCGCCGCGTACAGCTACAGCTACTTGGCCTTCGGTGAGCTGGTGGCCTTCCTCGTGGGATGGATCAACATCCTCGACGCTACCTTTGGTACGCCTAGTTAATTATGTTATAGCCTCCGATGCTAAGAAGCGGGGTTTGCTCCCAACGACCACCACCAAAACAGCCACCCGTGGTGGTCGTAAGGACAAAGTTTTAAATTTTTATCCCAACTGCCGCCAGTGGGGCAAAAATAATAATAATTTTTATGACCCAACAAGGTCATAAAAAATGTTATTATTTTTAGCGTTTTGTCATTTTCATGTAATAATATAGTTAAGCTGTGTTACAGTGTAAGAAAAAAATTGGTTTTCCACGTTAGAGTTCTATCGGTTTGACTGTAGTTTTCACCAGTGGTGGCAGTTTGGTGGCGGTCTAAAAATGAATTTTATGTCCGTAACGTATGTATTGGGAGTAAGCCAGAAGCAGCACTCTTCTCTGTCTTGAGGACAAGTGAGTTCAAGACAGATGAGAGGTTGTACGAGTAAGTTCGTAGTTCGTACGTACGTACGGTACGAAAGATCGATTCATTTCATCATCGTCCATCAGACCGTGTTCGCCCGCTGCTGAAAATAGACCTCTCTTCTCGTACGCCACTTATCCTCGTCCTGTGCGAAACGTCCGGTAGTTCTATTTCTTACGAGTAATAATTAGCTTTTTTCTAGTTGATATTAATAAATCATAATAAAATCATTTGATTTGAGGCAACGAGGGCAATATTGGTTAATTACTTAAACAGGATAAGAAAAGGCCATACGCTCATTGTTCTATTTGATTGACATTATGTTGAGAAGTTGTAAAAATAATTTGAAGAAGTTAATCTGTAAGTTACTTCTTAATTAGTAAGTATTAGTAACTGAAATTACTTCTTAATTAGTCTATTTAGGTACTTATAGTAGTATAGTAAGTATTAGTAGGTAAGTAGGTCCTTAATATTCCATTCATCAATGATTAAGGTTCAATCAGTGTTTGAAATATATTTTACTAAGTACCTACATATTTATTCAATTACCCAGATACTTGTTGACCGCAAAGCTAAGGTTTTAAAGTTATCGGAATATTATATTGACGTTTGTATGAATCCAGATTTGTTCGTTAAACAGTTTCCTAACTTTTACTACGCTTCAAGTATTTTCAACGCCAATTAAATGATGCCTACCCTCTTTCCAGGCACGGCAAGCATCGCCCGCGGCCTCAGCCTGAACATGGACTCGTTGCTCAACACCACCATGTCCGATTGGTTCACGTCTATCGCGCCCATCTCACTTGCTTTTACGTCTCCCTTCTTCGACTTCTTCGCTTGCCTCATCGTTCTCGTCATGGGAGGTGAGTACGTTCGTTGTTGAATTCTGCTATGTCTCAACTAGGTTTGTGTGAATTTAGTGATGTTCGCTATGGACAACAAAAAAAGACATTTTAGCGATGATTCAGGGACGACAGATTATTTATTTTACCATTAAATTTTTGCTGTAAATACATCTAGAGTTTCAGTGGCTCTGTGAGCTGGAGACCTCTCGACCAGCGTTTGTCATCCACTACAAGTCGCATTCCTCAACCAATTCTCGTGAAATTTTGTGAGCAGAAAAAAATTGTATCTCCGCCATTTTGAAAAATTTCCAAAGACTGACTCGACAAAAATAATGTATTCTAAATAATTATCGAACCAAATCACAAAAATTTCAAGAGAATAAGGTTAAGAAATGCGACCTGTAGAGAAAGATAAAGATGCAGACAGAATTCGGACATACGAAAGCATTTTTGTTGAAGCTGAAGCAGAGACGCTTCGCTCGCTAACGTTCGATCAATCGATAATCGATATTATGTAATTTTGTAAAAAAAAAACAATTAGGGTCAATACTTATTCACGAAAGCGTGGAGAGATGACGAGAGAGAGACGCAATTTTACGTGTGTGCGTTTTTGCAAGGAAACTTTACACCTGAATCTGAAACTGCAAGTCACAGTAAAGCCTGTGCCATTTTAGAATCGGTAATTAAAACTTAGGTATATGGTCTATGAAATTTTAATAAAAACCGAAACTTGTAATGTTGCAGCGCTGTTGGCATTCGGCGTGAAGGAAGGAGCGCTGGTGAACAACGTGTTTGCGGTCGCTAATTTGATTTTTGTGCTGTTTATTGTCTTATGCGGCGCATTTGCAGGTTGGTATATAAGTTGTTATCTTTATGCAGTACCACTTAATTTCTAGAAGTTTGAAATTTGGAGCTAGTTTGATAGGCTGGAGGCAGGCACAGTTCGCGTCATGTAAACTGGAACATGTCGCTTAACATCAGGCGAGTTGGTGGTCAAACGCCGACCTATTCCACATAAAAAAAAAAAATGTAAAAAGAACGCTGGAAGTGGACGGTGTGTGTTTGCGTATGGGTACACCTGCGCACGAAATTACTAGACCTATTGTTTTATTTTTGAACCAGCCTTTCGCTCGCGGGCTTCGTATGTCTATTGCTTATTGGTAGGTACCCACCCCATCCAATCAAATAGATCGATAAATCGTCTAATTCGCAGCTTGACCGCCAGCGTCCTTATAGAGTTAAATTAAAAATAAATGTTCACATGCCTTTGAATTTAAAAAACCATGATATCAGAGGTTAGTCAGTGGTGCTTCGCCACTGATAAGTTTTACACTATACATTAGTTTGTCACCTAAACTCGTAAAGTGTTACAACCTATACTACATTCATAATAATGTAGTATAGGTTGTAAGGGAAATTCTTATTGACTTAAAAATGTGTCCTTACCTAAATGATTTCAGCAAACTTGAACAACTGGTCCATCCCTCTGGAAGAAGTGCCTCCGAGCTACGGGGTGGGCGGCTTCTTCCCGTATGGCGTGCTGGGCACGTTGCGCGGCGCCGCCGTCTGCTTCTATGGGTTCGTGGGCTTTGACAGCATCTGCGCTGCTGGTGAAGAGGTGAGGACAGTGGAATAGACGATTGCTGAATAGACTGAAATATAGAGGCCGGATGTAAGACTCGGGCACGATTAGGGCGTGAATACTGTGCACGGTGTGACTGCGTGGCGTCGCTTGTGCAAAATTGAAAACATGTTGCTTTTTAACCCCCGACGCAGAAACGGTGTTATAAGTTTGACGAGTCTGTGTGTGTCTGCTATGGCATCGTAGCTCCCGAACGGATGAACAGAACCGATTTTTCATTTTTTTTTAAAAGGTGAATTAGTCAGAAGTGTTCTTAGGTATGTTTGATGAAAATCGGGTTAGGGGGTTTTATAAATTTATATTTTTTACATTTTACATATGAATACGTTTTGAAACGGCACCGCGCCTGAACGACCTTGTCTACGCTGTTTCGTTCTCACGTCCGGCCTGTACATTTCAGGCCTTAATAGGCTTTAAATATCTAGAAATAGGCTTTAAGATTATTTCTCCACATTTCTAGATGAAACTAAAAGAGAAGTCAGATGTAATGTCGTACAATGATAATAATGACAATTATCGTAATGATTCCTTTGTTACTTATTTTTCCAGGTGCTGGAGCCTCGCCGCGTGATCCCGTTCACGATACTGTCAGTCCTGGGCATTACTTTCCTTTGCTATACGAGTGTTTCCATCGTCGTTTCTATGATGGTGCCCTATTATTTGACGGTAAGGACTCTTATTCACGGCTAAAGAATATGGTGGAGAAAATTTGTCTGGAAGCTTAAAGTGTAGGAAAATAAAAATAGTTTCTTCACCATGTATAAGATCACCATCTTGAACTAGATGGTGAGTGGTAAAACTATGGTATTACCAACTTATTATAAACCTGTTATAACGCATAACATAACATACGTCACGCCTTTCCTCCGAGGGGCTGGCAGAGGTGTAATACAACACCTACACTAACGCAATGTTAGGCAAAAGCCTTCATACCTTTTTCAGTTTGTGTCTGTCCTGAGGTCACGTTCTCCGATGCTTGTCGATGTCTCTCACCATCATCATCGTCGATAATAAAGTAAAAGTAAATCTGACAGCTTAGTTTCAATATCTCTCTGTTCATTTCCAGGATCGAGCGATCGCGATAGCAGAAGCCTTCTCTTACGTGGAGTGGGACTGGGCGTGGTGGATAGTCGGCTTGGGATCGCTGTTTGGTCTGTATGCCAGGTATAACACCCTTTCCATATTTTACATATCAATTTATATACATTTATTAAATAAACACAAGCTAACCAATTTATCCTAGTTTAGCTGATTTTAAATCATTGTAGTTTCTAAAAAAACCTTCACTAATCGAAGTTTAGCTAGAAAGTTTGTAGCTTCTGAAAGAAAATAACCAAATAAAATTTCTTAGGTTTGATAATGGCGGAAGTCCCCAAAGGGTAAAACGAGACCTTATTACTAAGACTCCGCTGTCCGTCCGTCTCTCACCAGGCTGTTTCTTATGAACCGTGATAGTTAGACAGTCGAAATTTTCACACATGATGTATTTCTGTTACCGCTATAACAACAAATACTAAAAAACAATAAAATAAATATTTAGGAGAGCTCCCATACAGTAAACGTGTTTTATTGCAGTTTTTATAGATAACTAGCTGCGCCCCGCGGTTTCACCCGCTGTTAAAAAGTATTCTATGTGCTATTCTAGACTAATCTCAGTGCCAAATTTTATCCAGATCTGTTCAGCCGTTCTAACGTGAAAGAGTAACAAAAATCCATCCATCCATTCAAACAAACTTTCACGTTTATAATATTAGTAGGATGGTACGGAACCCTTCGTGCGCGATTCCGACTCGCACTTGGCCGATTTTTTTTTGTCAATTATATTCCAACTCCAAGTGTACCACACCTAGTTCTATATCCCCATACTCTATGTACGTATCGTCCCCAGCCTGTTCGCCGGCCTGTACTGCCTGACGCGGCTGATGTACTCCATGTCCTCGGACGGGCTGCTGCTGCGCTGCCTCTCCCGCGTCACCACCGGCCGGCAGTCGCCCGCCATACTCACCGCGGGATGCGCTGTTGTCATTGGTAACTAACTGCCACTAGCACTACACTAGACCCAACTGCAAATTGTAGCCTATGACAATGACACTTGTCATAGGCTACAATTTGCTAGCTAGACAAAAAGACGAATCTCACGCACTTCGCGTTCCAAAAATCGGTAAAACCCGATTAGGCTGTAGGGCATGCCAAAGAAATGTCACATATACAATCACGATGTTTCGAAAAACATTACCCTCCTTTAACAGTCGGATAAATATATGTAAACAATTATATAAGTCTTGGTTGTCTGGATAAAAATACACAGATCACGGTAAAATACATTTAAACTAGAAAATTCCGGGTAGAAACCCCAGAAACCGGGATGTTTAATAAAAATAAAACTGAGCGAAAGATAACTAAGAAAACGAGCGAGAGACACTTCCAACCTTCATTCAAGATCAAATCTTAAACACTGCAAAAGCCTCTAACCTTAAGAACTAAACTGGCTTTTCTTCTCGAACCTTCTCCAGTTCTATTAAACTAATATATATTTTCTGGTCCGTGGTTCCAGGCCTGATAGCTGGGCTGATGGAGGTGCAGCCCTTGCTGCTGATGGTGTGCCTCGGGACCCTGATCTCGTACACCGCCGTCGCTACCGGCGTTTTAGTATTTCGGTTAGTCCCGTTTATTCTTGTTTAAACTTATTTTGAACGTCTTTATTGGTTTATAGCAAAACTCCCGCCTTTGTTATTGATGTCCGTTTGTAATTCACGTTGTGAACGAGTGCAAGCGAGACCTGCATGGTGGAAGTAGGTTGGCGCAAACGGGAAAGCTTGCGACTACCGACATTACCGACCATGATCAATTTTATAAAAAGTTAATTATAGACAATCTAAATGTAAATTAATAGTTATGACGTTTGAACGTGTGTGTGTGATGTGTACATGACTGTTTTGTCAAAAAAATCTTAAGTATAATGTCGACAGTCTAAGGTTGCGTTTCCACTGAGGAGGAGCTGAGGGGAGCAGTGCATAATTGACCAATCACGTTGCTTAAAATCTCCGCTCCACTTTAGTGAAAGCATTGTCAAATATGCACCGCTGCGCCTCATTAATACTCGTAGTACAGCCTTAGACTTTGTACGTTTTTTTAATATCACTATATTTTATGTGACGATGCAATATAAATAGATTTTTTATGAATTTGTTGTGTATTTCAGATATAGTTCAGACTACACCCCCGGCCAGTCCAGGTATGTCCGACAGATGTTCGGGCTGGGACGGTCACCGACGCAAGCCTCCTCTCGAATCGTTAAAGTATCGCTGCTTTTGTTTGGTAAATATGTATTTATTATAATATCAGCTATAAGTACCTATAGCTTTTAGGAAATAAAAATGTACGTGTGATTAAATCTCAGATTGGATTTGAAAATTTAAGGTTCAATAAAAAATCAATGGGCCGCATTCCAAGACGACGCTCACTCATGAATCTCGATTTAAAACTAAAACTACTAGTTTTACCAGTAAAACTAGTTTTGAATCGAGATTCATAATTAAACGTCGCTTTAGAATACGGCCCTAAGCTAACAATATATTCCTTTCTTAGTTCATAAACTTAATCTTTACTTATTCTCTAATTAAAAATAGAAACAGAAAGATCAAAAATCTAGAACCGTAAATTGTTGTTTATTGGTTATTGTAAAAAAACACTACCAAAACAATTAGCAATAAGCGTTGTATAGCCTCGTAACAGTTATACAGTGTTGTATATATTTTTTTTGTTATAAATTTAAGAATACGATCGAAAAAGACAAAACGCTGTGTAACTATTACGAGGCTACACAACGTTTATTACTTAGAGGACAATAATGTAACTTCACAACAAAATACATATTACTTTTTCGAAGCAAAAAAAATGTTACGTCATCTGAATACCATAGAACAGAGATATATGACTCAAAATCGTTTCCCAGGATGTATCGGGTTGACGAACGCGGTAATAGCATTCAACGTACAGAGCCCCATGCTCCCCTGCACAGTGCTCAGCGTTTTAGCATTCATACTGATGATGGAGATCATGGTGCAGCCGCAGGTCAAGGAGGACATATACTTCAAGGTGAGAATCTTGCTAATATTAATAACCTAAAAATCCTGTACATCCGGTTTGAATTTCACCTAAATCCGCCGATTCGTTTGTGAAGAAGTAACAAACAAATAGGAACACACACTTTCGCATTTATAATATAACTAGCTAAGCCCCGTGATTTCAAAGCAAAATAGCTATGTGCTATTCCAGTGCATTCTTTAATCCATCTCTGTCCCAAATTTTATCCAGATCCGTTCACCTGTTCTGGCGTGAAAGGATGAAAAAAGTGTGTATGTTCAAAGCGGTTAAACGAATTTAAATTAAATGTAGTATGGATTACTTATATCTGGAGAGCTGGATTAACAAAAACGTTACTTTCAATACCAAAAATAATAATCGGTTCGTGTTTAGCGAGAGAAACTTGTTTCGTTACTACACAAGTCAAATAAAAACATACATACCCCAATAAAATGAGTGTCAAAACTTGTCAGTACAATATTTGATAATGATAGCACTTATTACTATGGAAGTATCTTCTACGAATTCACTTATCACATTTTCAATTTAAAAAATAATATAGGTAAGATGTAAAGAGATATATTAATATTTCAGACTCCTCTAGTGCCGCTCGTGCCATGTCTCAGCATCTACATCAATCTTCATCTAATGGTTTTAATCAACGGCCAGACTTGGATCCGAGTTGGAATTTGGACTGTTGTCGGTGAGTCCTCCATTTATTTAAAAAGATAACTTATCAACTAATAAATTTCTCTTTAGCATCACACTCAATTTGTTTGGAAAAAGGGATACTGACGTTTTAAAACTAGTGCAAAAACTGGTAGCCCTTTCGATAAGAGCGATCCCTTTTAATATCCATTCCTTAATTGATATTCATCTAATTGAAAATATTTTTTCAGGATTGATAATTTACTTCATTACAATTTGTTGCTGCAAACGCCCAGAGAAGAACAATTTGGCTAAAAACATAACAGTGTCGTACACGCACTCTCTCACAAACAGGAACGGAAAGCCTCCCGTACAGATCATAGTGGAATCGCCCACCCCTCCTGACACGCTAACTCGCATTAGTAACAATGGAGGAGACATTCAGATGGAAGACACTATACAAGAAGAAACAGACGATACCGTCAGAAATGTAGTAATACCGATCAGAACAGCGATCAAAACAGAAGAAATCATAATGCACCAATCATACATCGAGAATAACGAGGAGAAAGAAGCAAAGATCATTGATCTACTCGATCAAGTCTTACAAGCAGAAGAGGATTTATACGGAGAAGTCAGTATTAAAGAGCTGAATGAGGAAGATGCATGTTACAGTGAGAATATGGTTCAAAGAAAATCACTTAGCGAATTGTCTGACGCAGGTTCGGATGCATCACTTGGTAATCACGGGTTATCTAAATATGATGTCATAGCACAAGTTCACAGAGAAGATTTGCCTAGAGTCAATGAAGAAGAGGAAAAAAGTGAGAGAGGAGAAATTCTAGATAACGATGAAATAAACGACCACGAAGAAGTGACGGCGTTTAATGATAGTGATTCTCGGACAGATGAATCGGGCTACTCTGATACTATTGACCGTAACGCCTTGAGCGAATCTTTAGACGAATCCAAAGAAGAAATTGTAAATATACCGATCCCTCCACCCATGCCGATGGATGAAAACTTTTTCAAAAGTCCGAGATTTACAAAATCATTTACTATGGGAGCAAAAAGAAACTCTGCGCCTCCACGCGAAGAAGAAGAAGTGAATAAACCCAGAGTGAGTATTAACAGTGTGAAATCAAATAGCTCCTTAGGTGATGGCAATCTGGCTTTCGGAAGCGATCGTCAGCTTCACTTCATGTCCAAATTAAACGTTATCTTTCAAAACAAAATAACTAATACCGATGAAGAAGAACCTCGTAAAAGATCGCATTCTACTGGTAACGTAGTAGATAACACAGAGTTTTCAGTAAACCGTGAGAGGTCACCGATGTTTCTAGCGTTAAAAAACGAGATTACGTCCAAAGAGGTCGCGCAAAACTTGCGACCGTCAACTATAGCAGCTCCAGAAATATCTACCAATGTAGAAGATAAAGCTAAATCGGACGTCGACCAAGACCAAGAAGAGGAAGAAGAAGAAACTTTGAGTAAAGAAGATTTTAAATCAAAATTAGCAAATATTTACGCATCCGGAGGTCCCAAATTACTCAAACCAGGACTGAAGAAGGTTAATCCAATTACACCTGAAGATTCTAATCAAACGGACACGTCAAGCACTGAAAGCATAGCTAAATTGCCTAAAATGGATAAAAATGACACACTAAAACGACAGAGAGACAAGTTTGGTGAAGTGTTAAATTCGTTTAGACTAAGTTATAACAAAGACGATGCTGTGTAACGAACAATAATGAATGTGTAATGTCATTGTAGTCATTTTGATGATTATTTTTTAATGTTTTTGGGTATTTACGCCTAGTCGTATATCTAAGTGCCTTATTTATGTTGAGTGAGAGATGTTTAAAAGATATTTTTATGTTTAACATAGATTTTGTAAGTTACTTAGATCAATTATGCAGATAATTTTATCAGAAAGAAGACTGATTCAGCAGGACTTTTTGATATCGCCATTTACCCAACCAGATAAGTAGTTAGTTCAAGTGCCATTTCTTTAGCCAGCAGGGTCCTTCACTTTATTGATTCTTAGGGCTCATGCATATTTTAGAAGGGTGGTATCGCAAAATCTGCAATATACGTTTTGTGTGTACGATGTGCTGTAAAGATTAGCAAAGCATTATGTTTTATTGTTAGCGTTACATTTTAATCCATTTGGACTCGTGTTTTGCCTTTGCGATGCCACGCACCTGAAATATGTCTTAGCCTTAACTAAAACCAGTGTAATAATTAAAGTGCATACGTGAGTATAGTGTACATACGTGACGCAATAAATAATAGGATACTAAATATATTTTTTATTTATTAATTATTTTTGCGTTTAACCGCCATTTTGTTCGGTGTTAAGCAACGATGCGGCCTACGATAGCGCACCTTGCCCAAAAGATAATGATTAAACAAGAATTAGAC
Organism: Peribatodes rhomboidaria; assembly: GCA_911728515.1. NCBI lineage: Eukaryota > Metazoa > Arthropoda > Insecta > Lepidoptera > Geometridae > Peribatodes > Peribatodes rhomboidaria. The sequence goes on from OU452182.1 coordinate 15,186,432, forward strand.
GTTTTGGAAAACTAGACGTTCTAGGTCACCGTTTTTGAACATTTTCAAAAACAAAATCGACAAAAAACTACATTTAATTAACAAGCTTGCTCACAAAATTTCACGAATCGGTAGAAAAATGCGACCTGTGGAGGAGAACAGCCGCAAACCCGCCGGACATATAAAAGCATTTTTGCCCAGGCTAAAACGGATACGCTTCGCTCACGTTTTGCACTCGCTCGGCCATAAAATGAAAGTCAGATCTCCGAAACAAAATTTACTAAATCAAGAAACTATCAAATAAATAAACAGTAAACGATACAAATCAGTTTGTCTCACTCTTGTACAGCTCACGTAAAACCTTGTTTATCTCCATTTCCTTGGCGATGTTCATCAGTAGCGCGTCGATTATTTTGTCCGACACTCTGAAAATAAGGTTCTGATTTGTTATGTACAATTAGGTATATTGTTAGCAAGCAAGCAAGCAAGTTCGTATAGGCCGAGTGACTAATCCTAATGTCAGAGTTTCTAGAGTTTGGAGATCATTATATGAGGACTTTGTCCGGCAGATAAATTTGGAATGACCCCCGAAGGTCTTCCCGAAGCTACGACATGAAGCGTTTTAAAAAGACTGTCTACAAAATGTATTTCCGGGTTGTCAGCGCATCGACGGTACCGCTAGTGTTGCAGGTGTCCATAGGCGGCGGTTACCGTTTACCTTCAGGTGGACCTGAAGTGTATATGACATAGGCTATGAAACGCGAGCTAAGCCGCTGGCAAAAGAGCTAGTATTTTATGTAAAAAAAACTGTTCGTCTTCAAAGCTGACATGATGATGATATGACACTAGAAGCAATGCTAGAGACAAGTTCGCTGTCATCTCGTAGCAAAACTGCACAAGGACATACCCGCCTATCATCTCCCAGGGCTTGCCGACGGCGCTGTTGGCGTAGAGCGGGCTGGTCAGCATGTGCTGCACGAACTTGGTGCGGTACTGGAACATGCGGCCCGTGATCTTCTCCGGGATGTTGAAGCTCAGCCGGTACCGCTCCGGGTTACGAGGCTTCACGTGGACCGGCCTTGGACTCTGCTTCTGGATGGTCTCTTCTAGAATCTAGAACGTTTTGGACAGGTTATGACTGGCCAACATACTTATAATTTTGCGAATGACGATTCTGTCATTCGCAAAATGCTAAGTTACTTTAACAAATCTCTAGTGTATTTCCGCTCCAACGTCGCATTAAGGGTCCCGCGAAGCTCTGAATTTTCCGTACAAACGCGCTTGTTAATTTTTTTGGAAACCATTAATCAGATTATGATGAAATTTGGCATGTACAATTAAATTATTTATATCTACGCCCCTATGTTCTTGTTTTTTTTAAAAAACGTCCTCAAGAGCAATTAGAGCTCTGAAAAATAACGGCATTTGAAAGGGGTCACTTTTGGCAGATTTATTTAATAGATAGACAAAACAAACCGAAAATCGTTTTACATAGGGAGATTGCATACATCATTAGCTTTTAAATAAACGCATAAAACAAGGGAAATGTATAGTTATTTCTAAATTATTACAGGAGTGCAAAAGTCATAAAAAAAATATGAAATTGCACTTTGTCAATCTGTAGATAACTTTAAAGCCTCGTCAGTATTTTTACTTAGTCTCTTCGCTCTTCGTCGTCTTCTAGACGGAATGGCAATAGAAAATCTTTAGCCAATGCGAAGTTAGTCTAAAGCGGTCGCCGGACTCTTAAGTACACCAAGTGTATACACACTATGTAATTACTGTGACATATGTAATTACTGTTTTGACATGTATAAACTTTTGACATTTATCGAACTGTGACGTGTAACTATTGGAGTTATCAATAAATTCTGATTTCTGATTTCAAGGAATATGGGTTCTAATTACATTGATTTTACTATGCGTCTATCCATTTGACAGCTCCAAAATTGTCACTATCCCTTTCTTACAATATGAAATAAAAAGAGATGCATATAACTTCAAACCCATCAGATTAGACGTAGGTATACATACTCGTAAAAGTTGCGGAGTGCTGGGCTGCCGGGGCGAGCTCCCCCCTGTGATGCACAGCAGCTGAGCGTTCTTCGCTCCCGATACTCTTTCGTTGGGTAATCTGGAAGCGCGAAAACTACATGTATACTAATCGAATTTGTACTAAGAGATTCATACACGTAATGAAATGAGAAATGCATAAAATTAAAAAAACAAAACAGGCACAAAAAGTATTGCTGAGCATGATTAAGTACTAATTTATACATTATGTAGACGCGAAATTTTGTGAGAACGTATGTGTTTCTAAAAATTCCCCCATTACCCGTAATGGGGTAAATATTTCGATTATTTATCAATATTGTTGCTATTATTAACCATCATTTCCTGGCCTGGATTGAAATACGCATCTCTTTATGTAACTAGCCTTTATATAATTTTGTTCCACCGCACATAAAAAAAAATGGAATAACATATCAAGTGTAAAACAGCAAAGCGTATCTAGTCCTGCATAAGCACTATAAACATGTGAGATGTCTACCTAAATCAAACTAACATAAACATATAAAAATGCCGTCATCTCTGGCGGCCTGGGGTGCAACCCCTAGGCGCGACAGCCGGCGTCGTCTGGTCGCAGAGCATAAAACTATCAATAACACTGCCATTTTTCATAAACCCACAAGGCAGGGAGTAAAAACCTAATCCCCTTACTAAACGTTGCATAACATCGGAATAGTTGTACACAGTTTTGTCTTTTTCGATCGAGTTTTTTTTTTAACAACTTAAATCAAAACAGACAAATCACTGTATAACTATTCCGAGGCTTTAAAACGTTTATTAGTAAGGGGGTCCATGATAAACCGTCAAAGATAAAACAGATCTCTAAAACTGAGCTAAATGGAGGAAAAATGATAACAGATCGATCAATACAATATAAGTGTGTTTTGAACATTTCGCTTGGCTTACCTATGGAATGAGTTTCACGTCACCTAACAATTATTATTCTAGAACAAACAAGGTTCTAAAATGTCTACAAGGCTCTATACGGTAGGTAGTGTCATAACAGTTTATTGGTGCGGTTTCAGTTGCCATGGAAGTTTCAGGGATTTGCTTTAATGTCTCAACAATTAGCTAATGACCTTCAGCTATGGTGGCGTATGGTGGGTCAGATTAGTTCATTCACAAACTTTCTGTGGTATTTTATGGTAGAATTGGTTGATTACCTATGGCCCAATAACTTAATAGAGTCGAATTTCAAGCAAAGAAATGACATATTTGTGAGTCGACATAAATTTATTAAATAAAAATAAATTTTACACGTAGTCAACGACGAAAACGTAACAGAAAAGTTTGGATGTGATATAAAAAAGGGATTATGATATTATGAAACGAGAATTACTGTGCGAGATGCAGCCGAGCACTCGCCTTGATAAAGGTCGCCGAATGCGGTTGACTAAATCGTACGTGAGTAATTCCGGTTTCATAAAAACATAATATGTGAAAACCACGTCAGTTTCCTAAAAAAGGGATGTCTATTTTTTACGCTTAAACAGGGTGTTACAGGTATTACAGGCTTATACAGGTGTGCGCATTCAGTGTCGACAGGAGGTTGCAATTATGCTAGTTTAAATTAAATATTGACTCTAAAAATTTTAAACACACATCGTGGTACGAGTACGCCCTCCTAAAAGCGTGAACGCAGCCACTAATCACGTCAGTTTTATTTGTAAACTGTTTGCGCCTTTATTTTCTTAGAATAAAAGCCGCCAACATAATAATATGATACAGATTTGTTAACATTTGTGTAGATTTTCCTTTTTCTCTTGCGTTCTTAAACCGGTCATAACTCTTGCTAATTTTAACGTGCATTTTTTTTTTGTATTTTTGCATGAATGCCTATAAGTGTGTATACATGACATTCAATTATACAACAGGGTTTTTGTAACATGCTATATAAAGAGATCCAAAAAAAAGGAGCAAGAAAAACATTGTTTTTACATTGGATAATAGTCGGCAATGCATTTGATTGAGACGACCTCGTCGGATCATTGTTGATGTCACTCCACTATCTCAGAAATTTACGCTTATTGCAATTTAGACGTGGTTTAAACGAGATGAACATTTTTCAGGAGATGAGAGAATCTGCCGGAATCATACCTATTTAGAGTGGCTTAAATCCTAAAAAAAGTATTCAACAAACAGATGTACTTTTGATTATCATAATGATATCGAATCGACAAGTATCACAAAATATTTCGAGATGCTAATGAGGCCCGATAAAATCCGCAATAAGGAAATGCGATAAGTAAAGCCTGATCGCACGCAGAGTCATCGTATTATACAGTAGGATAAACTGAGATGGCACAGTTATTAAAAAATTCTTCAGGAATGGACTACAAGTAGACCATACGTTACGTAAATACGAGGAAAATATATAAGAGAAAGGAGCTGATAAAGCTAAAAGAACCTCATAATTATTTAAGACTAGTGGCTCTATGTGAGCTCACGCGCCGGTCTTGAGCTCACACAGAACCACTGTCTCCCTTACAGGTCGCAATCCTTAACCGACTCCCGCGAAGGTTTTAAAAAAAATTAAATTTCCTCTATTTTGAAAAATTATCAAAAGCTGAAAACAAAACAATCTGAATATTAATTGAACCTACTCACAAGCTTTCAAGAGAATCGGTTACAAAATGCGACCTGTACAGTGTAGAGGTATACAGAGATCCGGACCGAAATCCAGACAGAATACGAAAGCATTTTTGTCGAAGCTGCAGCAATGACGCTGGCTCGGTCGAATAGACTGCTAATGTGGCCTACTAAAAAAGTTATAAATAAAAACGAGCACACAAAAGTTTACCAACAAGCAATTTTCCTTTTAACCCAACAAGCACTATCAAGATCAAAAGCAACTTTGCTTGAAATAAAGACACTTCCCTGACATAGGGGTGCCAGTCACGGAAGCCAGGAATAAATATGATCCAATATGATGGTGTGCGTCGATCTCTGGCCTTGGCCTAGGTGGGGCGGTGGGACGTGCGCCGGTCGAGATGGGACGGGGTGCCGCTGTAGGGTGACTATGGGTTAAACCAAATGTAATGTAACTTTAAATAAGTATAATTTTTGAAAAATACGCTTTACGTAGCGCACTAAGAGTAACCAAAAAAGCCTTAACTGAGCTTGTACAAAATGATAATTTGCACAAACTCTTTTATTTATCACTAGCTGCGCCCCGCGATTTCACCCGCGGTTAAAAAGTATCCTATGCGCTATTCTAGACTATTTCATTCCAAATTTCATTCAGATCTGTTCAGCCGTTCTGGCGTAAAAGAGTAACAAACACCCATCCATCCATTCTTACAAACTTTTACTTACTTTTACGCGTTTATAATATTAAAATAGGATTTTATTTTACATTTGTTGGAGAATTTACAGCCTATTGACAAATTTATTGTTGTTTTTCACACCTTCAAGGGACAGTAGACAGTAGTAGTTCATTATTGGCGGACTAATCACGTAATATACATAAAAAATACAGTCGAATTATGAACGTTATCTATTTTGGAAGTCAGTGAAAAGACTAATGGCTATGCCACAGACTACGCGATTACACTGCTAAGTTTAAAGAATAAATACTGCAATTCACAATTTCTGAGCAACATCCATAACCACCACATTGCCTGAATTGAAGTCAGAAACAGTAACGGTTTTGCTATGACGTTTGTGAGAGGTGAAATTTAACTCTATTACCTACTTATTTTCCAACTTTCCAGAAATGCTCCCAGGATATGCAGTCAGTAGCGCTGACACGGCACGCCATAACCGCTTTGGGAATGGGTTTATGTACTGACATCATGCACCTTTACAACAACAATGCTAACTGCAGCGCTAATGTGATTAATGTACATAAATATGTCAAAAATTACTTAAACTTTGCTTAAAGGTCCCCAAAACTTTTAAAATTTATATTCACTATAGGATTCTGCATCAGTGTTTAGGGTATTTCCTTTTCAGATTTCTATTAGGGTAAAGTTAACAAGAGAGTCTCATAAAAATAAATGCCAACTGCACGCCAATCTCAAAGCTATTGGGTTTTTAAAACGAATATAACGATACCATCTGTCCAAATCCGTTTGCAAGATACGAGGTCATAAAGAAATGTACAAAGATGCATACTTATAATTTATTAAGATACGCGCGAAAAACATAACCCTTCCTGGCAGCCTGGTAAAAAATAACATATCGTCACGCCTTTCCCTCGAGGGGGCTCGCAGAGGTGTAATACAACACCCACACTTCGCCGGACGATATTCAGTCCCAAATGTGGCAGGGGGCGAGCCTGTCACCATACACCGGGCTCCACTTAAGTAGCAGATGACACACAATACGCACATATGTTCACACAATGAACAAATTGGTGCGTGCCGTCGGCTGTGAAAACCCTGTGTATTTGTTTCAGTGACCCTAAAACAAAAAAAACTGTTTTGTTATTTGTAGTACCTTCACGGTGAAACGGTACCCTCAACTTTTAACAGGTTCAATTTCAAACAAATTATTCTAGGTGTGCAATATACTCGTACCTATATCGAAAACGAAGTAATTACCTATATCTGCCTATCAGTCTTTCTCAAAATTTGGATACGATAAAAGTAAGTATTTGGAAAAAAGTAATTCACATAATTATTCGTAAATGACTCCTTATCAAAAACTAATTTCTAAGATAACTAATACGCAATCAAAATTAGAGCATGCAGTCTGAACTTTACTGCACACTATTCAGGAGTCACACAACATAGTTAAGGCCTTCCTTTAAAGGTTGATTACCAAAACGTACTCGTACCTCAATATTATTTCGTGACCAAGGATACAGTTATTCAGTCGGAATAATAATAAGGCCTACATTTTGCCTACACTCATGAGCGTTCAAGAAAAGTTTAAAAAATAATTATCCATCATTATAACATTGCTAAATATTTTTTCACGTTGGCGCTAAAAGTGGAGTGTAATATTATAATCATTTTAAACATGGCTTTTGTAAAAAAATACAAATATACAAAGCTTCGATCAGATATGATCGAAGATGTAAAGGATTTTTTGCCACATGATATCGAAACCAATAGGCCATGCACAACCCCTATGCATGCAGTTTGCCAAATGTTGCGAGTCAGGACGACGCCCAAATTAAATTTGGCCATAATTCTTTTCCAATAGTTACCTACCTACATACCTCTAGATAAAAAACAATAGTTGTAAACAGGTAAACTGAAATAACTACTAAATTAAAGGAAAATAGGCACTTTTAACGCGCTAGCTACAGCTATACCTAAGCTAATAAACGGTCATAATTAGCATAAAAGCATGTTATTAGTAGTATAGGTACTACTATAAATTAGTAAGCGGGCACCTTGGCGGCATCATTAATTTGATGGGTAGCTGCTGGACGCGCCCTGTATGAGTAGTTGAGTACAGGCGGTGAGCTAAGAGTACGTAAGACCTGGCACTCGGGGCTCGTTAAATTGTTTACTGGAGTTCTATAGCGCAGCGATCGGCAACCCGCGGCCCGCGGCTGTTTATAAATGAAAAAAATTATAAGCGAGCGAGCAGTGAATAGTGGCGCTGAACTGGAGAGGCAACCTGGCATGGCATGGCGGCTCTCTGTTCAATTGACGACACTAAATAGATAAAATTCTGTTATCACAACTATGAATTGTGGATTAGTGCAGTCCGCCTCTACCTCATTTTGCCACTAAGTATGTGGTTGTGGCCCTTGGCTGCCAAAAGTTGCCGACCGCTGCTCTAGCGTGTTAAACTGTTAGAGCATGATGCACTCTGCATTTTTTATTAAGCTTACGTTACTGTTAGCTGCGCCCCGCTGTTTCGCCTGAATTTTTCCAGTTTTACTCATAATTTTTCATAAAAAATATCCAAGTTTTGTTTGGTTCGCGTCACGTAAAAAGAACGCTGGAAAAACGGTGAAAAACGGACGGGGTGTGTTCGCGCATGGGTACACTTGCGCACGAAAGTATCTGGTTGGTAGTAGGTAGGTTTGGTTTAAAAGTATTTGGCTTCATATATTGGTTATTGGTACTTCATACCTCATACCACCAAAAAGCTCATATCACCTAATGCGCAGTTTTTCCGCCAGCTTTCTTTTTATGTGACGCGAACTATAGTTACAGAATAAAGAAGTTTCTTTAAAATAGGTACCTACAGCCGTTGGTTGTGAGAAGGTAACAGATTGATAGAGGAATGGGTACGCCGTTACAATTATTCGGGTAGCATACCCAATACCCATGCTACCAGACTGCACAGTGGACTGCCTAGCCCAAGTATTGTCATCGGTTTTAATTTAGTTTATGCTAATTAACATCGAACCCACGTACATATCTAAGCTCAAAAAAGATGATCATTATTTTTAACAGCACTATAATATAATTTTTCTATAGCATAACAAGGAAATTGTTCATTTGTTACACTTTTGCGTTATATTATGACAACTTATAGTTCCATAAACATTACTGACCATATTCAGTAATAAGTACTGGAAAAGTGTGAGAGTATTGATAGCTCATTAATGAAATAAAATCGAGACGCACTTAAATGAGTTCGACTATCGTGGACTCCCGTTTATATTCCACAAGCCCCTGAACATTTTTCTCGCTCACATGGACCTTTTAGGTCGTTGTCGCCCTGAGGGTCGATTTAGACCACTTTGGGAATCATTGAAATAAAGATTACAGGTGTAATTTTTTGAGAATTTCTATCCTAATTAATTTTTATCATAGATAATATTGATGATATCACTAAAGTACTAGATATTGTATAAACATCATTAGCCCATATTTTATTCATCCGAGGTCGATCAGACAATGGGATGGGTGCACATAAACCTGCGCCGGGAATGGACTCGACACCGCATTAATACGTGTCACTGCCATACGAGCACGCGACCGTTCGATGCATATCGGGGAATCTACTGTTGAGGTACTTTCTATGGTTGCAAGGACGTTATGAGGACATAATAATAATTTTTTTTTATTATTGAAGCGATGATAGCCTAGTTGGAGAAGGCCCGCCTTTCAAGCCAGAGGGAGCGGGTTCGATCCCAGCCGGCGGCACGAACCAATTTGGTCATTGTGTGAACCTAATGTCGCACACATTACTTAATGTCATCTGCTACATAACTGGAGCCCGTTGTAGGGTGACAGGCTCGCCCCTTGTCACATTTGGAACTAATTGTAGTCCGGCGAAGTGTGGGCGTGGTACTACACCTCTTCCAGCCTTTCAGGAGAAAAGCGTGACGATATGTGTAATAATTATTTGTATATTTATACTTCTCTATTTCTACATTGTACAAAACAAAGTCGCTTTCTACGTCTGTCTGTCTGTCTGACTCTCTGTCTGTCTGTATATCCACTAAAACATCCTAAACCACCCAACGTATTTGAATGTGCGAAATTGGGGCGGTTCGCTAGTATTTTTAACAATTTCTGAAGGGAGGGTATTCAAAACAACTTTAATGTAAATGTAAACAACGAATACTTCTAATAATCCAAACCATGTACAATTTGTGGGTAAATTCAGTATGAATCGAATGGACACCAAGATCAATACGGCGGAAAGACGCCAAATAAAAACAATACGAGATCCGTCCTCTTCTGTGCTCCAGCGAAAAGTGCCGTTTGGGCGGGGCGGGCGACTCAGGCGCTACTTGACTGACATTACTTTAACAGTTCGCTCGGAAAACGTCAGACAGCAGAAGCATAGACTGCATTTTTTGTATGTGTTGCTAACAAATATTACAAAGAGATAATTTAAGGGTTGGATGTTTTATACATATAATGATACTGCAGGGCTATCACGAGCCGGAGACAAATTACCTTTTCATCGTTTTGATCCCGCGAGAACGAGACAAACTTATCCGTATTAGACCGGTGGAAAGACATTTGTCCCCGGCCCGTGCTAGCTCTGCAGGTCTGGTTTTATATTGATCTTCTACTTATTGAAAGCAACACAGTCATAATGGCTACGGCAGGCGGCGTAGGCTATAAACGCGAGCGAACCCGCGGGCAGATGAGCTAGTATATGATAATTGATAATTTAAATACTGACATGGTATTTACTAACATTTCCATAGTTAATCTTTCCAGCTACAATAATAAGATAAGCACCTAGACACCGATTACATTACAGATTAGATTAGCTTAAACAAATGACTGTGTTCTCAAGAAACTTGAACAAATTTAATATTTCAGAGAACTATACCAATAGAAACATTTCCTAGTACGTACTTGATAAGACAATTTTATTAATAAATAAATGACACAGGTGTCAACACACTGTGTGTCAACTAGGACATGAGTGGAGAGAAGTTCGTCTTAGTTTTTCACACCAAACTGTGACCATTTACATACCTCTGGATCTTCCGTTCATATTAGAACTAAATATTTTTTGTTATTGTATTCATACAAATACAAAAAAAGATACAGAAAAGATAGAGATTACAAATACCAATTAGAGAGACTTTAATGTTGTCCGTACTAAAATTTAACATTTTACACAATTTTTGAAAAGTAGAAATAAAGTATAACTAAAGGAGTAATTACTATTAAGTAAATCAATATGACTTATTCATATAATACATAAAACTACATATACTTAAGTTCCGTTATATAAAAACAAGCACTGTATTATCTAAACTTATCGCATATTGTGATCTGACAAGCAGCTGTGGGTGGCAATTTGAATTACGTATGGAGGGTAAAGAACACTGCTATGAAAAAGTTTATTTTTACAATCAAAATAATAATATTAACGTTTTTTTGTCTGTAAATATCAAAATTTGACGTTTTTTCAACAACTTCGGGGCACACCAATTTTTTCATGAATGTAAGTACATAAATTTTGAGAAATACTCATAACGAATACAACTGCGAAATTTCGAAAAGTTCAAATCAACGATACTCAACTTATTGTTGGACAAATAACAAACATAAACATTAAACATACATGAAATCCCAAGCTTATTCTCTTACACCAGAGGTTCCTAAACTTTTCCTGTTCGCGCCAGACCTTACAGGCTTCAGGATCGTCACCGTATCGTCTAACAAAGCAAAAAAAAAAGTCTTAGGTCTGTGGTCTAACGTCGCCAACGCAAGGCAATTACGTTACGATTCCGATTAGTGTGCGTTGCAGTAGGGAGTTTCATACAAAAAATACTGCACGGCTCGAGTTGATACGGTGACGATCCCTTTCCGAGTTGATAATTGTACTACGAGCTTTAGCAGTTTGTCTCGGTGCGGTGCGGCGCAGCGCTCTGGCTAGTCGAAATAGGGGACAGTAGGTACAACGATATTACGATACTGTGAATTATCGTATGTCTCCGAGCGTAACATATATGGGCGAGTAAGCTATGCATGCAGTGCGAGTGTTTTAAATTGTTTTGCTGAACCTGCGAACACCTAAGTTTAATTCGCAAAAGAGTACACTGGAGCGCCTGAGGGCGCCCTTCGGTACTTTCTACGGTGCACCAGAGCGCCACAGCGCTCACTTAAGGAACCCCTGCCTTACGCTATGACCCCCTTTCTAATAAACGTTGTATAGCCCGGGAATAGTCATTCAGTATTTTCTCTTTATCATCGAGTAAAAAATTTAAAGCAAAGAATAAGACAAAACATTGAATAACTATTCCGTGGTTATACAACGGTTATTGGTAAGAAGGTACGACTATAAAAAGAGATTGCTGCTCTCGGTGAACAAGTTTTCACTTAACCATAACCTAAGATCACGTCATCCTGAGACAGGAAAGTCATGTGTTTTCAACTTAGTTATTCTTGTTCGTAATTAGCTTCTTTGTGTTGTTATTGTTTTGCTCAGACCAAAACTGACTTTGTACTTATTTTAAATAGAGCGAATTTGCATAATGGTTAAACTTTAACGGCTTAACGTTCGTTGGCGAAATCGAAAAACAGTTTTTCTCGTTTTGCAAAGTGAGTGAGCTCATGAAGAATTTTTTTAATTATTTGGGGCCCTAAGTCATAAGATAAGTTATTATATTTATTTGTCCATAATCCAATACGCAATTGGATAGTGCTCGAGTCAAATGATTAAAGATTAGGTAAGTCATAGATAAAGATATGTTATTGTGAAATCCATTATATACAACTACTCGTATATACAACCCACCAAAAATGTACCCACTTACTTAGCTCTTTATCTGATCAAAAACTCTCCTAAGGCTTAGATGAAGCAAGGTCATTCCATGGCAAATTGGACCGCGGGGAGGTGGATGATGACTATGTGTGTGTTCGGTACATCGTCATCGAGAAGGAGAGACCGCAAGTTCGGAGAGGAGTCCGAAGGGGCTGGCGCTGTTGGAGCCGCGGAAGAGTGCGAAAGCGTCCCTGTAGCCCCAGAGGTAGAACAGCGCAGAGGTGGAACACCCTAGAGTTGTTAGAGGGGAGGCCGCCAGTGGCGGGATTCTCACATAAACCGGGGCCGTTGGTAGAACCTATAAAAGTGCCCTTCCATGGTGGCGGTCGGGACCGGTTTACTCCATTTTTCGACCTAACCTTATCTATAACTTTGTAATAATTCTACTTTTTCTGCGTACTTGTGGCGGTTAGGACCTAACTTTGTACCTCCATAAAATATTTAATTTACTCATTGCAGGTTATAAATGAGCCTAATGGGTAGCTCCCCAGGTTTTCCTTATTTCGGAAAGTTACAGATGTCCCGTTACAGGTCTAATACATTTACGGTAAAACAACTAAACGTCTATATTTCCGCAACGGTAGGGACACGAGCGAGCCATACCTAGTTCAGTAAGTTTGAGTCGTCATAAATCGGTAATTTACAAACATATTAAACTTTTTGTTTCATTAGGTGAATGAATAAATCTTCCTGTAAATTCTTGGCTTTTATGAAACGCCGTAATTAAAACAACATGAATTCCAATCATCATGGCCAATCTATCGGCGAAAATCATACCGCCAAGAAAATATTTGAAAGACTTCAGGTATTATCTCAAACATGTGTTTGTTAAAATTCAAACATAGACATTTTTCAAATAATTTAATAAGTTCAAATTATTAATAAAAAAATTGTTCGTTTTGGGTGTTTTTTTTAATTGGGTTTTTACTTCAGGTTACGATTAATAAACAGTCGATTAGTTTTTTTTTCGGTCGTGGTTTAATTACCGTAGAATGGCCCAACCGTAGGGAATTAAACGGAACGTATTAAGAGCACAACAATCACAGAACGAATCTGGTCCCCTATTCTTGACCCATGAGATGTTCTTGGTCACTTTCACTCCCACAGCCTTTGAAACGAGAGAGACCAAGGACCCTATTCGGAGATTTAAAATTCTCATCTCACCTTCTTTCGTCCTTGTTGCTCTCATTTAAAACGTCATAGGTGTAAGAGTGACCAAGATAAAATCTCATCTCATCTCACGCGCAGGAATAGCCCCCCCAAGACAAAAAAAAACATCTCGACTTGTAAGAATGGCCCTCCAGCCGCCATGCCCCAGCCGTATTAGGCGACAGTGGTCCCGAGCGCGAAGGTCGCGGCGCGAGTGACTCAAACCTACGGACCCCATAACGACTATAAATTATGACTAATAGTGCAGATATGGCTCCAGTTAACAAAGACAAGTGGCGCCAAACACCGCCAAATTTGAAGATTAGCAACTTCCGAAAAAACACCATAACAAAAGAAACGACGCAAATAAGACTCAAAAGAAGTTACTTCAGTCTATCATACTTCAATAATTCCCTTTTCACATCCAGTGCTATTTCGGACCTTCAATTTCATCTTGGCGTTTGCCTCAGGATTTCCCGATTTTTCGTTTTTCCTTGATAAAAATGTTTCATGTTAACCTTATTTGAGTGGCCGTGATGTGTCCGTAGTTCCCAAGTATCTCGACAAAGATTTGCGAATAATCAATATAATAGATAATGATCACAACGAGGAATACATTCCGTCATCGAGGACATAACAACCTACATCATATCAGTAGGTACGAAAGATGTCTTAAATTATTTCCACCACTAATGTTAAAATAATTGATGAAAAGAATGCAATCATTTTTACTAATATTCATTACTTTCGGAAGTTTTTACACAAGAACGTCAGGCAAACAGATATCAGTTGCAAGGCGACGGTAGAGCCTATAAACACAAAATAAATAAGCACAGAAGGTTGGCTTCATACAAAGACCGAAAACAGGCGCCCGCACACATGGAGTAGACATCGAGGAAGTCAGCTCAAGTCGGTTGAACAGTTCGAACGATAAAGCCGTGCATTCACTACGCAACAATTGCCGCGCAACATGTTGTTCATCATGTTGATGCATTACTATTGCTTAGCAAAGCAATGTTATATGTATAGCTGTCCATACGTGATTAGTCAGTCTATGATTAAAAAGAAAAAGTTCCGGGAGTGGACACCTGACTACGTCACTCGTCATCGTCATAGTCTCTCTCGAACTTATTGTAAATTACTTATTCTTGTCTTGCTTATGCATCGATTGACGTCAGTGGGTGCATGTCACCTACGTGACTATTTTTGTCTGGAAACGCTATACCTAGCGGATTATTTATTATACCATGGGTCTATCATGTTGCGCGTATTTGGCAACGTCACGCGCTGTTGTGTGACGTTGCTGAAAATTTACTTCCTTAACAATAAACAGTTGTATAGCCTCGGTATATTTAGGTGTTTTGTCTTTTCTTTCTTGTATACTTTTATACTCGAACGAAAAAGACAAAACACTGTGTAACTATTCCGAGGCTATGCAACGTTTATTGCTAAGGAGGTTAGAGACTCACGCGTTGCTCCTCAATTGTGCTTAGTGAACACGCATCAGTATGACGTAAACATCTATGCGTGCGTACCCTGTTTTCGTTCGTCGGGTGGAGTTGTCCTTCTGTACCTATTTATTTAGTGTTATAAAACTCTCGACCGAGATCAAGTGTGTATCTGAGCAGTCTATTAGTCATGCACTTCGTTTGGGCACGCACCACGTGGGCAGCCGTCAATGAGCTTATCTCGGCTAAGTACTGTGGAGTACTTGGCTCAGTTATTGACACGAATACTAGCTTGAGATCGGATGGAGGCAGATTGTATTGCGTCAGCTCATTTTTGAAGAATTTAGTCGATTGATCTACAGTCATCTGTAGACTCTTATAACGACTGAAGCCATTTTAATGACATTCAGAACAGAACAGTGTCTCTATCGAAAACAGTCTCATTTTGAAAAATATCAAAAACTGAATCTTATTATTATAATTATCGAATCTGCTAACACAATTTCACGAAAATCGGTTGAGATAAGCGCCCTACAGAGGAGGAGAGCCATTCACGCACGCCGGACATACGAAAGCATTTTTGGCGAAACTGAAGCAGAGAGGCTTCGCTCGCTAACGCTCGGTCAAAATAGCTCTGACTTATTATTGTCATTATTGTTGCTTGTTGGACAAAGACAACAATAATATTAGCAAGTTGCAATAAATCGATTTGACCTTCAGAATTCAGGAAAATAGTTTGATTACGTACTTATTTAAGTATCACTAAAATACGTTCCAAATCCATGGTACGATTTTTTTTCTAATGAACAGCTTCAAAACTATGAAAATCTCTCTCATTTCTCCAAAGCTCCAAGAGATCGCACCTCATCAGGTGCAATTAGTCACAGATCCAAATAAGAACGGCACGTGGGCGCGACCGAAAACTCACCGCGCCTCTGTCTCTTTCCAAACGATATAAATAGAACGAGAGAACGAGCTTTGCGCCCGGTACGAAATAATGGGGACCCGTATAAAGCAATAGACGAATTGTTGGTTTTTAAGACGGTGATTACGTCGTTGGGAATGTGATTATTGGCGGAAAATGGACTCGAGTAATTTGTGCTAATTGATCGACAGAGCAAGCGTTTGCGAGCGAAGCGTCTCTGCTTCAGCTTCGACAAAAACGCTTTCGTCTGTCCGGATTTCTGTCTGGATTTCTATTCGGATCTCTGTCTTCGTCTACGTCGCATTTCTCAACCGAGTCTCTTGAAACTTTGAAATTGCGGAATCTCTCCGTCTGTCTGAACTATAGCATTTTCAAAATTTCCTAAAACTGCCTTAGACAAAAAAAAACTATAGTTAAATAATTATCGAAGTCATAAAATTTCACGAAAATCGGTCGAGGAATGCGACCTGTAGAGGAGAACAGATGCCGGCCGCGAGGTCTACAACTCACAGAGCCACTAGTTCTAAAATATTCCGTAGACACATTCCTCTTTCAGGATTTCCTACTTTGTAGATAAAAGTCTAAACTATCAATTCGCATCATTCTACTGCTGAATATAGGCCATTACAAAGTCAAGGCTAAAGGCCTTACACTTTGATAAGTGCGGATGGGAGTTCATACATTTGCTTCTTGCGTTTAGTAGGAAATGTATTTACCCGCACTCGCACTAATCAAAGTGTAAATCAGGCTTTAATTCAAAAGTGTCACTCAGGCTGAGTTGTATTAACCAGCTTGAATTATATCCAAAGCGGCCCAAAAATCTCTGGGTTATCAGCGATTTAATGGCTGGTTACGCTTTGGTAAGTTTTGGTAGTGATTTTACGATAACCAAAATGTAACATGACGAGCCGTAAAATCTCTGGTAAACCAGATTTTGAAGAGATATGAGACATAACAAACGAAATACACATAACAAATAATTTAGTAGCTTATTTTATACATTTTGAAAAATTTAAATATTGTATGTCTGGTAAGAGTCCGGCGACCACTTTAGACTAACTTCGCATTGGCTTAAGGTTTTTTATAGCCATTTCGTCTTGAAGAAGAAGACGAGCGAAGAGAGCGAGTAATGGTACTAACGAGCCTCTAAAGTCACCTACAGAGTGACAAAGTGCAATTTAATTTTTTTAAATGACTTTTGCTCTTCTGTAATCATTCATAAATAACTAAGAATTTCCCTTGGACTCATTTAAAAGCTAATGATGTAGACAACCTCCCTCCTATGTAAAGGGATTTTTGATTTGCTTTGTCTATCTATTGAATAAATCAGTCAAAAGTGACCTCTTACAAATGCAGATTTTTTCATAGCTCTATTTTCTCATGAGGACATTAAAAAAAAACCAAGAACATAGGGGCGGAGATTTAGTTCATTTAATTGTACGTGCTAAATTTCATCATAATCTGACAAAATATGGTTTCCAAGAAATTTGACAAGCGCTTTTTTAAGGAAATTTCAGAGCGTCGCGGGACTCTTAAGGACGAAGCTGTTGATCCTTACATTTTTATAAGATCAATATAACACACAGTTTAACAATAAACGATTCCGATTCTGATTCTGATATTTTTAGGCCTGATAAGTTTCGGTCATAGATAAAGTTACTAAGTGCAACTAACTCAGCCTTAGTCGCAAATTCAATTTATCATAAAGACCGATAAGGTACAGCGTCTATCGTCTATCTCTCTCTCGTTCGTCATGTCAAGTCACGTCACGTCAAAGTTACGTCAACGTCTCGTCATAGTTATATGAAAATAAAGCTCAGCGTTACAGTTAGTTAAATAAATAACATACCCAGCTGGATCTCCGCTGCACAGCTGCCGAAGGAGCCTCTTCACGTCGCAGCGCGCCGTCGGCGACGTGTTCCCGAATGACTGGAAAAATGTTGTTTAATTAGAGATTAGAATGTTGTTTAATTAGATGCTAGGTTTGAATAGTAATGCTTGGTAGAACTGATCAAGATGTAGTATTTGCCCTTGAACTTTATTTTTAATATTCGGGACATTATTGCACAGACGGTCGTCCAACCCCAAACTTTGCAAATTGTGAAGAAAGTCAAAGTCATATTATATATCCTCTTTTTACTATTGTAGTTTTTACATGTGATTTGAATTTTCCTTCAGTGAGTCCTGTTATATGTTTCGGAATTCTACTATAAAAACGAACGTCACAAACGAACGAAAGACCTCGAAGTCTCAACTCTCAAAATAAAACTAAGTAAGGCTACTCTAATGACAATAATCTTTTAAACAAGAATTTTTTACAAAATCTACAAAGATTTTTAGTAAAATTATTTTATTGCAGTGAAATTAAATTCATTTAATAGGACACACTAACTAGAGGGCACGTGCGAAATCATTTATCCTTTGAAAATAAACAAAAAGACAAATAAATAGACATAGACAAACCATACCAAGTAAATTCAGCTTCCAAAACCATATGCCAACTGTCAAGGTCACCGGGAGCTAACTAATAGAGAAGTGTCAGCGATAACTAGCCTGATGATAAGCAGGTAGAGCTACCCCCGCCAATTTACACGTGCAGCCGAATTACCTGCCTGCCTACGCATCGCTGCATTTTTGATCCAGATATTCTAGAGCTGACGCGAGACGGGAGACGTTTCAAATCTCGCTTATCAGAAAACGAGGTTTGAAAGGTATCGTCGTAGACTCTTAACCATTCCGCAAGCGATTCTTTACTCTATGTACTGTTTGCATTGAATACATATCTCAATAGTTCTGTCAAATTGTTATCAAATATTGTTACATGCAGCGATGATAGCCTAGTAGGAGAAAGCTCGCCTTTCCAGCCAGAAGGATCGGGTTCGATCCCAGCCAAAGGCACGCACCAATTTGTGATTTGTGTGAACATACTACGTGCGTATTTCATATCGTATGTTATATAGTATGCTGGAACCAGTTGTAAGGATTTAGAAGATTGTAGGCGTGCCCCCTATCACATTTTGGACTGAATATCGCCCGGCGACGTGTGGGTGTTGTAAAACGGGGCCACTGTCAGCCCCTTCGGGGGAAGGCGTGACAGTAAATTATGTTATATTGTTTCATATAGCGAAAGCTACGTCTTAAGACGGATAGTATTCTCGTAGACAAAACATTTCCTTGCAATGTTATTACAATTTCAACTCACAGCTATTATTTCTTGCTTCAAACGGGCTAAAGTATTCGTAAAGTAATACCTCATAATTATTCCTAAAACTATTTCTTGGAACTGAATTTTTGACTCATCAGAGAGACAATATGACGGCTTGCCATTTTCATGAGTTTGACCGATTGCGAATATGACCATGCGCGACGAAACGAGACGAGATCTCTTATATTTTACAATCAAGATATCATAGACATGGACATCTGGACACAAGCCGTGACAAGCCTTCAAGAATTCAGAGGATATCGCGGAGATCCCACGT
The DNA here is from genome assembly GCA_911728515.1 of Peribatodes rhomboidaria. Classification (NCBI taxonomy): domain Eukaryota; kingdom Metazoa; phylum Arthropoda; class Insecta; order Lepidoptera; family Geometridae; genus Peribatodes; species Peribatodes rhomboidaria. Next base: position 15,205,637 of record OU452182.1, read on the forward strand.
AGAAAAGCCTCAGTACCCAAAAGCTTTCTTTGACAAACAAAGGAAGGATCGAATCAACACCATCCTAGTAATCAGACACGCCCCTGCCTACGACAACATATCGCAACAGCAATCGTAACGACGACAAAAAATAGAAGGATTTAAAGTATGACCTGAAACTTGCTTGAATACCCTATAAAAATACCTGATAGCTTTTCTCCATACAAAAGGTTCAATAATCACATCTGCAAGTGTGAAAACATCGAAACAGCTACCGAAACGAAGACAATAAATGCAAGCATTACGTCATGGCGATAACGCGATCCGGCGAGCGCGGAGCATGCCTCGCCTCGCCGCGGTCAGTCCGCGATACGACACTGACGCTGGCGCACGCGATCACGTTCCCTCGACCTTAAACGATCACACCTCGTCCACACACCATGGTGAGTTGTTTGTAAACTTTTGCTATTCTTAGCTTAGAGCCAGTTCAGAGATATGATGAAGAGGGTAGCTTGAAAAAGTATGGAATAGTTTGTGAGAGTTAAAAAGTTGTGCCCTGATTTGGTACTTGAATAGATTTCTTAAGTTCTTTGTAGGTTTAGTTTATGAAGTGCTCTGCTTTATATTTAGGGCGAAATATGCAAGAGGCTGACATATTTTGGTTAAGTTCTTGTGGTACAAAAAGTAAATGCACTTTTAATAAAGGTGAAACGAATTCTAAGATAATAAGCGGTCGTGAAAACCCTGAACTTTAATTTTAATTATTATCTCAATTCTTTAGTACACGAAATAAGTATAATGCTGAAATAAACGTGCAAATGTATAAATTTATAAAAGGTTGCTGTTTAATTTTAGTAATTCAAAATTACGTCAACAGATATAATTAAAATTATAACAGATTTACCAGTGCTCACCTTGTTTTTATGAAAAATATTACAGGAGAAGTTAATTTAAATACCGTATTGAAATGTTGAACAGCTGGTTACATTGCCGAGTTCACTATAAAAACAAACTTAGGCACTTACATAGTTCTCTTGAAATTCAATTAATGTCGTGTGAGATTACAATTGTCATTAACTTTATTCGTGCAAAAGGTGGAGGCACAGAATCACCCTAGATTGATTTCAGCCTGAAACAAAGTGATATGGTGATTCTGCCCCTGTGAACATTGAAATGTCTAGTTTCTCGTGCAAAGTCGTGAAGTCTGGAGCCAGATGCAAGCAACAGTTTATTGCCTAACGACCAGCATCTGTTTTAATTCAGCTCAATGAAGAAACATAGCCGTGACATGGTCCTAACTACATCCAGCTCTAACGTACCTACGACATTTTCATTACTAAACATTACTGATTTATTCCGAAGGTCAAACAGATTATTTCATATATGCACTTTGAAACAAAATCTAAACATCAAAATCTATGAACACTCAGAGAAACATTGCAAAACATAGAAAACTCAAACAAATAATTAGAAAGAGGTACTTGTCTTTTCCTCTTAGGAATTTGCATGAATTTATTAAGCTTACAAAATTGTCAGAAAGTGAAAAAAATAAAGATAAAAAGGTGCTCTTCAAAATAAAATACGAAGCTCTATGTAGCGTAGGTCAGTGTCAATGTAAGGTCGAACGACAATAATAGTGCGAACGAGTACGTAGCGATCGATATACACATACAAACTTTGTCTTTATTTATAATATATATTATTTTAATGTTTTGTTTTGAAATATTCTTTAAAAGTCCTAACTAATATTACATATGCGAAAATGAATTTGTTCGCTTTTTCGTTTTCTTGCTTGAAGCTTGTTCGCTTTTCGAAATTCGTTTGTTTGTTTCGCTTTCGTTTTCGCTAAATACTTAATCGATAATCGTGAAATTTTGTATAGACGTTGTCAGGGACATATAAAAGGACATAGAATAGGTACCTTTCATCCTGAAAAAAAATAACGTTTCCCGTGGGACCGCGGGTAAAACCGCCGGGCGCAACTAGTATCCAATAAATATAGAGAAAAGCTCATTTTGTATATAAAAATGAAACAAGCATATGACGTAGTTATAAGATACAGTACCATCCTTTACAATTTTTTGAATTAGCAACGCCATGCCAAAAGTACCTTCGTTTGGCATGGCGTTGCAAATTCGAAAGGACTAGTGACAACTTTCGCAAACCATCTGCTTTTTACATTAAACACAATAGAGTAACCTAAATAGGAATATGTAGGTATCTCCAAACATTTTGCACTATGTCCCTAAAATGGAACTTGGGTCAAAAAATGAAAGTGACAAATGATGTGATATCTGTTATATGTGATGACCATACTTTACTAAATTTGTGTAAAATGGGGCCATTTTATTCAGAAGTTATAAAATACGGAGCTTCCAATATTAGCTGGAAGATTGAAATATCTCACATGCAGATCGATTAATATGATAAAACTAGCATCTGCCATGACTTCGCTTACGTTTCATAGCCTATCCTATCACAATAGTGTATCCTAACGAATTTTAGAAATGCGAAAATGAGTTATTATGTTATTATGTTCGTTTCTTCATTTAGTTTGTTTGTTACGCTTTCACGCCCTAACTACTCAACCGATCATCATGACATTTTGCATACACGTTGTCAGGGTACAGATACCAGATACTATTTTCCCTGAAAAAATAAACTATACCTGTGGGACCGAGGGTGAAACCGCGGGGCAGCTAGTACTATAGCAGCTAGTCCATGTAGCTTTCTGTTAGTAAAACATTTCTGTAGTTTCGGAGATTGCTCTCTACATCCCAACTCACATACTTAGCCTCCTTATAAAATTAGTGCATACAAGTATTTTTAGGTGCAGTATATAGATATATTATCAAATTTAGCAAATATGACATAGAAAATGAGCTCGAAGGCCGGCGCAGTAAGTCTAGCGCTGTAACAATAATGAGCTTCGAAATAGAGAGCGCGTATAAATACACCAGCATGTTTACGACTACGAAATCCTTCCTCATTTTCGGATATAGCCACCGGCTGCGAGGAGTTCACTTTTCACAGAAGTTTTTTTTAATTCTCTGACAATTAAAAACCAAATTTCCAAGAATTTCGAAATTATTATAAATTTTCGAAATTCATTAGCTAATTTATAACTTAATTAGTCTGCGTCAATTTCAGTAATGGAGACATGCTTTTATTATTATTTTGAATTATCTGACTCGGACTAAAAAGAAGGCCATAATATAAAGAATATTTATATTTTGGGTTGGATACAAAGCTTTTTTGTGTAACTAAATAACAACACGAGCAAAACGTTCGCCTGATGGCAAGTGACACAATCGGCATGAATTTTAAACTTAGGTTGAAAACCATGCGCAGCAATGCACTGCGCTCGTCACTTTCGGATATTATGTATATAATATCATATATTGCGCATATGCTAAATGTCTTTAAGTTAAAAAGTTCACTGGAACATTAAACATAATACAATGACAAATATAAACTAAACTCTACCTATACAATTACGTTTAGTTTAAAAAAAAATGTAGTAACGTAATGTTAACGTAGTGCAAATTTAAACACAAATAGTAAGTGTAAAACAATGTTTGTTTCAAACAGAAGTTCTTTTTCAAGACTCCCAATTATAAAATTAAGTTTCTGCTAAACCACTTCAGCAGAATCACATGTTCCAAATAAAATAAATAATGTGTTTCTCACGTGGACAGCGACAGATAAAAACTAGGTTGATGTTACTGACGGCCAGCGCTCGGTTATTTTAGAATTTACACATAAATTCTGGATTGAAAACAATCATTTGGATGCTCTTGTCGTTATAAAATCTAGATATAATCTTCTTGAAACGAAATATTTTGGATTCTGGACTAGTTTTCACTTTTATATTTGCGATATTGTTGGAAGATGAAGAAGCTGTGTGAATCGAGGCTGCGAGTAACCTTCATTACGTTCTTAATAATATGAAAAGCAAAGAGTAAAACACCGACTTCCCGTTATCCATGTAAACAATTTTTAGACTTTTGTTAACATTTTAAAAACTGCTTGGCCGATTTCGTTAAAATTTATATGGGAACACCTCTAAAGTAAAATCATCAATAATCATTACCGATTCAAACAAATTTTCAAAATTAATAATCATTAAAATCGATTCATAATAGGCACAGTAACCGCGTAACATACATACATAAAAAACGTACACACGTACACGTTTGTTGAAGTCGGTTAAAAATTAATTGATCAACATACGGCCTCGATTCCGTTGTTATCCGACTAAACGAAACTTGAATACTTTTTTTTTACTAATAGAAAGTAAGAGACAGCATGAATTTTAGTGCTTTCAATCAACTAAGTTGTTCGGAACTTAGTTTTCCATACAAGCTTAGCATTTGGCCAGGTAGTTAGCGGGTGCCGACTAAAAACCAGCTGTAAGTGTCGCTTTAACTAGTTTTGACAGCACTAAAATTTATACAGTCATTTCTTCTATTTTTATTTGTAAAATATAGCACTAAGTTTAGTTTAGGTAGTAGGTGAGTTGACAACGAAAGAAGTCTCTCGACATTTGAAATTTCCACCGTGCGGCTCAGATTTCTTGTTGCTATTTCAAGACTCGCATAGACAACAGAAATCTTTCCATTGATGGGAAAGGCAGAAAAAGTTAATCCTTATATGGATCACAATGCACCCATGCGAGGTTGCAAACGCCTCATTGTTTTGTCTTTGACCGTCATGGCCAGGAGAAATACCTTAGCTTATACCTACCATCGTGAACAACAATTACATACTAATTAAATGAGAGGAAACTACTTAAGAGACAAGTATTTTAACTTTTAAAGAGATCGGACTTTCTGGATACATAATTAACATAAGCTTCATGGGTTGTTCGTATGGAGAGAGCACTTTTTTCTTTGAAAAAGCCAGTGTTTCCGCTTTTAATGGATTTAGTACCAAGTATTACTTTAGGACTTCTGCTACTAAGTTTTACTTAAATGTCATCTGCTATACGTAACTGGAGCCCGGTGTATGGCGACAGGCTCGCACCCTGTCACAATTATTGGGACTGAATATTGTCCGTGACTATATGTTGTTATGTCATTACTTTAGGATTTAGTATTTCTACCTCTACTTATATACTGTCACATTTAGGATTTTTCTTAGTACTGTCTCATTTGGGACTACATTTTGTCCGAAGAAGTGTGAGTGTTGTCCACCCCAGCCTTCGAGGGAAAGGCGTGACGATATGTTATGTTGTTAGTATACTTTTATGATGAAGACTGGCGTGGTTTTCACACATTTTATTTACACAACAAACTAATTATAGACTAACTGAAACTATAACCGGAGTAACCGGCTTAAATCAAACGTGAGTAATTCCCACATCAAATTGGTAAATAAAATTTAGAATACTGCTAACTTTGATAATCGGATTGACTTTGATGTAATAAAATGTTTTGTTTTAAAAATAACCGTAAAAATTAAAAGGCGCTTCCATGCTTTCTTAGTTTTTGGCAGAAAATGTAAACTTTAGGTAAATACGTATCGAAATATCCTATCTCAACTATTTTTTATAGCACTCGTTCTATAGCCATCTATAAGTGAAATCACTTAAAAATAGTCCGTGATTAACAATCAAAATAACGCCCATCTGTTTGTTTAAATTAGATCACTTTTATTTCTAACAGTTATATTGAAGAATTTTAAAAATGTAATACGTATTTACAGAGTGTTTGTTTTGATTCGTTATTGAGGCTATTGAGTAAGTGCTGGTTCATTGAGCAATTCGTTCAATTGGATCGGTAGGTGATGTTATAGTCTGTTAGTACTTTATTGTTGCGTCGTCAGGAACTATAATAAATAATGGTTGATTGTAGCTACTTTATTATAACAACTGCGAAGGCAGTATTAAAATTTGTTGGCTTAATAAAATTTTATTTTTTAGATTTGATATTATTGTGAGCAGTTCAATTTTCAACCCCCGACGCCGGGGTATTATAAGTTTGACGTGTCTGTGTGTGCGTGTTTGTATCTGTGACATCATAGCTCCCAAACAGATGAAACGATTTGTTTTTTTTTTGTTTTGTTTGGAAGGTTGTTGAAGGAAGATTTGTCGGGAGTGTTCTTAGCTATGTTTGATGAAAATCGGTATCGGGGTTTTTTTAAATTTTTTATTCATACTCGTATCATCATCATTGTGAAATCTAGGAATAGGCTAGCTCATTACTAGGAATAGGCCTAGTTTTATTTCTGCCATTTTCCAGTCTCTCACTGGCATGGGCGTACCCAGACTACAGGGTAGAAATTAATGGATCAACTTTTTTATTTCATAAAATTATATTTAGAGCTTCGAATTAGGGAACAGGGTGGAGCAGATACCTCAGATTGTCCCAACGTGGGTAAGCTTGGGTAAGCTTGCTGGTCCAATTCAATTCACAACATTTGTAATTTAACCACGTTTTTCAAATTTTACCAAAACTAACAGACATTGTTTTTTTACACAAACTTAAAGGTAACCAAAAAGTTTAATAGGGTTGAGATCCGAGATACAATGGGCAAATCTTGTATGAGAGTAAAAAATGCACAAAGACGATCGGAAGATAGTAATTTATTGAATTGGATTAGGTCATCGGTAAACACGTACTATGATACTAATGGGTTCGACCTTCACCCCGGCAGTGGCTTGTTTTTGATAGTTTTTGCTGCTTGATTAAATGCATAATATATTACAAGACAAGATACTTAATACATTAATAGAGAAGCATACTTTTTATAAGTAGGAAATAACATTTCCTACTTAATAGATTTTAATCACATTGAACTTTTTAGCGCTTCTCTGTATGGCTGTAACTTTACAATTTGTTTGAACAGTAGGTATCCTCCTTGCTAATAAACTTTGTATAGCCTCGAAATAGTTAAACAGCGTTTTGTCTTATTCCTTCTTCTAATTTTTTAACTTGATTAAAAAAGGCAAAACAATGTGAAACTATTCCGAGGCTATACAACGTTTATTAATTAGTAAGGGGGTTAAGTCCATTCGTTGCTCCTTTCTCTCTAAATATTGAATTCAACATAAAAATCGAAGCTAAGACGATTTTTCTGTAAGTTTAACACAAATATTTTAAGACCTTTGTAACACACAGTTAAACAATAAATGATTCTGATTCTGAGTTTGTTTGAAATTTTTGTCATTGAATTGCCTCCTCTTCAAGTGTTTAAATTGGACCGGCATAGGCTAGAATATCATCGTGAAATATGAATCACTAACACTAAGTATCGCTCGTATTATTTTAGGTTAGTCATGTGTGTAAATCCGTGAGCGTGTGGTATCTTCGAGTCTCCTTGCGTTCCACTGTTTGTAATGTGCTTCAATCGCTGAGAGGTAGAAATTATATAAGAGTACGCGTATGTTATGTTAGATACAAGACAGGTTTATTCTTTATTATGATTTTATATAACGGGAATTACTCACGTCCGATTTGAGTCGGCTACACGGACTATAGTTTAGGCTACGCTTACATCATTATTTGAAATCTTGTGATCCTGTGATCTTGTGGCCCTATAAGGGCCTTTTTTATTTTGACTTTGTAGCCTAAGTCAGACTGACCAGCCACCAATTTATTTTCTGCATTTTAATACAAAATAAAAACTTCATTATCAATCTAAATGTCTGATTTAAGATGTGAAGAAGATGCGATTTTTACAATTGGTTGCATTATTGCAACAAATGCAAGTATTACATTGGGAAAGCAGCAAAATATTATATAATTATTTTCCTTTTATTTTCCTTGGAAAACAATGTAAACTTGCCGTATAAATCAGGTTATTGTACCATTATTTAACAGAAGTAGTTGAAGATAAAGCCATCAATAAAGTTGAGCATCGTGGTCACAGTTAACAAAACATTTGAGTCACGCAACACGAGTAGTTGAGTACGAGTTTTCAACGTCTTCGTTTTTATCTAACTAGCAATTTCCAGTTGAAATTGATTAATAATAATAAATAAATTCGGGACACTTCCACACACGGTCGCCTAACTAAGCAAAGCTTGTACTATGCCCTAGGTGGGAATCGAACCCACGCCCCCAAGCTCAGCAGGCAGGTTCACTACCAACTGAGCTATCGAGGCAGTCAGTATTAATTATAGTAGGCAAATTCTGGGGAATAAATGCATAAAATTACTATATTATGTTTGTCAATGCATGTATGTATTATACTATTTTCATTGTAGAATGCAATGGTGGTAGAATAACAACACTAAAATACGGAATCATAAATAATTGTAGTGAAAACGCGGGTAAAATAAAGGCGGGTGTCATCCGCACCATGCTACAGCGAGTAGAGTATAATACTAAATTAACCAACTGTAGTAAGGCTACAGTCAACCTACGAAGTTGATTACTCTGACTGCCAAGCTATTCTCGAAAATAGAGTACAGTATAAAATTGTGGATCTTCGCTACGACGAAGAAGAGCCCCGTTACTTGCCTGCGTTCTTCTAAGTAGTGGCTTTTTTTTCGAAGAAGCTGGTAGTCGTTTTTATAACTTTGACGTTCATAAGTGTATTTTCGATACCTAATTGAATAAAGACATTTGATTTCAGTTTGATTTGAAGAAAGAAATAGTAGTTTGGCTCTCGCCTAGCTCTACACTAAGCCACAGTCCGCACTATTCCGCTCCAGTCAGAGTCCACCTAATTATTTCGTTGCGGCGTGCTCACACTCACATAAATAAAGTAGTGTAAGTGCTTTCTCACTGCCAACGTAACATCTGCGACTGTTTATCGAACATTTTCATTGTTTTGTCAACCTGTCTCTTGACGTATTTTGGCAAGTTTAATTTAATCCGAAACTTTTCATTCATAGATTAGTAATGAAAATAAATCCGTTATTCGGATTCACAAATTTAGTTTTAATAATTTATACGAAGAATTTATGTGGAAAATAAACTTATATTTAGTGTAAAGTTGGCAAAACAAACAATGTGTATGGCAGTCAATGATCAATCTGCAACAACTAAACAATAAACAAAAAAATATATCTTTTTTGGGTTTCGATGCAATTATTTAGAAGAAAAAACTATAAACAATATGTTTGCCAAAATTGCTGATACAATACGTGTTTCCACACATTTCGAAGTATTCTATAACAGTTCTAATAACTGTAGTGTCGTGTGTAATTGTAAATAATTTCGGTGAACTTTACCAAGCAGGCGTAAGCGAACGATTGCTAGTTTGAACATCGATGGAATCAGTACAAGCTGACAATGGAAATGAATAAAACAATTCATGACGAAAGCCTATAGACGGTGATTTAGATGGCCTAATACAATGGGATCTAATTCTGAACCTGAACCTCATCTCAGCCACGATGAAGCATGAACTAAACAAAACTAAACTGTAAGATGGAAATAAACTAACACGAAATCAGAAATGAAAAACGATGACTTGGCATTCGAAACGTAAATAAAATACCCTAGCACGATGCTGAATATTGCTGTACTGTTGAGACATTGAATGGGTTGAGAGATAAGATTCCGTTGATCTTCTTAACCCCGTAAAACCCGTAAAAGGGGTGTTATAAGTTTAAAGTGTGTAAGTGTATAGTCCGCCCCATCCACGAAGTTGCACCCCACTCTTCCTAATCGCTTACATTGCCTACAGTGCGCAATCTTTGCGATTGGGAGGAGTAGGACGCACCTTCGTTGATGGCACGGCCTATATCTGTGTCTGTCTGGAGCATTGGAACTCCCAAACGGATAAACCGAATTTCATTTATATTTTTTTGTCTGAAAGGTGTCTTGATCGAGTGTTCATAGCTATGATTGTCGGAGAATTTTTTATTTTATAATCGACCGAGTGAGCGTTAGCGAACGAAGCGTCTCTGCTTTAGCTTCAACAAAAATGCTTTCGTATATCCGGATTTCTGTCCGAATTTCGTCCGGATCTCTATCTACATGGTCATACACATCGTCTACATGGTTTTTTACCGTTTTTTCCAAGAATTCTTCGAAAAAATTCCAAAACCTGACTCGGCACCAAAATTTTGCTTAATTATCGAACCTGCTCACAAATTTTCAAGAGAATCGGTTGAGAAATGCGACCTATTGAGAAGGACAAACACCGTTCGCGTGGTTTCCAGCTCACAGAGCCTCTAGCTTTCAAGTAGGGTAAACCAGGCAAACGTGCCCCAGTCGAATACGTGCCCCACTCGTAAAACACAAAGATGCGTTTGAAATTTGGCGCTAATTTGATCGTAATAGGGTAGTGTCACAAATATGGCCGCGATGTAAACAACACAGTGCCGGGTTTTATTTTGTTTTAGTGAGAAAAAGTGAATAAAAGGTTTGTACGACTATGTGAATTTGTTTTGGTACTACTTTCTCATTAAGTTAAAGTATTTTCTCGGTAAAATATAGTTGATTTAAAGTTTTATTCCAAAACTAACCTCTTTCATCTTGTGTTTGGTATCGTTTCGTTTTTCGTAAATAAAATCAGTTGTCTTCAAGTGGGGCACATTATACTGAACTTCGGCTAATTTGCCCTGATTTTTTTCGGGTTATGTGCCCTACCTGGAGATTGTTTTTAAGATGTTGTTTTTAGGAGTTTCTAATAAAATTATGATGTTCCGAAAATGGGGAAGGTAGACCAAAGGAAATGGACGGAAGAAAATATGAAAAAAGCGGTCGAGGATGTAACAAGTAAGAAGATAGGAGTAAATGAGGCGAGTCTTTATGAAATACCGTCACGAACACTTCGAAGATACATCCTCAGGGGTTGGAGGAGCAAACAGAGCATTAGCAGGCCTTCAGAATTAGGGCATGAGAATGAAAGAAAACTTGTAGCTCACATTAAAAAGCTCGAATCTATCGGATTTCCTTTGGAACAATCGAGACTGCAGTGTATTGCCTATGACTTTGCAGAGAAACTTGGATTACCACATCGATTCAATAAAGAGAAGCAACAAGCGGGCTGGGATTGGTTTCAAGGGTTTATGAAGCGTCATCCAGATCTAAATAAAAGGAAAGCAGAAGGCTTATCGCTGGCGAGAGCAAGTGGATTCGCTGGCATGAATCGACCGGATGTCGAAAAGTATTTTGAAGTTTTGTTGAAATTACTGACTGATAATGACTTGATTCGTAAACCAGATAGACTTTACAACATGGACGAGAGTGGAATTCAAGTTAATAATAAAACTGGACGTGTACTAGCTAGCAAGGGTGCAAAGTGTGTGAATACTGTAACCAGCACTGAAAAATGTGAAAATATATCTTTGATTGCATGTTGCAACGCAGAAGGTACATTTCTACCTCCTGTTTTGATACTGAAAGGAAAATACAAAAAAACCAGAATTTTCTGAGGGTTTGCCGCCTGGATCAGATGTGTACATGAATCAGAAATCTTACATCAACGCTGATCTGTATTTTATTTGGATGAAGGACCATTTTATTCCACGAAAGCCAGAGGGTAAGGTTTTTTTGATTTTAGATGGCCATTCGTCTCATTCCAACTCATATGAAATGCTACAATTAGTTGCGGAAAATGATGTGATTATTCTTTGTCTACCAAGCCACACTACTCAGGCTTCAAAATGAGAGAAAGATTCTTCAAAAAGATTTCAAAATGAGAGGCACTGCTGGGGCACATAAGACTGATGTATCAGTCTAATGTGCCCTACCCTACATTTAAAAAAATACTTGATCTCAGTTATGTTTAATGATATTTTAGCAGTTTTTTTTAGTTTTTTTTTTATGTCAATTGAGTCAGAGGTAAAGACTGATTACTTAATTAAACACGTTCCAAATAAAAAAAACATTTTATTTTAATTCTGCGAATTGTGGGGCACGTTTGCCTGGTTTACATAAATAAAAAAATTTAAAAGCCCCCGACACCGATTTTCATCAAACAGTCCCTCTAATTCAACTTTCAAAAAAAAAAAAAATTAAAATTGGTTCATCCGTTCGGGAGCTACGATGCCACAGATAGACACACGCTCACACACACACAGACACGTCAAACTTATAACACCCCGCCGTTTTTACGTCGGGGGTTAACAATTGTTTCAACTCAATTTATCTAAGACTCACACAACAATGCAATGCAACCGAAACGACTAACATTTCGTCACAGTTGATTAAAATGATGTTTTTTTTTTTACATTTTCTTCAAAACACTTCAAAGAAATTGATGATCTAATCGGGACCGCAGATAATGACATTTGACCGCCCACAGTAGAAACCAATGGAGCGTTGAACACAAGTGGGTAGACACCGCGAGGACTATTAATTAAACGCCGGATTAACCGCTATTTTGAAGTGATTTAAATCTTTGCTGTCATTTTGACAATTAATTTTAATGTAAGTGATTTGTTTGTTAATGAATCTATGTTTATCCTTTCCTAGAGAATCAGAAGTACTTGTTATTTATTTTAAGACTCCCACTCCCACAAGAACCATTATTTTTTTCCGGATAAAAGGGACCCTATGTCTTTTTCCGTAGTCCTGACAACGTGTATGCAAAATTACATGAAGAGCGATTGAGTAGTTAAGGCGTGAAAGCGTTACAAACAAACGAACAAACACTTTCGTATTTATAATAGTAGCTGTACCTCGCGGTGTTACCCGCAGTTTAAAAGTAGCCTTTGTGTTAATTCTGGGTATAAGCTACTTCCATACCAAATTTGATCAAAATTGTCCACCCGTTTGAGTCAAAGTCAAAGTCAAAATGTTTTTATTCAATTTAGGTATCAAAGATACACTTATGAACGTCAAAGTTATTTAAATAGACTCGACCGCCTTGTTCGGATAAAGAGCCTCTACTCAGAAGATAGCGCGTGAAGCGCTGAGCGTGAAGAAGTGAGAAATATACACACTTACAAACTTTCTTGCCTTTATGATATTTGTTTGATGAGTTTGATTAATTAGGATTAGGATTTAAGCTTATTTCCTATAGCATAGAGGTAGGCAGAGACCACTTCTCTCCATTGCTACGATCCTGGTACACATCTTTCGCTTCTTCTACTTCCATGAGTCCTTTCATATACGATCACCGGTTACGGGTACTCGTGACCTGGCTAATTTTAATTTTATCTTCTATGATATATAATACTGTACATACTTACTGAGAGTATGAGAGAGGAATGCAATGAACTTGTAACTCGATAGCTTGCACTTTAAATAGGTACCAATTTACGCTTGTACGCAGATCATTGATGCGTCGCCCACGCACAGGTGTTAACTTACACATTTTAATTTTTTTTTTTTTTTTACGTTGAAAAGGTTAGCGTTTGACCACCAACTCGCCTGATGTTAAGCGACGTTGTGTTCTAAGATGGAGCACGACGACCTATAAAGTACTTATTCACTCTAGCCTTGAAGTTTTTGTAGAGTGAAGAAGTACAAAGACGGCAGTTGAGTGAGGCACTAACAAGTGCGCTACTGCTCAGACCCGTCTTAGGAACGGTTACACCGGACTACATCCCGAAACACGACTAGGTCATTTCACGGCATGGCTTGGTCCGGCGGGTGGTAACTAGCCACGGCCGAAGCTTCCCACCAGAGTTTGCTACCCGGTTAGCACTACCCGGGAGCCACGTGTAGAGAATCAGGATAGAGTACACTCCTACGGACGTGGGTAGCTCAGCCCCCAAAAATACATATATTTATAAGAAGACATGATGTATATTAAGCCTCACATCCTTACAATAACTCATCTACACAGGTATAAGCACTTACTATAACTGATGCTCATGGTTCGATCTAAAGCTTTTACATTATTTCACTTTATTTAATTACGATGGGAACGATAATAGCCTAGTTGGAGAAGGCCCGCCTCTCAAGCCAGAGGGAGCGGGTTCAAACCCAACCGACGGCACGCACCAATTTGTTCATTGTGTGAACATTTGTGCGTATTGTATGTCATCTGCTACCCGGTGTGTGACGACAGGCTCGCCCCCTGTCACACTTCGGACTGAATATCATCCGGCGAAGTGTGGGTGTTGTATTACACCTCAGCCAGCACCTCGGGGAAAAGGCCTGGGGGTCTATTCCTGCGCGTGAGATGAGATGAGATTTTATCTTGGTCATTCTCAGACCTATAAATGTTTTATACGAGAGCAACAAGGACGAAAAAAGGTGAGATGAAAAACTCAAATCTCCGAATAGGGTCCCTGACGATTTGTTATTTAATTACTAATCGTTCACGTTTATACAGAGACTAGTATCCAAAAACCTTCGTCGTGATATACTGTAACTAATTATCAAATGTCATTAAGATCCGTTCAGACGTTTAGTCGTGAAAAGCCTACAAACAGACAGCTAGAGTTACTTTTGATTTTTTAACATTACTAAGTATGGCTATAGATTGAAAGACTACTAACAGTATATCCCATACATATTACAATTTTTAAGTACCTTTAGAAAGTACTTCCATAAAAAAACCTAAAATGCATTACGTTTACGCGTGTATTATTTCAAAACATCATTATTTTCCTTGACAGAATGATTTGTAACAAAGCCAGTGTCACGCAGGTCATGCGCTCAGGAATATTTTTAAGCGATCGAAATAGTTTCGTTTTCTCTTAATAAAAGTCACATTAGGATATAAATAAACTTGTTTTTGTAGGGATGGGAAAAACTGCAAGTTACAGAGGTTTTTTGTAATATATGTATTTTGGTCTCCAAAAAAATTGTGTTATAAGGCAGCTTACGTATTGTAGGCCATCGAGAGGTCTATAACGTAAGTTTCAATTTGATTTGTCTGCCTCGGTGTCTCAGTTGACAGTGAACCTGCTTTCTAAGCGTAGGTAAGGGCGTTCGATTCCCACCTAGGGCAAACATTCATGTGGTGAACATTACTGTTCATTCTATGTGTAGGTCTATCTATTTATAAGTATGTATTTAAAAATATCGAAGTAAGTATATCAGTCTCTGGCAGCCAAAGTACAAGCTTTGTTTAGTTTAATGTCAGGCGACCGTGTGTGGAAAAGTCCCAATTTTATTTATTGAAAAAAATTTTTTTTAGTGTTTAGTTGTAAATGCCACCAGGCATTGCCGTACAACTAAATATCGATCGAGCCTAACACTAGGCATAATACAGAACGATAAATCACTAAATCTAATTAGCTAAAAAAATCATATCCTTTTCTAATGCGCAGCAATAACAAACAGATATAGGTATTTGTAGTTTGTTTAGATTTAGAAGTTTACCCCCTTCGCAATAAACATTGTATAACATGCAGCCTCGAAATAGTTTTACAGTGTTTTGTCTTTTTTGATACTTAGAGTTCAAAATCCTACTCCTAATAATACTATAATATTATAAATGCGAAAGTGAGTTTGTTCTTTTGTTTATAACGCTTTCACGCCCTAACTAATGAACCGACCATCCTGAAATTTTGCATACACGTTGTCTAGGGTATAGAAAAGGACATTTTTTATCCCGAAAAAATAAACGGTTCCTGTGGGACCGCGGGTGAAACCACGGGGCGCAGCTAGTTTATAATAAAGACAAAGACAAAACACTTTTTAACTATTCCGAGGCTTTACTGTAATCTGATGCAATAAATAATATAAGATTTGAATAAACAATTTACAATACCTATTATACCTAATTGTACCTATACTTACTTGTTTTTTGTTCACAAATAAAAATTGTCTATTGTCTATTATTGTCTATACAATTATTTCCACTCTTTACGAAAATGATGATGTATAAACATATAATATTTCCGCTTAGGAGCCTGTGCTAGGTAAGGAAAAAACCTGTTTTACAGGCACCTGCGCTTCCTGTCTTATAGACCAATTTTATTATTGCTAAGAGGTAAGAGCTTTGAATAGGGCCCACTGTATTTTAACAAATTGTGCTATATACTCAGGTAGCAGACACATCACTAGAGTTTCGGCTATAATTCTGGAGAGCGAGGCCGGTATTACAATGCCGCCCACGCGTGGACTATTTCAGTTTTTGGGGTTATCGCGAACTACGCAATCTCGGATATATTGCAAGACTATGCAGTGTGAATTTGCCGATAAATTATATAACACCTATAAGACTTATTTAAACAGCGCCTTAGCTAATTTGATCTATTCTTGCCTCATTAATGATTAAACACTCTTAAATCAATCAACAGCAAAAACCAATAAACTTCGGTTGAAAAAATCCTATGCAATAGTTATTACTACAACAATTATTCATGAGTACGAAATACGGTTCAATAGTAGACAGAACAGTGACTTGAAGAGGTAGGAATACAAATACTGACGAACCGAGCCAATCTCGAGGAATAATATTCATAACACTGCAAATGAGGTATTCAACAGGTTGTCAAGTTATATTATATACTAGCTGTCACCCCGCGTCTTCGTTCGCGTTTATTATTTTTATATATATTAAGATGTGAGCTATCCTATCTCTCAAGTTGGATCGAACTGCACATGGTGTGCGAATTTTATTATAATCGGTTAAGTGGTTTAGGAGTTCATTGAGGACAAACATTGTGACACGAGATTTATATATTTTAAGATGTATTACTATTTATCCTACTTTTCTTGTAGCAGTATTATTTATTATGTGGTAGCACTTAGTAGGTACTATAATTAGTATATAAATATAATTAAAAAACCCTCACACTGATTTTCATCAAACATAGCTAAGAACACTCACGACTAATTCACCTTTCAAAAAAAAAAACAAAATCAAAATCGGTTCATCCGTTCGGGAGCTTCCAATGCCACAGACAGACACACACACACAGACACTTCAAACTTATAACACCCGTCGTTTTTGCGTCAGGGGTTAAAAACAAAGTCGCTTCTCTCTGTCTGTAAAGCCGCTAACTCCTTCGCACGCTATGGATTTTTTTGGGGTTTCATTGGTTCATTATTCACGGAAGGTTTACTGGTATACCGTGGGAAGCCGGGGCAGGCCCTAGCGGCCTACTAATATTGTAAAGGCGAAAGTTTGTGTGTGTTTGATTGTTATCTCTTCACGCTTAAAAAGATGGACTGATCTGGATGAAATTTGGAACGCAGTTAGCCTATAGCTACTTTTTAACCGCGAGTAGTAGCTAGTATTCAATATGGTAACAAATTTATAATCCTATCATTATCATAGCCCATTAGCCAATACACGAATTTTCATAGATGTTTCGCAAGAGTCGTAAACAGGCGTCTTATCGATTACCGTACACTTTCTGGAAATGTACTTTGTACTTGCCTAATTCGAAATGAAGTAAACAGTAGAGTAGCTGAGGCGCGCGACTGCACCTGTGTAAACTATTAACTACTCATAGGGAATTGAAGCCAATTTAAGTACCCTGAGTCTTTTAAAGGTCACTAGTTCTTCATGGAGATAAAAAAGCGAAGGGAAACAGGCAGAAGGCCTATAGAAAGATAGGAAGCTTATAGAATAAACGTCCATCCTTTGAGTAGTTGTAATAAGTACATAACATATCCTCACGCCTTTCCCCCGAAGGGGCTTGCCAACTTTGGTTAGGCTTTGCTTATTGGCTTAAAACGCCTCTTTACCGGACGATATTCAGTCACAAACGCGACAGCAGGCGAGCCAGCCGTCATACACCAGGCTTCAGAGAAGCAGCTGATGACATTAAATACGCACAAATTTATGTCAATTCCCATAATGAACAGTATGTGCTGGGATCGAACCCGCTCCCTCCCTTGAGTGGTAGCCTTCTCCAACTAGACTATCATCGCTTTTAAGTAGTAAGTACAAGGAGACGAATTGATAGGAAATAATTCCGGTGTATTTATCTGAGTATCTATTACCGTCCAGCAGTGAGTTATTCGGAGCTGATAATGGTATTCAATATTTGCATTGAAACAAACAAAACAATAATATTTCTAACTTTTACACACAAATGTTTCAGCACTACATCGATATGGTTTGTCAGTCAGTAACCCAATAGTTTTATATAGATTTAAATATAATAAAACAACAAGTTTTATCATGACCAATATACCTAATCAATGAGTATACGATAAGGAACGATAAGGCAATTAAATCTACTATACGTGGAATATTTTTGTCCTTTTATTTATATAAACCAATTTCTATGTACGGATACTGAGTCAATGATTATGTTGTGGTGAATGATTTTAGTCACGTATCACCTATACAAATAAAAGTATATATTCATAGGTATTACCCAGGATAATGGATATTACCCAAGCGATGGCAGCCTAGTTCGGAGAAGGCCCGCCTTGAGAGGCGGGCCAGAGGGAGCGGGTTCGAACCCAGCCCACGGCACGCACCAATTTGTTCACTGTGTGAACATATGTGCGTATATGTATGTCATCTGCTACATGACTGAAGCCCGGTGTATGACGACAAGCTCGCCCCCTGTCACATTTGGGACTGAATATCGTCCGGCGAAATGTGGGTGTTGTATTACACCTCTGCCAGCACCCTCGGGGGAAAGGCGTGACGATGTTTTATTACCCAGGAAAACTAACATATAGAAGCCCCGCAAAACAAAACGCAAAAATTACTAAACTAACAAACTGTTCGACCTTTCAAACCAAAGTTTTTTAAAGTAAAGAAAAATAAAGATATTAATTTAATTAAGAGTTGCTTTACGAAAGTTATTATCAGATTTATCTAAACTGAGAGGATTTTTCCGCTCCAAAAAACACGTAAAACACACAAGCGATAATTTTCAGACAGAAACAAGCAAAATAGGCCAAACGAAGAGTAGACAATCGTAAATAGCATTAATCCCTTTAAATTGACATCAGTTTTTGTGTCGCCAACCCCATAACGTAGCAAGAATAGTGTTTTATCCCACATACTTCATTTTATAGCACATAATTCGTGGTCACAGCTTCTGAACGCAGGTGTAAATATTAGAGCAAATAAACAAGAGAAATAGGTTCGAGGAAAATTGGTCTATTTACTTCAAACTACAAACTTATACAAATATTGTGCCATTGTGTCGTCAATATCATGTGAAGTTTTTTTATATATTTTGCTAGAAATAACATTATACTCTAATCACTGTAGAATGGTGCGAGTGACAGGCGTGTTTATTTAGTTTACTAAAGTTATTGAGGATTCTCTATTTTAGTGTAGTGATATTGATGCTTTTCCTGAACTTTTTGCGTTAATAAAAATTAAGTCACGTTTTGTAAATTGCTATTTACAAATTAACTTTAAGTGAAAAGGAACGATTTGTCTAATGTCAGTCGCACCATCCTACAATGAAAATAGTATAACAATTACTACTTATTTAAAGTGAGGTGTAAATTCTGATTAGAATCTAGTTCGTAGTTAACTAAAGTAATTGAATGTACATTTTGAATAATTATGTTGCAAGAAATCAGGATACTTGGAAGGCAAGAAATATAACAATACTTACATGAATTGAATTTTAGAAAACGCAAATTCTGATTCTTGTGTTGCTTCACACGAGACTATTTCTATAATTAGAAAATGACAATGTAAACGTTCTTGCTATTCTGGAAGCGCTTTTCTTACAAATTTGAAAATCTAAAAATTAGGAAAGCGTATTGACACCTAAAGATAACGGGCCAGATGGAACCAAGTTGATATCCAAATAACTTAAATATAAGGAAATTCCACGTTTAGAAAGCCGAACGGAAAATCCAAGATAATAATATAATATGGTATTTTAATCATTTTATGACTAATCAAAATTAAAACACGAATCACGAATAGAATTAAAAGAACTTCTTACAGATAAGAAAGAAATTCACATCATTTTGCATTCAAGTCAACTAATCTCACCTTGCAAAGAGGTGACATCAATTTAGATTTTCAGACAAAATATAGCGCAAACGGATTAGTAAGCATAGCATTCAATATTTCAAAGCGAAAAGAACGTCCAAATCCAAATATAACCCCAGAAAGGACAAACTTTCGGCACGTCTTAACCAAAGGGAAAGCAGACAAATATAGCTGGAGACATATTTAGCGCGAGCCTAAAATACGAACAATAAGTCCTGAGCCGCCTTGACCTTGCGAGCGTCCCACTTCTGAGTTAGCAATGCGAGCCATAAACTTCTAGCGAGTTAATATTTCGTCTGGCGCATACGATGCAACTCATAAACATCTTGTAAGGTTTGTTGCTCACCTGCAGTGCGTACATTAAATTTAAGAATAAACATACATTGTATTTAATCAAACGGATTGATCAATATCATCATTAACATTTACGTATCTACAAGACGCATGTGCGCATTTTAATTTTCAGCAAACCTAATTTCTCAGGTGAAAGAAATATGAAACAGGAATACCTTCGAGATAAACAAACACACCCAAAAATTCTTCACTAACCGTTTTGTATGCTACTATAAACATTGTGTGTAGAATAGAGTTTATCAGATTCTAACAGGAAGAATGCCAATCAGTAGAGGCTGGCCAAAATCAATCTTACCCTGTTAGTTTAACAATAGCATTTGCAACTTTCAACCATGGTTTAAAGCTTATGCTATGACCCGATATGTCTGCGATATCGCCTTTTCCTCTGCAACAACATTTAGGGTGCATATTTTAAGGACGTCATCGACATCTAAAAACTTGTTAAACAAAGACCAAGGTTACCTCACAGTCCTAGTAACACTGATTTAATCTTACGCGGTAATTAAAGTCTGTGTTTACAAACTAAATGTCTTGTTAGTGTCGTTAACTTCTGACATTCATTGTTTTGTCTGGCTCAGTCCACTTTGTGCGAAATTAGGTGAAAGTTGTCGCCAAAGGTCAGAAGATTTGAGAATAATCAAATTGTAATCCCAAAACAGAGTATTAGGTCAGTAAACGTCAATTGTTTGTGTCCTTTACCATATTGTTTACAAAAGTTGTTCAACAAAGTTCATCTGTTGCATAGTAAAACACTAAAGATACTTGTTTACGTAGTTTACGTACTCAAAATTTTCAGTTTCGGTTTTCAGTTCTACAAAGTTTTCTAGAGAGATTCTCTATCAACACTTAAAATTTATGTTGTTTAAAATCTTGAATCTTGATTTTATAAAATTACCACTATCTCTTTTCTCTACCAAACAAAATACTTTGCTAGTTAATACGACATACTCGTATAATAACAAATTTTCCGTAAGCGTCCGGTAATCCACCTACGTTTCTGATAACTGGCCCAACAACTTGCTGATTCAGGCCGCATGTAGTTTTGTACATACTTGGTAAACTGGCAGATTTCACACTGGCTTGTATGGCAGGTTATGATTTATGATCTCGTATGATTTGTGATATGTAGCTTGAATGAATGGACCATCATGACTCACTTGAGGTTCTACATGTAAATAATGATAATGCGTCTGCGTACGTGAGTTGAGACTGTTGAGAGATAGATAAAAACCTGTTTGACAAATTAAGGGACTTGTATTGACGTAGAGCAAAAAATTCAGATGCAGAATCTAGACGATAGAGCCAAGAGTTTTAAATGATGCATGCATTTGGTTTGTTAGTTGTACGTGTGACGTAGGTAACTTAAAAAACTCCTGACAGACCTTGCTTAAATCTGTAAGGATGTCAAAATGCAGATGGTGTATGGGTGATGTACCCGTTCAAATGATCAAACGCTACAGAATGATTTGTAGTTCAGTTACTGCTAGGTCTAATCCACATATGTACTTACGTAGAAAGTAAAAATGTATTACCAATATTCATGAAACTGAGAATAAATTAACTGTTAACTTGTTGGCTTTTAAAGCTGATTACCAATAACACATGGCTTTGACAAAACGAATCTAGATATTTAGACAATAACAATCATTCAAGAGCTGTGTCATATTAAATTTTATAGTGATTATCGAGAACTATAAACCGAATCATTGTTTTAGGAAATGGTACCTAAGATTTGAGTAATTGATGAATCAATTGTAATTCATGTTGATACCAAAAAAAAACTGTCAAAATCTACTACTTTGGCCGCACTAAAGCAAAAGCCAATTTATAGCATCGCGGTCGAAGTGAGACTTGAATCGGCGGATGCAGGAAGCTTGGCAACACATTACGGGCACTCGATAGTCAACGCCATATAGGGCCAAGGAGCAGGCTCGGTGATGATGTCATTACTTAAATTTACAATCTGATTGTAGGGTTGGCCGTTTTTAATAGTTCTTGTAATCGTTGTGAATAATTGCTTGGTAAATCCAATGATTTATTTATTTATTCAATTTCAGTGAAATTATCGACTTAATTAGATATAAGTACATAGGAAATTCAAAATAAATACTTATTAGAAAAGTTATTTAAAAAGTTTCAAACATTTAATTCTAAAAAGAAACTAAATCGATGTAACTGTTTTTGTTTGATCGCAGAGCATACCTAAAGCTTCATTCAAATAATCACTGACATGTTTTAGAATACCTATTTGGATATAAAATTAAGAAGCAAGTATCTAAACAATAACATACCTACTTTTTGCAATACCTAACTAGGTTAAATAATTAATTATTTCTGCGTAGTAACCATGAAACCAGTACCTACATAATGTACAAGTACTTTTAAATGAAAACTGAACCAAATAAGTTTGAATTGAGTGGCGCTTTGAATTGACTACAACGCCACGTCATATACACCATGGATACGATCACGCGCATTTAAACTGATCTTTCAAATCGCCAAAATCGGTAATTTCCATTCAAATTTGTCTGCCCGCACTCCATTCCAACATGCATGTCGTCGATGAATAAAATTAATAATGTAAACAAACAAACAGACCCTACTAATGATGTGTATGTAAACACAATTGAGGCAACCCTATCTTATCAGATATCGACATGCGGCGTGCATCGATGACAAGGTGAATGTCGCACGATTAGATTGTATATTGTACGACGAAAACTGAGCGTTATTCTTTTTTGTGCACCGTCGAACAAAACGCGTGGAAAATGTCTACTTACAATACGATTTACAATGTAAGTCATAGAAACAATAATTTGAGTTCCTACCTAATACTTACTAGAGAAGTTGTTTTGGTTTCACTTGTGCTGATGACAGGATAACGGGATGTAGAGGTGGACAGTTCAGAGTCGATTTCTGTCGGTGCCAGAATTTCTGAACTGCCACTAATTTTATGCAAAATTAATACTTTTTGTTTTTTAATTTAATCAAAAAGATAAGTTTTATTGTGTTAAAAAGGTATAGGATTAAAATAGGTTTTCCTCCTCCCATAACCATTGGAAGTAGTTTGAGGATAGTTTCCGTTGAATTATACCTATTAGTCAATTTTGTTTAAATATAACAATGTGTAACAATGTTTATTTTTAAGGTTACTCGTAGGTACATTATTTTCAAGACCATTTATTTATATGAGATTTATTTATATTTATTAAAATTGAATTCCATACTTTTTCAGCAAGAACTGTATAATTTTGATTGCATTTAATTAATAAATTAATTAATAATTAACTAAAGTAGTTTACAAAAAGTTAATCTGATATGTATCGTTGTTACAGTCTACCAAAGAGGAAGCGCCCGTAATCTGCAATGGATGCAACAATGTCATCACAGGACGAGTGAGTAGATATTTTTTTAATAGAATAATTTATGAACAGTATAAGCTGGGCGATTGACATTACAACAAATGCGTTTCGTCGCGAATGCTCAAACTCGCAATCGGTCAAATGACTGAAAAACCATCAAAATCGCAATCGGTCAAAATAGCGATTGGCCCATATCGCGAATGGTCAAATTCACATAACGTTCTAATCGCGATCGGTCAAAATAGCGATTGCTCCATATCGCAAATGGTCGAATTCACATAATTTTCTAATCGCAGACGGTCAAATTAGCAAACAGTCAAGATCGCAATCGCTCAAATATTTTACTTGATATAGCTCTCGTAGTCATACACAATACACATGATTAAAAAAACAAGGTTGGTGTGTAAACGGGAGTTTACACCCAATGACGTCAATTTGTTGTCAATTACTTATTCCGGTCTTGCTTGTGCATCGATTGAAGTCACCCCGTGTTATCCACGTGACCATTTTGTTGACTGCCTCGGTGGCTCAGTTGGTAGTACTACCTGCCTTCTGAGCTTGGGGGCGTGGCTTCGATTGCCACCTACCTAGGGTAAACATTTGTGTGATAATAAATGTGATTGTGACGGTTTGCTAGTTGGCGGTTTGCTATTTCGACGGTTTGGTATTTTGACGGATTGCGATTTTCATGAATTTGATCGATTGCGAATTTGATCATTCGCGACGAAGCGCAACAAATGTTTTAGTGACGCTGTGGTCAATGATGGTCAACGCACAGCGGAATCAGAAGTAGATTCAAGCGATGCTACGGAAATACACCTTACGGATTATTTATTACATTAATAGGTCAGTTCAGTTGTAATTCAGCCAATTCGATAATTTGAAAAGAGATTGAGAAAACCTAATTCGATTCCTGTACAATCAGAGTAATAAATCTCAAAATATGATTTTGTATTTTCTTTTGGTCTTTGTAAATATAGTTAGCAAGCTCTACATATTTTTAATATTATTTCCACCAATTATTGCTTTAGCGAAATACTGCTCGAAATAACAACAAATTTAGAAACAATATCAAAACACCAGGGCCTGCTGACGTCACGGCTTATCACACTTATATCTCACAGATACCGCTAACGATTATCAGTCCAATAACAATATCATAGAGCCCATTTGGAGTGCAATATTATCGCAAATTCAATATAACTCGAGTAGGTTGTTACGGGCTGTTGACCGAATATGACACTGTGAGGCAAGAGGATGAAGATAAATGGACAAACTGACAATGCAACGATAAGTTGTATGAAGTGGAAACCAATAACATCTAAGATACTCTTGATTGTGAACATTAGAAACTGATAGCATACATGTAATTGAAGGCAATAACGATTATACAATGGTATCTATACAGCCCGTTATGTACGACCAATTAAATGAAACCAATAAATAATTAGAATACAAGGCTTTTAATATTGGTCACGTAATACCAGCCGAGCATTTGGTTGCGTATTTTTTGGTTGAAGCAAATATAGCGACGCACATAAACAAGAAGTCCTTATATGTAAGCTACCGTAACATGATGAAGGCGGATTTAAGTTTACCATAGTTAAAATAATGCTGAGATGCTTCATTAAAGATGTGGATTAGTCACTTATCAAACCGTAACAAAAAATAAAACTATCTCAACTACTCGCTTCGTATCTATTTCCAGCGACGTCAATTTTCACGTATCGAGGAGATGATATGTCCAGTTCTCCGGACGCCACGCTAGTTGCCAACACGGTATTTTAACAACCGTGCAAATTGAGAATAGGGAAGAACTGCATTACTCTATTTAGAGTCTAAATGAAGACAAGATTACAGTAATAGAGTTAATAGCGAGTTCTTTCAAAATGCGAGTGGCTGTCGAGTGTTACGATCAGCAGGTAGATTTGTGTGTGGGATTTTTGACTATGAACGGCAGCAACTCCACATTTGAATTAAGATTAAGAACTCCATCGGAAAAGTTTTTAATAGATATATATCTTTCTTATCACATCTTGCTAGGCGATTAAGCCATATTTATTTCGTGGTAGAGTCAAAAGAACAAACAGCATGTAAATGTAACACTGTTGATTCACCACGGCCTTCGGTTTAGATTCCGAGCAAATGCCATTGAGATATCGACTAAACAACGCGTCTCCCCGCCAACTTTAGTCTTTGACTCAATAACTTTATGGTGAATCACGACATACATAAACAATGTTCTGGAAATACGTTCAAAACGCTGTGACGTATAAGGAAGGATTGGTTTTATAGGTATGCAGATTGACATTCGAGAGTAACCACTTATTGGCAAAAGGAAAACTAGAATCGAGAAAAACATAAGCGAAGCAAAGGAGGAAACTAAGGGCTTACTTTTTGGTGAACAAACTCAAGAGGAAAGAAACATCACGAAGTTTGTCACGTCTATTTCGATACGTATCTGTCATGTATCGGGATCACAAGTTTTACGACAGCGCACTAATTACTATCCCGGCCTTGACTGCGACTTGACCGCTAAGCAGTTGACGAGATGACATATTTTCTGGAGAAATGTCTAATGTTAGAACTTTCTAAAGTTGGACGGTTCATAAAAAAAACCGAAAAACCATTTGGCTTTACTTTACTACCCAAATCGAGATGTAGAGCAAATTTTATGGACAAACTATGTTTGGTTTCTGACGAATGTGTATTATGGAGCATGTACATATGTTACAAATCAGGTATCTAAACAATGCGGTCAGCGTTAGCCAGTGGATAATTAGGTGGGAGACTGGCCATTGTTAGGCATTGTTTTGCTGTTTTAAAGAGGATTACTTGCTTTTTTATTTTGCAAGTTCAAGGTTGGTCAAAACCAAAAAGTATACAAGATTTCGAGGCAGTTTCTTTGTAAATTTGGGTTCTATGATTTAAGCCAAACCAATATTGACCACGCCAAAATTGATTTGAGCATCCGGACATATATCTACTCCAAGTACTTAGAAGTGAAGTTCAAAGATGTTAAAATAAGTTCAATGAAGCCATTTCGACCTCGTATACAAAGTTCGGGTATCGGTTATGTTTTATGAGCATTTGCACAGATTGAATGTTCTAATACATGGATTGTCGAAACATCAAGCTCATGAACCTTCTCAATTCTAGATTGTGACAGCGCTAAACAAGAAATGGCACCCGGAGCACTTCACGTGCAACACGTGCCGGAAGCCGATCGACGGAGCCAAGTTCCACCAGCACGAGGGCGGCGTGCACTGCGTGCCGTGCTTCACGCAGCACCACAGCCCGCGCTGCCACGGCTGCGGCGACCCCATCACTGACGTGAGTACTGTACTCAATACCTATACCTATCGATGAAGACGCTCAGTTCAATTCATGATCCAAAAACACAAGGTTCGGGACTTGTCACACGACTACGTCACTCGTCATCGCCATCTCTCTCCTTGTTGTAAATTACTTGTTCCAGTCTTGCTTATGCATCGATTGACGACACTGTGTGCCAGTACGTGACCTTTTTATACCGAGTATATTATTATACCATAGTCCAATAAACAAAAGGGTTACATACTCTCAAGTATGTCTAGGTTAGCTAACTCGCGTTTTGGTAAGCGACGATGTGGTCAAAGATGAAGTACGCAGACTTAGAAGTACCAATTTACCTATGCATACCTGCTACGTAGAAGTTTAGATAAAAACAAATTAAGGCTACTAGCTGGTTCTAAAGTTCAGATTTAGAGAGAGCAAGCAAGTGATATACATAATAGTAAAGTAAAAGTGTTTGACATAAATATACGTAACGACGAAATGATGCAAAATGTCCGGTTAATACATCGTGTGACCAGAACCAGAAGTCGATCTATTTTTCTAGAAAATCATGCTCAATTACGCGTCAACACTAATCCACCGATAGGTAGCACTAAAATTTACTATTCCGGGAAAGAATTAAGATATGAATTACGACACTGTAGTAGATAGCATAATTTTCTATTGACAAAACTATTGCGCAAATCCATTTAATCCATTACAAATACATTAATCCATTTCGCGGGCGAGATAGCATGACAGGCTGAAAACAATCGTGTTTTTGATAGAAACATTTCCTGTTTAAACGATTCAAATGTTGTTAAAAGCAACATTGTGATTGGACGTTAAAATTATCCATGGAAAACTTGCGATGATAGCCTAGTTGGAGACCTCTCTGGCCTGCCTCTCAAGCCAGAAGGAGCGGGTTCGAACCCAGCCGACGGCACGCACCAATTTGTTCATTGTGTGATCATATGTGCGTAATGTACTTATGTCATCAGCTACATGACTGGAGCCCGGTGTATGGCGACAGACTCGCCAGCTGTCACATTTGGGACTTAATAACGTCCGGCGAAGTGAGAGTGTTGTACACCTTTGCCAGCCCTTTCGGGGGAAAGGTGTGACGATTTGTTATGTTATGTAAATTCTTAACTCGATTAACTGATCGAAAATGACAAAACACTAAAAATTTATCATTTAGAATATTCCATAGAAGAGAGTATACAATGTTTATTAGTAAGGGGGTATGGAGAATTGCAATATTTTTAAATTAAGCAGAACTGAACTGAGCACTACTTTTTAAGCCAGAAATACTGCTGCAAAACTGCTTTAAATGCGGAAAGCAACATCAAACTCACAACTCAAACATGTGTTTAACTATTTACTAAATAAAAATAGAATCTTATTTCTGTCTCATGGAGTAGGTAAACTAATCATAAACAAATAATACTTGATCTTCAACCTTGGACTGGGCTAGGACAGCTAATCCAACGATAGCGGTAAAAAACAGGCGTGAATCACACGATACGTGTATGAAATGAGCAAAAACCAAGGTATTACTTGTAGTTGATTATGATAGTCTATGACTTTATTGTGGCCCTATTAACATACTGTTCGCACTAGCTATGTCTTGCTACATTTGTTCTTCTTCTGGACTAGTTTCTTCTCATTTTTCCCGAATAAGTTTCTCATATTATCTTGTCTTAGGATGCGTTCTACATTTAAGTCAAATTTCATCAAGTTCGGTTTGATTGCTTTATCGTAAAAAGGCGACACAAAGACAGACGGAGAGACAGAATAACTTTAGTATTTTATCACATGTGATTAAAATAAGAAAACAGAGGGAAATAAAATGTTATCACTGACATCGTAACATTTGCAAAATGGAACTAAGACATAGCGCTACACTTTTAGACAAATCTTATCCCAGTATGATTTTATGATACGGAAATGACTCACGTACGATTCCCGATAATTCCTGTACCATAAAATCATGTGTGAGAACCACATCAGTTTCCATAGTAAGATCTTTACCCGATTAAAAATGCCAACTTCTGCAGTAAATGCAATAGGCACCGCACTAAAGCTCTAAATAAACATGTTGTAAACATTATTGCCGTATCGGGCAATCAATTACGACTAGGATAGATGTGGACAAGTTGCCAGTGTCAGTAGCAATTACTGGTTGTACCTACTGCTGTGGTGCTAACTGTGATTACTTTAATAATCAATTAGATGTAATATGAAACTGTTGTGAGATGTTATATGTACTATTACGTTTGACATACACACGATGTGACGCGGTGTGGAGTCTTATCTCTAAATGACGGACATATTCTAGGATATCATTGTAGTCATCATTATGACAAACTTTTACTACGGGGCCAACCCTTAAATAGCGAAAAAAAAACAGCTACTAGGTACTTCCATACATTTTGTCGACGATCAATGATTTTTTTGTACGGAACAGCTGATTTTTCGTTAGTTCAGGGTTGGGCCCTTAGTAAAAGTAGGTCATAATTATGAGTGCAATGATTTTCTAGAATATGTCCGTCGTTTAAAGATACACCCATAGCTCATAGAAACTAAAGGGTATATACCCTATAGTCTCTACATTGTATTGGATCGAGTCAGATGGCATTGTAAGAGACAGGCCCATACACAGCAACGGAATAGAGAAGGCTGTGGTGTTGATGCTGATAATACAATATTAGAACACCAGGAATGAACTATGGAACACCTGTTGCTCAGCCGGCAGTCCCCAGTGCCTCGACAGGTGTTCAACTGATGGAGGCATTTCTTCTGAGGGTTGCTGTCAACTACTGGTCAAAAACACATAAACCGAAAATAACCATCGACACGAAGAATGACTTTTTAAACAAGAGAGACAATGACCAATAAAACGACCAAGCCATCTTTCGCGTAAAAATAGGAGGCCAGGCTAGGATGAAGATAGGAATTGCCGTTAGATGAGGCCAGAATTAACTAAACAACCAATAATTGAGGGTCAAAACAGCTAAGAGTGAGTAAGTTTCAGAAAGTGCTCCACCACCAACCAATAAAAAAGAAATAGGTACTTAATGAAATAAAACTATCTTCCTCTATCAAAACAAACATCCAACAAAGTAGAACTCAGTCAGTCCGTCAATGGAACATTGTTTAACAAATAAACGTGTCTTGTAAACAGAGGTATTGATTAGTTCATTAGTACGGCAAATAACGTGTTATGACTGTATTTACTCGACCCGCGCATAATCAGCTCGCTTCTTGCATACGGATGGAGCGGATGGGGAAAATACGGCTGAATTACACTATTTTAAACGAGAATCAATCAATATGTCAGTCAATATGTTTATCAACATGTTTTAGGTACATAGATATTTTTTGTTGAGAAATTCAAGTGCAAACAGACAGAATAAATAACAGTAAACAATGCAAGTACGGAAGGCTCTCTGAGATGGCATATAGCGACTCTCGCTATGTAAAAAGTTATGAGTATGAAAAATGTTTATTAAATACTCGTACTTAGACGGTATCAAAATTAACTATTAATTAGAAGAGAGGGTGAAACTGCGGAGCGGTGAATGTAGCCATTTTTGAAGACATTACTCTTACCAGGAGTCTTTTATTTACCTCCATGGTAATTTTTGAAGACATTACTCTTACCAGGAGTCTTTTATTTACCTCCATGGTAATATTATCGACCGAGCGAGCGTTAGCGAGCGAAGCATCTCTGCTTCAGCTTCGGCTTCCAGCTTATGTCCGAATTCTGTCTGGATCTTTGTTCTTTGATCTGGATATCTGTTCCATTTTGAAAAAAATCCAATAACTGATTCGGCAAAAAAAATCTGTATTATTATCGAACCTGCTCATAAATTTTTTTAGAGAATCGGTTGAGGAATGCGACCTGTAGAGGAGGACAAACGTCAGGAACGAGGTCTACAAGCCACTAGTATAATATATCAATAGACCGTTTCTTGCAACGTTTAAAAACGAATCTAAAAGAGATTACGTTAACTATCAAAACTCATAGTAAGGGTCCATGTCACAGTGATGGAACCTAATAAAAGATGAGTGTGTATGTATGAAGGTCTGCGTAACAGATAGTGCAGTAGTACTTGTAGGTGGCGGACTGGCGGGTCAGTAGTGTCATGGCGGCGCCGGCGCAGGGTGATTCACAGAAGTGGCTGGTCAGGGTTCCGCATTTATTATTCTCGGGCCTCAACGGCACCATAAATGGACGTTTCCGTAAAGTTCATATCAACATAAGCTCGCTTTGAGCAAGAATTTGTGAGTTGAGCTAAATAAATCATATCACACTTTACAGCAGTCCCGTGCCGGATTAAGCAACAGCGGGGCCCGAAGCAAACGTGGGCATTGATGTTCATGTCGAGATGTTGTTTGTTGTTGATTGGATTCCCGTCAAAACCTCTCCATTTCCCCTAAAGAATTGTGGTGTTGCTTAGTATAGTCAGCACTTTTTTACCCCCATTTAGAGGAATTTAGCGTCACATGTCTACTTTGAGAAGAACTATTTTGTGTAGTGTTTTTTATAAGTTTTGTTTTTCGCGCGGGGTAACAAATGCTACGTGACTAATTCACCACTTTACATACAATTATTACAGTACCGTTCTAAGTAAGTTCTTCTTCAGTAAATACACAATATACGTCTTGAATGTATGGTGTGGGTGTCATTTCTATTCATAAAATGAAACCCGGTCAAAAAATATTCAAGCAGGATATAGTTATCTGATAATCTTGATCGACAAGTAAAATTAAGTTTATTGGTAAAGGCTTCCTACGTGCGGCCTACACACGCGAATGACCGATGGGCCGCGATTCAACGACTTCAAAACAAATCATCTTCAGCTACCTTAATTAATGCACACCATTGTCTTTACTGACATCATGGGGAAGAAAAAACTGATTGTTATGGCGTCACCGTAGGCCAAAGTTGGGTTAGTCAACTATGGCTGCCATTGAGGCCGCAGGGGTCACAAGCACTGACAAATAAATGGAATCGTGGTAAACTGCTAGCAACATTTTAAAGGGGTCGTGTTGGAGCGCACTGTTGCAAAAGACAAAAGAAGAATGGCACTTCTTAGTACCTATAGGAGGCTAGGATATGGTGTGGTTCACTGCGGCGACGTTCGTTAGTTGCACTTTAGTGACATGACATGTCATCTCATATAGCACCCCGAGCAAAATTAACCCAAACCGAACAGTTCCACAAGATTGTGATAATATAAACTTCAAACGTACTGTGAGGTAACGCAATGTTTCGTTTCATTTCAGCGCGTGATCCAAGCGCTGGGCGTGTCGTGGCACGCGCACCACTTCGTCTGCGGCGTCTGCCGGAAGGAGCTCGGTGGTGGTGGATTTATGGAACAGGTATGATTTTGTCTCTTCATTTCGATGGTCAGGCTTTGTTGCCATGGAAAAACATACTCTAACTACTGTTTAATAGAATATGTATTTTGCCGCTTCTAGTAAGATTTTACTAAAAGAGGGTTTTTGGCCAGCCGGTTATTGTCAGAATATTTTCTTCAAACAGAAGATGCCCGATACAATATAGGAACTTTTTTGTTCCGCCCTAAAAGGTACGATGGCCCAATTATCCCAATTCAAATCGCTAGTGCAATAGAGCTCTAAACAACTTCAACCTCTTACTTCAATCTATTACTTTGTGTTCTGAACTCCTCCGTGTGTCGTTCCAGGCCGGGCGGCCGTACTGCGCGGGCTGCTACGCGGACAAGTTCGCGGCGCGCTGCGCGGGCTGCAAGTCTCCCATCGTGGACAAGGCCATCATCGCGCTCGACGCCAAGTGGCACCGCGACTGCTTCACTTGCATGGTACGTACATCGAACTAGAATCTATACTATACTACCTAGAGTACGAGACCTCCTCTCGTGAGATCGCAGGCAAGCACACGGCATGAATTTTGTACCTTCGCGCACGATTCATACGCGTTTTTATTAGGCGACAAATCCGTCGACGAATCTGCGTGCGAATGCTATCGGGTCACGGCTTGCGGACTAATCCTTGCTCGCTGTCGAAGCCGCTCGCGCCGCGCCGAGCCCTCGCCGCCTAGCACGCCTGAGCAGGCGTGTGTGTGTGTGTGTGTGTTTTGTGTGTGTGTGTGTGTGTGTGTGTGTGTGTGTGTGTGTGTGTGTGTGTGTGTGTGATTGTGTGAGTGTGGCCGATGACGGATTTGTCCACCGTTTCGTACGGCGCGGTGTACTGCTCGTGGCTCGTCTAATGAATAGCGAACTTTACAGTGCCAGTTTGACCAGAAGACAAAACTAGGGTGTAGCTGTAGCCGATAGATTCTAAGCACTACCTTGATCATAACCCGTGTTTATTAATGGTCAACACAATGCCACGTGGAGTGCATTGCCTGAGTGGGTAATCCCAGATAGTTATGATCTGGGCGACTCCAAGTCGCGAGTGAACCGTCGGTTTCTTGTAGGTAAGCTTGGTCGATAGATCACATCATTGCCTAACATCAGGCGAGATGGCGGACAACAGTAAATTTATGAAACTACATATCATCCCTTAGGAAGAAAAGGCCTATATGTAGTGGATGGGACTGGCACAGGGCTGCGGAAAGGATGCCGCGTTAAAGTAGAGAAACTAAACTTAAAAGTGGGTAGAAATTGGATAATGATAATTATCATGAATACCACACCTAAGAATCAAATATGAATCCAACGAAATCAATCTTTAAAATTTTCATCTGACAAATTTCTTTCGCCTTCCAGAAATGCAGAAACCCAGTGACCGACGCCACCTTCTCAGTGATGGACAACCAGCCCCTCTGCGGCAAGTGCGCCTAGACGCACACACGCACGCGACACGCACACAGTCATACCCATCGAGTAGAGTACACCGCATCACATAATATACACTTTCATACATGTGTTGTAAAAAGGTACAGGTAAATTTGTAAGATTTTGAGAAGTCAAACTGTTAAGGAACTTTTTTTTTTCATTGGTAAGGTTAGGTATTGCTATCCTTGTCTAGTGGAATCAAATAAAAAGGACGGAGATGATCTTAAGATTTGAAATCTTTTCATAGAAAGGTAAAACAAATTCAACGTCTAATATTAGAAATACCCAAGTCTTTTTATTATTCTAAGAAGTTGAAAACTTAATCTACTTAGGTACTTTCAGCCAGGCTTTGAGAGATAACTAAATACTTTTAAGCAAATGTTGGTTTGTCAAGGAGTCTTTCGTAAAGCTTAGGGACAACTTAGCTTAAGTCATGCTTCAAGGCTAAATTTTATGTCTATGCCAAATGCTATATCGTGAACAGAAAAGTTACTCATGACAATTTTATCTTATTGCATGTCCAAGACAAAGTAGACCTAATGCTAAACGCGTACGTCACATTATATCAAAGACTATTCAAAATAGAACAGCTAGGAGTAGCCTGTAGAAATATACACATTACTGTATGCTTATAGAACATCTTCATCATTTACACCCGTTTGCACTGAATTTAAGAATTGCCTCCTTGTTTAACTAGTTTAAACTACTCCTAGCTAGCTCCTACCTACATTGTCTTGCATGAACCTTAAGCCATTCCTTGGGAGACTCTTAACTTTATGTCCCGATAATGAATATTTCACTAGGAGTAGATTAACAAGGACTTAAGCAATTCTTATATACAGTGCAAACGGGTGTTATAGAGTTAAATTATGACATTATTTTATAAGAAAACATGTTTTATAAATATTTTTTGTTATTTATCTTTGGAACATTACATTGTAACTATTTTAAGAAACGGTTTTTTTTTTTATGAATCATTTTTGAAGCATTATGAAGGCTTACAATACGGTTTTGTTTTTTGAAATTCGATTTACTGTTGTAAATAATTGTATTTTTTAAGTAAGTCGCTGTGATGCATTTTGTTTATTTTGGATACAAAAAAAACATTTTTTTTTAAAGTTGGATAAAATTCGCTAGGTCGACTTGTATGCTTTCATTTAAAAGTTATTTTAAATAAATTATTACTTTTGTTTTTTAATGCCACTCGTTTTATTTGATCCAATAATGGTTTAAAATCCATAAGATAGTACTTAAATACATATTTTTTTGATCACCAAATGCGGTACGAGCATAAATTAGGTGCTGCAACAATTCCCCGAAATTACACACTAACGCAACCAGTCGCAACAGTGACAATTATTGTTGCCTCGTTCTCGCTAGTTTCTTGTACGTCTCTCTATCTTTGTTGTTGATACACGTAACAAAATACTGTCAACGGACCTGTGTCTATATTTGCTTGTAGTTGTATTGGGTCCATGCGCTGTGTCATAGAAATTAGACTAGTGCCGCTTCTTCCTTATATTATTTTGATGATTATATCGGTTTTTCTTGTTTTCTCTTTCTCTCGCAAGATACAATGACATGTCATCAGTTAAAAGATGACAGACATATTTTTTTTTTTTACAGTATTAGAAAATTTACAATAAGGCTAGTAAATAGCTACCTACATAATAACGCTAACAAAATGTTATGATGAACCATTTAGTTCTGATACTACGTTCTGAGAAGACGCCGCACTATGTTCCGTTCAAGTGCAGCCATCCGGCCACTCTTCACTCGGTTGCTTGCTAGCTCTCGGCCGCCAAAGTCGCTTTCGACCTTTTGGTCGCATGAAAATTTCGCCTTAAAAGCTTCTAGCACTGCGTGTTCGTACTTTGTGGTTAGAAGACTAATCACTGTTTAAACTTTAGTTTAAACTCTCAACAAAATGTAACATGACCTTTTCTGATGATTGCTTCTCTATACGCAGTAATAGAACTCAATTTGGTAGACAAAAATCCAATTACATGAATTGAGGTCCATAGACAACAATTGCTACCAGGTGACCGCTGTTAATTCTTTCAAAGATCACAATTCCCACTCAAACGCATCCCGAACTACCCTCACAAAATACTAAAACAACAACGTAACTCACCATTTTCATTCCATTTTCTAGCAGGAAGGCGTTCTCCTCGTCCACTTCCCTCGCGTACCGTCGCGAGTAGTCATCGTCATTGTCCGTGAGTTCCTTCACGCCGCAGAACTCGCGGCCCGTGTTATCTTCCTTCCCCGGGTTCCCGATATGCCCCGGTCTCTCTGTCTTCTCGTAAACTCCACTTTCAACCACGCCAGTGCTGCCATCTGTGTCTGAACCTTCCATTTCATTTTCGCCGCAGAGTTTCTTGTTAGCTTTGGCGGGATTGATATTTTTGTTGACTCTACCGGGGCTGATGTGTTTGTCAAATTTGCAGTCAGATTCTCTGCCCTTGGACAAGCCTCTGACGCTAAAATCGTAGCATTTATCGTTTTCCTTGCTATTTGCGCGGATACTTTCAATTTTCGACCTTTCGGTACTCTTCCCGGATCTGTCGGTACTCTTCCCCGATCTTTCCGTACTCTTCCCCGATCTCTCGGTACTCTTTCGGGCTATTTGGGGACTCCCGTCGGTGCTTCGCGGTAGTTTCTTGGCGCACTGTATCTTGGTGACGGGCGCGATAAGTGTTTTGAGGGTGTTTGTGGTGGAAGTTGGGTCTATTTTGATGGTGGTGTTAGATTTCTTGGTGTTAATGGTTTTAGGGCTGGAGCGGCCGGTTCTGGGGACCTTGGGGCTGGGGACGCGCGGCTTCGACGACGAGGGTGGCTTTTGTTGAGCGTTTTTGGAACTGCAAATAGGTAGTTGGTCAGAAAATTTCATAAAAGGAGTGTTTGTTTTAAAAGGATCGGACAATATTATGAACACCAGACGATCAAAATTATACAAAAGCGATACTCTATCCCCGCATATTTATTTATTTTCAATCTGGAGTATCCTACTGCTGGGCAAAGACCTCCTTTCCCTATTTCCAGATTCTTCGGGATTGGTGGCTCAGAGTCGAGTTCGTCACACCACCTACGCCTGACCCTGAGCTGCTGTCGCAATATGATCCATTTTTTGTATGAATAACTTTGCAACATTGTAACATCTATTATGCTGATTTGTGTTGCGTTGTGCAGTCGCGCGACTGATATGAGTACAACGTAATTAGAGTAAAAGTGGTGTGTTAACACCTAGGCGAGGTGTGTCGCGGCGTGAGTGCGTCCGGGCGCGATACCACCTCGTGGACATACCTGGGCGACTGCAGCGGGCTGGTGTGGCGCGGCGACATGTGGCGAGGCGAGGTGTGGCGTGACGTGCGGGCCCGCGGCGTGTGCAGGCCGGGCGCGCGGTCCAGCGACCGCGGGGACACCATCATGTGGCTCGACTCACACTGGGGATGGGCATTGAAGGTTTTTTTTTAATGTAGAATAGGTCGGCGTTTGACCACCAACTCGCCTGATGTTAAGCGACGTTGTGGTCTAAGATGGAGCACGACGACTTATAAGGTACTTATTCACTCTAGTCTTGAAGTTTTGTAGAGTGAAGAAGTACAAAGACGGCAGTTGAGTGAGGCGCTACAAGTGCGCTACTGCTCAGACCCGTCTTCGGAACGGTTACACCGGACCACATCCCGAAACACGACTAGGTCATTTCACGGCATGGCTTGGTCCGGCGGGTGGTAACTAGCCACGGCCGAAGCTTCCCACCAGAGTTTGCTACCCGGTTAGCACTACCCGGGGACCACGTGTAGGGAATTAGAATAGAGTACACTCCTACGGACGTGGGTAGCTCAGCCCCCAAAAACATATTAGAAATATATTGTTTAAAAAATGTTTTGGGTAGAAATCAGTTTATAAAGCGGTGATGTGATCGTACCGTGCGGACAGCCTGCACCATGGTGGCGATGTCCCCGTCCCGGCGCGGCTGTCCCCGGCGAGCGCTGCCCGACAGCGGCGCGCGCATCAGCGGCCGCCGCGCGCTGCTGCTGAGGACAGATGGCTCCGTTACTATAGTACTGCTGCACCACCGCACCAGCCGGCCGAAAACTGTT
The DNA here is from genome assembly GCA_911728515.1 of Peribatodes rhomboidaria. Lineage (NCBI taxonomy): Eukaryota > Metazoa > Arthropoda > Insecta > Lepidoptera > Geometridae > Peribatodes > Peribatodes rhomboidaria. The sequence goes on from OU452182.1 coordinate 15,243,320, forward strand.
CCGTTGCTGCGCTAACGAAACGGTTTTCATCCGCACTGCATTTTTTAAGACTACACAGAAGTTTCAAACTTCTGTGTTGAGTTTAAAATTGAAGCATATTTTATGTCTTTCGACTGTCTCGGTGGTTCATTGATAATGAACCTTTCTGAGCTCGGGGGAGTAGGTTCGATTCCCGCCAAGGGCAAACATTTATGAGATGGACATTTGTGTTTGTTGTACGTCTGGGTATTAATATCTATTTGAGTATGTAAAATTCTCGTGTCACAATATTAGTTACCATACTCGTCCAAAACAGCTTGACAGATTTTTATGAAATTTTATATGAATATTCAGTAGGTCTGAGAATCGGCTACTATCTATTTTTCATACCCCTAAGGGTTATTACTTTTTAACCACGGGTGAAACCGCAGGGCGTAGCTAGTATGTATGTATATCAGTCTCTGGCAGCCGTAGTACAAGCTTTGCTCAGTCAGGCGACCGTGTGATTAATATGCCGAATTTATTGACTTTTTCACCCGCAACCTTCCCGCAAAGGGCACGGTTGGCGACGGTCCCTCGCGAGCTTTGCAATCGACTCGGAAGAGGTTGTGCTGCGCCTGACGCGGCTCCAGGACCTCATAGGGTCGGACTGAGCTGGAAAGGCCCGGGTGGCTCCCCACAAGCCAGGAACTCGAGATGGCGACCACCTGGCTTGTGGGGCTTGCCGCAAGCCAGACGGTAGGTAGGTAGACGGTAGACAAAGACCGAGGGGAGCCCGCGCCGGCTGGCAACTACTCACCCTGACTATATGGCCAGGCCGACCCTAAGACCGCAAACATTTGCGGTGTCGTGAGTTTGAAATAGCACAGCGGAGCAGCAACGGGAACAGATTAAACCGCAACCTGAGTTCTTGTCTTAACCTAAATGAATTCTCGCATGCGCGGTAAAGGAACGCGGAGGGTGAAATCTCAAAAAAAAATAAGAGTGTTACTTACTTAATGTTTTGTTTTTTGAGAGTCTAACATTTGTTAGCTTTTTATGTTGTTACTAGCTGCACCACGCGGTTAAAAAAACGTATGTGTGTGTTATCCAGGATATGATTTACTTCCATACTAAATTTAATCAAAATCCGTTCATCCGTTTGAGTGTGAAAAAGTAACAAATTTATTTTAATATTACTGCGATGACTATTAAATAAATAAATAATGATGGAGTGAATTTAGTAAAAAACGTACGCTAACAATTTCTTGCTGGACTTGTCCTTGTCAAGCTGAGGCTTGGCGACCGCCGCCGGCTGCGATCGACGCTTGCTGGTGCCGCTAGAGATACAGATAACACCACATTAATACCGACAGACGAACACAGGATGAAGGATTCATCATGTCAAACCGGAAGACGTCCACTGCTTGTGTTGTAGTGAGTAGTAAGTATTGTAGTGAGACTGGTCGTTGTGAAGATTATTAGAGGACTAATAATCTCCACATCGACCGGTCTCACGCTGTCCGCATACAGCGGCTGAGAAGAATGAGAAAAAACTGCGGCGTTGAAAAATAACTGAAAGCTTCTCATGAGTTTTGATGGTTACGAATACTTTTTTCGTTTTCGTTTGTCTCTCTACATTTCAATAAATCGCACCTGGCGGAACTTTAAGGAACTAGGCTAAATGTGTGGAGCCAAATAACTAGTATATTCTTTATCCAAAATAACCGACTTAATTGTATCAAGCTTTGCTTCGTTTAGGGTCAAACGACTATGTGACGCAAGAGTCCTGAATATTTATTTATTTATCATTAAATCATAATAGTATAAATCAAGTTATAAATGGAACATCAAAACGCCTTACACAAAATACCAGAGCAACGTATCCCTCCGCTTAAAATGAAATTTTGGGGGCTGAGCTACCCACGTCCGTAGAAGTGTACTCTATTCTGATTCCCTACACGTGGTCCCCGGGTAGTGCTAACCGGGTAGCAAACTCTGGTGGGAGGCTTCGGCCGTGGCTGGTTACTACCCACCGGACCAAGCCATGCCGTGAAATGACCTAGTCGTGTTTCGGGATGTAGTCCGGTGTAACCGTTCCGAAGACGGGTCTGAGTTATACTTCATCACTCTACAAAACTTCAAAGCTAGAGTGAATAAGTACCTTATGGGTCGTCGTGCTCCATCTTAGACTTAGCTCCGTCGCTTAACATCAGGCGAGTTGGTGGTCAAACGCCGACCTATTGTACGTAAAAAAAAAAGTCAAAATGAGTCAGTCACCTGGAGTGCGAGTCCTTAGAGCCCGTGTTGTTCTGGCGCAGTCGCTGCGAGTCCAGCGAGTACATGGAGAGACGCGCGTCCGCGCCCTCGGCTGGAACACGCCGCCACACGGGACATTACAAACTCACGCCTCACTTTGTAGTGTATCTAATATTTTGCGTGTTA